>OX297867.1:11860000-12480000 GCA_946478455.1 Eupithecia vulgata
CATTCAAAATTCTATACGCTTAAAACAGAGGGTTTTAGAAACAATAGAAGTTTTAGAAACATGTGTTTGGAAAGTGCGTTTGACATGTTTTATTTACAAATTTTAAAACACAAAAGAAAGGCAGATCCATTCAGGTAGCCAAAGCTATTAAAATACCATTAGTTCTACGATCAGTAGACCTCGCAAGCACTTATAATTGCATTTTGCTGAGCTATTTTGCTCGTCATGGCAAAAATCCTTATAAAATCTTTACCTTTTTTTTTTAAACCAAATTAAAATTACTACATTTATATTTAAAAAAAAACATCGAAATCAGATGTCTTAAGGCTTTCTAATCAATAGCCTTTTTGCTCTTTATTGGAGGAACCAAGCCTTAATCAAAAACCCCGACAATTAAAATTTATAAAAATCCAAATCCAATTCAATCTATACATCAAGTTTCGTCCAGATCGGTCGTAAAATACGACCTGTAGAGGAGTACGTACATTCTGACAGAATCCATACTTTTGATGATACAGAGACGCTTCGCTCGCTAGGTCAACTAACGTGTTTAATAATCCTCGAAACTATAAAGTTATTTAGATTTGCCAAAGCTAAAAGAAATAAAATTTTGCATAGCGCTGATAAAACCCATTCGAAAGATTTACCAACTTAAAGGAACGGTCTGACCCCCAACTACATTCGCATGCGATTTCTGACGATATTTCCTCTGAATTTAGGGTTGCCTGCCTGAATCCTTTGCTGAGGATTTTGCGTTGTACTTAAATAGGAATAACAATATAAACTCTGTCTATACTAATAATATAAAGAGAAAAGATTTGCTTGTTTGTTAAAATTAAATAGGCTCCGAAACTACTGGACCGATTTGAAAAAATATACACCATTAGAATACTTGATTTTCCCTGATGCAAATTGGCCATGGAATATACCCATATTATATTAGTAAGTATTTTCATAAAGTTTCATTTTATATCGACAGTAACGTGGAACATAGTTTCTTAAATTTTATTTCCTACAAATATCGTTGTTCTGTGAAAATTTTTAACACACGGAACTATTAATTTATTTAAATTTTAGTTTATCAGTTCTGTGGTCAAAGTTGAACTTCCCCTGAAACTTTGGTTCTTTATTTTTGTTACGCCCTGTATCTACAGGCAAGACAGTTATTTCAATAAGGACACAAAAACAACAAACTCAGAAACTCAAACTCGGTCCCGTCATGCGTCACCAGAAGACAGAGTGCCCAGAATAGTGGCAACATTGCCACGGTTAGTGAAACTAGCATGGTCATGCAAGATAATGCTAGTTTTACTAACCAAAATAGAAACAAGCATTTCGATCACCTGTAGACACTTTTAGTGTGTAATCAATTTTGAAATCATATACTAGCAGCGCCTCGCGGTTTCACTCGTGTAGTTCCCATTCCCGTAAGAATTCCATAATAAAACATAGCCTATATTACTCCCTGAAAAATAAGCTTTCTAATAGTGAAAGAATTTTTGAAATCCGTCCTTTAGTTTATAAGTTTTTACGTTACATACAAAAATACATATCTTTCTGCTTTTAAATATTAGTGAAGATTGATTAATTTATCATTTAGTTAGTTTCTAAAGGGTGGTGAACTTTCTAGCTTAACATTAAACTAAAAGAAATAAACCAATCAAGGTTATCTCGGAGGCACATAAGTTATGAACGAGGCTATCCATATTAATGTAAAATCGGAAGTGAGTTTGTTTGCACGTGTAAACCTAAGGGCAGGAACTATCAAATCTCAGGAGTTCTGTTCTAGTTCGCAGCGCTCTCGCACAATTAACTTTCAATTATTTTAGTGAAATTTTGGCCCAAAAGTTTTTTGGTCAACCTGTGTTACAATAAATAGGGCTATGTTAAAAATTATTATTTGTACTGAAGCATTTATAATTTAACATGCCAATATTAATGGCTAATATTTGCATGTTGAATTATAAATGCTAATTATATGCTATTTATAATTTAACATGCCAATACCAATGAATGACTAGCATGTTAAATTATAAATGCTAATGTTAAATTATAAATAGTAATGGTGAATAAATTGAATATACTGTGACTGGGAATGTAACGTAGTGAATTAGTAGTAGGAATTAGTACTTTCTCATACAATTCAATCAGAACTAGCCTGAAACGTCCTACAGTTGGGTAAAAGCTCCTCAGATAATCCCTCTACGCATCACGATTCTGAGCCAGTTAGATCTACGCTTTTCTCATACTTACTTACAAATATAACACAAATCATAGACGGAAATTCCACACTCACACGTTCACGGCCCAAGACGCAGAAGTCGTGCTCCGGCTCCGTGAAGAGACTGGACAGTGAATGCGATATATATTGTAAACAAAAAAATGTAGCACAAAATAGAAAAGTCGAAATCGACAACCCTAACCTTCTTTCGCAAACGCAAGTAACGTAAGTTTTATTGAATTGAGATCGTATCGTGTACTTTGTCACTCCGAGGCGTCTGTCAGATCCATGGTGTTTTCTTACTACAGCAATGTGGCAATGTTACAAATGGATCTCGTAAAGGATTCCTTGTAGCACAAATAGGGAGTTGAAGTTGGCAACCCTAACATACACACATATCAATCCACCAATCACAATCGTGAGACCTGCAATACTTTTGACGAATATTTTAAACGACAGGTATTATTCGACCAAATAATAATGTCTGTGTTGATGTGGGTGCGATTTTAATATATTTAGTTAATTCGTAGTGTTTGCTAGTTTTTCATGGTAGTTATGTGTTTTATCTAGGTGTTTATGTTATTTTCGGAATGATGAGGAAGGTTGTGGTGCCGGCTTAGAACTTGCACCACCCCAACTCTTCCCGTGGGTGTCGTAAGAGACGACTAAGGGACATACACCGGGGGGCGGGCAGCAGCGCCTCTTGCAGACTAGATCTACCACCGAACTGTGATCCCCAAGCTGCATGCCCAGCGTGGGGATTATGGGCATTACCCCCATGAGATAAAAAGTCACTGAGAGGCCTACGTCCGGCAGTGGACCTTTATAGGCTGTTGAGGTTGAGGAAGGGTAGTTTGTTGTAATTATTTATTTCTATAAATTCATTAGGTAATTTCTCAAATTGCCTACCAACTACTAAGGTGCGTTTATAGCATTTTACATAAAAATGTATACTTAGTTTTGCTTCAAGTCACATTTGATGAGTTCAAATCGTCAAAAACGAAATTTGATGACACGTTTCTTTTAATAAAATCATTCTCCTAGCTGATTTTCGACGACATGTGTGCAGGGCAAAGCTAGTTTCAGTGCACAAGTGTGTAAGCAAACACAGGTGCACTCTTTATAACTCATATAATCCTATGGGAAGGCAGATCGACACTACGGCTTGACATGCTGATTTCTGATTCAGGGCTGCTATTGTCAATATGTTCTTGCTAGAAAATTCCATATTACAAATTTTGGTCCAACCCAGAATTTCAAACCGGGATCTTTAATTTTTTTATTAATCCCGCTGATGATCATGATAAATTCTACGTACATGTGTCGTCTACTGTCACAGCCGTCAGCCAAATCGCAGTTCTATGGTATTTTCTCACTACGCTGCCACTGTAATGTGATAATACTGAATTATGGCTGTACAAATGGAACTCGTTTGTTTCTTTTTAGCTCTTCGTCTGTCTGAAACTCGTGGAGACTTTGAAATATTTTCTGTTCACTCTAGTGTTGTGTTTTTTGTAAACAATGAGGAGCTAAACTAAGAAACTTAAGAGCAGTTTTCATTTAATATTAAGATTTTAATTAAAGATCTCAGGGGAAGGTACTTCAACAATGAGGCCTGGAGAAAAACAAGAAACAGCTCAAATATAGTTTTTTGGAGTACTTATGTAAGAATGATGGACTCAATGCCTATTACGGCCATTCGGTGAACCAAACCCAAATAAAATTTCATGATAAATAATAGAAAATAACCTGCAAGTATATAACCTTGAGTTTTTTTTTGTAGAAACGTTTTGTTGACGTCAATTAATTAGTGAGATTTTTGTTTACCACACAAAAGTCAATCAAATAGGCTTTGCCAATTAGATCCTTATTACAATCAGTGACAATTCGTTAAACAATTTTCGTTTGCTTGTTTTAAAAATACGTTTTACTGGGTATTTATTTAAATTAAGTGGGACCCCAAATATAAAATAATAAAGAAATGCACAAATATTGGCAAAATTAAGCTTTTAAAACATGTAAAATAAAATTGACACTATTGTAATTTCTGTTCTCAATTGGATACCTGTAACCTGTCTAGAACACAATTTCATGCAACAATTATGCCCGCCGCAAGAGAGGTCCTCGAACAATGTCAATTACTTTAATGATGTTAAGAAAAGAATAGGCATTGTGCATTTAGGTACCTACAGATTTTATTACAATAGATTACAATATAATACATATTTCCTAAAAAATTGTTCACAAATTGGAATTAGATGAGTACCTGAGTCAGTAACGGAATCAGACTCCTTGATACTGATGTAGGTATTCACGGGAAACTGATATCTAGGCCTAGATTAGTTTGACAAACAAACCCTTTCGGTTCGCCTCTTAAAAAACAAGCTCCTTAAGAAAAAATCCAAATACTGTGCACACTAATTAACATGTCCATTTGGATTACTCTGACTTAATTGGAACTTTGAAAAGTGGAATTCTAAAGTAGAAGAAAGAATCTTGTTGACGGTAGGGGTTTAAATGGCTTTTTGATGCTTTTTTACGTTTAAGCTAAATAATAGGTACTTTTAGTTAGCAGGCAGTTCGCGACCGACGTGGCGAGGCGAAGGTCTGACTGCGACGCAGGAGGTTGTGGGTTCGTTTCCCGCCTTGGGACAAAAGTATGTACGATCTGTAAATATACTTGTTCATAAAAATATATATCTATGTTATGTAATAATAAATAAATAAATAATGTTGGACAATTCACAGATCATCATCTAGCCCCAAGCTAAGCAGAGAATTGTATATCAGTCCTTTAGTATCTACAAGCTCTGCTTAACTTGGCTTGCTAGATGATGATGATGTGTTCGTCCAACATTATTTATATATTTATGCCTCTCGCTGTTAGAAAAAAATGTATCTTCCTACGCTGGGCGAGTTTTTCCTGTAATTCGTACGTATCATGTGATAATTCACTTACTACATTGAACCATCCCTTGAGCCAAAGCTTGTATCAAAAAACATGATTGGAAAATCTGACAAAAAAATATGCCAAGATCCTTTTATATCCTTGATAGGTTATTTGTGAATCTGTCGCTCGGCCGCTGCCACATTGCTTGCGACCTAATGTAAAGGCTGCCTTATTTCTGACGCTGACTTACATTATCTCAGAAAGATAATATACAAGTCTTTAGGAGTGTGAAATAACACTGGTTGGTTACAGTTTAAGTTCACAGATTTTTATAATTAAGGAGGTCAGCGTTTAGAATAGTGTTTTTGAATTTAGAAACTTATATAAAATCTGAAATCAAAAAGAAGGTTTTAACTATAGAGACCTTTCCAATAAGGTTGGTTGGTTGATATTATACGTATTCTTAATACAAGTTCCTATTGTGAAGTCATAAGCTGCACATTAAAGTACAAAAACGTAAATCAGCCTTGAAGCTTATTTTACCCACCTGAAAGGTTCGTGTAATCCGCGTCGCTAGAGTAACAAGGGGGATAAATATTATTGTATCTTGAAAATAGAAACAAAGTCATCTCCCAAACTGAATATTCCACCCAAAGCGTATTTGGCTTTCATCAAAATCTTGATGCGTTCGCGAGAGATTTTCCATATTCTTTGGCTTTGTCTTTTTATATGCGAGGTAAATACAAAAGTTCAATTATTTTACTCAATTAAAAGTACCTTTGGGATTACAGTGGAAAATGCTGAGAAAAATTAATGGGATATTTATGCGCCATTTTGGCACGAAAGTAGAGCTATCGGCGGAGAAGTTCTAGCTCCGCAAATCTTATGGTGCTTGTGTTCATAAATATAGATCTACGTCAATTAAAGAAGTATTTATTGGATGTAATGAGTTAACGTTACTTCGAAAACTTTAGTCGAACAACTTAAAAACGTAACAAATTACGGACACTTCCACAAAACTTTACAAACTCTATTAGGGTGAAATCGATACGCGTTTTTTAATTATACCCGGGTAGGCCCCCTAATATCTCTCTGGGGAAAGAAGGGTTACTCGTTTGAACGTCACGCGAAATAGATGGCCGTGTGCCGTGACCAACAGTCGCGAGTTTGTATCGTTTACTTCGCCAGTAGCACGACCGTACTCACTGTGGCTACACGCCTGTAAATCGTGGACACGGCTTGACGGCACCACGTGATACGTCAACGTCACGTGCCTTTGTTTACATACAAACTTTTTATTTGGCGTCTCCTTGGTTAGATCGACGGGACGCCGGCCGTTCCAATCAATTCGAAATTTACTTTTTAAACCGCGAGCTTCCGGCGCGTGGAACGCGATTCGTTTTTTTTTATTGCGTATTCGGCCGGTTTGTCAGTTCGAATAAATTCCATATTTAAATGTTGGCGCTAATATGTGTAGATTTGCTTTCCTCGTCGGTTTCCTGCTGGTGGGCCCTTCCTGTACAAACTCAGATAATTTAGGTGCGTAGATTTATTACATAAATAATTACATGGGATTCTACTAATGGTTTTAACTTAGTTACTTGTTGACAACGTTAGAGATCTCTTGGTTATTTGTTAGTGGAGTCCCGTCTTAGTTTTGAGAATATTAATTGAATATTGCTGTAAAGTTATGATCTGTTTTGATTTATCGGCTTTGTGTTGTAAAATAATGCATGCAGTTGAATAAATTGTGCTAATACTAGTAGAAAACTCTTATCTATATTACCTACTTCAATAGTTTGACTAGTTTTCGTTCTTTTTAAGCAAATATACTTCTAATATTTTTTTCCTTGCACAAATAGTATTTTTTTCGTAGTAAATATTTTTCGTTTTAGTAGACATTACTATTTTAAGTTGACACCTACCTACTATAAATATTGTTTTTATATTATTACTAAGAATTTTTAATCTATTTTTACAATTAGATTTAAGTAAACGAAACTTCTTCGCAGTTTCTGTAAAAATGTTCTTATTGTGTAACTCTATTTAACTTGAATTAAGTTCAATTTATTTCCGTGTTTCAACCGTCACTGACACTAACTTAAGTAAAACTACTTACTCTTCAGGTAAACCGTTTATGTTACTTTATACCACTCGGTGGCATACTTGACACCTACGGAAGCTGGAAAAACTTGCTTTTTTTTAAGTTATGTATGATATGTTTTAGTACTGTTAGTGTATAATAAGTATACTTATTTTCTGCTTATACTTATAACGTATTGGAGTGCGACTTGGTGAATAAAAGGGACCCAGAAATTATGAAAATATTTGTATACAGTATTAACCTGTATGAATACGATACCTACGTACTGCTTAGTCAAAAAATGAAATGACGAATACATTTCACAATATAAAACCGGTTCTTTATTGTAATCATTACTCAAATATTTTTTTAGTAGGTACTAATATTTTTTTTTTATATTTAGTTTTATTTTTTATTATTTACTTATAAAATTTGGTGGTACACAACCAAGACCAAACACCAAAACCTACTAAAAACATAATTTTCCTATTAATATCTAGATCACTCTAGGTAGATACCTAGTGTAATTAAATTGTACAGCTGCTATAGTTTAATCTATTCTTACTGTGTTCAGCTCATACTAAATAAAATTCTTCTAAATAATCACAAACAGCTTAATAAACAGTCTATCTCAAAGCCATTCCTAAGGAAACTTTTACCTTTGTATCGTAGCCATTTAGAGAGTTTGTTTCGCATCTCGCCGGATCCATTGGGTTGTCACAACGAATAGCACAATGCATTTGCTACGTCAGCTATTACTGCCACGAAGCTCTGAGGAGTGCTTCTAAGCTTAGTTGATAGTCGGATAAGGTTCCCCAATGCTGTTAAACAATGAAAACTGTCTATGTTGTGGAATATCCTTTGGCTCAGAACTTTTGGCCCATTGGGGTGTGAAAGAGGTGTGAAATTTTTCGTTTTTTTTTATTTTTCGATTTGTTTGTACTATGACTTTAAGTCATAGACATAAGAAGGCAATGCATTTTAAACGACAAAGCAACAAGAAATTTAACCTCTTTTTTTCAGAAAATTAGTGCCAGTATTTATGTATGTATAAAGTACGAGCATTCAAGTGTAATTTTTCTTCGTGGTCCGAGCCAGTAAGGTAAATACTTCAACATTATGCTTAACTTTATTCTATTGCATAAAGTTGAGCTTTGCATAGCTTTTAAGGCGTAACGAGGCTCTACGGAGTGCTACGGAGCTACGAAGTGCTTTGGAGCTACAAAGCTCCATGGGGTGCTACGGAGTTACGAAACCAGGGAGTGCTACGGAGTTACGAAGCCTTGCATACTACTACGGAGCTACAAAGCTCTATGAAATGCTGTGGAGCTATGAAGCTCTACGAAGTGCTACGGAGCTACGAAACTCAGGTGCTTAAAACTCTACAGAGTGCAACGTAGCTACGAAGGAAGGATACAAAACTACTAATCTCTACGGAGTGCTACGTAGTTACGGAGAGCTACGAAGCTCAACAGAGTGCTACAGAGCTACGAAACTCTACGGAGTGCTACGTAGTTACGGAGAGCTACGAAGTTCAACAGAGTGCTACAGAGCTACGAAGCTCTACGGAGTGCTACGTAGCTACAAAGCTCTACAGAATGCTACAAAGCTACGAAGTAAGGTGCGTCTACAACTTCAGCCGTTCCAGACCTTTCTGTCCTTTTTGAAATAATATTCAGTAGTTTTAATAAATCTATTTTTGATCAAATCATCTATAATGCTATTTCCATGTAAAAAAAAAAAATGTTTGTCAGATATCCTGAAGTCTATGATAAACTATTTAGAAACGCATTATATTAGTTCTTTATACCTAAGAATAGATATAATACAATCAACTAAAAATTAAACTACTTTGGAGAATTTCACCCCCACAGATCCCCTGGTTATCTTAGGGTAGAGTAAGCTGTAGCTTGAATGTATTGAATTGACTTCATTATTGTCTACCTTACTTGTACACAAAGCTTGTAACAATACTTGTAACAAAGGTATTAAAGTATTTATCATTATTAAATTTAACTAGTCTAAGTACTTATTAAGCCTAAAAGAAGAAACATAATTGAATTGAATTGTACGATTAAATATATAAATATACAATGAATTATAGTCTTGGGCACGCTTTCGACTGGCATTGATATGGATCAGTTAAGCTGTCTTTAGATTGTTTGCAACAGTCTGCAGTAAGTTCAATTGTTTCAATATTAAATACTAGTTTTAATTTAATTATATTATTTGATTGTAAAAAAAACTATTAGATGTTTCTCAGTGAGATATATTTATAGTAATTGGAATAAGGTTCGATTTGGTATCGTAGGTAGATCTCCGTCAAGGAATATACAATTTCCAACTAATATTATAAATTTGAAAGTAACTGTCTTGCTGTCTGACTGTCACCATTCCAAGCCTCAACGGCTGAATGGATCTAAATAAATTTGAGAAGAAGATATACCTATAGGAAGGGCTACTATTTATAATGGAGAAACGCGTGTAAAGCCGTAGGAAAAAGCTACTAGTGCAGTAGTATCTTTATATAGTAATTTCTTTTTCTGAACACACGTACAATCTTAGTACCTACTATCCTGACTTTATCGAACTAATGTTTATTCTCTGTATAAAACTCTCCGTTGCAAAATAAACTTTAACTGGTCGGTTATAAGGCAGTGCACTATTGCATTCTCTAATCTCAGATCTTTGGCTCAATAGAAGCTGCAAAGTTCTTGCATAACGTGCGCCTCCATTAACTAGAATTGTATTCTAGTTTCCAACTCAATTAAAGTTCTCTTCTATGATGGAAATGGAGGGAGGTTAATCTTATTGACAATGATTTCTGTGGAAATAGGTACTTCAAAGTTCTGTTTACAGTTTCACCCAGAGGTGTGTGAGCTAAAGCCCTGAGGTAAACTCAATAGCATGTTATGTACCTAGGTACAGGTACCAACATAATAAAATAATTTCTTTGAGTAAACCTTAGCCTTTTTTATTCTTGGTAACTTGTTTCTGGTTTGTCACTTTTTGGAGGAGGGTGCCTGGAAAAAATACTGGCTGCACACAAGATACGAAAGTTACTATTATACGACTATTACGCGTTCAATTTTTGTTCAAATGGTCGCAAAAACGGCCGTTTTTTTCCTTATTTACCCATTTGCCGCTCGTATAACTGTAACACATGGTGACTAAGATTCATTTGGAGTATAAGGACGCAGTGAGTAAAAGTTCGCACTGCCACTTTCTCGGACTGCGGGGTAGTGCACAAGGAAGCTTGTGTTTATGACAATAAGTGAGTTCGAGGCGCCATTTTGTGTCAACGTCAGTTAAGCTGTGCATGGCGAGCTGTAACTCATACAGAGTTACAAAGAAAACAATCAAATTAATGTGTCATTTGAGTTTTATGATGTAAAAGAAAAATTTGTCTAAGAGAGTGTTCTTAAGGTAGAGACATCGAGGAAATGAACATCGAGCTATCATACTTCGAACTAGAGTACGTGCGAGACCCAAATGTACGCACTCCGACAAATTATTTAATACCTATTCCAAACTTTATTACAACACTGTTTTCCGAAAATATTGTTATGTTTGCTTATGATATGACCATGAGTTGAAATAAACTCCCGACTACAGCCGAATATACCCGATCTAGCGTAACAAACCCAAGTGTCACGGTTCATTTTTGCTTACTATTCAGAAAATTTGCGCTTCATGAAGTTTTTACTTCAAAACCATTTTGCACTGAGCAATGGAGTCCTCAAATCCCACGGAACATACTTACTCTTCACTAACCTGTAGTCGTTACCATGACAACGACCAATAGCAACTCAGAATCTAATGTTCTACAGATATCTTGAAGCGACTCTAGTACAGGTTATAATTAAGCTAGTGAAAGCCCGGGACTTCGTTTATCTCGGGGGAGGTTCCCTAACTCCTTGATTAAGGTATGCGAGCACCGACGTCATTGATGGATTACCCTGTATTTAGTCGAAAGGAAAAGTGGGTTTGCGATACGTTATCGTTACGCAGTCCTTAATCTAGAGCTTGGAAGCTTTCTTTAATACACCAAAGTACCAAGATTCGTGCTAAGTTTAGTTCCATTGGTACTCTTGTATGAAAAAAAAAATTCGGCACATAATTCGCCATATACCTAAGCTGCCTTTTCATTTTTGAACGTAGAATTTTCATACTAATTGACGCTGAAATTTCGATCGGTTGAATGAATTATAATAAGTATTGCAGCATTGTTTTTTTGACAAATCTTGTTTCGGCGAGAGAAGCGAGCCTCTAACAAATCGGTGGACCAGTCCACTGAATATAATTTGTTGCTTTGGCTTAATTTAACAAAATAGCAGGCATACACAATATCAGAAAATAGTAGCTACAGCAGCTTTGCGATCCAAGGAAGCATCCAAGGGGTACCATTTACCTCCGCACAAACTTCATTAAGATCAATTCAGCCGTTTAGGTGTACAAAAGTAACTGATAGATAGACAGATAGACGGAGTCACTTTCGTATATATATTATATATATATAAATACTAGTATGGAAAAAGGCGAGCGCAGCAAGCCGCGTCTTGCTTTTGTCATTTTCTTTTGTCGTCGTGCCTCTCTTCTTTCTCTACGTCAGACCACGATCAATGTGATAGAAACTTTTAATAACAACCCCGAAATTACCAAGTAAACTAAGTAAAACTTCAAAATCAGATCTTACAAAAAAAAGGAGTTTTGTTTAATTATGTTATTACGCTACTTCACAAGCAGCTTCCTTCAATATTGCTTAAGTTTTTTCCGTTAAATCTTGAACCGTTAAAGATTTTAGCATCAATAGCCCATGGAAACCCTCACTCAGTATACGTCACGACGACACTCAGACTTGACCGTAGAATCCCGCAAGGTACCCGTCTAAATCAGTTCAGTAGACGTGAACCTTTAGGAAATCCTCGGTTCTCTACACTGCTTTTGCTTCGTTGCACCTTGTTTGTTTCTCGTTGCCAAATAACCATCTGATGAAATGAATATGCAATGACACGTTTCATTAAGTTCCTTGGTTGCCCATAGTGGTTCAAATTCTCTGCACAAATATACCTTTTCATTGAATAAATTGAATTATTACATCTCATACATGATTCCCAGCGTCGCAGGAAAATTTCGATGTAGCAGTAAAAGTAAAGCCTAAAATAAAGGTTACAGACGGTTATTATGTGTGTTTTTAGAAAAAAAGAAAGATGAAACAAAGAAAATATCTCACGCATTACTATTTCTAGCAGCGCGTCTCACGAAAATTTTGCTGTGGCAGCAAGAATGAAGCCTAAGTTTTATACTGAGAGAAAGAAAACATATTTACCCTTAACACACTACATAACACTTGGGACGGTAAATTAATCCTAGGCACTTTTAATACCTACTAGCGAAATGCGAGTCGGACTCTTGCACTAAGGTATACTGATAGATAAATAAATAAATAAAAATAATGCTGGACAATTCACACAGCATTATCTAGCCCCAAGTTAAGCTGAGGTTGTGTTATGGGTACTACTACTATGATAACTGATATACATATAATACAATACATTACATAGATAGATATTTTTTTATTATACATATTGAACAAATACCTGCAGATCGTACAAATATTTATCCCAAGGCGGGTATCGAACCCGCAACCTCTTCCGTCGCAGGCGGACCTTCGCCCACCGCGCCACAGAGGTCGTTATAATATACTCGCATACTCTTTTTATGAATCCTATCTCCGGGATACCATTTACCTTCCTGCTATATTTCATTGAGATTCATTTTGCCGTTTAGGCGTTTCCACGTAGAAATTTAGCTACTACTACGTTAACCTATTATGTATGAAGAGGTAAGTATACAATAAGTACCTTCAGAGTATAACGGACGGACTGACAGACAGACGGCAGCATAGGTTTGCAATAGATGTTTTAAGGGGCCTGCGGATGATGATTTGCCCATACAAACGTACCTACCAAAATTATTTGTTATTCGAGCATATCTTCAACATATCATGTTGTTTTTTGTATTCGAATAGTATTTATCTAGATCCCTGTTTTTTTTTTCTTAATAATACACACCTATAATTAAATGTAAGCACAAAATATGCAAAATGCGATTTGGCATTACGTCGAAACTGACGTTTTCGTCCTATTTGTTTTGTATTAAAAATAACAATAATTATCTTATGTTTTGTTTGATAAGAAATATAGCTTACATTGTCTGGTTACAGAATAACAACACATTACCGAAAATACAAAAATATTTCAGTCATCATTTTTGGTATTACGGAATATAATAATTTGCGTATTGAAGTTGCGAGCAGTCTTTAAAAGGCTGTCGTCATTTGAGTACAAAAATCTATTAATATTTTAACCTGTATAATGCCCTTTAAAAACTTCAATCGACAAACATAAGCCCTTGAGATTAATTCAACAGCCATAATAGCTTGGGGGTAAAATAAGCCTCCTTAATACCTAATTGAGACATTGATATTTAATTTAATAATAACCAGCGACCCTCTTAACGACCTCATTATGGTAACGGTTATCTTAAGCAACCTACAAAGAGGTAGAATTTTGGCCCATTTTCAAGTCGTTTCAGTGAAAAACACAAATTCTAAGAGCCTATTTATAGCCAGGATTTCACAAATTTGAAACAACTTGCTTAAAAAAACATTTAGTAGTAATAATAATTTATTAAAATTAATAATTCATATTTTCTATTAAGAATTTATGTACTTACCATTTAATTTATGATTTTCTTATTTTCGTAACAACTTTTAATAAAACGTCAAGTACGAATTGGACTCTGACGTCAAGGGTACAAACTTGTACTCGTAAGCAAAGAAATTAACCCAGACGCACAGTTCACAATTTTTTTTTATTTGGTCACAATTACTTGAAGGATTTATAAAAAAAACTATTTTAGATTTTTTACCTTACTTGTGGTATAAAACCTTAGTTCTTGCCAAATTTCATAATTCTAGGTCAACGGGAAGTACTCTAAAAGTTTTGTATGCAAAAAAAAAATGGTTTAATCGTCTGTAACTTTTGATTGCTTTGCCTTAGAAGTTTGATTTATATTGCGGCTCCAAGAAGTTACAAACCTGAGTACAATATGATGTGAATTTTAACTCGATACTTCCACGAGTTTCTGAGAAAAGAGGATTGACAGACGGACAGACGGACTATAAAATGATCCTATATGTATAAGTTTTTCCTTTTGAGGTATGGAACCCAAAAAATTCTTTGACATTGATGGAAATTCATTTGATATCTTTTACTTAGAAATAATGTAAACATATTCTTTTACATTTTATTGCCATCCTTTAATTCAATAACTATTATCTACCAACCCGTATGCCTTTGCAAAATACCCCTGCAACAACGCCATAAGCTAAGATTATCATAAAGCCAACACTTTGATACATGTTCGTGTAAACAGAGATGAACGTCACCACTATCGGTCTAGCCTCTCGTCCTTACAAATAGGCTATTGGTTCAACAACTAGGCCAAACCACGAGACCAAACGCTTAGATGCGTACACTGGAGAGACAAATCGAATAAGGTTACCCGATATTTGACGCCTGATTGGGTGAAATGCGGTTAATGCAAAAAGTTTTTAATTAAAAATCAAGAGTTGACGCACTTAGCAGATTTTTGTTGGTGTTTGGGGCATAGGGTCACGAAAGGTTCGGCTCTGACGATTTTTTTTATATAGATCTACATATTTTTAAAAGACAGTTAAGTATTGTTTTCCTAAATGAGTCAGAACTTGGATATAATTATACACAGTACTCATTATATTTAAGAAAGAAATTTGAAACAGTGTCTGCGGGTGTAGAAGTCACAATTTTGCATTACTGACTTACAAAAATAGAAAAAATACTGTTTAGTAACAATTAATATTTACAAGAATAATATATACAATCAAATAATAGAATTAAATTAAAACAAGTATTTACAATTAAAACAATTGAGCTAACTGCAGACTGGTGCAAACAATCTACAGGGGGCTGAACTGATCCCTTAACAATATCAGTCAGAAGTGTCCCGGAGAAGATTTTATATGGGTTTAGTGTGACATGTTGTTTATTTGTGTGTGCAAATTTTGATTTTCACTAACAAAATGCTTCTACGCAACCGCCATGATTAGTTTACATTTGACAGTCTTAGGCCGTTTACAATGATGAAATATCTAGGTAATTTCTTACGCAATTGACGACCGCTGTGGCGCGGTGGGCGAAAGTCTGCCTGCGACGCAGAAGGTTGCGGGTTCGATTCCCGCCTCCGGAGAAATGTGTGTACGATTTGCAGACATTTGTTCAAGGTGCTCTGGTCGTCTTCTATACTATAATAAACAAATCTATCTATGTAATGTATTATATTATGTTTATCAGTTATCTAGTACCCATAACACAAGCTCTGCTTAGCTTGGGGCTAGATAATGCTTTGTGAATTGTCCAGCATTATTATTATTTAATTTTAAATTTATCGTGGCCTTTGCCTTGGTTTGAAAAATATGGTTTTACTCAAATCTACTTAAAACTTTCGGATTCCGTTTTATGCCCCATTTAATATTTGGCTGCACCACTTCGGCGCCGTAAAGTAAATGCACCTACTACATGTATTTTTACAGCGGTCATAACTAAGAAATTGCTTTGGCTTATGCCACGGAAATTTTTATTATCATCCAACTTAATTCGATAGAAAAATAGCATTAAAAGACACTATTTTAAACCTTTGCGCTGTGGTGATCAATTGCATAAAATAGCGTGCCAACAAGGGACCTACGCGAGTTATGTTAGAGTTAGAAAAGCAAATAAATATCTACCGAGCTAGTCTAGTATAATCTAGTCTAGTCTAGTGAATCTGATTGGAGAAGCTGTAATAATTAAAATTGTTTCCAGCGCTAACAAAATACACAATAATTATGCGACCTAGACGGAACGCGAACCCTTTATTTTTATTTCGTTATTTTCATTTATTTTATATAATAATTTTTTAGGACTATTTTCCTACATTTTTACAATATCAAGTCATTTAACTGTAATGAACAGGTAAAATTTTGTTTACTGGCAACACTAAGGCGTCCATTGTCCACCAAACATTATTAGGTAACATTTAAATCCTTCATACCACCTCTATTGTTGCTTGCACACTCACGACATAAAAGGGCTAAATTCTCGGTTGTCACGTTTTTAATTAATATACGACACGAGGGCGGGTATCGCGACCTTTATGTGGATTCATTAATTAACGTTTAGGTGCCACTTATTTAGGGCAAGCATTAAAAATAATGTGACATACTTTTTTGCTATACTACCTATAGGTAGATTTTGGGCTAGTTCTACCCTCACACTGTGACTAAAAAAATACGCGAGCGGTGAAAAATGGCTGGAATTTTGGAGCTTATGTTGGTTGGTTACGCGTGAAAATAATAAATCGGGTTTTTATAATTTTCTAGTTTCTACAAGACGGATAGCAAAATAAAAATTGCGCACATTGTAAGATATTGTCGGGCCACAGTTGATTTGTAGTTTGTTTTTGCGTATGGGTTCATGGCAAATGGCTTACAATTTTCGTAAAACTTCTAATTTGCTATCTAAATTACTTGACGAACCTAGTGTTTTTAAACCCTATTTTTTAAGTACCTACATAAGGTAGATTAGGTAGACAGGTACTTAAATATAATTTTTTCATATGATTTTCCTCAAGTAACCAGTGCAAAAAAACGATAACTGGTATTTATTTACGATTTAAAGTACAAAATGGAAGTAATCTTATCAATATTCATAACTGAATGCTTTCAAGCATCGAAACGAGCAGACATAAATAAAAAATTTAAAGTGTATAGGGTCTGTAAGGCCGGATTACAGGCAGCTACGAGTTTTGGTTTCCCTTTTTCTATTTCATCATCATCTTCGGCCTAGGATGATGATGATGATCAGCCTATGTTAATCCACTGCTGGACATTAGGTCTACCCTTATGAAAGATTAATAAAATTATATTATTTTATTAATCTTTATTATTTTATTAATAAAATTATATTATTTTATTAATCTTTATCCTATAGTCTTCGCTGGTATATGGTTTTTTTATTAGCTCTAAAGTTTCATGAAATATCAAACCCTCTTTGAATAGTCAACCTCCTAAACAAATTCATACTGGCAGTTTTTTTCAGTAAATTATTAATAATAATTTTATATTTCCTATAAATTTATCACAATTATTAAAAATTTGCAAGTATATAACGTTTTTTTATTGCTTTATGTAAGTAGTAAAACCATGTAATATTCTATCCATTACTAAAACCTTTTTTGCACAGAACTGGATGCTCATGCATTTACTTACAAGATATACTTAGTCAATGACAAAGCTGAAATATGAGAATTTACAAGAAAATTTGGTAATTACCGCGATAGTCACAAAGGCATATCCAGCGTAAAATTCATTTACATTTATCTCAGGAAGTAAGCCTCTCTATCCATTAGCATTAAAATAAACGAAATTTATTAGAAGCCTCCATTTCTTGACGTCCCTCTTCAAACGGCACAAATCTTTGCAATTTCGCTAAAAGCATGGATCCGGGTAATGCTTTGGGTACGTAAACGGGTTTCAATTTTTTTGATGCGGTGTCACTCAGTCTTGGAAAGTAAATGGGCTTACCTACTTGAAGTAAAATGTTATTTAGACTTATGCTAAAATGTCAAATATTTTATTTATACTATTTCTTTGACAAAGGGTGAAAAACGTTGTATTAACACTATTAATATTTTAACCTATATTTTATATATCCTGTTGTCTTTGTTTATATCTAACTCTTATTTAAGAGGGCGCGTTGCGAGCCATTTCGGGAAAAGTATTGACATAGGTTTTCTCGTTATAGTAGCATGAGTTTTTGGAATGCCACAAGTGAAAAAATTTAGTTTTTGCTTAATACAAGAAACTACACAACTTATGAAAAACTATCTGAAGGAACCAAGTAATAAGTAATAAAATACAAATCAAAACATAAAGTAATTTCAATAGACCTCATTGTTCATAAGCTCTCGACCAAATTATGTGCAAAATAATGCATTTTCATGATTTTTTTCTGTCGTATATTTTTTACTTAATCGTGTTTTCAAGTTGGAGGAACCGAAAAAAAAATTGAAGTCTATGTAATTCGAGATTTTAACCACGGGAATTCCGTAAGTACTGACATCTACTCCTAGTTTGACAAGCAAACACGGTAGGTTCGCCTCTTAATTAAATATTTCTTTTCCCATGACGCACATGGACGTCTTACGATTCGCCCATTCAGGTCGCACCGCAGTTAAAATTTTCATGGCCACAATCTCATTTATTTTTATTCTCTATCTTCAAGTACCTACAAATAGTAAAAATATCTTAACTTTTGTAAGTTTATATAATCATAATTTTCAGTTAAGACTTAATTCGGCCTCGAACCTTTTCAACCAATTTATTTTGCTCAAAACAATGATACAATGTTTTATCCTCATAAAACCAGCCACGCCCGTAGCAGCCTTTTGGATCCAGTTCCAATAAATAGGAAAACCTCGCAATCTTGGTGAGATATCCTTTGGATCCAGGAGGTATTGAAACTTTAGCACTGGTAGGCGACTCTCTACTTTAGCACACAGCATACTTCGATTTCCTGTAATCTTATTAATAAATAATGCTGGACAATACACAGAGCATTAACTAGCCCCAAGCTAAACAGAGCTTGTGTTATGGGTACTAGATAACTGATATACATAATGTAACACAATATATAGATAGATATTTTTTATTATACATAGAAAACGACCAGAACACCCTGAACAAATGTCTGCAGATCGTACACACATTTGTCCTTCGCCCACCGCGCCACAGAGGTCGTCGATCTTCAAGTTTAATAAATATGGAAAAACGTGTGCAATATTAGTTTTCTACTCGTAAACTCGTAAAGTAATTAATAGTTTCATGTTTTCCTCAACCTCAACAGCCTATATTGATCCACTGCTGGACGCAGGCCTCCCCCTGAAAATAAAGAAAATAGGAGATAAAAGCCAATGAGGCTCTCATTGGCTTTTATCTCCTGGGGGGAATGCGCATAATCCCCACGCTTGGCATGCAATTTGGGGATCGCAGTTTTTTGGTAGATCAATTCTGCAAGAGGCCCCCCGGTGTATGTCCCTGTGTAAGTCGCCTCTTACGACACTCACGGGAAGAGTTGGGGTGGTGCAAATTCTAAGCCGGCACCACACCGTCGAGTTATACAATAAAATTGATGGACAAAATGTGCTTCGTTGAACCTTTGAACATTGATTGCCATCTATCAAAGTTTGCCTTATTAAGTTCAGGTTACCCCCCGATACTGAATTTCAACAAAACTGCAAGTTCCAGGGAGACTCTGTGAATGTTGATGTGGAAATAGTTTCAACGCTGCTAGTAATCTCGTCTGAACTTCTCTGCTGGTTTGTACAGAGTAATTCGTTGGTGAGTTGAGGATTCTTGGGATTTATTGAAGACTAGGTTTTGCTTTCGCTTTGCAAAGATAACAAAACCTTTTTTCTTCCATGAGATATTATATATCTACACGCCAAAAGAGTTAGAAGAGTTTATATCTAACATCGCCTACGACTTTGTTTTTTTAAATTGCGGTGCATAATTAAAATTTAAGTTTATAAAAACGTTTGATTTTTATTTCAAACAAATTTTAATGTCCATACGGATGGCAACAACTGTTGTAACAATCTACATGTAGCTGAATTGATCCATATCAATACCAGTCGGAAGCGTGCCCAAGACGCTGGCTGCATTGCTGTATGGCAATGCTGATGCGCTGTGCCAGATACTCACCAGCTCTTGAGTCACGTTTCGCTTTGACGCGATGTCTTGGTGTTCTGAATTGTAACTTTAATAAAGGATCAATTATAAAAAATCTTAAAACCTTTACCAATCTCCTGTTTTCGATGCGACAATATTTATTTGAACATTCTACAAAGAAAAACAACGCTTAGCAAGGCTTTGATATTAAACTTTGTTCAGTTTTAACGATTGAAATCGGAATAAAATACTAACCATTCATACAAAATCGTACAAAAGCCTTTGTATAATACAAAGCTTGTTGCTTTTATTTTTTCCTTCAAAAAGGTTTCTAAATATGAACGGTTAATCTGCTGTTTGAGTTTTCAATATTCAAATATTACAAAAAAATCTTTTAACTATAAATACACGGTACATATAACGGTATGAACATGAGGATCTATTCCCAGTGCGCCTGTGCTTGTATTATTTTTATATTGATTATAATAGTGTACAAGTGTGTAGAAACTTGTGCACTATAATAATTATGTCCACCTGGCTGGTCTCCGTTGCAAGTTGCAACTAGCGTGGTCGATATTCGACTAGGACGACATCATTAACATGTACCCAAGTTTATTCAAAGTGAAAATATAAATGGAGTTCTTCTTCAAAAACAGTAGATTTTATACCATTGATATTTTAAGGATAATTCGAATTCGGTATGCCCTTATACGTTTATTTGTTTACTGACAGAAGTTGTGTTTTTATTATGTCCTGGTTCTGAATTTTCTTTATTATCTAAAGGAAGAAATGTTATTCTGTTTTGAAAATAAACTTGTCCGTCTTAAGGAAAATATTGCTTGAACCTCGAAAAAATAAACAATAGATTTCGGAGACGATAATTTTCCTGACCTTATATTGGAGAACATACATTAAAATAAAATCTATTCTGTTTTTATTTGTGAAAGTCGAATCTTCTTGAGGTCTTCGGACCGGTTGGGCCGCTTGTTCATTATAGATTCAGTTTGGCAATAGTAAAATCACAGAAGTAACAACCATCCTATATAGGTACCTTACCTACTAGGTACTCCTTCAATTTCATACAGAAAGTAAGTACTTTCTGTATGAAATTGAAGACCCATAAAAAGATGTTGTAAACAGACTGTAACACTTTCAAAGCCCTCTACGCACATGTATTGTTGATCCTTGAGGCTGGGCAGTGAATGTGTTAAACGAAATAAGGACACATTAGGTCCGTATTCTAAATGAAGTACTATACAGTATGTTGTTTTCGGTTTTTCTATCTTATATGTTTTCTATATTATAAGATTATACTCAGTCAGTATAAACTGAATAAAATACAAAGACAGAAAAACAGAACGGGGCCATAATTTTACCAGTAAACTTATACCATTCCTTACTTTCATCATCATCATCAGCCTATATTAGTCCACAGCTGGACATAGGCCTCCCCTAATGAGCGCCATAGCGCCCAGTCTTCAGCGTGCCGCATCCAGCATCTGCCAACAGTCTTTCACAAATCGTCATCCTACCTGGTCGGAGGTCATCTAACACTACGTTTGCCGAGTCGCAGTCTCCACTCAAGAACACGTTTACCCCAGAGCGCAGTGGTTGTCAGTTCTTATCGAGATATGGCCAGCCCACTGCCACTTCAGCTTGCTAATCCTTTGAGCTACATACCTATGTCGATAACCTTGGTTCTCTGTCGGATGTATTCGTTGCGAAGCCTATCCTTCAGAGAAACTCCGAGCATAATAATAAAAGTAGATAGGATTTACTTACTTTACGGCATAGTTATCCGAATTTTTTTCAAAGGAAAATTCCTACACGGTGTACGTAACTGCCCAGTAGATTTTCTCCCGCTGATATCCTTTGATCCAATATATCGCCCATTTGACCCAATACAAGTAAATTCTGCTTTGATTACATTTTTCGGAGGGCATCGGTAGCTACTCAATTTATTTCTACACAATCTGTTCGATAATAGTAACCGACATGTTTATTCTACACATTCTATTCTATCGTGGGTTATGTTGTGAAGAGATATACTTTTACATCTAATTTCGAACAGTTTTAAATGTTCTTCTCTGCCTAAGCCTAATGTCATGCTGTCCCAGCATGGCATGGCATTTTCAATCACAACATGTTTCTACACTATACACTAAGTCGCAAAGACTAGAGCATACAATTTTCAGAGTATAAAATTAATCTGAGTGAGCAAAGCTGTGCATGAAAGCATAAGTCAATATTGAAAAAAATCATCTATCCATCTTTATTCTATAAACCTCATAATAAATTCTAAAGTAACCCTGTCTGCCTGTCTGTCTGTTAGGACACCTACCTTTTCACGCCTAATGAGTGAACGAAGTTTGGCAGGGAGGTAAATGGTATCCCGGGGACGGACGTATGTTACTTGAAAAGCGCGAGCGAAGCCGTAGGCAGCATCTAGTATAATATAAATTTTAAACTTGACGCCCTCAGATCAGATTTCATCTCTGTTGGGACTCTGCCGTTGTTAAGAAATTATATAAACAAGTTCCCAAAAATTTTCGACATCAGCGGGACTCAAACCCACCCTGCCGTTGTTGCTTGGCGCTCTCAGTCTCAGGGTTGAGTATTGTGATATCTTGATGATATCTCGTGGAGAGACGTAACTAGTTGACTACTTGCTTTGATAGATATTTTTAGGGTTCCGTACCCAAAGGGTAAAATGGGACCCTATTACTAAGACTCCGCTGTCCGTCTGTCTGTCTGTCGGTCCGTCTGTCACCAGGCTATATCCCAGGAACCGTGATGGTAAGACAGTTGAAATTTTCACAGATGATGTATTTCTGTATTGCTATAACAACAAATATGTACTAAAAACAATAAAATAATAATATCTAATAAAATATTAAGGGGGCTCCCACACAACAAAAGTTTTTTTTCGTTATTATGTATTTGTAGGTACGGTTTGTAGGTACGGAACACGTCGTGCGCGAGTACGACTCGCACTTGGCCAGTTTTATTTCAAAAAAGAAATTTCTGCGCGAAATCGTTACTAAATATTTTCATCCTCATATTTTAAGCTATTGTGCGGTTGTCCACAATAAGTAGGTATACAATAAAACTACGTGGACCAGGGCCAGGGGGCAGCACGAGGTCTGATGGCCGAATATCATGATTTCAAAGGTTGCTTAGCATTTCAAAAACAATAGGTACATTAAAAATACTGGCTGGAAACACGGCTGTGGGTAACTCCACAAGTTTTACTTTTTTGTAACCAAAATGTAAGAAATACGAAGCAAACGCTGCGAATATTGTAAATCTTTCAGGTTCTTTTGCAAACCTATCTATTTTTATTCACATGTTTACACATGGAAAAGCAGATACAGAACGCTGATTACATCGACCTAGAATCAACCTAGAATGCTTGAATGAATATTCTAGGGCACTATATTTAACTAAGTTACCCTCAGTCGACTTTATTTGCGAAGATAAATGTTTTCGTGGGCAATAAAAAAGGTATCCTTTTAAATTACAATAAATTACAGTAGTTATTTGCTCAACAAGAGAGCAAAACATTTTTTTGTTCAACGCTGATATTAAATCCCGAGCAGGCAAAACAGTCTAGAGTCTAGCGAGGGATTTGAATATCTAGAAAAAAAACTTGTATGGGACATAATATCACACACATCTCTATTAGCTAAAAATAGTTAAGAATGTTCTTAGGTTATTTTCATCGCATGGAAACTGATTTATTATTTTAAAAATGGATTATGTTTAATAGTTCAGTTCTACAACCTGTTTAAATGTTACCTGCAAAAATAGCTGTTAGCGATAAGGCCGCCGATTGTGCCACAAGATATAGTTAATAATAAGTTTATGTTTAATTGTTTTCTGTATTGATGGTGCAATGCAAGAGCGACGCAAGAGGTTGCGGGTTCGATCCCCGCCTCGGAACAAATTTGTGTACGATCTGCAGAAATTTGTTCCGTTGGTCTGGGTGTTTTCTATGTACTTATAATAAAAAATATCTATCTATGTAATGTATAATATTACGTATATCAGTTATCTAGTACCCATAACACAAGCTCTGCTTACCTTGGGGCTAGATAATGCTGTGTGAATTGTCCAGCATTATTTATTTATTTATTTTATTATTAATGAAGTTATAAATGATCAAACTGCTTTGTAACACATTTTTTTTTGAAATAAACGTTGTTTTTTTTTACGATTCGTCAACTCATACAA
This sequence comes from Eupithecia vulgata, assembly GCA_946478455.1. NCBI lineage: Eukaryota > Metazoa > Arthropoda > Insecta > Lepidoptera > Geometridae > Eupithecia > Eupithecia vulgata. The sequence continues at coordinate 11,884,239 of OX297867.1, forward strand.
CATTGGACAAGTTGGATGGTGTGAGTTGACGAATGACTCGTTTTTTATAAGCTATATTAAGATTCTTTTATAAATTTAACTTAAAAAAACAATCTTTCAACAACACAATTTAATAAACTCAAAACGATTTTACAAAGAACCATTATAATTTAATTAAGTACAAATCAAGAATAGTCTGAGCAGAGTAACAGTGTGTTTTACCAAGGTGTTGACCGTACGAAGGCTCGAGCAAAAGTGAACCAGATACAGCGAACGAGCTGCTTTTATAAAAATGCTACCGTCATAAATTTCAAAATAATGTTTCCAGCTGATTCTATCTTATCCATCTATCTAGAGCTACACCTATGCACCTCCCAGCTCTATTAGTTTTTTTAGCTGTTTTTTCACAAGCGAGTGTTTTTTGGTGTCCTAGACACCAAAAAACACTATTCTAAACTATTCTAAGTTAAGGGTTTGTGTAATTTTTCTTGATAATATTATGTATTAAAACCGCTGGATAAGCTGTCGAAATTCACAACTTCTCACCGTGTCCAAACTAAAAGTAAAAGGGCAGGTGGTCAGTGGTTGCTTTTACAAGAGATTATTCGAAACGTGTGGAAAAGCAGATTAAAAACATGGACCTTTACTTTACCCTTATAAATTATTTAGATTATATTTTACTCATCAACAACTTTTTAATTTATCCAGAGATACGCTTCTGCTGAGACTTGTACTCTCAAAAGCTTTTAAATAACTTTCCTCGGATAGGTATGTTTACATTTGTCGAGGATAAAGAATAAGGTATATATTTACCCAGATGAATTGTGGCCCATCCTAAGCTTAGCAGTATATCTAAGAAATACTTTGGTCCATATTGAATTAATGAAAGGTCATAATATGACCTTATGTGCAACATGCATTCTAGAGAGAAGAAAATTAACAGTTAACGAATTATTGGGTAAGGATGAACCTTTGTCGATAGACCTATCTAAAGGTAGTATAAAACTGTAGGACAGACTACTAGCTGGAGAATATCTTATAATCACATCAAACAACACATACATTTATTATGAAAATTAGGTACAATATTTGATTAAAAAATATCATCACCAGCATCATCATCAGCCTATATTAGTGCACTGCTGGACAGAGGCCTATCCTAATGAGCGCCGCATCAAGCATCTGCCAGCAGTCTTCGCAAATCGTCATCCCACCTGGTCGGAGGGCGTCCTACACTACGTTTGTCGAGTCGCGGTCTCCACTCAAGAACAAGTTTATCCCAGCGGTTGTCGGTTCTTCTCGGGATTTGACCAGCCCACTGCCACTTTAGCTTGTTAATCCTTTGAGCTATGTCGATAAACTCGGTTTTCAGTGCAAATCCTACAAATATCATACTAATATCATAAATGCGTAAGCTTGTAATAGTATGTTTGGATGGATGTGTGTTACCTCGAACTACCGAACGGATTAGGCAATTTAAAAAAAAAAAAAACTTACATGTAATTTTTTTGCTTGGAATAAAACATAGGCTTATTTTTATCCCACAAATCAGTTCCCATGGGATAAAAATAACCCTACAATACGCGCGCGATGCCGTGGACAGAAACAAGTAAGTATTATTAGAACAACGTATGTAACAATATAATCAAAACAACCGTCTGTCTGTTCGTAGCTGATTAACTAACCAATGAGCAAACCTCTTGTCAAATGCTAACGCTACACTGAACGGATAATCCGTCGCCAATCTCACACGGTGGAACGCCAGAAAATTTCTAATTTCGATCGCACTACGGGGGGTTATTCCAGAAAAATATGAATTCAATTTTCCCTCTTCAAATTCCCCCTAAGGGGGAAAACTGGAATTGAAAAAACGAAGAAAATCGGTTCGATCCGAAAAAATATAATACTACTGTGGTACTTTTGTTCCACCGCGTAAGACCGTTGGAACACCAGTACCACATTATCCGTTAAATGTGGTGGTAGCGTAAGCTAAGAGTTATTTCTATTGCCGAATCGACGTTGACGAAAGATTCGATTATTGATTTAATAATATAACAAACGCGCTACAACCGGTTGTTAAGCTTCTATTGAACATTAAGGAATGTTTTAACCCACATACATAATACAAGCTGTGCCCCGGAACACTGCTGCGTTATTTTGCATTACATATTATTTTCTTTTGTACCTAAAAACTTTTTCAATAAAACCTTGTATAAAAGAAAATATCACACGAAATTTCTAAAAGTAAATTATGGAGGCGTGCGATGTCAATAAATTCTCCGTGGGCCCACAAAGATGGATCACGTACGAGGTCTTCTATTATCTCCTGCTAGACTTACGTTCAGCGTTGTAAATTTTATGTGTAATTTTTTGAATACGTTGTTAAAACTTTTGTTTGAGGTCTACCAAAAACTTGTTTTTAGGACACTAATGTTAAGAACATTTGAGGTCGCGATTGGATCATACGGCTAGCCAAAAATTATCAACTGCCATCAGCAATATCAGAGCATTTATTTATGTACCAAGCAGCAAACTGACGTCATGGCCACAGAGCAATTAGCGTTTTCGTCAAGTTACGCGCCTAACTTGCAAATGTAAATTTTAAATGCATTTTTAGGGCACTTATCGATTAAAGATTTTTTATATTTTGTTCAGTGATACATTAGCACTATACAATCTAATCGAGACACTTTACAAAACTTGGTGTAATACTCATTTACTGCTATTGATCTTGGAGGTCTGTGTTGTCCGTTATTAAGTCTATGGTCTGTCTGTATTGAAGTGATTTACTAAAAAGGTAAAAGTATGTAGGTACGACTCCTTAGATACCCACATAAATGCAAAGCCTTCAATGAGAAACTACTTAGGTACTTTTAAAATAGAATGTAATATTTCTGTTCGTATTTTTGTATTGTCGTTTCGTCGCACGCACAATCGCTCCCCCGAGGGTTCTTCACACGAACCGATACGATAACAAACCGTTTAATAATATGTGTGTTTACTTGCATAAATTACATTTATTTAATAAGGTTTAAACTTGAAGCAGCCTAAGTTTACTTGCAAAGGTTTGAGTTTATGACTGTTTGCGTTTAATTGCATCAGCTTTTAGGGGGTCAGTGGGAGTCTAAATTCAAAATGGTGACCAACCCCGTCCCCGCCGCCATCTTGATTTAAAGGGAGTAAACGTTTTTCGTTTATAACTCTGCGCTGGCTGCATTGCCTCGTATTTAATATTGACTTAGAAACCTAAGTGAAACGATGTAAAGAAACGAAGTTAAAAAAAGGAAAAAATCGATGAGGCCAAAATGGTTGATATCCTTGTCCGAACAACTTCGTTTCTATGCACTTAGGCCCTAAGGTCAATATTAAATAAGAAATCCTCCCGATATTTTTCTAAAATATGAAAAATATAGGCCGGACTAAAATGAGCAAGGAAATAATGAATTGAATAATGATCAACTTTAGTCTTTAGAAAATGGAATAATGGCCAAGTTATTCACAAAAAATGTCTGTCGTCAGAGAGAGGCTAATTTCTAGAGTTTCCCCCTTAAAGGCTGACGCAATGATTGTCGGGATGGTAATTAATTAAAAGTGAAATTCTAACCCATTTCGGCTATGACGGCTTTGCTGGAGGTATGTTTAGGCGGTTACTGAAATTGTTTCCGTGCGTCTCAACCCTAGGCTGATGAGGTACTATGTCATTAGTTTCTTTTGTAACATTCGCATTATGAATTCTATGGCAAAATCTAGTACCTACCTCGTAATATTGACTTCACCCATATAAAATTAACAATTTCATGTTTATTTGAGTATTCCAAAATAAAAGCAGCTTTGTAAACCGATATAAAATCAGCTCTCTCTCAGTAACCCCGTTAAACCCTGTTAAAATAGGACCGGTCATTTCGAAGATTAGCCGAAACAAACAGATAGATAGACAGACAGACAGTAAATTTCAAATTTATTCTGAAGTTCGTCCCGTCATCGGTCTCCAACGAGGTGGTGGGATCTCATTACTACTAAGACTCTATGCAACCAATAGGGAACGAACGCGGTGCATCGAACGAGCAGCCGTTCATAGGACCTATATAGATATAGCCACGACCACTCTGCCAAGAGTGAACGACGAAGAGATAATATGTGTACTACAGATGACAAAGATATCTTGACAAAAGTATATATCGTATCGACCTAAAAACCAGACTCCTATATCTCTCGGGTACAGCAAACACATTTTACACGCATTATCTGTCCAGCTATTGTTTCACACGATTTCCCTGATGGCGTCATTTGTATCGGGAGTGACGGCCCGTCGGTCTTTTGTCTTGTTTTATCTGTATTAGATGATGTTATCTCGTTACGAATGAAGATAGGAAGTGTTTTTATGCTTTTATTGCGGAGGGATAGCTAGGTTTATCGTTATGGCTTTAGCATAATCAACTGCGGGTTCGTAGGAAAAATAACTCAGTTTTTACTATCAGAGTTCAAAATGGTATTCTTATGTAAAACATAGAATTATTATATATTATATGGAAGTAGATTATGTGCGTAGCTTATGTACTGAGAATGAAGTTTATGTTCTACTTAGCATTATCTTATCAAAGGATTGGGAACGTAGTTATTTTATTATATGATATAAAAAGTGTATGTTATGATAAACAATAAGGTTATAGAAGTCAAAGTCAGATATTCAATAATTAAATGTAACAAGCCTGGTTTCCTACTTGTTTACCGATTCAAATATTAGGACATTATCAGTTTCTTTATATGACTAAGCTATGATATAATGTATTTAATCGTTGTAATTTGTTGAATCATATATTATCATAAAATAACACGTGTATGTTGTGGTTAAAAGTAAAGTTTTAAAAGAAATTTAATAATAAAACGTAACAGGCTTGATTTCCTACATGCCTACCGCTTATTCAAATACTAAGTCATATCAGCTTTATTTAATGAATATGTTTTTTCAAAATACTTTATATTAGATCTACTAAGTATCTGGCGCCGCCATCCGAACAGTTGCGCTGCCGCCCGAACGGTGGCGCCGCCACTCGAAACGAGAAATCATGATGGTTCGTCGGGTAAACCAATGACATATATAAAACTTATATAAGACAGACTGGGGGCTGGCTCGCTCACTAGTATTTGATCCTGTAAGCTGAAAACCTCTCATTTTGGTAAGCTGTTTTATATTGTGGCATTTCCCTAAAGATCCAAGCTTGTTTTAGCATCGACATTGTTAAAGGTCAAGTTTAAAATATAAGGCTATTTTCTCAGAATGTTACTATTTCTATGGTTTAGTGCTTTTATTTAAAATGAATTTGTAATAGAGATATAAGTGATAAATGTGATAAATAATATATAAATATGTGCTAGTGGTTTCTTCTTCACTTCTTCCACTAGTGGACAAAAGATTGAAGTGAAGAGAAATCAATGACATATTATTTCATAATTGATAATAATTTATGGTAGATATAGAATTGGACTTTTCTATCTTGTGCTTATTTTGTTAGCCTAAAGAAATAAAGTTATTAATTTCTGACTCCATTTTTATTGTTCCCAATTTCCAAAATATAAGGTTGCAATTTAATTTGGGTAATTCTTATCATTCTATCCAAAAATAATAATTTAATAGGTAGGAAAAGTCTACGAATCTAACACACAACTCTTTCTTCTCGATGATAACTAACCTCCTTTGTTACAGCTCTTCTACTAGAAACCCTGAAGCCAGTGATCCGAGCAGTGTGCGACGACGAAGTAGTCTCCTTGTCTTGCCCAACGAGCACCAGCATCAGTATCCTGGTCGCACAGTATGGAGGCGACCCACCTAAGGACCATGCTTGTGCCGCTGCCGCTGATCAGATGTGCAAGCTGCCTAATAGAATGCAGGTTAGTTTTTAAGCCGTGATGTCTTCCTAGACATTTTTCTACCACTGTGGCCAGTATTAAGGAAGACTTGCCATGTGCGCAGGTCATAATATATTAAAGTGCCCATCACTATCACCATCATCAGCCTTGTTCCGTCTATAGAGATGATTTAGGCTATGCCTGTGGTTTGGGTAAGCTTACATTTCTTGGTGTGGCTGTACAGCGTGGTGTACGTAGTGGTGCTCGTCGGATCTGAGTTCTTTACATGCCATCTTGCTATTTTATCTACAAGAGAAAAAAAGTGCTCAAGTGTGTGCTCAAACACAGGGGCACTCTCAATTTCTTCACTCATAATCCAAGTTGACACGGCAGCCCGACACTTCAAGTTTTTATATCATTACTCAGCGGAGAAAAACCAAAAAAGCTGAAGACAGTTTGCTACGGCGCTCATTGGTGAGACCTATGTCCAGCAGTGGACTAATAGAGGATGATGTTTATTATATGAAGAGATCCTTAGCCTCACATATTTTATTCCACTACGGTTATATAAAGCAGTGAAGAAGAAGGTTCATCTTGCTGACAGACTTCAAACGTACTTTCGTCAGTCTACTTTAGATAGCGCTTGGATTTCACTCCAAGATTTGACGTAGACCTGTTCTAAATTGGTTTACTTAAGCTTTGATCTAACTAAGATTTCAACTTGAAATCGACTTAATTTAGCCCCTTCAAAGTGAGATGCGATCAAGTTGAATCGAGATCTTGTTCAATTTAAGTACCTTTCTATAACGAGATGTTGTTGGAAAGATTAAGAGCCAGATTGTGATTTTGTCTTACACAATTACTTGGACCAGGTATGTATGTAGAAGACTTCACAATGGGGGGTTTTGGCCTCAAAAAAACACACTGGTAAGTGCGTTTTGGTGAGTCGCCAGAACCTTTTAGTATGAACTAGTGTGTATAAAAGGAGGCCTATACCTAGGCTAGGTATATGCTAGGTATATGCCCCAGACACCCACTGGGGTGTCTGTAGGCTGATGGTTAAGGGAACACTAAACCGAGAATCTCTAATACTACTCTCTCGGTCCATTAAATTTAGAATACAATGTTTTAGTACAGCTGGATTACGTAGATGGGTGTATACCCATGTGTTACGTATAAGGGTGGATGGATGTATCCATCCACCCTTATACGTAATCCAGTGGTATATTTAACAGGAAAAATAAAAAGAAGTTGCAAAAAAAAACACTTTGAAAAATGGTAAAGGATATTCGAAAAGGGGGTCTACCTATCCGAGTGGATTTTGTACATTTAAAAAATAATTAAATTCCTGTATGCTTCATACTTTTTAAAGTATTTTGAAAAAACTCAAAAATTTACCACCCTTCCTATACCTCCGAAGTTAAGTTCGATGGATCTTGTTTAAACTTACGCCTTCTAAGCCCCGAGTCCATTTGACGATTGTATCGAGACGTGGTCGTGACGTCTCATTTTTCCATAGAATTATGTACAGCGTAGAATTATATATCGTGGGTACAGGGTACTACGCAAATCCCAAACAAATATCACAAATATCACGTCTCGTATAACACGTCACGATCACGTTTCAATTCTATCGTCAAATGGACTCTGGACTCTGAGTACGCAGACCAGGAAACCGGGAACAACCGGGAGACCGGGAAAAATTGGTAATTCAACGGGATAAATAATAGTAAATATTAATTTGTAATAATTACTTACAGTACTTAAAGATTAACTAGGTACTTACAGTACTTAGTTAACCTTTTTTTTGTTACATTCTTTTCCATAATGTATGTGGGAAAGTCGAGCAGACAAGCTAGTAAAGCTGTATGTATTTCAAAATCATGTCATCAAACATTATATTATTATTATAGAACGTGTTGCGGGGGTGTAAGGAAGCGAGTGCCGCGGGATGTACGAATGGTTGTTATCGCATTAGCCACTGCAATGATTGTTTATCCAACCCATTCCTAGAATTGACGACCGATGTGGCGCGGTGGGCGAAGGTCCGCCTGCGACGCAGGAGGTTGCGGGTTCGATTCCCGCCTCGGGACAAATGTGTGTACGATCTGCAGATATTTGTTGATAATATCGTTATTATTTTTATTAGGTATTTATTCAGATTTATACATATATTTTACATATATTTTTATATTATTTTATGTATTAGTTTATGCAATTAGTGTAGGTAAGTACTTTCTATCTTTATATCTTTTGCACTCTTGCCCACTTGTACACATATGTCTCCCTCTCTCATTAAGGTTTGCTGGAAGAGAACTCTTTTTAGGGTTAAGCTCGCCTTTGCGATACCTTTCTTGTTATAAGATTTAAATAATGTTTTTTTTTTAGTGCAATAAAGAATTAAGAATTAAAAAATATCCATATCTATGTAATGTATTGTATTATGTATATCAGTCATCTAGTACCCAAACCACAAGCTCTGCTTAGCTTGGGGCTAGATAATGCTGTGTGGATTTTCCAGTATTATTTATTTATTTTATTTATAGAATTAAACCAGTGACTCATTCCCTCGTAATCGCTAGTCATTACAATTTTTTGATTAAAGTTTTTTTGAAATGAAATTTTTCAGGACAAATACTTATTTTTGCCCTGAAAAACTTAATTTAAATAAAATGTCAAGTGCGAGTTAGACTCGCGCATCAAGGGTTCCGTACAAAACTTCTACTCTTCAGCAAAGAAATCAACTCAGACGAATAGTGAGCAATAATTTTCTGTTTAGTCCCTCCGCCCTATACAGTAAATTAAAACTACTTAACATCGGATATAACATTGGCATAATGTAGGTCTAGGGATCGAATAAAACATAGGCTAATTATTATTCCATAAAACAGCTTGCTCATGAAAGAGAGAGCTGTTTTATTTAGGGATAGACTAAAATTGTTTCCCTAAGTCAAAAGTCAAGGTTTTTATTTCTTAAGGCTTACAAAATAAGCAATGACAACAACTCAAAATTTATATAGGTAAAGCCTACAAATAGCCCTTTAACAGTAGATAATGATTTTCAAATAAGAAATAAGGTGTTATTGATTCTATTAATTTTTGGTCCACTTGTTGAAAAAGTGAAAAAGATAAAATTCCATACGATCTTTGTTGACTTGGAATATCGTATCTAAGTACGAGTATGGGTTTCTTTTATCCCCTAGCGCCATTATATATAGATACAGGGGTAAAATTACAGTTATAAAAAATAAGTTTTTTGCGAAGTTATCTAAGTTCTTAGAAAATGTTATTGTACTAATGAATAATATTGTTTCAGTACAACCTCCTCCAACGCGTGGTGGAAGTTTGCCAGAAGAAGTTTAGCTGCACCTTTAGCACCAGCCCTGGCCTCGGCGACCCCTGCCCGACTTCCAAAAAGTTCGTCCAAGTGCAGTACAAGTGTCGACCCTGTAAGTGTTTGTAAATACTTTGGGACTTGCGGTTTTATCGCATAGTTTCCGTTTATTTTTATACCGAAGGTGAACCCAAAAGGAAGGGTTTTTAGTTTTCCCAGAGCAGAACCAATATTTACGTACTACTCATATTATTATTTTAAAGAATTTACATATGAATAAAAAAAATCCAGAATTTGTATTTATTCAAGATGTACTTAAAATAGGATAGGATATTATAATGTAGTGCTACAGAAAATAGATGTAAGTGTAAATATTAGTTTTAAAATAGGAAACCCTCAAAAACTATTCCGCGTCTTTAAGAGTAATTGAATCATTTTCGTTTCCCGCTGCAACAAAATCAGTTATTCTCCAGCGAATTTTTGTCATAGTTTTAATTTTCCGACGAGTATCTGTAATTTTTTCTGAAATTATGAAATAGCAAGTCATTGATTTTCATAAGTATGGCTCGTCTTCACATAGGAAATATACATTGAATTGTTATTATTTTTTTTAACGATTTTTAACCTTTCCCCCTGGATACGGAGAAATGGCATGAGAGGTTTTTCATGGGAGGGATGATTACTGCGTTAATGTACCTCATTATACTTACACATACGTTGTTTTGTTCAGAAGAAAGAGGTCTATCACATTGAGCAGTAATCAACCCCCCTTTGAAAAACCTCTCATGCCATATCTCCGTATCCAGGGGGAACAGACCCATCATCATGTGATCTACATGTCCATTGACTATAAACTAATAGACCGACTCTTCCTATAAATAAATTGGAAGGGTTGTTTGTTCATATCAATGACAGAAAAAGATTTAAAATTCTGCAAAAGTTCAGATGCACTTTCGTGACTTATTAAACGAGGCAGTTTCTCCAATTCGAATAAACTTGGTAGAGGTAATGCTATTCAAATAAAGAATTGAAACTTATGGTTCATTGAAATAAAATGTCATGAGGAAGGTTCAACTTCTTGAGCCACCAATCGAGGGTTATGAATGCGAACAGTAATTTACGATATCTATAAATCTGTTATCTTTAATAATAGATTCAGCCATTACCTTCAGGAAATCAATTGTAAAATATTTAGATATAAAAAGCGATAACAAATCCGCGAAAAACTTTTTGTTTAGTTTTTCGCATTAGGTTAGGTTAGGAGGTCGCGAAAAACTTTCTCAGCATCAGAGAAACTTTTTCGCGTTAGGTGAACGCGAATTGCAATTTGATGGATCTCCATTAAATTGCAATTCGCGTTCACCGCTCACAAATTGACATGCTATGCAATCAGAGAAGGTAAAAAACAGACTTACTTGATATAAAAGTTTTTTTTTTTTTTTTATAAATAATGAATTTATTGGACTTATAACTAAATATTTTTATTATTTTATTTTATTGTATGATCTTAATATAGTAGGTACAAGAATTACAAAATATTTTATGAAAAGGTCAGTGTAAAATTCTTTACTAAATGACCCGTGGCGTAGAAAGTTCCAGAAGGTATAAATGTCGCCAGCGTAAGTGTGTTTTATGTTTAACTCTAAAACATGTCTGAGGTACCGAACCTCGGGAACTCTAATGGGACCACTCTTGGGAATGCAGAGTGCTTTGAGCAAAGAGGTAATTCGCGACTTGAAAATATTGAACTTTGAGACCATTAGCATAGGGATGCTCTAAGAAACTACGGAATTTCGAATGATGTCTTTGTGGATCGAAAATGTAAGTTCGTGAATAAATATTTGAAGGAGTGCTTTTTGTAGTAGGTAGTTACGAGTAGCTACGAGTATCTCGGTAATAATACGAGTAAAATTCGATATATAGCCTGTGCTGTGTGTGACGTTGACATTTATGAAAAAATCACCTAGATTTTTTCATAAATAAAATAACCATTTAAAAAAAAACCATTGAGAATGGTCGAAAAGGGGGATATTTTTTATCGAAAGGGGGCTATCTACCTATTGGTTTATCAAATGAAAGGCATTGTTTTGTAAATTTTAAAACAGTTTTCGAAATTGCTGTAGGTTTCGTACTTTTCAAAATATTGCCATTCGAAAAAAGACTGAAAATTGATTGTCCAAATAATTGGCAAATGTTTGAAACCCTCGGCGCGTGAGTTACACTCGCACTTGGCGGATCTTGTTTGTTTATTTATATTAATTGTGCTGTGACGTCATACTGAGAAAAGAGGGTCGTTTTCTCAGTATGACGTCACAGCAACGTTAATAATATAAAGACAAATATTAGTTTATGCAGTATGAACAAATATTTTGGATTCGCTGCTGGATCAGTGATTACAGGGATCACATATGATTTTCCAATTTATTAATTATAATTACGATTATAATGTACTTATACTGTTTGTAATAATAAGGCTAGTGTAGTCTTTTTAGTTGATATAGTCATATGGCTGATAATAAACACAAATGAGAAACTCGCACAAATTCTTCGCTTGTTTTCGAAAAGTTAACTTTTAAAAGACTTTGCGTGTCCTACGAGTATGTCCTATGTTTTCTAATCGGACAATAATTAACAATTTAATATCTACAATGTAAAATGATTAAACCTTTATATTCAATTTAACCGCAAACAATTGAAAACAATCCTAAAGATTGATAAATATTCGAATTTACGAAACTCAACCTTAACCCTCTGACATCAAGCATTAAATTGCCATCAAAACATTAAATTGAATAACGGTACAATATTCTACAGTGGCAAGCTTAGTTGCCACCATTACTGCAAAGATACTGTCCCCTCGCATTGTTTGACTAAGCCATTTAAATATTTCAGAGATTTCACAGACTGTAAATGGTAGTTAATATAAAATTGTTTATTCTAACCGCTCATAAATTCAGCTAGTGGATGAATGTTTACTTAAAGTCGTGCAAAAGCTGTTTCAGTTTAAAATGGTAATGTTGACATAAATTATTTAAAGATTCACAATCTCAATTTAAAATAATAACTAAGAAGATGTCTGAATCTTAAACGATAGATATCAGAATAATTGAACGTATATATTTTTAGTGATTTTTGAGATACATATCTGGAGAAGAACCGACAACCGCTGGGGTAAACTTGTTCTTGAGTGGAGACCGCGACTCGGTAAACGTAGTGTAGGAAGCTCTCTGACCAGGTGCGATGACGATTTGCTAAAGACTGCTGGTATATACAGGGTGTCCGGTAATTAATGGATAACCCCGCAGGCACTTGTGGGGGGGCAGAAGGGCAACTCAGAAAAAAATATAAAAAAAATCTATCTGCAACGGTCTAGGATTTTTTTTTATTTTTTTTTAATTGCTAAATTTTATACCTTTGTTCAAATTTTTGGGCACTACGGCTACAAATTGAATAATAACGAATTCAAACGAAATCAATTCGTTATTATTCAATTTGTAGCCGTAGTGCCTAAAAATTTGAACAAAGGTATAAAATTTAGCACTTAAAAAAAATAAAAAAAATGCAGATAGATTTTTTTTTATATTTTTTTCTGAGTTGCCCTTCTGCCCCCCTACACGTGCCTGCGGGGTTATCCATTAATTACCGGACACCCTGTATATGCTGGATGCGGCAAGCTGATGACAGGGCGCTATGGCGTTCATTAGGGGAGGTCTATGTCCAGGAGTGGACTAATGTAAGCTGATGATGATGACATAAAAGTGTGATTTTCATAAAGTGTCCTAAATTGAGCTTACACATTTTATTACTTCATAGAGGCTTCTAAAAGTCACAGTAAATTTTCACTAGATCCCCTTCACATTTTCTTTTGACAAACCAACCAAATGTGCAACCTACTCGAGAAAATCCCATCTGAAAAATTCCATATTTCTAAAGAGCGTTGAAGCTCTCAAATAAAAAGGTTCCCCGAATTCCCGAAGGGAATGCCGCGTTTTATTAAAAAAGTTGACATCACGTTCTATTTTTAAAATGGGTAGGCGAAACAGATACAAATGAGTTGGTACCTACCTAAGCTCAAGTTATATGAAAAAACATCAGTGAGGTAGTTTTTTTGTGCCATTGTCATACTCCTTGTGCATATTATAAACCAGCTCCAAAGGGCCAACAAAACCAGCCAGTAATTTCATTCAAAAACAAAAGAGGGTGCAACAGATTCTTCTATCGCGTGACGCGGAGGTTTTTACCAGGTTATGGAGTATTTTGAAGTGATTTATGTCTCGTTAATAAATTCCTGGGGTCGCCGCCCGGGGTGCGGCTAGGATATGCAGGAGCGGTCGGCTGTAAGGTGCGGTAATCGGCTGTAAACGTAGACTTCCGAGAATCCGTGACGTCACGTAATAAGCTTCTAACCAGAGCTTTCATGGTAGTATATAAGCCAATTCAAATTATACTTTAAATATGCAACTGATTTGCCAAAAGACACGAATACTTTTTTTCTAGTAAATATTTTTTCACTTACTGTTTATTTAATGACTTTTAGGAATTTGTAGCTAATAGTAGTACTAGTAGAACTCACGGTTGGGCTGGTCCACCAGTTTAAAGTTGCTCAGTGAGATATGGAGAGAGCTATGCTCGAAGTTTCTCTGAAGGATAGGATTCGCAACGAATACATCCGACAGAGAACTAAGGTTATCGACATAGCTCAAAGGATTAGCAAGCTGAAGTTGCAGTGGGCCGGTCATATCTCGAGAAGAACCGACAACCGCTGGGGTAAACGTGTTCTTGATTGGAGACCGCGACTCTGCAAACAAGGTGTAGGACGCCCTCCGACTTCCGATTTGCGAAAGACTGCTGGCAGATGCTGGATGCGGCAAGCTGAAGATAGGGCGCTATGACGGTCATTAGGGGAGGCCTACGTCCAGCTGTGGACTATTATAGACTGATGATGATGATAGCTAATATATAAATGTATTTATCTTCTTACTATCCACTTACTTGATTGTTTAGGGATCCCTACATAGGAAAACCGTTATTTATGTAACGGTTTGTGTTATGTAACGAAAACGAACGATACAGAGTCGCGTTGCACGGAAGTCTACGCTAAAGCGAGCGTGGTGGACGCAATACTGTGTAACAATATTAGGGCATGTCCGACTAATTTGTTGTAAAAGTTAGCAGGGCTGTCAGTTTTTACTGTTAGGGACAATTCACACGTATCACAAACAAACCACATCGCAGCGACAAAAAGTGGTGAAGCAGTGGTTACTTGTGAATAAAGTCGCTGCAGCATTTTGCAGTTGCGTTTTTTTTACTACAAAACGTGGTTGTGGTTCCTTTGACAATGATGCTAGTTGGCTGGCGGTTAGAGCACAGTGCGGCGATGTTGCTGATACCGACCAAACTGTAGAATCAGACGGCGAAATGTGGTCCGTGTGTATTAAAATATTCAATTGCATACAAGTTAGCACCCGACCACGTGGTGTCGTTGTCGTGTGGTTGTGGTTGTGGCGTGGTTGTGGTTATGGTACCTGTTGATTGTTCCTTAGCTGCACGTCAGTACTTGCTGTAGAAAATTTGTAACGTGTTTGATAGAGTTTGGTGCAATTGAAATCATAGTTCCGGAATAAATAAAAGAAAGAAAATATTTTAATTTGCCTTAAAACTACACAACACAGCAATTAACTTAACTAAATTCGACAGTATTTTATACAGTTCGACGTATTCGAAGACAGTCTTAGTTTTTTTTTGTGCGCAGCTGTGTTTAGGGCAAATATGGCTTACACTCAGCATTGTGCTGGATAGACCCAGCGTTGGTTTTCAGTGTAGGCCAAAACAGGTCACGCCACGAGCAATCTGTGGTAGTGCGTTTTTACACAATCATAATTTTTTTACGTATTTTAACATACTTTGAATAAACTTTTCTTACATGTGATTATAGTCAAATCCTCATTTTCGAGTATAAAAGGATTGAAAATTCATTTTAGTAGTTTCTGCCAGCGGCTTTGTTCGCGTTATTTCTATGGGAACGTTGGGTATTTCTATCTCATGTGAACTGATTTATGGCACTTGGCCTATACCTATCTATGCAATTTCTGCTCGATCCGTTCAGTAGTTTTGGCGTAAAGAAGTAACAAACCTGCAGCGTTCATCCATCCAAACTTTCGAATTTATAATAATAAAGGGTTATGTGATGAAAATACTCAACCAATTTATAATTAAGTATGATCTCTCCCAGCTAATAGGGTTTAAGTACCTACCATCGGAAGTCAAACTTTTGATAAGTATTGGAATGTAGAATACAATTTAAAAACATTATCAAACTAGTTTCAAAACGCAACCGGGTTTATCAGCAGTTTCCGTTATATGCTTGGGTGTAGATAAGTACTGATCCGTACAATACATGGATCAGTCAGTATCCAAACTAGTACCATCTTAATAGTTATCTGACTAATATTATAAAAGGTGCTGAAGTATTGATATAGTGAACAGTGACAAACATTCATACTTACTTACATTGTAAGTATGTATGTATGACAGTGCGTTAATGGAATGAACAGGCTTTACTAAAATTTTGCTTATTTGTTGGTATTTCTTCTTCTTAACACTGTTGCAAGAGTGGCCATGGCTATATTAATTCATTGTCGCCTCACGATGTAAAGGTAAAATTCGCAAAGTGCGAGTCGACTCGAGCACGAAGGGTTCTGTTCCATACTTAACTAAGTTGCGCAAAAAAAACATGAAAAAACTTAAAAATTCAATCTTTTGGTGGGTCCCAAAAAAGAAAACTTCAACATGTCGCCACCCTTCTATGTAAGTACTGACCGTGACTAACTTTGCTTAACTTCGGTGATCGTTGTTCAACTTGGTATAAATAAATAATGATAATTTTCACATCACTCGTAGCAAATGGTTTCCATGGCAAGCGTAAGCAACAGGTATTTTCATTCGTCATTCAATCAATGTGTCATTTATTACAAATCACATTAAACGAAATTAGACTCGAATTTGAAGTTCTTAGATGACGGCTTTCAAAAATTTAATCGTGTTATCGAACTGTTCTTCCAAACCAGGGAGACTCCAAGATCTTGTCTCCCAAGCCAACCTAACTTGCACGTGGTGTACCCTGCTAGATAACGAACTAGGCTCTGGTGAAAATATCAACATTCTTTATAATTTGATAACTCATATTTTTCTATTATTTTCCATTACTTGACATTGGCAGAAAAGAGTCCAACCAGACTCATATTGCCATTAACAAAGAATCATCATTGTAGCATTCGAACTTTGAATTAAATGTTACGCGCGCATTGGTTGTGTGATCCCGAGGAGCGGGCGCGGGAGGGACGCTTTTTCTGGCCCGGGGCAGCACGACGGATGCACGCGTGTGTCTGATATTATCTGTGTTTTATTGGCAATATACCTAAATAGTGAACCAAACCTGGTACAATCATCAACCCATTTTACTATTTAGAAATTTGTTTATTAGTTTGTTATAACTCGTCAAATTATATAATTTGTCGTTTTATTAATGTAATCTCTGTTAAAAATTCTAACAAACATAGAGCAAAAATAACCAAAAAAAATGATGTTTTTTTTTTTGAGAGCTTTTGTTTGGTTATTTTCTTAGTTATTATTATCATCTTGACGACCTCAGTGGCGCAGCGGGCGAGAGTCTGCCTGCGACGCAAGAGGTTGCGGGTTCGATCCCCGCCTCGGAACAAATTTGTGTACGATCTGCAGAAATTTGTTCCGTTGGTCTGGGTGTTTTCTATGTATAATAAAAATATCTATCTATGTAATGTATAATATTACGTATATCAGTTATCTAGTACCCATAACACAAGCTCTGCTTACCTTGGGGCTAGATAATGCTGTGTGAATTGTCCAGCATTATTTATTATTTATTATTTTTTGATAATTATTTATTAATAGCGGCAAAAGACGTAAACACTCTGTGACAATTCCGACTTCCTCTTACGGTTCATGTGATACAGTTCGCTGACAGACTTACGGACAAACAGACAGACAGCGGAGGCTTAATAATAAGGTTCCCGTTTTCACCCCTTGGGTAGGAATTCTTATTTTCTACTGCGCTTATGTGAGGGATCACCCAAAGCGAATGTGAAATGAAATTAATTTAGGCGATTCATCTCATGGGTGATTTATCTTGTGGATTGACTTCGAAGTTACTTAACATAGGCTTCACACGCATTTTTCTTGTGCAAAAACAGTAAAAATGCGTACAAAGCCGCTGGCAGAAGTAGTAATTCTGAATACATTTCCAATTATAACAAGTCGAATTACGTGCCAAATAGTCATTAGCCTGATGGGGTCAAATTACTAATGACAAAAAACCCATCCCAAAATATCGCGTTGTTCTTTTTACCCCGTTCACCGGTCATTAGAACAAAACAGCACTTAGGTACTTTGGCTTTCACCGATCGGTGTAGAGTTACTAATGGGAGACCTGCCGTTATTCTGTAGAGGCTTCCGGTTGTATTGTGTTTGAAAAACAACGGGTTCAGGGAAGGGGTGGGTGTAATACAGGCATATCACTTATCCCTATAGGAAGGCGTGAAGCATAATTGAGATTAGAAATTAATAAACCATATCAGCACATAATACGTCCACTGCTAATCATAAGTTTAACAAACAAGGGAATTTTGAAATTATCACCACGCATGGCAGGCTGATTGGTGATCGCATTTACATAGGTACACTATGTGTTAAAAGTTTGATTGTTATAGCTAAAAACGGTCTTGAAATTCTTATTTTCACTGGTCACACTGGTGCCACACTGGTCAAACTGGTTGTTAAATTTTTCGGGACAAAAACGTATAATAATAAGTAAGTAATCACTCGCGCCTTCCCATCTTCCTAGGACTTCCGTGAGAGCTGGTGCGGCGGCATATTTAGCCGAAGATCTCAAGAGGCGCAAATATGCAGGTCTCGACAGAGCCTACACATTTGCTCCCCTTGGAGTCGAGACCCTAGGTTCGTGGGGTACCGAGGCTCTCCGGGTTTTCAAAAAATTATCTGAGCGTCTGGTCGCAGCGACGCGTGACCCGAGAGCTGGTGAGTATCTGGCACAGCGCATCAGCATTGCTATACAGCGGGGCAATGCAGCCAGTGTCTTAGGCACGCTTCCAACTGGTATTGATATGGATCAGTTGAGCTACCTGTAGATTGTTTGCAACAGTTTGCAGATAGCTTAATTGTTTCTATTGTAAATACTAGTTTTAATTTAAATTTGTTATTTGATTATAAGTAAATAATTTTTAAGCCAGTATTTTTTATGGGAATACCTCGGGACTATTTTTATAGGTACAATAGCGAAAGAATTTACCAAATCTGCCCGATGAACAACCCCAACAGAGAAAAACAACACTACACAAATGCTACAACATGCCGAACTCTATGTTCGGCAGTTTGTACAATTTTTGTAGCATTCCTCCATCTGCTCTTTTCTTTTTCTTCGGTTAAAAATACGCAGATGGAAGCTGCAGCACTTCCTCTTTGGTTCCCTTAGTTGGTTCCCTTACTCTACGCCATCTACCGGCTAAATAGGAGAGAGGTTACTCACTCTATTTTATTTTTATTTATTTATTTTATTTCTCCTTCGATTGCCGTGTGGTGCCAGCTTAGAATTTGCAACACTCCAACTCTTCCCGTGGCTGTCATGAGAGGCGACTAATGGACATATACCGAAGGGTGGCCAGCAGCGTCTGTCAGAATAGATCTACCACCGAACTGCGATCCTCAAACCGCATGCCTAGCATGGTGATTACGAGCACTACCCCCCGTGAGATAAGACGATTATCAGGGGGAGTCCTGCGTCCAGCAGTGGACCATTATAGGCTGTTGAGGTTGAGGTTGGGTCACATTAAAAAGCACTCGTCACATGTATACATTTCTCAAAGGTATTTCTTTACAGATGAATTCCGTAGCCTACAGAGCTGCGATGGTCAAGAAATGAATATCAGCTGCAATCCCAGCTCCAGGATTGTTATCTACGAAGTGAAGTACGGAAGAACTGTCCATGATGCTGACAATAACTGTCCGCAACCTCAAGGAGTGCCTGATGAAAGTAAGTCTTCAAGGGTCTCAAGTCTCACAAGGGTTTGTCTGTGTGACAGTTCAGGTTCAAGAATTAGGTAAACCAGATGAGGAAGAGAACGGAACATATCTTGACAATCTCTGTGCTTGTGGCGAAGGTCTGCCTGCGACACAATAATGTCACCGGATCAGGTTCATGTCGCTGTGTCACTTGTGCCATAGCAGCGCTGTTATGTAATCTTTCTGTTTGCTACCTATTATCTAACGATTTAAAACATCCTTTAAACAATTTGTATCTATCATATTGTAACATATAGTTTTTGCTTTAAAGTACGTTACGTGCACTGGGCAAATTTTTCATGAAAATTTTATATTGTCCCAAAAATCTAAAAAGTTATAGTCGTAAGAGGTCCCAAAGATTTTCGGTTAAACCGACTAGGGTTTTGTGGCTTAGTTGGTTATAGCACACCTGTACTGAGGGTGGGGCGCGGGTTCGAATCCTGCCGAAATCGAAATTTTTTGGGACATTATTAAATTTTCATATTGCAACATGTTTACTGGCCGCTTCATTTGTCTGTGATTGTAAAAACTACTGATACGGCCACTGCCGAAATCTCAAAATCGAATTTTGTTGGATGGTTATTTTGCATTGCGGGTGAATGTTCGTCATTCAGCGAGGTCGTATTGAACCTTAAAGACTTATATGCTGATAATACCGCAAATGGCCATGACAGTGTTACCGGAGTTTTGACGGGCGCATAAAGGTGCCTCGCCGGTAAAGTTAGGTTGGGGCAATACGCACAAAGGCCACCACATAAGTGCTAACCTGGGCTTGGGCTGTTGCCAGATATGAGGGGAATGGAAATCGGATATGTGCACGAATGCACCTATGGGCGGAACCGGGAATTCTTCGACCACGCATATGGCGGGGTCGGTTTTTGATCGGGTTCCCCACTTACCGATTCGCTTCCCCATACTACACAGTGTCGGGAAGCAAATCGGTAGTTGTTGCTGTTACCTCCGAGTTCGCGTCGGTTATTGGGTCAGCGAGGTCTCCGAGAACGTGTCTCGGTCTATAGAGGAGAGAACTCGTGGTAGGATATGCTTATATCCATGACGAGAGCTTACATCGAATATTGGATTGTTACAATGTACATGTGTGTACACAATAAAGTTTAATTTCCGTCCCATATATTTCCCAAAATTTGCCGATCTCCATTATTAATTTTAATACGGTTAGGTAATTATGTTATTTACTATTAAGGAATTTCTTCCGCGAGATCTTATCAGAATATAGTTACGTAAGCCTGTAGTACATAAGCTCATGAAGTGTTGCTTGATAGCTAATTAATTTCGGCAAATAAAGCTAGAGATGGTTGAAACTTAAAGTTATTTTATTCTAAGACCTACTGTGATACTGTGAGAGTACTTGTGCCGGGACTAGGTAAAACCTGTATTTCTGGCGAGTGGCGAGTAAAACTATCGGGAAATTTGCCTCTAATCATAAAATCAAAAAGTCTCAGAAAGATATTCTAAAAAAGACCATTTTTTTCAAAGTGTTCAAAGAGTCAAACAGTATACACGGAAATGGAACGGAATACACATCACGTCGTGCTCCATTTTCACCAAAACCGGCATTAAGTTGTCCGCAGTCGGAATGCAATAAGCCCGACTAAAAAATGTAACGCCGCCGTCACGCTAATAACGCGTACAGAACGTAGTGTGTCACTGTTGTATAGTTTGGTGCGTTTACACGGCCTAGTGACTGGAACTGTGGGCTGGAATGAATGGTCAAAGTTAGGAAAATATGGTTTTGTTTTTTCTGTTGCATCAAAAGCTGTGTCACTTGGCAAAGGCCTCCATCATTTCGTGTAAATTATATATAGAATAAAATAGATATTACTTATCCGTATGAAATAAGCCTGCTAAGAGGATTGGTGCTTTTAAAGAGAAGTAGAAGTAAACGATTTGACATTTAGTGTAAAAACACGAGTGTACCGATTTAGGTTCGTTATCTGATCAGAAAATCATTGCCCAAAGAAGCTTTTACTTGAAAAATGCCTCACGATAAATAGCTGATTGGAATTATTGACAACGAGCGTATTTAGGATTGTACTCTGTAATTTAAATTTTCTGTAGTACCAGCTTAGAATTCGCACCACCCCAACTCTTCCTGTGGGTGTCATAGGAGGCGACTCTTGCAGAATAAATCTACGACCGAACTGCGATCCCCAACCCACATGCCCAGCGTGGGGATTATGGGCACACATCATGAGAAAACAAATAATAAAACAAATAAGGAATCAAATGGTGGGAGGCCTGCGTCCAGTAATGGACCATTATAGGCTGTTGAGGTCAGGTGAGGTATTGAGGATATTGGGTTAGTAGGAGAAGATGGGTAGGATTCATACACCGGAAGGTTTCGTACAGTGGTCATATTATCTCGCCTATCCAACATGCTGAAGCATTCAAAATTGCAAAAGGAACTGTCGCTCATTATGTATGTTTAGGCTACCCTCCAAAAATGATGGTAGTGTAGTGGTGTGCTACCGAGCAGACTTTGCCGAAAAGAGTTAAAATGTGTTTAAGCTACTCAAAAATATTTTTTGGTTCTCCTTTGAATGCATCTGTCTTCAATAAGTTTAATAGAATGGAAAAAATTCTTTAGTCTAGTTTGTAAATATAACGTTTGTTATGTTAACAATAGTTCTTTGATTACCTTTAACGGTCAATTTTTGTTTAGATTTTTAATCATCATCGTTTTGATTAGTGTACACTCAAATTGTATGCAATTTTGTACTGTACGAATGCACCCCATGGAACTGAAGAAAAATTAAAGTACAGAATATAATCATTATAAAGGTCAGTAAGATATGCCTAAAAGGTGACTGAAACAGGTGAAATAGCTGAGAAAAATAATAAATCCTGAGAAGAAACAAATGGTGTACGAAGTTAAAAAAATAGGCATACGGGAAGGTGGGGTCCCGTATGCCTATTTTCTTAACTGTCTCACTGGCTGGCAAAATAATTTCATGTCAATTATTAGTCAGATAAATATTACTTATCCGCTGTAGGAATGCCTGACTAATGAGGGCATTTCAGCACTTAACTATATAACTAAAATTCATGAACATGATTAGAGAAAAGTACTATAATTTATCGTATTAATATGATCGTCAAACAGAATTGTCCAAATATGTATCACAGTACCTACATCCAAATCTATTTTGCTCTGTTACTATGTGTTATCATTATTTGCTAGCCATGTCACCTCTATACTTTGTTTACCTAGCACTACTCCCCCGTGTAAACGCAGCACAGTGTATTATGACGTGTCTGGCAAATGAAATAGGAATTGTGTAGACATCTCTTTCGGAATAATCCTGCAACTGTCACTTGACTCCGTTCTGGATTTCGGAGATATTTGGGTTTCTAGCGTTATGAAGTTTGTGGAGACATTTTGTGCATGTTATGCATTTGATGGTGGAAACTTCGGTAAACTTTATGAATTGGACGCTAGTAGATAAAGTTAACAACAAAAATGGTAGGTAAATAAGCCTCTTAAAAGGTCTTATAAAATACAAAATTTCCAAATACATGGATCTATTTGGAAAAATTTATTCAATTCAGAGATTTTTGTCCTTGACTCTACGTTTAATTTAGAAAATGGAAAAACCGTGTTCCGTTACCGTTTAAAATTATTTAGAATCCGACAAGAAATTATGGTAAAAGGCTTGTTTATATTAATTTTCATATCTTTGTTAATTCATTTGATGATTCCTACGACCCCGATAAGCTTCAAGATGAAAATGAAGATTTACCAAGTAATAGCTAAATTTTCGCAGCGAATTTTACAAGGCGATTTCTTTCCTCTTTACACAGCAATAAAGACGAAATTGCGAGTGCACCCTACCCTAGTAATCGACGCTTTAGGGAAATTAGGCGATCGGTGTATCGGCCCAACGTTCGGTATCTACGGAAAAGGAAATACATCATAAAATAATATTTTATTCATTGAACCTCTTTGCTAGATGAAAGATTAAAAGTTATTAATACCATTATGCGAAACCGCTTTTTCGCTACCTTATTGTTATTTATTCAAAATATAAATAAGAATGTGATATTTAAAAAACAAAACTGTATAATTTTTTTATCAAATACTATAGCAAATAAAAAGGCTGGACAACGCAACGTAAGCATTGGCGAGAAATGTGTCTTTTGTCCAGGCTCTAGACAGAGTGGCTTCTGGAAGAGTGAAAATGTATCGTTTATCACACGGGACAAAATCCCTAAATCTACGAACATCTCCAAATATTGACAAGACACTGTCTTTAATAGCCAAGAAAGCACATAGTACAACTAGGCGAGAAAGTGCCTGTTTTCTATCGAGTCATTTGAGACGCGTCAGAAATGAAATTCTATAAAGTTTTCCATCCCGCATTTTAGTAGGCCTGAACGATATACTTTCTGAGCTGTATTAGGAATGGAAGGGGCAACTTTCTGCTTAGGTGTAGTATTTTTTTTTCTTTTCGTACGTGAAATTATTTTAGTTTAAATGTTACATCCAGTCCAATGATATGATACCTATACTGGCCAAACACTGCATGCCAATATCTCAATTAACCAGTAAAGCTATATAAAATAAAATAAATAAAAAATCAAATAAAAATAAAAAAGCTTTAATTCCTTATATATATTTGATAAAGTTTCTGAATTGGTTTTATGTTTCATATTTACATACATTCTATATTGGTATAAGGAACGCCCAAGGCGGTAAACGGTTCCATGCACATCTGTCTCGTGCGTTTCTTGGCCAGAGCTTTCCGGCTACCTTATCAATGTCGTCGCACCATCATTTCATAGGTCTCCCTCTGCGACGCTTTTTATCCCGGTAGATTTTTAAGGGCTCCATAAAAAATAAAACTTTTCTGTCTTTTTGAACAGCCTGCTCCGCTTCGTACGCCACAGACAAAGTGATGAGGATCTGTCATGGCAAACGGACATGTCAATTCATCACCAACAGAAGGACATTCGATAGCTCACGGACCTGCCAACCTCATTCAAAGCCGTACATGAAGGTGGTGTTTGCATGTGGTGAGTTTATATGCAAGATTATAATATAAATAATAGAATATGCATTGTCCTTCACTAGAATGAGATTTTAAACGACTACATCGCTTTACCCGGTATAGGTGTCGCTATTACTACGTATAGCAATAGCGACACCTATGTATATAATAGAATATATTATAATAGTAGAATATGCATTGTCCTTTATACTAGAATGAGATTTTAAACGACTACATCGCTTTACGGTATAGGTGTCGCTATTGCTACGTATAGCAATGACAATGACGTATAGCATAGACAATGCTTATTCTAAAGATGACTTTTCTAAATGTTCAAATGGAAATTGAAAATCCAATGTTTTATAATTATACAAACGAGCGGTCACTCACGGTAAGGCTGGTCCACCAGTTTAAAGTCGCCCAGCGAGCTATGGAGAGAGCTATGCTCGGTGTTTCTCTGAAGGATAGGATTCGCAACGAATACATCCGACAGAGAACCAAGGTTATCGACATAGCTCAAAGGATTAGCAAGCTGAAGTGGCAGTGGGCTGGCCATATCTCGAGAAGAACCGACAACCGCTGGGGTAAACGTGTTCTTGAGTGGAGATCGCGACTCGGCAAACGTAGTGTAGGACGCCCTCCGACCAGGTGGGATGACGATTTGCGAAAGACTGCTGGCAGATGCTGGATGCGGCAAGCTGAAGACAGGGCGCTATGGCGCTCATTAGGGGAGGCCTATGTCCAGCAGTAGACTGATGTAGGCTGATGATGATGATGATACGAGCGGTCCGCCCCAGCTTTGCACGAGAATATTCTATAGCCTATGTTCATATGGGACAATGCAGGAGGTCCAGTAATTTCGGAGGCTATTGAAGTCAATCAAACAAACAAACAAAGTATTTACGTAGGTAGTATAATATAGATAAAAAATAAATAAATAAAATAAAAATAGATTGGTATTTCCCATTATAGACATCGGTTTATTATGCACTATCAAATTGCCAAAGCATGCACATATACACTGAAAAAGGGCGAAATATGCATAAAATATTCACAATCAAAAAACATTTCCAACTAGAATTTACGTTTATTATTATAAATAAATTTGGTATTTTTTTGATGAAGGTATTCGCTTTTCACAAACCTTGCAGAAAATCACAGTACCATCAGTCGTTAATTGACCTGGGTATATTTATCCAAGATTTAAAATCTGGGTTTTTTTACTAACGTTTAAGAAAATAATATAATGGGCCATTATATTATTTTCCATAAAGATAAGTTAGTAGGTTGCATTAGATTCCATGAAATTGGGTTTAATTTGCGAAGTCTTGTTCAAAGAGGTCGTATTTGATTTGTTCAAGTGGTTTACGGGAAAGGCCGGTTTGGAAGGTAATGTTGATTGATTTGCAGAAAAAAATCTCTGATTCCTTTGTATTCATGAAATTTTCATTTGCTATTTCAGTGGAAAGTAAAAGTGTGTTACCCGATAAGGTACTTATTTATCTGTAAGCTAATAAAAAAATCTTTCGCTCCTTCTACTGCTGTCGACCAAAAATGCACACTTAGGCTTATTGGCGATGGGAAAAGGTCCGCCTACGACGCAGGAGGTTGCGGGTTAGATTCTAGCCTTGGAACAAATATTTGTACGATCTGCAGGTATTGGTTCCGGGTGTTCTGGACGTTTTCTATGTAGGTATACTAAAAAAATGTCTATTCGTGTTTTGCTATGTATTTTAAGTATATCAGTTACCTAACAGAAGCCATAACAGAAGCTACGCTAAACTTGGGGCTAGGTAATGCTGTGGGAACCATCCAGCATTATTTATTTGATAAATGGAACACAAAGACAAAACATTTTTCTTTTCTTTCATCTATTTTCGGAACCCATATAGCAAAATAAAAATAGTTGAAAGAATAGGACACCTTCTTGAAAATAAAATAAATGTCAGCGTAATTACGTCAGATTTAGTTTCACAAGACGACAGCAAAAACGTGGGACTCGTCTTGACAATTTTATGTTTGATTATTTTTATGGGAGAGGCTCAAAAGGTCTTCATACTAAGCGGACTCCTCCGCTCTACTATTGCCAGAGAAGATTTTTTTAACGTTCTATAAAAACTTTTAGCATTAAATAATAGGTACCATTGTTCTTCTTAGCTAATGTTTAACCAAGTTTATTCACTGCTTTTATCAAGGACGTAAACGAAACTTTGTATTAGACTTCTTACAAAGAAAAATTCGTGTCATCCTTAAATGTTATTACTAAGCCAAATTTTCGACAAAAATCTAACGACGGCGTCTTCGTGAAGCGATCTTTAGTCCATTAGAAAACGACATCAAATGGAAATCCAGTTTTGAAAGAGATTTTCCTATTCATTTTCTCGTTAACGTATCTTATTACGATCACGGAAATGTAAAGATGTATTCAGAATGAGAGAAAACTGTTTTATTAAAAATAACAATAAAACCTCCAAAATAATTTAACTACCTACCCAAGTAAATAAATGTTGAAGGTTGCTTTTAATGTAAAATCGATTCAATATCGATTATTGGTTGAATCTTCGCCATACCTATGACAGGTATTTCATTATACATTTATTCTTTATCTATATATTATCATTCAACGATCCCATTCTCTCTCGAATGAATGGGAAGCTCAGTTGAGTGAGATCATGTACTCGGTCGATACGTACCTCGAGGTCAATTAATAAAAAATATGTGAAATCCTACTAATTTTTAACTTTTATAGCGACGAATTATTTTTAACCTTATTTAAAAAAGTAGGAGGTTCTATGTACAGCTGCGTGTATCATTTTTTGTATACAAAAAATTGATTACAATATTATATTAGAGAAACCGATGGACATTGTGTAAATGTCCATCGATTTCTAGATAATGATAATTAAAATTTAATTAAAGTTAAATTTAAAGATAATTTTGAAGTGGTCCAATAAAGTTTTCTTCTTGATTAATTCAATTCATCAATAAGGAATATAAGGAATTCATCCCGCAAAACTAAGGGATTTGAAGTAGTTTGGGTTTTTCAAAACAATCAAATTTTGTGCTTGTGGTTTTCACGTTTCATACGAAATTCGAAGAAGAAAAAAAAATATCGCGATCAAATTAGTGTCGTTTTATATTTATAACCACTACTAACTAAACCTATGAAAGAGATTTATCAAAAGACTCTTTTAACTCGTTTCATTTAACTCTATCCACGGATCAAAGATTCATTTGATTAGATCAAATCTACCCTTTAAATAGGTATCCAATCCATCCTAGTGGAAACTCGGCACTTCAAAGTTTTTTCTATTAAGTTATTGGGTGAATCCCCAAACAAGTAGATGAGTGGATATGAGGGAATGATGTTATTGTATTCATTCACATTAGTTTACAATCTCGAAAAACCAGCAAGGCTGGGCGCAGCTTTTCGGAAACTACGCCGAGTCTTCTCGTCATCCATACCGCAATGCTTGAAAACGAAAGTTTTCGATCAGTGCATCCTACCCGTCATGACCTACGGAGCTGAGACGTGGACACTCACTGTTATGTAGGGCTGGTCCATCAGTTCAACGTCGCTCAGCGAGCTATGAAAAGAGGTATTATATTACGGGAGTACCAACACCATCCTGAGCGCATTATCCAATAAATGGGATAGCCCATTCCTCATGCACTGTAATCGAGTATTTATGAAATAATTAGTTGCATCATTATTCGATTATAGTGTTTGAAATTACTAATATATGCCATGTACATCATTAACATAGAATAAGACAAATATAACTAACACAACTATGGACCTAAATGTATTTTTTATGATGTCTGACATAAATCCATTTTATTTATTTATTTAATATTTATATTATTTGGAACTATTTTAGTTGGGAGATCTCTTACATTTGGAAACATGAATTTTAATGCATTTGGTATTTTTAGCTTTGAGTAAGAGGTTATTGGCGGTGAACCAATCTAGTATTTGAACTAGTTTATAACGAGTTTAAGTCCATATTTGAATGCAAATGTTTGTGTTGTTTGGTAGCGGAATTGGAATAATGTGCAAAAAGGGAATAGTGGGCGAGTTGTTTCCTTTATGATAGGTGAGACGTACCCGAATAAAAAACTCTGTTTAGTTTTAACTACTTAATTTTTACTTTCTCGTGCTAAACTATATATTTTTTCAGTTCCGTTAGGTGTGCTGGCAGAAAGATACGAGAGCATTGCTGAAAACGATGAAGTTAATAGGGGTGAAGCCAATGAAAATCCTTACGTGGAGTCAGGTATAATAACTGAAGTATTCCCATTTAGAGCACTAATTCTAAGAGCATCACATTTAGAGCACTTTTACGGCCTTTTCCCATGAGCCACTGCACCACACGATTAAAAAAACACACGACGCTCGGCACACGACCTTTCGTTTGGACGTTTTCAGACGAGCGACGATTTCAGGAGCGACACAGCAGTCGAAATAAACGCACACTTTTGACTTTTTGCCGTGTAAAAGATCATAATAGTTTCAGCCGAGCCATTTCGGTAAAAATAAATACATACAATTTTCGACGAGTTGTCGAGCTTCGTCGACAACTCGTCGAAAATTGTATGTATTTATTTTCAATGTCAACGTCAAAATATCACAAATGTCAAACTCAATTGCAAAGTTTATATTTTTACTTTTATCTAGTAAGCGTTATACCTCGTAGGTATTAATAACACTCACACTTGACTTTGTTTTGCTCGACTACGTTTCATTACTACAATGTAATATCTGTTTGGTAATATGAAACTGAATTTAATTGAATTGCCGAAATCGAGCAAAAAAAGGATAAGAGTGAGTTTAACACTTGACATTTACCTACTTTGGTTAGCCCAATAGGAATGGGATATTTTGACGTAATTACGCGGCGAGACTGGACAGTGGCCTATATCGTCACCGTAAAAGAAACGTAGCAACATAGCAGCATATATCGACGAAGCGAATTGTCGTATGAAAAACTTGTGTCGTGCTGTGCGGTGTGGTTGCGTGAGTAAACGATTCATAGAATGAAATGACACCCGAAGTGTCACCGCATTTCGTGTCGTGTCGTCTTAGTGCCTCGTGGGAAAACGCCCTTACTGTATTATCTGTTCTACGACCAGCTTATTAAAAACTGTCGCACTGTTTTCGTTTATTTTTTAGTTGCGCTACCTTACCTACTGCTTAGACAATTTAACCAAGACCTACTGCAATATAAGCTTACAAGCATAGGTAGGGCGCAAACGTAGACACTGTGTCAGATAGGTACAAGCTACCGATTAATATTTGATTTCTATAGAACCAGTGTGAAATTCCATTTCCTGTGCAAACACAGATTTTTTTTGTATCCATTTGCTCCCACTTAACACATGCTCAAAGTCGGTAACTGGAAACTAAAAGTATCTACGTTTGCGCAACGTCTTAGTGTACCTACTTTTAATTATTGCAGTTGAGAAGAGAAGTTGAAATTACGTTTTCTGAACTATTGTCATGTTAGGCTAAAACCCAAAACAAATGTGGGTCTCCCGCAACAAGCATCCAAACTGTCTGAGTTATTAAATATTATCTTTCTTCATAACCTAATCTAAGAGTTAAAATTTTACATATTTTTGACATTATCTGCTAAACAAAGAGTACGAATTATTACTACACAAAAAAAAAAATTAAGCTAAAACTTAACTTACTAGCTTACGATCTAAGTATTACAATGAAACTCGTAGTGTTATATAATGTATATTAATTAATAAATTAAAATAGTACTAAGCTTAAGAATAATGTAAATACAATCTCATTTAAGTGTACTCTGTTCTTTTGAGAAACTAAAATTCTTTAAACTGAAACTGACACTAAGATTTTTAAAGATGGCGCAGTGAAATGGAGAGAACCGATAACGCCGTTGGCTGATCCAGCATTACAGTCGCCTACAGAAGCAGTCACAACCACCAAGAGTACAGAAGTTCACAGAACTAGCAAAGAGAATGAGAAAAGTGAGTTACCATTTTATGTCGTAGGGTATAATCAACCGTATGCGCTGAAACTCAAAACAAAGGTCTACACTACACTTCTTCTCTTTGGTCTTGACTGACGGATTGGTGAAAGCGTAGTTCATATCACATAAATAGTACGTTTTGTATTAAACTGCGTAAGCACCACGCAACCTGCTTAATCTTTAAGAAATTAAATAAGTTCCCAAAAATTTTGTTTTCGGTGGAACTCGAACCTGCGCACCCTGCCTCAGTGTGCTAACTAAGCCACGAAATCCCATACTCACTCATCGAAAATCTTAGGGACCACCTACGGCTCTCAATTTGATGAGTTTTGCAAATTCTGTTCTTTTACTTTATGTCTCTGTTAATAAGAAATTATGGATCGTAGTTAGTTGAAATAAAATTATTGTATTTTATTAATAAATAAAATTACAATTAAATAATATAATTAAATTAAAACTAGTATTAACAATAGAAACAATTGAGCTAACTGCAGACTATTGCAAACAACTCACTGCTCATCTGAGCTACCTGTACCTATCTATTTTAAATCATATATTATTTTATTTCTATTTATTAAATCTCACTAGCTTGGCGTCGAGTTATAGATATAATAACCAATATTTATTGAAGGAAGGATCTCAAATCGACATGTATCGGGTACTACTATTAATACTGTAAATCCGTTCAAAACCACTACGTCACGTACTGTACATAAATAGTTGGTAACTCCAGTCCATAATCATTATCGTTGTTGCGTATCCGAGCTATCGGACAATATTGATTGCCTATCGGTAAGTAAATGTTATGCTGACTATAGATAATCATAGACAAGTGGCTATCTGTATTTCATCTGTAAGCTAAATTTACGGGTCCTCTGTTCAGATTAGAGTTCTACAATTACAAATAATAACAACGGCTAGCGTCAGATCCATAGCCCAATCTATCTCTTTATGACAGTTATTAGGGTATTACATCCATTTTTGAAAAGTGTCTCAATTAGATTCTATGGTGCAATGAACCACAAAAAAATGCATTTTTTTTGTTAAATCGATACGTGCAATAAAAATGCATATTTTGAAAATTACATTTTTCACTTGACTGGTGACTTTGCTGCTCAAAAACTGTGAGCAAAATCGAGTTTTGGTCACATGTGGAATAAAGGATAGTATTCAACTTGTTGTAAAAAGTAATTTGAATTCAGAATGTCGCACTAAATTTCGATGGTGTAATAGATTAGATTACTTATACTCTATGGATTGCAAAAAAAAAGAAAAACTAAGCAATCTGCAACAGGGGAGCTCCACTTTCTCATGGAAGGCAGCGCCACTTCTGGACCTTGACAACTTAGCTTGTGAAGGCCATTCTTGTAGGCGGACAGCGCCATCTATAAATGAAGTCCCAAACAATAGGTATATGGTCTTTATATTATGAGAGTTCCACCTCTCATTTAAGCTTATCGAAGGGAAGGAGGTTAGACCGCATTCACCCTTCATAGAAAAAAATAATTTCGTTTATTCGGGGTTTGAAAGAGGTTAGTAGCATTCTATCCCTACATAGTGGTTGACCTAAATGGGTATCTGACATTCAACTTCTTTTTTATGAATTTCTTTTTTGTGTTTCCGTTTCTAGGCATTTAAAAGCTCATACGACATAACGACATAATTAATCGTATAATAATTTATTCGTCGAATCGAGGAGTTATAAATCAATGTCACTTGTCTAGGATCTGAGCAGTTTATCACGAAGACCACAACGTCATACTTCTACGAATCGCTCAATGCCTGGATATGCCAGTTTCTACTTTATAATATTGGAAACATGGTGCCTGTGCAATGACTTGATGTGAGATGCTATCGGTAAA
This sequence comes from Eupithecia vulgata, assembly GCA_946478455.1. Lineage (NCBI taxonomy): Eukaryota > Metazoa > Arthropoda > Insecta > Lepidoptera > Geometridae > Eupithecia > Eupithecia vulgata. The sequence continues at coordinate 11,916,382 of OX297867.1, forward strand.
CCTGGTTAGATTGAATGCTCTATTCTAGAACCACTTCTAGTTAAAACATTAAGGTCTTTCGTTATTTCGTTTAATTTTACTGATTTCTTAGAAAATTTATACATGTAGGAAATCATCTCCATCGTAACTCGTCCGTGCAATCTTTCTGGAGCCGAATTCTACTATAAACACACTTTACTATGATAACAATGGTAGTGATTCTGTTGCCACAAAACTTAAACTAAACTAGCCTAATATGGTTGCCGTCTCTTATGTTCTGATCGAAAAAAGGGGACAGCAGTATTCTTACGCTAGTTTAGTTTAGGTTTTGTGATAACCGAATCACTACCATTATCGTTGCAGAATCGTCCATAGATGAAAGAAGCTCTAGACAGTGCGTGCTGTGCTATTTGCACGGAGAGAATGATGATTTCAACCACGAAGATTTAATAATGTCCCAAAATTTTTCGATTTCGGCAGGATTCGAACCCGCTTCCCACCATCATGCCCAGTGCGAGTAACGCACTATAAAGCAAAAAGCTAGGTCCTTCGATCTGTAGTTTTTTCATCAGAGGTAAAATACCAAATTCTTGTTTCTGAAACGATTCTATTGATATGGTGAAGCTATTAAATTGTTGGAATTAGGGTTTTGGCCGTTAATTCTATGGTCACTTAATGCCAGTCGATCAACAAGGCTATACTTATTATTTCTATCATCTTTCTTTAACACCAAGTTTGCGAAGGGTGGCGATTATGGTAAAACCTCGCTTAATGGAAGTTTGTTGTTGGAAGGCAATTTCAGCACTAGACGTAATAGAGTGCTGTCCAAAAATTTACATTTACTTAGTTTACGGTTACTAAATGCCATGTCATCTTTACAGGCAGCAACTTCAAAATCCTCTTCTACGTCGGAGCCGGAATCATCATCTTCCTTCTCCTAATCCTCCTCATCATCAGCATTCGCTGCTACTTCCTTCGCAAAGAAAAGGAGCACGCCAAAAACGGCAACATGTTCACAACCGAAGCACCCAACGTTTTCGACGCAGCTTCAGAAATGGACAATGACGTTGAAGTCAGTCACATTTCTGGAACGTTCTACGATCCTGTACATCCTGATATGATACTTTATAGGGATGCAGATGGGACTAGAAATACTTTGAGAGCTATGAAGCCGCTTTCTACAATCTATCCTTGTGCAGAAACAGCTGCTAGAATGTATGGTAATGAGTATGTTCCTAGAGAACCTGGAAGATTCACTAGAAGCCGGAGTAAAGAAGAAGAACCGACTGAATCTGAGGTAATGACTAGTCCGAAGAGCTTAGGCGCGTATTCTGTTAATCAGTTTTACTATGGCTGATGAATGGTAAATGTTATTTGGTTCATAGAATTATTAAGTGCCCCTGTAATTGTTCTAAATTCAGATGTCGTCAAACGCAAAGAAAACTTATTTCACAGCACTAAAAATAATCCCATTAATGTTTTTCGTTAGTTGAAAGGGACGGGGACATTTTTTGTGCATTTTTTAACAGAGACCGCTAACAATCGTATTTCTTCTAGATCTTCTGTAGTAGAAGAGATCGTATTGAAAAGATAAGAGTGGAGGAAATTGCATCAATTCACCAGCAAGAGCTATTTAATTTATTATTATCAATTGTTTGGTTTTGGCGACTTCTGAATTTACAGACAGACTGTATAGTGCTCTCAGGCTTTGTAATGTTACACTCAGAGCACAGCTTCGTTAGCTAGAATTATGAAAATTCTTGTCACAAACTTTTAGATTAAGTATTTTTTTCTGTCTTTTGGTTTCATTTTTTTCGAGATGAGTTTGGCTCAGACTCTTTCGTTTGGCCACAATCTCAGCTGATGGTAAGAGGCAATGTGGCCAACAAGGTATCAAGAAGGTCTAAAAGACTGTGTGCAATTTGGGATGTCTATTAAATATTTTATTAAATGCAAAAAGTTATAGAGTTTAAAATATCCAATTTCCAATTTGTTTGGAGGTTAGAATTAACAGTGGCGTAGGGACAATTTTATTTTTAGAACAATCATGAATTATTAACTGGTCATCAAAGTTTAAATTGACTTTCAAAGAGTCCCAAAGGGCCTATTTGAATTTGTTGATGATACTCGTACTTGAAATTTGTTATAATATCCGAAATATGGCCTTGGGCAAGTCTAGAGCTAATTGGGCTCCCTGAAAGCCAAGTTTGGGTTGAAGAAAATTGACAGGCTAGACAGAGCTGGAAAACATTTACGTATTCTAATTATTAACCTCGGATTCGTCCCATGGAAACTGATGGGATAAAAAGTAGCCTATGTTACTCTCCATCCTTTCAACTCTATGCCAAAATTTAAGTTGATTTGTTGCTTAGTTAGGGCGTGAAGGACGTACAAACAAACAAACACACTTCCGCATTTATCATATTAGTATAGATTGTGTCGGCTATAAGAAGGAAATGCTGTTAAAATAATAAATCTTACGCTTAAATTTATTGTAACATCTATATAATGGTAATTTAAAATGTTAAAGAAATATTAAACTCACAATTTAACTTTTGCACTAGCTAGTCATTTTGCAATCGTATATTGCACTTTTTAAATGGCAGAGAAATCATCACAGACCTCCTTAAGGCCTACCTACACTACCTAAGGGTATAAACTAAGATCAATTTTGTTTTGAGCAGCTTATGTTTCTATATAGACTATACTCACTCGGTCCTAGAATTTGAATAGATTATAGAATAACAAAATTTGTTAACAAAGAAATTCAAGTACGAAAATATAACAAAAACCTGATAACATGAAGAGAAAACAAAAGCAAAAACATCATTTATTACACGCGCAGTGAAAATGGTGGAATTTCGAAAACGAACGAATTATCATTAAATGATGAATAAAACCTGTCAAAACGAAAAATTCGTCTTACTCAGATAATACTATCATATAATTCTTTTCCAAAGATATCTTTGGAAAAATCTGTAGGCTTTGGATTTTTATCTCCATTGTTAAAAAAAATATCTAAGATTCTAGAATCGAGCACTTAAATTAAATTATTTAATTTACCAAGGGCCTTTGTGAACTGAAGCACATGCAAACTACAGCAGGATACTTCCTCTTTGATACCTTTACAGGATGCGGCAGGAAAAGTATAATAGGAGATAGGAATGTATTATCTTTTAACAAGCAATTAGTGGTCCTAGATCAAAGCTCCATCTACCCAAGTTGTCAATGTTCACTAGCTTTGGACGTGAAAAAACTGTGTTTTTTGTTCATATTTAATAAGACATTCACACATTCTCGTGTTAAAATAAATTCTGTAACACCTAATCATTGCGTCTCCTCATCGACTTTATACCCAATTTTTTCATTGGGTATAAAGTCGATGCGTCTCCTAGATTTTTATTTTTAATGATCATCTTCTCCACCCTCTTGTATTTGTAATCAACACTCATGCATATCAATTTGCACTCTTATTTTCATCTGTGATTTACCATAAAATGTGAAGCTTGGTATTTATAATATTTTTGAAATAAATAATCTCAAATATTGCCTTTTATTTGTTGGTTCGTGCCGTCAGTGAGTAACGAGCGGTCATTAGTAACAGAAATGGCTTGTTTCTTTAATAAATCCTTAGAAAATGTTGATTTTAATGAATTAAAAGATGAAATAAAGCGTGAGACTTCTCGCTCGTACCTACTAGGTTTTTAGAGCAGACTAGGTTTATAGACATAATTTTTTGAGATTTCACTACGACCATTCGGTGAGACCATTCGGAACGAAGATAAAGGTTTTCTTACATAATAATGCACAGTAAAATTGCCAAGTCAATATTTTATTTATTATTTAGGTACCTTTTTTATTTAAATTTTTTTGGAAGACAGCTAGAAAAATTACATATTAAGAAAACTATCATATTAGGTACTTATGTAGGTACATGTAATTCTCCTAACTGTATCTACTTAAGCTGAGGGCTATTTATAAAGTTTCCACATTTCATTCAGCATTGACTTCAATTGCTCACTAAAAGCTGAAAGACGTTTATCCAAAACTACATTTTCCCCACCACGCCTGCGGGAGCCAAATCCACAAAAAATAGACTGTCAAGATTTCCAAATCAAGGCCGTAATAGAACTCTACTATCCCCTATCTTTTCAGATTTACATTCATAGTATAAAAACAAATGGATCCTATAACAATAAATCTTTAACCCTTAACGACATGGAAAGAGGCCAAATGGACCGGATTTTTGAATCGAAGAAAGGAAAACGAATGTTTCCTTTAGGGACAGTCTAGTTTCTTGTACTCTAGTAAATTTTTATTTGTCTTCGAAGAAAACAAGTCTGATTTAAATTTTCTTTAAGAATATATTTTTTAAATTAGATACTACTTAGGTACGAATATTAGCTTACGAAGGTTTGACCGTAGATTTATTGGAAATCATAAATGCAGTGCAGAAGGCAATTAAGCAATTTATGCACTTAATTACGGGCTTAATCCAAAAAGTGCAGAAGATAAAGTACCTAGAAGAAAATATCACCGAGAACCTATCCTACTAGTTACCTAAAGACCTAAATCCCAACGATCATAGGAGCCTACGTAATTCTCTTTGCTGTTACCTGAATGAAACCTAAAGAGATAGAGAGTTTATCGTAGTTTTTTTTTTCAAAAATCGAATCATGGTATCAAATCATCCCGTGACTTTAATCCAAAGAGGTTGTTTAGTTATACTACAAAGGAGGTACTACGCGATTGACTTCGCCATTGAAATTATAGAGTTTATTTTACTTTGTGTATTTGACGGGGTATTGTCGCTACGTATAAATATTTTATAGCTTAAATCTACTTCAATTTTCAGATATTTTTTAAAAAAGAAAGCCAATATGTTTCGTTTTCTAAGCTAAGTAGTTTCGTGCTAAAAGAAATATAACATTTTAAGCGGATCTCACTTTGCATAATGTATTCAGGGACAGATATTCTGCGCAAAATAGTTTTGTGGCAGTGAAATGATATCACGAATTGGTTTTTCTCTTTTTTTGTTAGCGTTATTCAATTATTGTGGCATGTGTTTCTTTTTAAAAACTATTTAGGACGCCTATCTACCACACACCTATCATCTAGGCTATCCTACAAACCTTCAACTAAGTACATTTTTTGGCTCTGGTTCAATGTCAACCTATCTAAAAAAGAAACTAAAAATAGGAAGTAACATCTGTATAAAAAGTACCTATTCGTACCTACTTCTAACTACGCCGAAACAGCTCATTTGAATAAAATAGTGACTCAAAACAAGAATTACAGTATTACTTGGACAATCCAGTTAACTAAGATGAAAAACCAACTGAGTTATATTTTTAAGAGAAGCTGTGAACCTCATTAGCACGTTATATTCTAGCGCAACATTGCCACTCTAAAACTCACGTTATCTCTTCGCTACACGGCTTCATTTAGGTTGTACTTTACCCTTGTACCATAAGCTAACCTGACAGATACTAAGTGTAGAAAATGGCGTGGAGTGGAAAAGCTTTTACAGATATTCCGTGGACGTGCAATGGACTGTTTATTAGAAGTTTACGATCGGTTCGTACGTGAGGATGCTTTGGACATATTTGTAGAACGAAAGCACTGCTCAGGTAGGATCTGTTCTGAGTAGATTACAACCAACGTGGGGACTAACTACTAGAACCTCTATGGTTATCGCCTCACTCAATCTCTATCACAATTTCATAAACTCCTTTGTTTTTCAAATCAAATTTCGAAATTCAAATGTAACAAAAAAAGCACAAAACAAACGAATGACAACCACAGTAAAAATAATAAACTTTTACGTAGATTGTATACTCATTGTAGTAAACAATAAAAGTAAATTTTAACAGCATATTCACTACAGTTCGAGAAAAAAACTAATTTCAGCCTCCTCGGCTCCTCGTCGTTTCCATCGGATAAAAACTAGCGATAACAAAGATCTAATTATTGTTGCATGGACACGTTATGGTTATTTATCTCCATCCCATTTTCCTGTGGCAACTTATTTATGGGATATAAAGAAGCATATTCTAGACGAAGAGAGTAGTTAAAAACGAAGTTAGAAACGAATCTTAGTATAATAACTCTTGTATTATAAAAAGAGAGTGAAGTTTTGTAGATAATAAATAATAAAATAAAATCATTTATTCAGATAATTTTTCACAAAGGATCACTGATACTATTGAAACGATGACACTACTGAAGTTAAAAACTGTGTGGTGTCAACGCTCAACTCCTGGATTCCAGAATATTTATTTACAAGCTAATATTAAAAGCTACTTAATATGTATTAATCTACTAAACGTTTATGTTACTAGCTAATACAAATACATACATTAAAGTTTATATTTCGTGTGTTGGCGTATATGAGGGTGTGTGTACGTGTGTCTGTGTGTGCGTATTTGTGTTTGGGGCATCAAGGGTTCCGTACAAACTCGTACTCGTTAGCAAAGAAATGGACCCAAACTCACAGTTCACAAAAAAAAATCTGATTTGGTCACAATGACATAGAGGATGGGTTGCGTTGACTTCCTCAACCTCAACAGCCTATAATTGTCCACTGCTGGACGCAGGCCTCCCTTATCTCATGAGGGGTAATACCCATATTACCCACGCTGGGCATGCGGGTTGGGGATCGCAGTTAGGTGGTAGATCTATTCTGCAAGAGGCGCTGCTGTCCGCCCCGCGGTGTATGTCCCTTAGTCGCCTCATACAACACCGACGGGAAGAGTTGCGTTGACTTAGAAGTTTTATTATATCGCGGCTCAAAGAAAATACAAACTTGAGTATATGATGTGAATTTCAACTCGATACCTCTACGAGTTTCTGAGAAATGAGGGTTAAGAGACGGACAGACGGACAACAAAGTGATCTTACACTTTGAACAAACGGATCGTTTTTCCTCCTTCTTTTTTCTTTTGTGGTACGGAACCCTAAAAATCATCTGATTGGTAAATAAATTCAGCTGTAGTAGAATTACCAAGGCAGAGAATGATAATAAATAATTAAAAACACTGGTCGATTCACACAGCATCAGTAAGTCCCAAAGTAAACAGAGCTTGTGTTATCTTCTTCTCAACACCATAATGATTTCACCTTTTAAATGGCGAACACCTTTTTAAACGCTGCGCGTTGTCTAGATTATGTATCTCTACGAATACGATTTTATAGAGTGCCTACATCTGGCGCAGCTTCGTTGGTACTTAAACTTGAGTTAATTTACAGTGTTTTCTAGCAAAGAATTCTCTTATAAGAATGTTTTTGCTTAACTTCTAGACTAGACAAAAATATCTATCTATGTAATGTATTGTATTATTTATATCAGTTATCTAGTACCCATAACACAAGCTCTGCTTAGCTTAGGGCTAGATAATGCTGTGTGAAGTCCCAAGCATTATTCATTTATTTATTTTATTGAAAGTGGTGACGGTGAGTAACCTCTTCATATTACTTAGAACTACCTACTTTATGAATATCGCAGTAACTTCCCAAATTAGGCAAGCTTCGGAAAGGCGAATTACAAACTTTTCCACTGATAAAGTTAGTATAGGGTAAAGTAGGGGTAGTCGCCGCAGTTATACCTAATGAAAAATCATAGTCTGAAAATCTAATATTTGATGGTAAATTGAGTAGTGAAAGGGATTCCCTCACCGCGAGCATTGGTTTGTTAATGTTCAAGATACATTTGCAAGCACTACGTTACATTCGTCCTTGACTGAAGAGCATTCCACTCCAACTCTTCCTCGTAATAGGCGACTGAGGGATATACACCGGAGGGCGGGCAGCAGAACCTCTTGCAGAATAGATCTACCACCGAACTGCGATCCTCAACCCGCTTGCCCAGCGTAGGGATTATGGGTTTATTACCCCCATGTGATACAAAAAAATCAGGGGGAGGCATGCGTCCAGCTGTGGACTATAGGCTGTTGAGGTGAGGAGGTGAAGAACATTCGCCTGTAATGTAACAGTCCATCAAGGTTCAATTTAGAGCATTTATTATTATTATTTTGCTGTAGTCCATTCAGTTGTTTTACAATGTCCAACGTAGCGGCATTATTACAGGCCCGCACACTATAATGCTCAGTTCTCCACGGATCACTAGATTTAATGCTCGAATCTGAATGTTACACAACAGATAAATGCTTGCGGTAAGGAAGCGCAATAGAGTACAATATTTTGCCATGTTTTATATTATTAGTAGGTAGTTTTTTGACGATGGGTTGTATCTCCACTGCAGCGTCTATCCCTACTTTACCCTAGTACTTAAGTAGATAAATATAGGGTAAAATCAGGATCGGTCAAACGTATAATTGGGGAACCACAGAACTTGGGCATTTACCGTTTGTTGATAGCTATAAGGGTGATAATCCTTCCAATTAAGGTTAGCTAAACTGCCCAACTAAGTGCAAGTTTCTGTGTATCTTAATAGATGGTAACCGGAAATCGTAGTGTTAAATAGTTTGATTGTTCAAGTTTGGTGTTAATGAGCTCTTAATGAAAAAGTTGCTACTCTTTCTACGAAGTTAAGAGTACCATATAATTGCTCGCAGTCCTCGCAGTGTTTCAGTGATAGCAGCGTTTTCCACATGTTTTCCATATAGTCTCCGTATTTACTATGAAACTCAATAGATGGCGCGGACTTTTCAGGTCTAAGTGGGTCTAACTGAACGTGTTGTATGCAGTTGCAAGATCTTATTTTTCTATCTGTGAAATAATTTATTGGTCAAATTAAAATGGTGTAAACCCTAGGTTTATTTAGATTAGAACAATTTAACCGGCCGTCAAAAGCGACATCTATTAGGTTTCTTATAGAAATGATTTTATTCATTTCTGTGTTTCGGACTTGAAAAGTTGTTAGATTGTGTATAGTTTCAATGAGTGTGGGTTGTGGGTGGTTTTATGATAGTGTGTATAAGATGACCGATCTGTCGCGGAGGGCAAAGGTCCGCCAACAAAGAAGGTGGCGGGTTCTTTATTTATTTAGGTGGAAAACATACAGCATAATAAACTTAAACAAGTATAAACAGTGTAGGTAGTTTATCTTAGGCTACAGAGTTTTCATTTAAAGAACGTAAATATGCTTAAACAAACATTAAAATAACCTATTTAAGTTTTAGTACAAGTAAAAAAATTAAAATGTGCGGTAAGTTGAAAATTACAGCCGAGGCGATATTGCAATTGTAATTATCAAAGCGCACTTATATCATACGACGTTTTATAACATATTTGCGAGTATATAAATAAAACTCGGACTTTCGAATAAATTTTCATACGCTTGTAAGTATGTATCGGTCGATTTCTCGGGCAAGGCTTAGAGTAGCCTTTTTCGCTGCCTCTGAGACTTCTGGCAGTGTTGAATTAATAAATTCATCATTACTTGACGACATTTTCAAATAAAAACAATACACCGAAAAGAAAAGCGCCCGGAATAATTTTTACTTCTTCACAAATTAGCGATGCGCGCGCATCAGCGCTTTTTTTTTAGGCAAAGGCACAAAAACAGCCAGTATTACTAATAAAGTAAATTAATACTTTTGTGTTTTGTTACAGATAAATTACAGTTACAGTTAAATTACATTGACCATAAATACAGTTGTAATTTATGGTCAATATTAATTAAATTAAAGAATTAAAGTTTATTTATTATATTTTATCTCCTAAAGTTAATTAAATTCGTGGACATTTGAAATATGATATAGAGCTCCATAGGACAAATTCCAGACCAATGAAGTCACTGAACCGAGCAATGCAGACTAGAACTCAATGCCACTCACAATTTCAGGCAAGTATTTTTATTACGGCTGGTATTTATTTTGGATTACGGAACGATTCATAATTTTTTTAGTTCGCTGATATCAGTGCGCGGGAGCATGCGTCTCTTCGATAATAGATTCCTAGTGCTCACCGCTTTCATAGCCGCAACTGTTTTTATTAGTAATGTAAACGCGAAACATCGGCCGAAAACTCACCACACAGTATACAAACCAGTGAAGAGACATAAAGGTGAACATGGACATAAGAAACATGATTTACCAAGATGGCCAGTTCATGTTCATAAACATACACACGAATCGCCTACTTATGATATGCCAAATCGAAAAATTAATACATACTATTATAGGACAAGGTATGTGTACGCTCCTCCACGCAGAATTTACTTCAGACATTCTCATGGAAGTGTTAAAAACTATCCTGTGTACAATGACCACAATATTCCCTCGTATGTCAATGATTACTGGCAGTCTGAGAATAAATATGGAAATCTGATAACAGGACTAGCTCTTTATAACTTGGGAATGTTATCCGACAGCCAATCCAAGAAGGAATTTCATGACCAATACGTTCAGAAGCCAGACGAAATATGCACATTTGAAGTAAAATACGAAACAGGAAACACAGATGAGATGGCCATTGATTGCATATTAATGACATATTTTATTTTCACAGAAGAATATGAAAATCATATCCTTGATGGTAGTCCTGTGAATAATAATGGAAGTGACGTCACTTCCATTATTATTCACAGGACTACCATCAAGGATATGATTTTCATATTCTTCTGTGGGATGCTTATAAATGGCACTTTACAGACCATGCAGCCTGAAGGCACAATAGTTAATCAAGTCTTTGACCCCATATTTTACGGTAGACCTGTTGATTACAAGTTACTTAGAGAGTGCAACATAGGTAGATCGAAGTTAGGTTTTGGCTTCAAAAAAGAAATACCTTGTGGTCTACTTCAAACATACGCTGAAAAGTCGTGGCGTGCAAACTCTGGACCAGTCTTGAAAACATCGTTACTTGTAATATTGATTTCTGTTTGTGTTATTTTTATTTAAACCGCTTTAAATTATGACAAATGAGAATCAATTGTCTGCATAGACTCTGCATACTAAGATCTGAAAACATAAAAATCTGTAGGCATAACCTATAGACCAACTAATCAATTAGGTATTAACCGTAACTCTACCAGTTTCAAAATAGGTGGAAGCTTCAGCAGAAATATATATTCGTAGATGTTATACCAGGAAACCCATTATAAGGATTTAACTAGTGTTTAACTAAAATTATTATATATTTAAGATTATTTATCGGGTATTTATCGCGTACCTTTTGCTTTCTTTTCCCCAACGTTTCAACCGCGTTTCAGCGATCGTGGTCACGCGGTTGAAACGTTGGGGAAAAGAAAGCAAAAGGTACGCGATAAATACCCGATAAATAATCTTAAATATGTTATTCAAATCGCGAAAGTTTAAAAAGTTTTAAAATTATTATACATAGCATTTATTTTATTTACTAACTAATTATAATGTTTACATAGCGAGCTTTTAAGTCCGACGGCAAAAGACCCATTTCGGCTTAGTATGTTCCGATTGTTCCGTGGCACCAAAATCAACCAAAATAATTTTTAAGTTTTCAGTGATTTCTTTTTTATAAGTAAATATTTCTTCAAAACCTTTTGTTGTTTTATTTATTGTCTACGCATGCGCTGTACAGCGAAGCGTCACGTGGTCAGCAAATAGTGAAAAACGAGTAATTTAAAAAGTGTTCTATGAACCACTAATAACAAACAAAAACTTTGTTGAATCTATAAGTGCCCTAAAATTCATTTAAAATTTAGATTTTCAAGTTTCGCACGTACCTTGACGCACGTGGTGTTTATAAAGAGAGAATAAAATCTCAAAGTTTGGATTTGAATTTAAAAATGTATTTTGTTATTTTATGAATTAAATCAAACATTTTCTAACTGCTTTTTGCCTAATCTCAATAAAACATATCAAAGACTATTTATCGGGTATTTACCGCGTACCCTTTGCTCAAGAAAACACCTAGATTTTTGTTCTACAGAGCCCTATTTTCGTTGCGTCTCGTTGCGCCACGCAGCGACAGGCGTAACAAGGCGCCGCGGAGCATTTTCGTATTATGTGTAGCTTTTTACGTAGTAATTTTTTTTGTATCACTTTTGTAACAAGTGCGCGCTGCGTCGTGTCGCTCCTCGTATTGTCTCTTTGTGGGGTGACCCTAATATTAGTTTGTAGCTTCTACTAGTAATTTTTCTTAGTTGATTCGTTTCCATTCTAATTCCGCGTGGAATATAACTGTACAAAAAAAATACCAGAGCATCTAAGCACCTCCTATTACAAAGATGATATCGTGTTTAAGATTATTTATCGGGTATTTATCGCGTACCTTTTGCTTTCTTTTCCCCAACGTTTCAACCGCGTTTCAGCGATCGTGGTCACGGGGCGAGATCGCTGAAACGCGGTTGAAACGTTGGGGAAAAGAAAGCAAAAGGTACGCCATAAATACCCGATAAATAATCTTAAAGATGATATCGGTAGGAATGTTTCAATTGCCTACATCATACAATGCAACAGTTTATAATCTTAAACAGTTCATAGTCATAATCAAATCTAATCAATTTGTGCATTTTTAGGGTTCCGAGATCGGTTTCGAAACTCTTATGGTCTCGCTCTGTCCGTCCCCCTTCTTTCTTGAATATCTCAGTAAATTCTGCAGCTATTAATTTGAAATTTAAAATAATGAATCATTTGATGTGCATTACTGATTTAAAGAAAAAATAAATAATATTTAAAATGAAAATTTTCAGTACAAATTGTTATATAGAAATTTCAAAGACCAATAAGAGAAAAAAAAGACCTATGGGGCAAATTGGAAATCAAATGAAAGGTTCATAGATTTTGAAATTTATGTAGATTTCATACCTTTTGAAATAAGTCAAAAATTCACCGCACGCCGCCCCTCCCTTCTCCAAAGTTTACGGAGCGATTCACGTAAAACGTATGTGGCGTTTGTAGCGTTTGTGGATCTATACAACAACAAAAATTAGAAAAATCTTAAAAATGACCTTTTAGAAAAAGCTCAATAAATGGGGATTTTTTTCGAAAAGGGGATACCTACCCTAGAGGGGTATCAAATTAAAGTTATCGTGGTGTACATATACTTTTAAAATGTTTTGATAAAAGTCGAATAATTACAGTCAGAATTATATAGCGAAGTCTACCAATACTACATACTATTTGTATAATTGGCAAATGTTCGAAAACCTTGGCGCGCGAATTTTGCGCTTGAATTTAGAATTTTGCTCATATCGGATCTTGTTTAACTGTTAAATAGGTGTAAAGCGATTGAAACACGCACAATTGAATAGGTGTAATCATACACCATTGGTTAACTGACCAGCCCTGAATTTAAGTTAACCACTTATTAGTCAAACAACACTGAAGCACGAGTGAGTAATGATCAGTTTCAGACACACCAGAGAAACCAGCACCATTTGACCACTTATTTGCGTACAAAAACGTGTCCTTTAATGAAGCAACTGTCAACAAGCTACATAAATGTGACTCACTGTAAACAAAGCTCTCAAAAAGCTTCTCACAGCGATAATACCAGTGAATTTATGCATATATCTCGGAGTAACACGGGTCTGGCATGGCGGGCAGACGTTATTGAAAACTGTCGACGGTGACCTTTAGATTTGATTGTATTGACCCTTTGGTTAAATTTATCGGTGGGTACCGAAACTCATTGTGTCTACTGTTAAATTAAGATAGTCTTGATTACTATGAAAGTCTTAATAAATGGAGTGTCTTCCCCGAATACTCAAACACATCTCAGGATTAAGCACAACTTAAGTGACGATTTTTTGATACATTTTCATTAATAGTATGTCAAAAACGACTTCTTGAGACGATCTTAAATATAAGTCGCTTTTGAGTATTCGGGGGTAAATGAAGCACTCGCGCAAGTAAGCTAATAGGTATATTATAGAGCAAAGGCACGCAATATTATACACGCGTATTTCTGTATTTCACCGAGCCGCCGAAGATGTAAGTAGTTCGGCGTGACCACTAGAACTCGGTTCGAAGATTGTGACGGATCGATTTTGTTATATCGATATGATCGATGATTGTTACACGTGTGATCGTCAGTCATCGGCAAAGTAATCTTCACGATCATCGTGCACGATTGTCTATGATCATTTATTTCCCTACGTGATAAATTTAAAGAAATAAACATAATGGGGTTGTTGTACATTTGCCACAAAGTAAATTCGTCACGAGAAAAAGTATGTGTAAGTTCGCCACACTTCTGTTTTATTATTTATGGTTGTTGTAAGTTCGTCACATAGATTTTTCCGTAGAGACAGCAGAAAAATCATACAATAAGTAGAATAGAACAAAACAAATGTTTTCACACTCATAGATATGGTTAAATAAAATTCCATATAATACGATATTAATTTTTAATGATCAGGATTTTGAAAATTTTACCTTTCATTATACATAAAAATAACAGTTGAGAAAAAATAAAAAAAATAATTCTGGACAATCCACACAGCATCATCTAGCCCCAAGCTAAGCTGAGCTTGTGTTATGGGTACTAGATAACTGGTATACGTAATACAGTAGACTACATAGATAGATATTTTTTAAAGACAAGGTCAAGGTGGTCACTGCACGCACTGATAAGATGTTAGAGATGCATCGACTGATACGGTTAAAAAGAGATAGACACAACGAGTGAGCGAGAGCGTGATAGCGTGTGCCGGAGCCTAGGGTTAAAGAGAGATGTATGACTACATTCCCCTTTTCTGTGCTGACTGCTGTTAGTTATTTTATAATTTTTTCTTGGTTATCTTATAGGTAATATAACCTGTTAATTCATAATCATAAATATATATATAATATACTCTATATAATTCATAATTATTGAACTATGGAGAGAGCTATGCTCGGAGTTTCTCTGAAGGATAGGATTCGCAATGAATACATCCGACAGAGAACCAAGGTTATCGCCATAGCTCAAAGGAATAGCAAGCTGAAGTGGCAGTGGGCTGTGGCCATATTTCAAGAAGAACCGACAACCGCTGGTGTAAACGGGTTCTTGAGTGGAGACCGCGACTCGGAAAACGTAGTGTAGAGTTTTGCTCCCTTCGACCAGGTGGGATGACGATTTGCGAAAGACTGCTGGCAGATGCTGGATGCGGCAAGCTGAAGACAGGGCGCTATGGCACTCATTAGGGGAGGCCTGTGTCCAGCCGTGGACTGGTATAGGCTATGATGATGAATTCATAATTAATTTTGGCAATAGGCCAAAAAAGCCATTATTAACCTTTGATTCATTACGAGCGCTAAACACCATTCACTTTACTTGCTAACCCTACTTTATGATGAACTTTACTTACCTATGACGAATTTACACATATTTTTTATGCATGTGACGAATTTACTTTCAATGTATGGAGTTTACAAAAATGTGACGAATTAACTTTGTGGCAAATGTACAACAACCCACATAATGACAGTACCATGTCAATATATTTATGAAAACTTGTTGTACACTCATAATAATATCAATCGTTTCCCCAAAAATAGCGATATACATAATTTAAATACTAGAAATAAGAATAAACTCGCTGTGCCCACAACTAGGCTACACAAGATTAATGTATCTTTTAAAGGACAATGTATACGCTTCTACAACAAAACTTCAAATGAGTTGCAAAAATTATCAATAAATAAATTCAAACAAATTGTCAAACATATCCTTTGTAAAAAGGCTTACTATAAAATATCAAATTATCTAGACGATAAAAAAGCTTGGGACGAGTTTTGCTCCAACTCGAAAACTAACATTCTAACAAGGTAAAGGTTTCTTGTTCGCTTCTTTACTTTACCTTAAAAAGATTGAAGTGGACAAAAAATCAAAGTGATCACTTTATTTCCTAGTTTTACTTAGGTTATCTGAGTTTCTGTGACGTGTCCAAGAGTCCTGTAAGGTCTAAAGGAAATAAAGCACTTTGAATTTTGAATTTTTTTGAATTTTCTTACTTCTTATTTTAACCATGCTGATCAGTCTACATTAAATTTGTTTGTTAACTATGTTGAAATAAGTGACAGGTACTGTTATTTTATTATAAAGCACATTTTGGTAGTAACTTCTTTTCGACCGTTACCTATAATCGAGAGATAAAAAATATTTTGACATATTACCACAGTGGGACCCACACTGGTCCCGATTGACATGTGCGTAGGCCATGAAGGTGTTAGTCTGTTATAAAAACATTAAAAAAAAACCACAATGTAATTGAGTTAGTGATTTATGCGCTCTTTTTCTATTGACACTCTAATTTGAATATAAATCTGCTAGGTGTTAAAGCAAGTTAGGTAACAAAACCAAAACCCACAGGGGTTTTGGTTTAGAGAGAATAAGATACAGGGCGTTTGGGTATAGAGAGGTAGGTACAGACACGAAGACAGACTTATATAAACAAAGATCGTAACAATCATGCTTTCACATATATTATTATAGCAATAACGATAGCAAAATGAAATTCAAAATTGCATCAATAAACTCGCAGTTTCTTTATTGATATCCACATGGACGGATGACGTCACCAAACCGTGCTATGCAGACTGGAATTCAAGGCCACGCACATATATTAACAAATTGTATTCTTGTTTCTGTTGCTTTATTTATTTTGGACTACGGAACGATTCGCAATTTTTTTAATTCGTTGATATCCGTGCTGGCGAGCATGCGTCTGTTCGCTAAACGATATTTATTGCAAACGGCTTTGATAGCCGCAGCTGTTTTTATAAGTAATGTGTACGCGAAATCCCGCGTTCGCCATTCGTATGGCCATCATAAAAATAGTGTACATGAAAATCATTTGGATCAAGTGTTTCAAATGTTGTATGTACATCATAAGCGTTCCTTTAGTAACCCAAGCTCCAGTAGGTTATCTGGTTCTGCAAAACGCGATAAAAATTCTCATTCAAGCAGTAACAGCAAGTTGTCTCCTTCGAAACAACCTTCACATCCTCCGTTGGGAGCTTTATTGGGAAGCCGGAATGCAAACTATGGAATTTCACAGCCCGCAGTACATAAACCAGTGAGTAAACCTATTTCTTCGTACAATAAAACTCATGGATCTGGAAGTGGAACCCGATATCCTGAACCTTATCATCCCACAAAAATCGAAAATAGTTTGAGGCATTCTGATTCACACCCTATATCAAATACAATATCAGGAAATGGAAGAAAAAATCTTACTGCACCGCACAGTGCTCACCTAACATCTTACTCGCCATCAAATGGGGTGTCTGGAGAAAGCCGGAATAATACAGGATCTTTCTCGTCATCCAACAATGTAATCACGTCAGGAAGCGGGAACAAAAACTCTTCAAATTCGACAAATCAAGCGTCACTATATCAGAAACCTGAGACTGGAACTTTGTACCCACCATCGCATGGTCTCACTGGTGTTGGGTCCTTTCCATCAGGATCCTATCAAACAACATCTAAGCCAGCTTCATATTCTTCATCGAATAGAGCCCTAACATCATCACTTGGGAATCGGACAAATCAAGTCGGGATAAATCTGAAAACTGTAAGCGAATCTTATAAACAATCTGGAGCTTCATACCCACCAAATAATCACTCTAGTAGTGATCCAGGATCTCACCAAACCACTCCCAAGCCAGCTTCATATCCTTCATCGATAACACTTCCAGTAAATAAACCAAATGTTATTTATGAGCCAGTTGTTGTTCATCATATACAATCCTACAAATCTCACAGTAGTTTTTTGCCACATCAAAAAATTTACACATATAAGCCTGCATACGTTTACGATCCTCCACAAAAAATCTACTTCAAAAATTCTAATGGAAGTGCTGAAAAGTATCCTGTGTACAATAACCACAACGTTCCTCCATATGTCAATGATTACTGGCAGTCTGATAACAAATATGGAAATCTGTTAACAGGACTAGCTTTTTACAACTTGGGAATTTTATCCGACAGCCACTCCAAGAAGGAATTTCATAAAAAATACGTTCAGAAGCCAGATGAAATATGCACATTTGAAGTAAAATACGAAACAGGAAAGACAGATGAGATGAACATTGATTGCATATTAATGACATATTTTATTTTCACAGAAGAATATGAAAATCATATCCTTGATGGTAGTCCTGTGAATAATAATGGAAGTAACTTGATGCTTATAAATGGCACTTTACAGACCATGCAGCCTGGAGGCACAATAGTTAATCAAGTCTCTGACCCCATATTTTGCGGTAGACCTGTTGATTACAAGTTACTTAGAGAGTGCAACATAGGTAGAACAAAGTTAGGTTTAGGCTTCAAAAAAGAAATACCTTGTGGTCTACTTCAAACATACGCTGAAAAGTCGTGGCGTGCAAACTCAGGGCCAGTCTTGAAATCTTCGTTTTCTGTAATGTTGATTGCTTTTTGTGTTATTTTCATTTAAACTGCGGTGATAAAAAAAAAACAATTGTCTGCATACTAAGATTTGAAAACGTGGAAATCTACAAGCTTACCCTATAGACCAGCCAATCAATTATAATTTGTTATGCTGGCATAGCAGCAAATATTTTAACTAGTAGATTTTTTACGCGGAAATCCCATAATTTTTTAAGTTTAATTATAATTATATAGCAATTATTTCATAATTATTGAATATAGCATATATTTTATTTTGAAAATAGTTATATCTCTCTCGCTTTCAGCAAGTTGTTTTATAAGTATCAATTTAAAAGACAAAACGGGTCAACTTTTGTAGGTACTCATAGTACAAAAGTTGACCCGTTTTGGCTTCGTATGTTCCGTGGCATCCTAATCAACATTTTTAAGTTTTTAGTGATTAGGTTTAATTTTTTGGACGCCATATTACTCTGTGGTCATGACATCTGTTGGATATAACATTCCTAGATTTTTTCTTATTATAACCTAATAAATAAAATAATATAAAAATATATATGAAATACTATTAATCCAAATAGGTATATAGGTATTTACCTAATAAATATAATAACGATTCTATTTTTATATTTTAATAAATACTTAAAATATTTACCTACATCGAAGTCATGAAGGTAAGTAATGCTCTTGACTTTACGCTTGAAGATGAAGAGTTATCGGCTAGCACGAATATCATGTGAGAGAGAGTTCCATAACCTGACCGAGTCGACAGTGAAGGAGCTACCATAGCGGCTGGAAGAGTATAACTATACAAAAAAAATATACTAGAACACCTAGCACCCCCTTTGCAAAGATGTTATCGATAATACAAAAGTTTCAATTACCTACATCGTACAATAACAATTTCTTTATAATGACTTCTCTGCTTGGGGCTAGATAATGCTGTGTGAATTGTCCAGCATTATTGTTATTGTTTGCTCTTGAAACAATGTGCGAGACAAAGAACGAGTTTAATTCAGAAACTGAAGTTATTATCAAGTAGGTAAATAAGTTTGATAATTGATTGCCAGATTTTTTTACGTATAATTTTAAAAAATCGACTGTCTAGAAAAGGTCAACTTCCAAGATGTTTTAAACGATTTTTTATCTAAAAAATTTACACGAGTTGCTATTTAAACTTATTGTACTTCACAAAACTATTTTCTTTCGTTTACTATATTACATTGCATTTTACAAGATTAAATTAGATAGATTAAAATAACCACGTCGCAACGCATTTCTCTTTCCTGCTTCATTATGACTTGGATCATCACATTCATTTTGATCATTTCAATGTAAGCGAAAAGCAATGTATCAAGCATGTGAGGTGATGCTGTAGCATCAAAACAAGGTCACCATTTTGTTGCAATATCACATAATGAGATTGAAGTAACAGAATACCAAAAGATCTGCGATCAGATCGAGTCGATACTCGACTTATAAATTTGGAAAAAAAATGTTTTAAAAAGTAAGGAAAGTGGCCCCACGAATTGCCTTGCCATGGGGCCCTTTTTTATTATCTTGAGGTAGGAGCGGTGGGAAATCGCATAAGATCGCACGAAGTGGAAAGATTTGGTGCAGGCCTAGCAGTGCGACAAAATAGGATGAGAAAAAAATTACTACTACCTTGTTTTCCTATTTTCTCTACTGGTTTACGCTGCGCACGCCGGAAAATCTTCCAGCCCACAAAGATTTTCTTAAATGGTCTAAAGAAAGGTTCTATAATCATATTCAATTTTCAACCAAATTTTCATGGTTTCTAAAAGACAGACAGACGTGGCCGGACCATTGTTTCATATTATTTAGACGCAGGATTGTGGGTGCGATTTCCGCCTTGAGACAATTGTTTTTTACGACCTGCAAGTAATTGTTTCGGGGTTCTAGTTATATTTTCTATGTATGATAAAAACAATATTTATATATGTTACGTTAAGTATCTAGTACACAGGCTCTGCTTAACTTTGGGCTTGATTGTGCTGTGTGAATTTTCCAGCATTATACATCATTATTTTTTCAGCGAGATTATTGAAATACCTATTAAGACAACTACATACAACAACGAAAGTACATCGATCACATTTCCAATTATCAGTACTTATAGTAGTATTACGTTTGTCAACTGTCAGTTTCAAACCCAACAATTATGCAAACAAATTGATTAAGCACTCTGGTGCAAATGAGTCCCAGTGTTCCGAATATGTAGTTAGACTCATGATTACAGTGACCTATTAGAGTGAATTTGACGCCAGCTTTGTTTGTGTTGTCATCATCATCATCATCATCAGCCTACATCAGTCCACTGCTGGACATAGGCCTCCCCTAATGAGCGCCATAGCGCCCTGTCTTCAGCTTGCCGCATCCAGCATCTGCCAGTAGTCTTTCGCAAATCGTCATCCCACCTGGTCGGAGGGCGTCCTACACTACGTTTGCGAGTCGCGGTCTCCACTCGAGAACGCGTTTACCCCAGCGGTTGTCGGTTCTTCTCGAGATATGGCCAGCCCACTGCCACTTCAGCTTGCTAATCCTTTGAGCTATGTCGATAACCTTGGTTCTCTGTCGGATGTATTCGTTGCGAATCCTATCCTTCAGAGAAACTCCAAGCATAGCTCTTTCCACAGCTCGCTGGCAACTTTAAACTGGTGGACCAGCCCTACCGTGAGTGTCCTCGTCTCAGCTCCGTAGGTCATGACGGGTAGGACGCACTGATTAAAAACTTTCGTTTTCAAGCATGGATATGGATGACGAGAAGACTCGACGTAGTTTCTTAAACGCTGCCCAACCTAGCTGGATCCTCCTCTTGGCCTCCTTCTCGAAATTGTTTTTTTTGTTTGTGTTGTAACATTATTTAAATCAATTGCCTAGAGGTTAATTGTCTAAGAGTCATGTATCGATGGCTCGTCAACATGGAAAGGGATAGGGTAAGTTCCGGATAGGTGCTTCAGTGGTAGGTGAGCCCATGTATGTATAAGAACACGTATGAGTGAGAGTATTAACGTATGTAAACGCGAGACCCACACCTGTACGTCTACCATGAGTTGTCATAGTTAGATCGCCTGACGTTACTACAGTAGATACGTAAATACGTAGATGGTATAGTTAACTAACTAACGTAACTACAGTAGTAATAGTACGTTACTATGACACCTGTCAAATTTGTAACTCATGCCACCAAATTCTAAACAAATGAAGCCCAAACTACAGAGACGTATATAGTTTCTACACAGTGACGTAGCATAGTTATCTACGTGACTCTAAAAAGTTTTAATACATTTTTTGGAACTAAGTTTCTTATCGCGCGTTGTGAAAGGGGGCTGGACGGAAAAAATTCTCACGAAAAGTTGTAACGACTTTTTGCTATAGTAAGCTATTGTAAGCCGTGCGGCGTGCGCATGTTTCTCTGTCTGTCTCTCTCTCTTATAGAAAGGAACTTCGTTCCATCCGGGTGTCCCTTGACACCTCTCAACTTTTTTTTAATTACAGTCGCTAGCGAGTATAAATTGATAAAACTTATGGTAGACGTAGATACTGATAGTATGGGGCGACGGTGATGCCCATCTGGACACAGAGGTCGACATTTGTGGTTCCAACTGCGTCTGTCCTGTCTGGTCTGTGTCACAATCAGGGGGAGGAAAGATGACGGATGAATGGGGTCGGCGAATGTGTGGAACGGTGGGGTCGGCGACCTTGTATGGGAGAAAGATGGGACTCTAGCCGGGAAGCGGTAGGTTATAATATCAAATATCAATAACGTTTATTTCTTTAAACTTACAAAATAAGCTCTTAGACAAGTCAAATTTTATACTATTATAAATAGTAATTATTACCAAACAATGGCGGTGTTGCGTATTTTGTTGGTGAGGGGACGAGCGGCACGAAATCCATCTCAGAGCGGCGTTATTGCACACTCTTAAGAGCAACGCAATATTCAGTGCCTAAAGGAATCACAACAGCAATCCTTTTTGAATAAGCCTACGGAATATTAGGAGTTGTCATCACACGAATATTAAAAATGCGAAAGTTTAGATAGATGGATGTTTGTTGCTAAATCGTGCCAGAATGGCTGAACGGATCTGATAAAATTTGGCACTGAGATATATTCTGTAGTCTGGGATAGCAAATAGGAAGTTAGTATTACTGTTATATTCAATATTGTAATTTAGACTATTCAAAACAATTTATTGCTCCTCAAAGGAAAGAAGGCGCTCGCAACGTGCAATGCAACACGGCGTAACGTATCATGCTCGCGAACGGTACATACATTACGCCCCGTAACACCGGTGAATACCTGGTTTTATTGGGCTTTACTTACCATATATTCCAAAGATGTGGCCGAAAGTTGCTCAAGAGAATCTTGTTTGTTTTTTGTTTTTACCTGCGACTTGCAGGAGGTTGCGGGTTCGATTCCTGCCTCAGGACCAATGTTTGTACATCATCATCATCAGAGCCTATATTAGTCCAATGCTGCACATGGGCCCTAATGAGCTAGTATTTGTACGATCTGCAGTTATCTAATTTTGTTCCAGGTGTTCTGGTCGTTTCCTATGTTTAATTATATATATCTTTGTAATGTATTGTATTATGATAATTATGTATATCAGTTATCAAGTACCCATAACACAAGCTCTGCTAAGCTTGGAGCTAGATGATGCTGTGTGAATTGTCCGGCATAATCTATTTATTTTATTTTTTTCTTTGCGGAAAATGCAGCAAACGTAGACACTTTAGTGTCTTATGTCAGATACAAGCTACCGATAAATATTTGATCACTATAGAACCAGTATAAAATCATCCACTCCCTGCGCATACTTGTGTCCAGTTGCTCCTACTTAACACATAGTCATTGACGATCAAAAAGGAAGTTGGAAACTAAAAGTCGTCAGTTGAAGATAAGCAATATTAACAAACCTTACAACTGCACTGAGCTGCGAATTGTTCCAGTGGCAAGAAGAAGCAACCTGTCACTGTATCCGATCGCCGCCAAAGGACACATCAATTACCATTCCTTTGATGGTGTGCCGCATGGTGTGCCGTGTGGTGTGCCGTGTCGGCAAAAAGTTTGCGCAGCGCCTCCTTACTTAAGAAATTTTTTACTGAAGCAAACTACCCTACAAAATTATTATATTCCGCTACATATATATTATTGGAGTACTTATCTAACAATAACTAAACTTTATGTAGGTAATCATAGGATTTATAATTTTTGAAAACTTCTATATATAGGTACATAAATAATATATAATGCTGAACAATTCACACGGTATTATCTAGCCCCAAGCTAAGCAGAGCTTGTCCAAAACCAAACAAAACAGTAGGCAAATCGTAAAAGTTCGATCCTATTTCGGTTTTGGCAAAATTAAATGCTCATTACCATCACTTATAGAACTAGCAGCGTGTCACGGTTTCACCCGCGTAGTTCTCGTTTTCGTGACAGTTTCAAGATAAACCATAGCCTATGTCGCTCCCTGAAAATCCTTTAATAACTATGCTAAGCTTACTAATGGCGAAGTAATTTTTGAAAACGATCCAGTATTTTTTAAGTTTATTCGTTACATACCTACAAGATTACAAAACTTTCTACAGAATGTAGAAAGTATGTAATTTCGCTATCCTAGTAATAAAATAAATTTCATTCATTTCTCCTATGTTTTTGAACTCAAATTTGCACCTTTTTCGCTGTGCGTGTGCAATTATGCGTTATTGAAGTTTGAGCACCTACTTTGTTGTTTCTTGTTATTGTTAGTTTTATTTCATGAATTTAATTGTTAAAAAAATATGTACTCTTGGACTGCGTAAGTACCTACATAAAATATTTATTTTGTCAGAAGCTAGTAAAATACTTCAGCAAAACATTAATATTCTTACGGTCTGCGCTGCAGGACTTTTGTTTCGAACTACGCGCTAGCGGTCACAAAATCGAATTCCTTTCTTGATTGGCCTTTTACGCACTGCTGGGGAAAAAGTGGCGCTAGGTAATGTTTATTATTAATATAAAAGAAATGTGATTTTGTGATTGTGCGTAAAATCTAACTTGCGACCACTTAAACTATAGCAGACGGATTTGAAAAAATATGTTACCTGTTTACGCCACAACTACTTATATAATAGATGGAGCTGAAATTTTGCATAGATGTAGTTGTGGATGGAATAATATATTTTTTTTTCAGCTAAATGCGTGTGAAGCAGCTGGCAGAATCAAGTACACAATGTTAAATAAAATAAGTTCGGTTATTTTACCCACAAAAAGAACAATAATAAAAACAGAATCAAGTACACTATGTCAAATAAACTAAATTCGGTTATTTTACCCACAAAAAGAACAATAATAAAACAGAATCAAGTACACTATGTTAAATAAAATAAATTCGGTTATTTTACCCACAAAAAGAACAATAATAAAACAGAATAAAGTACACTATGTTAAATAAAATAAATTCGGTTATTTTACCTACAAAAATAAAAACAAGTGCTTAAACTACCACTAAAAAGTGTACACAAGAACAATTATGGCTAAAACTAACAATAATATACAAAGCACTTAAATCTAACAATTTGTAAACGTAAGGTAAAATGGGTCCCTAACTCAGCATTTTACATTATTAAGCAATTGTCCAATACTGCGCCGGATATTGAATTCATGATCTAATTTCAATGAACATTGTCGTTTTTAAGGCCGGTCTACTTTTGTTAATAGCAAAAATTAGCGTGACCTTCTAATAATTACAGCTAGTTAGATGATTATTCGCGGCTGTGTAAAGCTGAACCGTGTTATTCCAATTTGGAACACCATAATTAATTTTGTTTAGAGATTGGTGCCTAAAAGGTGACTGTACATCGACAAAAATGAATATGGTAGTTTTTACCTGCTTCTTTGCACCCGGGATTAAAAATAGCTTTAGTACATTCCCGCTATACCATCTACAAAGACAAATTTCATTGAGATCCGTTTAGCCGTTTGGCCCTGAATAAGTAACAGAAAGGTAGACAGACAAACAGAGAGACGGACTAGAATTACTTCCGAATTTTTAATGTTAATATAGATAGAAGAGTATGTCCGACGTGACGGTAAGACGTTTTTACTACAGGAATCTACGCCCATATTTTAATACAATATCCTGAGTATTTGGGATTTCGATTAAATAACGTATTAAGAATGGATATTTTTTCAATTAGGTACTAATTACCATTATGATAATCTAGATAAGTAAAACTTTTTTATAGACCTTTGACTAATATTCGTCTTAGCTGTATCTTTTAAATTCGTAGAAGACATTTAAAAATATGTTTTAGCGTTCACTGAAAACGTAAAAACTCGACGTCCACATAACCCAGTGCGTACAAAATATCGAGCTTACAAACCTCCAAAGTGAACTGGTGAATTACGCCCTGAATCCAGGACCAATGATTGATGCTCTATTGGTTTAATTAATCTTACTCAAGCCGAGGCCTATTTTCGTTAATTATACCTTACACCTAAACCAGTAGGAATGTTTGTCGTAGAATCGCTTACACCAAATTGACTTAGCATTTTCAGTATACCGAGACTTTAAGGCGTGGTACCAACTCGATAAAATATAATACAATTACTCTTTATATTGTACACCAAATAAGACAGATACACAGGACAGGATAGAACTAATACAGATTACGTTGTACAATTACTTACTTAAACTAGGTAGGTATACTTAAAATATATATTTTACCTTAAAGACTAACCAGGCTTACAGACAAATCGAATTACGGTTTAAGTTAGCTTTTAAGTAAAATAAGCAACTACTGTGCAACAGATATACTTAAATGAAAAAAAAAATGGGTGGCCATATCGCTTTGAGTGTTCTGTGCCAGGAAACCTTTGGATGGACAGGGAATGATAGAACAAGGTTGAATAAGGTTTTATTAAGTGTATGCTTAAATAGTGGGTAGAAAATTGTCTTCAATGGAAACAGTCGCTCATTATTAATATTTTCTTCGTTAAAAAACTAGATATCTATCTACCTGCTACCAAGGTTACTTACCAATAAAAAGCGCTTACATTTTATAGTTTTTTAACTAAAAACTAACTTACCAAACTACATTTATAACTTCAAAACGTGTAACTTTCGAAATAAAAGCCAATATGTTGCGGCTCTACATTGTTATCTTACATCTGATATTTACATTGAAACTTACTTAAATTCAAACGAAGCCGTAAAAATATTTTGCACACCTCATAAAGTTCGTAAATCATGCACCATTTTCATTTGAAACTTTGAAGAAAACTCAAAGTTACGAATAACAAAGGTTGAGTTTTCATCTAAAGGTCGTTGCCAGAAAATTATTTGGCAACACCTTTGTGATTTCTTAGCTTTTCTTTGATCGTGTAGGTATTGTAATAGGACAATGTCTGTGTTAATTGTACGGCTGGAGAAAGTTCTCGATTTGTTGTTGAAACAAATTTTAGACTTGTTGTTAGTAGGTATCAGAAATATCGTAGTGTTGGGATTGCAGCTCGATACCCCGAGCTGCAATCCCAACACTGTACTGATATATATATGTATCTACTACTACTACAATATTACTTCTAGTTTTTACTATATTTTCATTCTCACTTCTAGTAAGAAGAAAGAGTTTCTTGATACAAATTGAAGTTTTAACGCAAATAGAATCCTAGGATCTTTGTTTTAATGCGAATGAAGTTCATAAAATAAAGTGGCTACATTAAGTTACACGACATGTTGATATCGGAAAAAAGTATGTTAAAAAAAGAATGTCATTTTGTCATTTTGCTAATTTGCACGATACCATAGACAAGGTTTCCTTAGAACGATGAAACTGTCGGTGGTAAGGTCGTCGGTAAGGCGGCGTTAACATACATAAAAATAACAACATGAGCATTGTTTAGTAAGCTGAAGTGGCAGTGGGCTGGCCATATCTCGAGAAGAACCGACAACCGCTGGGGTAAACGTGTTCTTGAGTGGAGACCGCGACTCGGCAAACGTAGTGTAGGACGCCCTTTGACCAGGTGGGATGACGATTTGCGAAAGACTGCTGGCAGATGCTGGTTGCGGCAAGCTGAAGACAGGGCGCTATGGCGCTCATTAGGGGAGGCCTATGTCCAGCAGTGGACTGATGTAGGTTGATGATGATGATGATGAGCATCGATAGTCCGCCTACATGAAATGTCACGAATATTGCACTGAAAACCCATTTTCCAACAGCACAAGATACGGCTGTATCTTGACTTCAACCCCCGAATACTCAAACGCAACTCGCATTATAAGCTCGTCTCAAGTCCAGGGTTTTTGACAGTTTTTAATTAAAATGTGTCAAAAATTCGTCACTTGAGACGCGATTAAATATAAGATTCGTTTGAGTATTCGGGCGATAGACTCATTAATACTCTTTATCTCTACTACCAAAAACGTGTATTAACAAGTCAAAGAAGTAATTCTCAGAAAATTCCTGTAGAAAAACCCAAGGAAAAATCCCTTTGAAAGTGATGCAAAGTAAAATCTGAGCTTAAATTTACCGATGCCACCTCCGCTCAAATAAAAGTAGGAACCTGTGTGCTTTACCAACCAGACATTTCCCCAGTGGGGAAAGCCCAAGCTAATTTCCCTACAGGCTGAGCTAGTTTGCAGGCAAAAGGCTAAAAAGTTCCTCACAGTTAGTTAGAATTGGCTTGCCGAATGTATCAGTTTGAAATGAAAGCAAACAAAACGTGTTCGCTCCTCTGCGCTGCCAAAGTACTGGTAATAAGTTTGTTTGAAATATTTTACTAAAGAATCGAATTATTAGATTCTTCTGACTCATTCTGACTCATTCATATTAGTCTAATATGAATGAGTCAGGAACAAATACCTAGATACCAAGTTTTCAGTATGAACGCAGCTGAAAAGCTAACGTAATTCTTTTCTTTTTAAGTGATCCTTCATCAGAATGTTGAGTGGTCACAGGAACAATAATTATGCTTTCATCATCATCATCAGCCTATATTTATCCACTGCTGGATAAAGGCCTCCCCTAATGAGCGCCATAGCGCCCTGTCTTCAGCTTGCCGCATCCAGTATCTGCCAGCAGTCTTTCGCAAATCGTCATCCCACCTGGTCGGAGGGCGTTCTACACTACGTTTTCCGAGTGGCGGTCTCCACTCAATTATGATTTATGTGGGGTAAACTCTAAGCTGAGCTATCTGAGGATCTCATAACATCCCACTCATGGGAAAAGGGTCCTCCAAATCCTTCCATTAATCAACCATCCTTTGTAGGTATGTCCGACCAATCGCGGTATTAAAAAGGCGACAGTAAAATAATTCTTAATTCTTTATTGCACTAATAAAACCTTATTTTAAACCTTTTTACAAGAAAGGTATCGCAAAGGCAAGCTTAACCCTGAAAAGAGTTCTCTTCCAGCAAACCTTAATGAGAGAGGGAGACAAGTATGTAGAAGTGGGCAAGTGTGTAAAAGATATAAAAAGATAGAAAATACCTACACTAATTGCACAAACTAATACATAAAATAATATAAAAATAAATATAAAATATTATAAATCCGAATAAATACCTAATAAATATAATAATGATTCTATATATAAAAATCAATTGCTGTTCGTTAGTCTCGCTAAAACTCGACAACGGCTGAACGGATTTATCTTATCTTGGTCTTGAATTATTCGTGGAGGTCTAGGGAAGGTTTAAAAGGTGAGAAAAATTCGAATAATTGCCGGGAAAATCCTCAAAACCCGTGCGAAGCCGGGGCGGGCCGCTAGTTTATAATAAAAATATGAAATTCTTACCTACATCGAAGAAAATAGGGACCTAATCTTGATTCACTTATAGCACGAGGGCCAATTTTGTATGCAATTGATTAGTTACCGTGGCTGAAAGGTTAAAAAATGTTCCAATTGTTACTATTTTTGAATATTTATTATTTCCATGATTTGAGAATTCGTGTGTGAATGTCTTTGTTCCTAGTACCTTCGTATAATAATACGTAGGTAATAGGAACGTTTACCAAAACGACTTACGAGCAAAAGCTTGTTCAGTGTTTATCTGAAGCTCGCTGAGTGCTCTTGAGCGATAAGACCGTCAATTGTCACTTATGATATAATTGTTTTATGTGTAAATTGTTTTTTTAGTTTTAAGTGTGCAATAAAGTATTTTCTAACTATCTATCTATCTATCTCTGTAAACTAAAGTCTGATGTTCATCAGATGTTCCATATGGAATATGATGGAGTAGTATTGATGAACGGTAATGTGGTAGGTATCCAATTTCGGAGGTTTCATGAACCCTCCTACAATGTAAGTACAGGTTGGCCAAAAACCTTCTTATAAAAAGGATTTTTGTTATTGTGCTTACCCGCACTCTGGGCATCTCTAAGAAATGAAATAAGTTCCCAAAAGGTAAAAAGGTTCGAGTCCCGCCGAAGTCGAAAATTTTTGGGAACTTATTTCATTTCTTATAAAAAGCTGTAATTTTTATGTGACTGAATAGTTAAGTGAAAAAACTCTCAGTCAAACTGATGCCGTATAAATCATCTTTTGCAGATGTACCTAAATAACCTGTGATGATGATGAAGGAAATATGATTATCGATTCTTTGTACATTAATAACATAAAATCAATAGGTACACGTATCAAAAGTTAAAAAAACTGGTTTATTTTAATAACATTTATGCTATAATAATAAAATCGTTTATTTCAGGCAACATTAGTCTAGTAGGTACAGGATGTAAAATACTAAAAAGTACGGCACATTCTTCGGCCAGAATTCTTCCTTAGTGAAGGTCGAAATATTCTCAGTTGGAATACGCACCACAAACGATTTAAAGTCATTGTGACGCGACTACAACCGCTCGAGCCTCACCCAGGTGTTGGTCTTCCTCTTCACATACTCCATGATCTCTTCAACCTTCGTGGACCTATATCGGCGGTCGGTTTGTATTGTAGGCACCGTGGACCACCCTGTACACAATGAATTCCTTTCATAGCAAGCCTAGTCAGTTCAATATACAAAGTACTAAGTTCCTACCTTCGACGCACGTATTCCACTGACATAGGGTGGCCATACATTGGCTTCTATGTAGTAGGAAGTAGGCAGTTTTAAGGCGCATACCCCACCCAAAGTGGCGCTGCCACCGACTTTATGTTATGATTCCGTTTAAAAAAGGAATTTTCAAAAATCCATCTTCCAGTTTGTGTTACCTATCATAAGCTTTTTTTAATGCCTCTGTAATAGTTTTATTCTATTTAGTTTAGGCAGAGATACGAAAATAGATTTTGGTGTCCACCAAGGGCAACTTCGTATCTCTACCTAATAGAATTTAGTTTAGAAAAGTGGAAAGTGAAAAGTGTGGGGTACCGAGGCTCTCCGGGTTTTCAAAAAATTATCTGAGCGTCTGGTCGAAGCGACGCGTGACCCGAGAGCTGGTGAGTATCTGGCACAGCGCATCAGCATTGCTATACAGCGGGGCAATGCAGCCAGTGTCTTAGGCACGCTTCCAACTGGTATTGATATGGATCAGTTGAGCTACCTGTAGATTGTTTGCAACAGTTTGCAGATAGCTTAATTGTTTCTATTGTAAATACTAGTTTCAATTTAAATTTGTTATTTGATTGTTATTTTCTTTCTGAATAAAGTTTAAAAAATTCCTTTGTTAAACGGAATAATAACATAAAGTAGGTGGCGGCGGCGCTTGTTTCGGCGGGGTATGCGCCTTAAACCCCCGTGTTGATCTTGGAAAGCTCGAGCCGTTAGTCACGCGTCTGACCTCTCCACGGTCGAGTCGGTTTGTCTGTCTAATCGGAGTATTAGAATAAGACACTAGTGATAAAGTGTACGTGTTTTGCGCATCCACTTGCGCCCTATAATAATAATGTTCCGCGCATATGGAAAGTTTCTATTGATACTGGCCACTGTGGACCAAATTCGGCTTAAATATTGACTGGTTTTAATTAGAAACATAACAACTTCCACATCAAAGCTTTCAATCAGCTGGTCAACTCCTCAACAAAGGCTTTTCAAAATGGGCACGACCTTCAAAGAAGAACACGATGAAGAAGGGAAGCTGTTAGTTGTAATAATTTGATAATAATGCAAAAATGGCTTCGAATACACTTGTAACAATTAGGTAGCGAAAAAGGTTTCACGAAATCAGAACGGCTTGTCTCCCAGGCAATGTTACGGCAACCTGCAGAAGGTAACACTGCCAATAATGTAAACGAACATTCTGAATTCATGAGACCGAGATCACAGCTGTGTAGTAAAATAAAAGGCAGCGCACAATATATCCCAATTGATGAATAAAGAAAATGTACCCAAAATAAATAGGTTTACAGCTTCCGCTAAACTGTATCTTCTACGTAAAGAAACAAAGCTGACATTTGTTTGACCCGGTAATATAGTGCGTAAGATTTATAGACCGCTCTATAACCGCACTGTAATCATCAGCATTGGGAAATCTGTAAATAAAATACTAAATAATTTTCTCCGTATTTATACTAAATTCATTCGGTGTAGGCACCTACGGTATTAACAGTCTCTCAAAATCTTGATTAAAAGACTGTATATAAATCTAATTTCACCTTGATTCGAGATTAAAAAAATAAATAATACTCGAACAGCATTAGCAAACCCCAAGCTAAGCAAAGCTTGTGTTATGTGCACTAGATAACTGATATACATAATAAATACAATTCAATACATAGATATTTTTTATTATACATAGAAAACGATCAGAACACCCGAAACAAGTACCTGCAGATCGTACAAATTTTTTCCCAAGGCGGGAATCGAACCCGCAACCTCCTGCGTCGCATGCCTAGCTTCATCCACCGCGTCACAGAGGGCGTCAATAAATTAAGTAGGTGAAAACTTCTTATCTTCTGAAAGTTTATAGTTCGAAAATAAGATAGACGGTAAGTAAGTTCGCAATATTAATAGATAGTTAATAATTTAAAAACTATTTTTAAAAGAGAAAACACCAATTCCACGACATAATTGAGTTAGTATTTTATGCTCTCTTTCTATTCTTACACTAATTTGAATATAAGTTTGTAAGTGTTGTAGAGCAAGTTAGGTAACAAAACCAAAGCCGAAGATAGAGCGAATAAGATACAGAGAGTGCGTGCAGAGAGAAAGAGACAGACTTACATTAACATAGATCGCAACGACAAAAACAATCATACTTTCACATATAGAAAACGAACGACAGCAAAATGAACATTGCATCAAGAAATTCGCAGATTCTAGTTTAATTAAATCTTATTGATTTAGGTGGCCATAGAGATAAGATTGTTCTATATATGACAAAAATCCACATGGACGGATGACGCCACCGAACCGAGCTATGCAGACTGGAATTCAAGGCCACGCACATATTTTAACCAATTGTATTCTTGTTTCTGTTGCTTTATTTATTTTGGACTACGGAACGATTCGCAGTTTTTTTTAGTTCGCTGATATTCGTGCGCGCGAGCATGCGTCTGTTCGCTAAACGATATTTATTGCTGACGGCTTTGATAGCCGCAGCTGTTTTTATTAGTAATGTGAACGCAAAAACCCGTGTTCGCCATTCGCATGGCATAAACAAAAATAGTGTACACGAAAATCACTTGGAACACACACATCATAAGCGTTCCTCTAGTTACCCACGCTCCAGTGGGCTATCTGGTTCTGGAAAACGTGATAAAAATTATCATTCAAGCAGTAGCAGCAAATTACCTTCGTCGAAAAAACCTGCGTATCCTCCATCGGGAGGTTTATCAGGAAGCCGGCATGGAAACTCTGGACTTTCACCTCCCGTAGTACATAAGCCAGTGAGTAAACCTATATCTTCCTACAACAAAACTCATGGATCTGGAAGTGGAACCCGACACCCTGGCTCTTATCCTCCCACTAATAGCGGAAATGGCATATCGGGGAATGGAAGAAAAAATCTCACTGCACCGCACAGTGCTAAGCTAACAGCTTACCCGCCGTCAAATGGAATGTCTGGAGGAAACCGGAATAATACAGGCAGGGGTAAGAATAATACTGCGAATTGGCCAAATCAGAAACCTGGAACTTCGTACCCTCCATCGCATGGTGGTTTATCTGGTGGTGGATCCTATCCATCAGGATCGTATAAAACAACTCCTAAGCCTCTTTTGTATCCTCCATCAAAAAGACCTCCAACATCATCATATTATGGCAATCAGACAAATCAAAATGCAAAAAATGATACCGGATCTTATCAAAAACCTGGAGTTTCGTATCCACCATCTCATGGACACTCTGGTGGTATTTCAGGATCCTATCAAACAACTTCTAAGCCAGCTTCATATCCTTCATCGAAAAGACCTCCAACATCATTATTTGGGAATCGGACGAATCAAGCTATCATAACTCCAAAAAATGTTAGCGGGTCCTATCAAAAACCTGGAACTTCGTACCCACCATCTCATGGGCTCTCTGGTGGTGGATCAGGATCCTATCAAACAACGCAACAGCCACCTTTATATCCTTCATCGAAAAGACCCCCAACATCATTGTTTGGGAATCGGACGAATCAAGCTATCATAACTCCAAAAAATGTTAGCGGGTCCTATCAAAAACCTGGAACTTCGTACCCACCATCTCATGGGCTCTCTGGTGGTAGATCAGGATCCTATCAAACAACGCAACAGCCACCTTTATATCCTTCATCGAAAAGACCCCCAACATCATCATTTGGGAATCGGACGAATCAAGCTATCATAACTCCAAAAAATGTTAGCGGGTCCTATCAAAAACCCGGAACTTCGTACCCACCATCTCATGGGCTCTCTGGTGGTGGATCAGGATCCTATCAAACAACGCATAAACCACCTTTATATCCGCCATCGATGAGACCTCCAGGAAATAATCCAAATGGCATTTACCAGCCAGTTGTTGTTCATCATATACATTCCTACGAATCTCACAGTAGTTATTTACCACACCAAAAAATTCATACATATAAGCCTGCATTCGTGTACGATCCCCCAAAAAAAGTCTACTTCAAAAATTCTCATGGAAACATTGAAAAGTATCCTGTGTACAATAACCACAACGTTCCTCCATATGTCAATGATTATAGAAACTCTGATAACAAATATGGAAGTCTGTTATCAGGACTAGCTCTTTATAACTTGGGAATGTTATCCGGAAGCCACTCCAAGAACGAATTTCATAAACAATATGTTCAGAAGCCAGACGAAATTTGCATATTCGAAGCAAAATACAAAAAAGGGAACACGGATGAGATGGCCATTGATTGCATATTAATGACATATTTTATTTTTATGGACGAATATAAAAATCCTATTCCAGGTGGTAGTTCTGGTATCAATAATGATACTCAAGTGATGCTTCCAAATGGCATTTTAGTTTCTGATAAAGTTGCATACCAGTTGACGAACGCAGACTCAACATTGCCTCCACGACAGATCATGCGGCCTGCAGGCACAATAGTTTATAGAGCCTCAGAGCCCATATTTTACGGAAAACCTGTTGATTACAAGTTACTTAAAGAGTGTAATATAGGTAGATCGAAATTATTTTCAGACTTCAAAAAAGAAATTTCTTGTGGTCTTCTTCAAACGTACGCTGAAAAATCATGGCGTGCAAATTATGGGTCAGTCTTGAAATCATCGATATCTGTAATCCTTATTGCTGTTTGTGTTTTGATCATGTAAACAGCAGTGAATGACGATGAAAATTAAAATGTGTCTATATAGTGGTTAAAAAAAATCACAATGCTTTACCTAAAGACTGGCTGTTCAATAACTATTTAATGTTTTACTACAAAACAGAACCCTAATTTTGTGAACACCATGTTTTCATAAATGTTTGTTTTATTCATAATTTAGAGACAAGTTTTTAAATGCACATTTTACTCGTATCAATGCCTATATAACTATGCCATTTTCGAACAAAATATGGATTTGATAATGTACAGTCAGCGTTAAATTGAAATTAGCGTGAAGAGTAGTCAAAATGATCTGAAAAACATAAAAGCATTTGATATACGCAGTTCGAATGATCATATTGTTGTAAGCACCCAAGGTGTTCAAAACATCTTACTACTCATTGTTTCATATTTATATAAGCAGTCAGAGTGATCAAAATAATCTTAGCAAACAAAATCTCAAAGTTATCTGTGCATATTGTTGCAATTCTGTTATTATCATTATTTTTTGATGGTACATTTTATGCACAGATAACTTTGAAAGCTTTGTTTGCTAAGATAATTTTGATCACTCTGACTGCTCATATAAATATGAAACAATGAGTAGTAAGATGTTTTGAATACATTGGGTGCTACAACAACATGATCATTCAAACTGCGTATATCAAAGTGCTTTTATGTTTTTCAGATCATTTTGACTACTCTTAACGCTTATTTTAATTTGACGCTGACTGTACCGGTTGCATGTAATACATCCTCAGAATAACTACATAATACGTACGACGTAGTAATAGTATGTAGTATGTACCTATTAGCGCAAGGGCTCGTCATCTCGTAAGTGTAAAAGGAAAGCGGCTGGCAAGAGTCAGACAAAATTTCGTGAAAACTGCCAGTTCAAACGACGGAAATCAAAAGGTACTCAATACCGATGTATGTTTTAAAAAGTAACATACTTATGTTACTCGACATCTTCGTCTTACGGGCTATAGTTTTATTAGATCTTTTAGTCTTTTATCTTTAGATTTAAAGTTATTTTAGTTGTTTCATTATACTTTTATAAATGTTCCCTAACATAGTTGTCCAATTAAATTTACTAAGAACTTAAAATTTAACAAAAAAAGTGGCGAAACCATACTTGAGTTATTTAATTTTGATAAAATAATTTTGTTCCAAAATAATATGTGATCGAATCGTAAATCAATCAATTAATAATACAATCGTAAGTTCTTATCCATAATATTTACATATAAGTTTTCTGTTGATACTATTTGTTAATTTAATCGTGATATTAATAAGAGGTTATTTAATTAACGTAAATATGTACGGGTAATTATCGAGTTTATTTGCAAATTTTTCCCGACGGTTCAACAGTTTTACACTCTGTCGTGGTCACAAGATGACCCCGTGAGTATTTAAAATAATGTATTCTGATTGTGTTATTCTAAAAAACTGTAAATTAGATTTTTCATTTCTCGTTGTTTGTAGTCAATACATTGAACCATGTTAACATTCAGATAAAACCAGATGTGTCTCATAAATCTTTTGTAAGCTATGCTCTAGAAATAAGTTTATTTTAGGAGCATAGCAGCAAGGTCAATTATGAAGTGGTTGTTCTTCTGATAGCCGTTAGTAGTGCTATAGATTTTACGTAGGTATGCATTGATTTATAACATGAAGATTTAAAATTTAAGCATGTACTTTAAAAAATGTTAAATGACTGCAAAACTATGTACACTCTGTAATATGTACTCATTAATTTATTCATTGATCAAATAATTAATCATTATGATATCGATTTTGGTTTTATAGCGCTATTATTTTTTTATCATGTTTGCAATTAAATTTTGGTTGTAACTATTATTATATTAAAGTACTTACCTAAATGAAAAACAAATGCTTTTATTTACTCTATCAGTTATAATAACCATTCATCATTTGTAAATGAACTATTATTAATAATAATTACATTCTTATTTCATTTCAATTACTAATACTAGTTTTAATTTAATTCTATTTCCAGTCGGAAGCGTCCCCAAGACTCTATCTATGTTATTATATTGTATGAAGTATATAAATCATTTAGGTATAATAATAAAAATCAGGCAACATTAGTCTAGTACAAGATGTAAAATACTTAAAAACTACGGCCCATATAAAATATATACCTTAATCTAACATACATAAAATAAACCTATTTACTAGCACGTAGTGTCGGTGACGTGTTACACTCAATAATATGTGCTGCGACCGGTAATCGTCCGCGAAAACGCCGGAACAGCACATTCTTAGGCCAGAATTCTTCCTTAGTAAAGGTCCGCCTAAGGTTAGTTTATATCGGGATATATTTTCCATGATTTAATTGTTGAGTTTTCCAATATTTCCGCACAGTTTCATGCGCCATGATCACGGAAAATCTAAAGTCACTCCTAGTTGGTTTTTATTGGCATATCTGCCAATAAAAACTAACTAGTAGTCTGTCATGGTAAATATCCCGTTATTAAATGACTTCTATGTTAAAAGGCGCATTCCCATACCCAAACCAAACTAGCGCCACCACCTTTATCTTATTATTCGGTTAAACAAAGGAAATTTCATTAATCCATCGCACAGTGTATGATACCCATTATAACCTTATTTTTAGTGCCTGTGTAATAGTTTTATTCTATTTAGTGAATCGAAATTGCCCCTGGTGACCACAGAATAGGTATCGAAAACTGAGCGATGGATTTTTGAAATTTCTTGTGTTTAACGGAATAATAAAATTTAGTAGGTGGTGGCGCTAGTTTGGGTCGGGTACGCGCCTTAATAGCCATGATAGTTTCATAAGTTTTATAAACGAAGTAAGTACCTACATAATATATCAGTCACAACACAAGCTCTGCTGTTATTGTTGAGCTACCTATAGATTGTTTATTTATTTTATTATACATTAAAAATATTCAGAACATCCAGCACAAAAATTTGCAGCTCGTAGTAACATTTGCCACAAGGCGAGAATCGAACCTGCTACCTCCTTCGTCACAGGCGAACCTTCGCCCGCCGCGCCGTATGATTCATTATTCTCAAATACCTTGCCAGAGAACTAAAAAAAAATGCTGGACAATTCACACAGCACTATCTAGCCCCAAGCTAAGCAGAGCTTGTGTTATGGGTACTAGATAACTGATATACATAATACAATACATTACAAAGATAGTTTTTTTTTATTATACATAGAAAACGACCAGAACACCGGAACAAATACAAGTATTTGTCCCAAGGCGGGAATCGAACCCGCAACGTCCTGCATCGCAGGCGGACCTTCGCCCACCGCATTACAGAGGTCGTCAACTAATAGTAATTAACAGGGCGTAGTCACGTTCCGAAACTAACGGGACACGTGATAGTTCGACGATCGCTTGCGCCCGCGCCGCCGGCATCTGCGTCTGCGCGGGCGCAGCTAGTATCTACCTTACGCAACAATAATGATGTGGCGCTGCTGCTAACCGCCAATGTTTGCATAATAAATTAGAGAATACTTTATAACACGATCACTGCTAGCGTCGGCGGTGCGACCCGCAGGGGCGCGGCGTCGTTTCACGTACTTGCAGATCGCTCTCTGTGTTTTCAGCCATGAAATTTAATTCAGTTTTTTTCGATTATAATTTCGTTTGCTAATATATATATAATAGATAATAAGCAAAAACTTGATATTTGTACTGACGACGTTGCCCTACTCTGTCCCGCTCTTATGAACGCGAAGTCCTATGTCTATATTTTTCACATTTTTTTGCATTGGGCGCGCTCTTAAACTAGAACTATCTAACGATAAATATTTTTTATTATACATAGAAAACGACCAGAACACCCTGAACAAATGTCTGCAGATCGTACACACATTTGTACCGAGGCGGGAATCGAACCCGTAACCTCCTGCGTCGTAGGCAGACCTTCGCCCATCGCGCCACAGAGGTCGTCAATATATAGATTATTATAATAATATAATATTAATAATAATGCTGGACAATTCACGCATATTAATTAATAATAATTAACATCATACATACATAATTCTTTATAATTCATTTATTATACACGAATGTTGTATTTTTTCTTAAAGAAACCACTTTATTTTCATGAATCGAATAGACGATTGCTTGACTTCTACAGTTTTTTTTTCCACCTATTGTCTTTTTTTTATCTGAATATACGTTCGTTACCATATAATTATATAAATATACGTGTTTAAAATACACATTGTACTTGATTTTTGCATTAGGCACACTCATAAGAGTTCTTTCCGGTATATTGCCCAATTCCGTTCTTACAGTTTTCAAGATTTCTCTTAAACCTAACTAATGTAAGTAATGAAACTAATCACAAAATATGAACAATATCTGATCGACATTATTTTGATTGCATATTTTATGACTGCATATTTTGATATAGTTTTTATGGTTGTTAAAGTATTTTATAATGAAAGTTAGGTTTATAAGTAAAATGTACGTTTGCAATACAGAGTTGGTCGTTTATAATATTGTTTGATCGCTCATGAAGATAGTAATATGCCTACACTTCGTTGAAGTTTTCCCACTGGAATGGGTTTTTAGAATAGATTTTAAAACAATAAAAGACAGTTTTATCTCAATATTCTTGTTTTTATTTTTTGGTATTTTTGGGAAACAGAGTAGGGAAGTCCCTACTCTGTTTCCCAAAAATACCAAAATAATAATTCAATGTTATATTTTTAACTGAAGTTACATTTAATTTGTTTTTCCTTCCGCTGTATTTACCATAAAATAATTAAGCGACGCGCGACGTATAAATCATTTTATCACGCTAGCATACTTTTCTAACTTTAATAGTAGATGATAAATAAAAAATAAAGAAACTGTTTTTTTTCCTGTCGCTCTAACTTCAAATTGTAATTACTTAAAATAAAAACTTTGATCGGCTCTCATGTAAAGTTCCAAAATTGTCGTTTCAAGGGTTTCTCCTTTCCACAGTCGATATCAGTTATCTAGTACCCATATCACAAGCTCTGCTTAGCTTGGGGCTAGGTAATGCTGTGTGAATTGTCGATCATTGTTTATAATTAACACTTGATTTAACGTCATGGTTGCAGTAGTAAAGGAACAAAACCTAATAAATGAGGAAAAAATATACCTACAGGACAACAACACGTAGAAGAAATGTTAGGTTTTGTAGAAATCGGTTTTTTCCCAGCCGTGAGTCATTGGAGCTGGGAACGAAAGTTGCTAGTATTGGTTACTGAATGGTTATTAATATTAGCAGGTCGTAGGTATCTGGTGTATTCTTTTTTTCTAGGTCTTGCAGTTGAGCTTTGTGTTGGCTAACTGCCCACTGTTGCGTAAAAATAGCAGAAATATAGGAAAAACTTGGCTACTTCAATGTAAATATTAATTCTAATAGGAAAGTACTTTAGAGCGATCAAAAATTTGACTGCTGTAATAATAAATTCAAACAGTAGAGTTTTTTTTTCAAATCTTTTGATTGTTACCCTAACTGTGGGTGGATCTAAAATGAAGTGGGTATATCCAGAAATGGACTTGTTTAGAACTAGAATCTATACATTACCTAACAAGTTAGATAAATCCAGACCTTAGAAAAAGACAGTTCACGAAGTGTTCACAAAACACATAAACGTTTGGAATTATAGGACAGAATGTGGCTAGCCCAGGGTATAAAAGTACGATTGGTCAAAAACATGCTATTCCATCTGATTTTTACGAAACAAGAAGTGTACGACATGTGTTTTGTTTACATTGCGATAACAGTTATAAGACTCTACCTACTATCTAGCTGAACTATGGTACTTACGAGATTCAAGGTCAATTGGTTTAACTCACTGTATTTTAATAGAACTCTATGAAAAATTTAAACATCGGCCGTTCTCCATCAAAACAAGTTCCGTTTGAATATTAATCTTATTCAACCGGTACTTGGCTATGTGATAATCCACCAAGGTGTTCAAATCATTAGACGATCTTGTAAAAAAAAAAGAATTTGAAAATACCCAAGTGTCGTGGCAAGGCGCTTCAGTCAGCGCGAAGTGTTTTATTACCACGGCTCGGCTCCCCTCTTAATTATTTCTTTTCATTCCATCAAGGAGTCAAGATAAACAGCTGGCTCAGACTTGGTATAAAAACGAATGAACGAAGTGAAAACATTACTTTGTCAAAGCAAACGGAATGTAAAGGAGAAGTGCGAAGATTCAAGGCATTTAATAAGTTTAATGTTAGTATTATTAAAGTAGAGAATTACATCTAATAAATGTAGAAATATATTAGAATTAGTATTTACAATTGAGAAAACTACAGACTGTTGCAAATAATCTACGGAAGCTAAATTAAAAGTTGATGCGACAATTGCATTATTAACAAACAAAATTACACTTATAGAATAGAAACGAATTTGAACTAATATAAACCATAGAAACAGTTGAGCAATTGCAGACTGTTGCCAGGAATCTAGGTTAGAGTACTAGTACCTACCTATAGTAGGTATTATTATATCCGTGGCTAGAGGAAGCTTAACTGATTTATTTCAATACAAATCGGAAATATCTCTGAATTTCTGGTTGTATTGTCGCACTGTAAGTGAATTAAAATAAAAGAAAATAGACAATCCACTGGAAATAGAGAAATCAAATAAAAGCTTACAGGATCAAAACCAACTATTATTTTCAGTCGAGCACGTTGCAATGCAGATACGATTGTTTTGCTTGTGTTATTTACCAGGCGCGTTATAAAAGCTTTTTTCTGTTGCTCAATGAGTTCAACAGCAATTTTTATGCGAATATATTTTGTCAGTTATTCCAGCTATTTAATTTCAACTATGAAAACGTCAAGAAAAAATATCCAACGCGTTTAGCATCAGATTTTGAGATAAATATAGCTCCCCTTTGAATCTTTTTTACTCGCACACTGGTTTAAAATTAACGGGCTTGTCTTTATTTTTACAAAATGCATTTCTTCACTGAAATCAGAGATAATGTATTTTGGGACTGTCGCGAGCTCTAATTTGAGATTAAACTTATTGGAAACGGCGAGGTATTTTACAAATTGAAGTAGGGGTAGGAAATATGACATTCTTTTCGTCATTTCGAGATTGAAATGTGGATTCGGAATTTCCTACAATTTCCAATAGGAATCAAAAGACAATAAGATTCCTTTCCGTACAGTACGTACGTACATACCTCAAACGTTCGTCGAGTAAGTCGATTTTGGTGTCACCCTCTTCATTTTAAATAACTTTGTTTTTTTTTTACTCGAGCTAATAACGTAAGGCAGGCGTTAACACATCCGAAACGTCATTCAGGGTGTGGTTCAGTCAGTCACAGGAGAAAAACCCATCAAAGAAGATTGTCACTAAGCTCTAAGCTTTTCTCAGTTCATCACAATTTATAGACCAAAATAAGGCAGCGTCGTCGGATTATACCCATGTCAATATTTCACCGGACGTCGGAGAAAAACGAAATGCTTGTTATTGCCACAGGTGTCGGTAACTGTGCTGATATATTGCGAAGATCATGCAAGGGGTTGTTTATACCACGGAAAACTTGATGATTCGACGACATCTGTGGTGAAAATACCTGTTTTCTCAGAAAATTTCCTAGAATTCTGTACATTTTCACGTACAAAAAACAAGGAATATTCTTCTCTTTTGTATGCTACTTCAATGTGGAGTTCTGAGGTTTTGGGATGTTTAGGTGCAGACAAATCAATAAAAACCGGCCAAATACTATCTT
This sequence comes from Eupithecia vulgata, assembly GCA_946478455.1. Lineage (NCBI taxonomy): Eukaryota > Metazoa > Arthropoda > Insecta > Lepidoptera > Geometridae > Eupithecia > Eupithecia vulgata. Next base: position 11,959,094 of record OX297867.1, read on the forward strand.
ATCTATAAAAACATCAAAAAAACGTTTGTTGTATCGGAGCCCCCCTTAAATTAATGTTTTATTTTAAATTAATTATTTACTTTTAAATTGCATATAACTAAATCTTCTCTGAATATTTCATAGGTCATAGGGTTTCAAAGGTCCTGTTGCCGTTATCAATATTGAACAAAAACGAGAAAAAAAGCCTTAACAAAATTAGATGACCTTTTGGTACATGTGTAGGAAAGCTTAGGTAGGTTATGTAGATAATAAAAGTAGGAAGTACACCAACCTCTTCTAACGTGTCTCGTAACTCTAATCTATGTAAATAAAGCGAAATTTCAGTCTCCATAAACCCGTATGCGTAAAATTATGGAGTCAAATTAAATTTTATTTATGAACTTTCTCATAAAGTTGTTGTGTTTGTGTGAATGTTGCAAAACAAAGGGCTTTGTATTCTACCTTCCTATGTTGCAAAGTTAGGCTCACCCACATTTTGTTTGTAGTTTGAGAATTACCTACTTATTCTTTTGAACAAAAGTGGTATTTTCTTGCATGTTTGTTGAAGTTGCAATAAACGTTAGCAACCGTTGTTATCTCATTAAACATGAAAGCTAATAAGGGCGTTTTGTAGAACAACTCTAGATTTATTTTTTAAAGCAATGCGATTTTCTTTTGTTTGGCGATCGCGCGAGCTTTTATAATATATTAGGTTGGGGAAAAAATCTTTTTGCATTATAGTATGTATGAACTGAACTTGTAATAAAATCTTTTTGGCTATACTATTTGTATCTGGCTGGTTTTGGTATCTTTAAAAGTTAAAATTTTAAAGAACATAATTCCAAATTCAAATTAGGAAAATGTGTGATTTTTATTTGTTTTTCGTACTATCAAGATGACTGAATCTAATGAAGAAATACGATACATTTTAAAATTTTACTACAAAAAAGGTAAAAATGCAAAGCCAGCCGCGAAAAAAAATTGCGATGTTTATGGACCTCGTGCAGTCTATGAGATCCGGAAATTTTAATGTCAAATATGCACGTCGCTCTGGTTGTCCTATTACGGCTAAAATGGATGCCATTTTTTAAAAAGTTGTGCAAAATCGGCATATCAGTAGTTACGATTGCACGAGGACTGTTTGTTTTTGACGACCTCTGTGGCGCGGTGGGCGAAGGGCAGACGCAGGAGGTTTCGGGTTCGATTCCCGCCTCGGGACAAATGTGTGTACGATCTGCAGACATTTGTTCAGGGTGCTCTGGTCCTTTTCTATGTATAATAAAAAAAAACTATCTATGTATTGTATTATGTATATCAGTTATCTAGTACCCATAACACAAGCTCTGCTTAGCTTGGGGCTAGATAATGCTGTGTGAATGATCTAGGATTATTTATTTATTATTTATTTATTAATCTCTACATAATATCATAGATAAATTAAACACTATATGGTTTTGCAATTCTGTAGGTCAAGCACAAGATTTTTTCTCTAGGGTAGAATATATTGTATCGTCATACATTGCGGTACATTATTGAATTAATGAAGATGAAAAAATGACTTTAAAATAATTTACGCATTCGAATAACAAGGTGACGTACTCGTAATATTTCTCTATTGTACCCTAGACTACAATTTTCTTGCTATACTTCGTCATCGAATGCGTAAATTATTTGAAATGCGTTCCTTCAACTTCAATAATGTACGCAATGTATGGCGATGCGATATCATTATTGTCTATTCTTGGTACATTACAGAAGATGAAAAAAATGAGTTTCAAATAGTTTAAGCATTCGATTGACAAGGTGACGTAATATTTTTCTATTCCAAAGATCCTAGGATCCTACGTTCCCTCTATTCTATCTTAGACAACAATCCCCGTGCTAGGGGCTGGTAAAATCGCTTGGTAGACATAAACTTAAGGTAAAATTAAAGCGAATCTGAAACATTCTCTGAATCCCTATTCAAGATATCCAAACGCGAACGTGTGAGTAAGTGTTCCTGCTAAATGCTTAAGGCGGTGAAAATTTCATTCTCAAAGTGCGTCCATTAGGAGTCATTCAACTTCAGCAGTTTAACTTTAGCCGTTGTGAAGTAGTTAGGGGCCTGCGGTTTCGTCTTCAATTCTGCCCACCTTTTGTTCGTTGGGCAATTTAAATGAAATTTCTGATCTATTTCTACACGATGGTTGAATGTCTGCGTTAAAGTTTCACTGCATTTTTTTCCTAAGTAAAAATTCCGTGGTTTAGTCTCGAACAGCAAAATACATATTTTTTGATTTTTATTATGGACAATGAACATACCTTTTTATAGTATTTATATAATTTATAGATAGATGGACTTCAATAAATAATAAAAAATAATAATAAAATACCTCTAGAAACAGCTGGCTCAGACTAGGTTTAAAAACGAATGAGCTAAGTGAAAAAAATACTTTGCAAAGCGGAAGGAATATAAAGGAGAAGTGCAAGAATCTAGGCTAGAGGAAACTCAGCAGATTTATATGGGTCACTATAATGCACGACAATTTATTGCGAATAATGTACACCCTGATAATTCATGTCAAAACCTATTAAAATTGGAAGCACGGATTATCAGGTTGTACATTATTCGGCCGTACAATAAATTGTCGTACATTATAGTGACCCACTACCCATCGAAAATTCAAATGGCTGGTTGCATTGTTACCCTGTAAACAAATAGACATTTAGTACACTCCTGATCAATTTCTGCACGATGACTGAATCTCTTCCTTTTACTAGCATTTTCATGACTGAAAACACAGAGTGCGATCTGCAACTCCGAGTTACGACGGCAAGCCCCTGCGGGTCGCACCGCCGACGCTAGCAGTGATCGTGTTAAAGTGTCTCTGAGTTTTTTTGCCGCAGGGAGATGAGAAATTCCGTAATTTGGTCTTAGACGACCAAAAACATATTTTTTGGTTTCTACGCTATACAACAGACATACTTCAACATTTAAATAAAATCAGGACTGTATTTTTTGTAATTTTCAGGTGCTTATATATCAATCTTTGTGATACATGGGACGAATCCCATCGAAATTTGTTTTCCTTGGACTATTGACAACAAAATAACTCAAGCAATACAAAGGTAACGTATAATTTTATCCTGTTTCCTGATCAGTACATAAATAACCTATTATACATAGCCTGGAAAATCGCTGCACCCAAACCTCCAATACGGGACATGGCCAAACAGGGGTGAGGGGTTAACCATAATCATCTTGCTTGGCAGACGGATTGGTGATCGCAGTGAAGGTGCTAAATTTTTTCTAATAGGTGCCCTAATCGGCTCTTACGATATCCAGGTGCTGAGTTGCAGGCAAATACTATTTCACCACAAACTATCTGATGTCATGCCGGAAGTAGCTTACTGCCTACTTCATTAGACCTACTAAATCAGAAATGGATGGCTACTTTTAATTCTAATAAAACAATCTTAGTCACGAAGAGGCCACTCCTGAAACCACCCTAATATCGGTGAATGAAAACGCCATCACTAGTTTTTGTTTTAATCTACCGGCCGCCTCCCAGCCTTTATGTTTATGTTGGCGCAAACCAGCAACCATAAACTTTGGCTAACCTTCCACTTCCACTTATTGTGATCTTGTAGCCCTAACGCAAAAGATGTATCTGAATAATCGTGTAGTACAAGTTACGAAGCAACATTACCTTATCTGTGGTAGGGAATCGAATTAAGAGACGTCATTCAAATACAAATATTTTATTCAGTAAACTTAAATTAATAAACATTTCATGGATTTGGGACCCTCTTACCCGTAAAGAGATACCTGGTATTAGAGGGGAACCCTCTCGCTCTTTCATAATAATATTTTCAGGCAACAAAGAAAGTGTAAAAAAGTAACTTAATTAAGGGCCCATATAAGAAATACCTCACGCCCGAATACTCAAATGCAACTCAGATTTAAGCACGTCTCAAGTCGTGATTTTTTGTCAGTTTTCAATGAAAATATGTCAAAAATTTGTTACTTGAGACGCGCTTAAATCTGAGATGCGTTTGAGTATTCGGGGGTTAGAGACTAACATATAGATAAAAACATTAAAAACTAACCCAGTCATCGACGTTCCGATGATGGACGCGCGGTGTCGTTTGACCGGCGTTCAATCAACAACAACGCAACCAATCTTGATTTTGAGGCATAGAGTTACTTAAAAGGATGGAGGGTAGCAAAGACTACTTTTTATCCCATAAATCCCATGGGATAGAAATAACCTAAAATGACGCGTGCAAAGCCTCGGGCAAGAACTAGTCAATACTATTTAATAAAATAAAAAAAAATGGTCTAGAAACAAATAGAACTAGTACATGTATTTACAAAAGAAACAGTTGAACTGTCTGCAGACTATTGCAAGCAACCTAGAGGCAGCTAAAATGAGCCATATCCCCAGAAGCGTCCCTAAGAGCTGGCTGATGTGCCCCGCTATATTACAACGCTGTTACGCTGCCCCAGATACTACCTGTATCTCACTAAATAATTCAGCGATATATAGAATTTTGAAATTCGATGGACACGCCGCCTGCGAAATAATCAAGATTCCTGGACGATAGCTCGTTTGCGGCGAAGTAATTTTGCTTAGGCCACGCACTGCCATTATCGCTGTCTAGGGAAATGAAGGCATTCCAACTAGCAGTGAGTTCTAACAGCACTCTGTCAGCGGTGTTGTTCCGTGTTTATAGTAATCTATGGCTGACTAGTTTCTACCTGCGGCTTTGTACGCGGAAATAGTGTAAGCACATGCATTTATGTGTATGTGTATTCCAGTTAATTTTAAGTTAGAGATCGGATTTCATACTTGTTTACACACTTCTAATCTTAAAAAAAGTCGGCAACGATACCAAGACAGCCCGGTCTGTTGATGTCAGTAACATTATTGTATAGAATCACGGCTACGGGGTGGCTGTGGCGGTGGGGTGGCTTAGAACTTGCACCACCCCAACTCTTCCCGTGAGTGTCGTAAGAGGCGACTTAGGAACAGGCATCGGGGGGCGGGCAGCAGCGCCTCTTGCAGAATAGCCACCAAACTACCAACTAAAACTACTAAAACTACCACCAAACTGCGATCCCCAACCACCATGCCCAGCGTGAGGATTATGGACATTACCCCCATGACATAAAAAATCAGGGTGAGGCCAGCGTCCGGCAGTGGACCATTATAGGCTGTTGAGGATGTTGGCAGCAGTGACCCCGAACGTGTTCCTATTTCATCATTCGAAGTTATTTCCATTGATTGGTGCATTTTTACCCATTTCATTATTATGTCCACGATAATTGTTAACGGCATATCCGCGATAATCAGTGACTTGTCAAAACATGCTGATTTCGTGCCACCGAAAATGTTAGCTGTAAAGCTGCTAACATGTGGCCGACCAAGCAAACCATCTAACCCGCCAGGTATAGTCAGCGATATTGGTGACTTTGGGGTAATTTGACCCGGGTTGGCGCGAGTCGAGCCGAAGTTAGTTTTATCTTATGTTAATTGAAAATGGTTTACGATTTCCGGCAAACTACTTTTTCGCTAATTTTATTAAATTAAAACACAAAAAAAAAAACAAAAAAAAATCTTTATTCAGAAAGAAAATAACAATCAAATAACAAATTTAAATTAAAACTAGTATTTACAATAGAAACAATTAAGCTATCTGCAAACTGTTGCAAACAATCTACAGGTAGCTCAACTGATCCATATCAATACCAGTTGGAAGCGTGCCTAAGACACTAGCTGCATTGCCCCGCTGTATAGCAATGCTGATGCGCTGTGCCAGATACTCACCAGCTCTCGGGTCACGCGTCGCTTCGACCAGACGCTCAGATAATTTTTTGAAAACCCGGAGAGCCTCGGTACCCCACGAACCTAGGGTCTCGACTCCAAGGGGAGCAAATGTGTAGGCTCTGTCGAGACCTGCATATTTGCGCCTCTTGAGATCTTCGGAAAAAAAACTGTATTTCGATAACAATAATATAACACTCCTCAAACCACCTTAATATCGACTGGGCACGTCCGGTCAATGTTTAACGCCCAATGGTTTATGTGTTTCATATTAATAAAATTTATAGGATGCTATTTTGGCCCTATTAGTATCATACTAATCTGATAATATTAATTTATGATACTTTTATTATTTTGATGTGATTCGACCTAGTTGGAAATGGTGTCAATATGCTGTGGGGCATTTGATTGCTTTTTGTGAAACCAAGGTTATCGACATAGCACAAAAGATTAGTAAGCTGAAGTGGCAGTGGGCTGGCCATATTTCGAGAAGAACCGACAACCGCTGGGGTAAACGTGTTCTTGAGTGGAGACCGCGACTCGCAAAGTAGGACGACCTGCGACCAGGTAGGATGACGATTTGCGAAAGACTGCTGGCAGATGATGGATGCGGCCAGCTGAAGACAGGGCGCTATGGCGCTCATTAGGGGAGGCCTATGTCCACCAGTGGACTAGTATAATCTAATGATGATGTGATAATTTAACAAATAACCAACAGACATAATGCCTGATAAGATAATCAGAGTGAGGCCTGCGTCCAGAAGTGGACCAGTAAAGTCTGTTGAGGATCCATGCCTGAAAATCATATCACGTCCACACGTTCACTGGCCTTCCGCATACGACGCGTGACGCCGCAAAAATCTTGAGCCGTGGTAGACGGGGTATTCCCTGCAGTCATCGAATTTTCTAAATCTTTATTATGAAATAGTATGCAGTATCGTGCACCTATCGGCAGCGAACCCTCGACATTTCAGTAAAATGTCATGAGGAAATGCGATGATTGTTGGCAATGCCTGCCTGCAGCGCCGAAAGGTGTGCACTCAGCTTTATGGTTATTTGATGTCAATCCTTACTATCATAATAAGTTGGGAAAAAGGCAGATTTTTGGTTATTTGCGTAACATTTTTAATGACATGATTTACAACAAATAAAATAAATTGTACAAAGACTTACAGAAGACCAACTTGGCGATTGCGGGTACGATTCTTTCCTTCCTTACCCAGAACACCCGGTCTGGGTTTTTCTATGTTTAGTAAAAAAAAAATATTTATGTATGTGTAATAAATTGTACTTATTAAGTACCTATATCATCTAGTACCTAGACCTACTCATAACACAAGTTCTGCTTAGCTTTAATTTAAGCTATATGATACAATGTGGATTGTGTGTGGATTGTACAGCATATTATTTATTTATTTCATCATCATCATTAGCCTATATTAGTCTATATAGCTGGATTTAATAATTATATTTCCTATTTTTTATTAATAATGAAATTGGAAAAAATAAATTAAAATTTAATAAAATAAAAATAATAATTGAATACTTAATAAACTTTTAAGATGATACACCAGTTAGGAGGAGATGCAATAATTGAGTTTGGTGGCCACGAAGTGCAACATCGTATCTCCTCCTTTAAGCCATACAAAACGAAACTATGATATTGGCATTAAAAAAAAGCTTATAATAGGTATCACAAACTGCCATTGAAAATATTGAAATTTTTGTTCAAAGAAATAATAAGATAAAATAGGTGGCGGCGCTAGTTTGGCTCGGAGTACCGTCTTAAACACTTTTATTTATTTACTTATCTACAAATAACTACTTAGAACAAATCAAAATGTTTATCGCAACCATAATCAAAGATTTCGTTATTATTCCTTTGCTACTGCTGAAAGAGGCAACTGTGTACTTCTGGAGGATATGACACGGAACAGCCTTCTTCATATACATGGAGTTCATACTTCCTATAATGTAGCACTCCATCTGTGACGTCACTTCTACAGGCTGGCCGTAAAATTTAGGATCTGTAGCATTTATCACTTCTGCATCTGCAGTCACTGTTCCTAACACTTCGTCTCTTTCCCTTGACATTATATTACTACTAGATGAAGTCTTACTGTGATTAGATGTTGCATCGACTTTTTGTTTGGAGTCAAACGTAGCGTTTATATAGTCATCAAAATTTACAGATCTTTCTAAATCGTTGTTTGTAGGGTGCACGTGTTTTGTTGCTTCTAAATCTCCATAGCTGATATTTTCTCTTTCAGTTAAAATAAAGTGAGTTATTGCTCGGCAGTCAATATTCATTTCATCGTTTTTACCGTTTTCGTATCGTACACCAAACTTACAAATTTCTCCGGGTTTGGGCGCATAGTGCTTGTTTTTCTTATACACTGAAATAGCTTTTAAGTTATAAAGTGCTAGTCCAGATAGAAGCTGTCTGTACTTGCTATATGATAATCTATATTGATATACATATAGTGGCACGGTATTCCCTGCGTATACTGGAAAGCTGCCGAGCAAAACTTTAGTATGATTGTGACTGACAGTTGGATTGGAGTGTTGACTGCATTGGCTTGATTGGTCCTGAACTCCGTATTTCCAGTTTGTACTTTCAGTTGCATTCAATTTTGTCTTTTGATTACTAGCTTTTTCACAGAAACTGAAGTTCGAGCTGAATAGAAAACTTTGTAATGTTGAGTAAACTGTTTTGTTACTTCTCGTTGAACTAGTGGAAAGTGCAAAATAAGGTTTCAATTTTGATAAATGGGATAAGAAATTCACAAAACTATTGGTCATAAGACCATTCGGTAAAGCAAAAGTTTCTTTTGAAATTATTTTCCACACCATTGATATTAACTTGGCATAGTTTAAAGTAGATGGCTCGTCTCGTGTAGGTAACGCCAGCCTTGGAATCAATACTTTGTCAACATCATTTTTCATGGGAAGTCTTGGGTTCGTTTTTAAAAAATAACTGTTTGTGTTCATGTCATTGGCGAATACTATAACAGTTATAAATATTAAACAAATACACGCACACTTCCTACACTTCATAGTAAAAACGAAGGACTAGTTGAAGGAAACATAATTATATTACATCAATAGTATTTTAATAATAATTATCATATCAGGATGATTCACATATTGCATAAATAAACCCGTCCAAGTGAGTGTCGACTAGGACACGGTGGGTCCCGTTACATCGTTCAAAACTATTTCGCAAAAGGAACCCTAAAAACTGATTTCTTGATAAAAAAACAAGACAATCTCATTCAAAAAACGCAAGGTGCGTTCTCGTCAGCGCGATTTGAGCTCGGTACTAGTGACATCTACCTAGAGTTATAAAATCAGACAACAATTTAAAAAATACATTAATTTTTTCGACTGTTCGGGGACCCTAAAACAAATTTACTTACCCCTAATAGCTCAGCTACCTGAATTGTGTCTTGACCTCCGATAAGAGAAGTCGTCAGTTTTTCCTGTCCCGTGCAGTTTCCCGCCAGTCCGGCTAAAGCTAGTAACATTCTGGTGGAACAGGATAAAGAACAAAACTTTACCTTGTTCCTTCATAGGTATACAGACAAATTATAATTTCCTACATTAAATTAGTAAAAAGGCGTAACGTTAAGTGTACTTAAATGATGCTTGTCCAAATGAACACTCAAGGTTTCGTTTTGGGCTAGCGTCTTTGACTAATTACAAAAATATTTAGACAAGCGACGTCAGTGAAAAAAGAAACCCTTTCCACTAGCATAAAATAATCACTAGGGTATCCAGGAATCCAGGAATCGTTTAAAACAGATACCAGCTGAGCGGAGTTGCGAACAGAAGCGGATAGAAATTAAAAAGCTAGAGTAGACAGTCTGCCATTAAAATTATTCGTAACGCAAGTAAAGAGGGATAATCCTGCAAAGTTGTTGGTTTTTACGTCACAGGACATTTTAAGCCGTTATTTTTCAAACAAAAGGAAGATTCATGGGAATCGGAATATTTTTGGAGTTGGATTTGCCTTTTAAAACGACAATGAGAAATACAAGTTTTTTTTTCTAATTTGTTTAAAATGAACGAATGCGAAGTTGAAATAACGATACCTAATGTTGAAAAGAAAACAAAAAAAAAGACTGCTAAACCGTACTGCTAATTTTCCAATAAATTCATGATATATCATGTCATTGTGATTTCCACGAAAGTGATGAATAAATATTTTCGGCCGTAAAAATTAACATGATTATTTTCATTACAAATTGTGATGTTAAAATTTCAAAAAGAGCTCTAGGGTGTCAAGTGGGGTATCAAATGAAAGGTATCTTATATATTAGTTTGTGCATTTTAAAACAGCTTTGAAATTTTTGTAGGTTTAATAAATATTGAAATAATTTGAAATAAGTCGAAAAAATTACCAGTGCCCCTTTATTTCACCAGGTGCAGAGCTATCCATCTAAAATAGCTGCCTTTTTCGGTATAATTGAAATAGCAAAATCTCTATCCGGTACCTATAATTGAGCGTATCCTAATTATTTGTATAATTGGCGAATGTATGAAACCATTGGCGCGCCAGTTACACGCTAGTTAAACTCGAACTTGACGGATCTTGTGTTATTGTATTAAATCTCTATTAGAAGGCCTTAGTTTAACCAAGAATTATTCATTGCCATGTACCTAGTCGTACTTCCAAGCAGAACGTTGCATGTCTTAGTAAAGTTAGAGCCATAGGGATCACTGTTCAAAGACAAGTTGCCGACTTGAGCTGACTATCAATTCAAGCGAGTTACGACGTAATGAAACCCTTAGTTCAAATTACCTTCGTGGGATTATGTCAGTATGGTTCTATCAATTATATGTGGTGGCATTTAATTGTCTTTCTGGTGACGGGATACATTTTTAGAAAAAAGATGTAAGTGTAATAATTAGGAGTTATTCCTGACTCGTTTTACTTTGGTCCCAATTCATTGGGACGAGTCGAGAAATTCAAATTTTATGCTGAAAGCGTTCCTGATTCGTCCAACGTTGTGATTATTTTATTCTGTTTTTTCCTTAATAATAAACTTAATCTTTCTGAAGAGATTTTGTACAAATAATGTTATAAATAATAAGTTCGCAGCCGATCGTTAGTTTCGAATGGTGATTAAATAAATATATATAATAATAAATAATGCTGGACAATTCACACAGAATTATCTGGCCCCAAGCTAAGCAGACCTTGTATTATGGGTACTAGATTACTGATATACATTGTACATACAATACATTACATAGATAGATATTTTTTATTATACATAGAAAACGTTGCGGGTTTGATTCCCGCCCCAGGACAAATGTTTTTACAGCAGATATTTCTTCAGGGTGTTCTGGTCGTTATCTAAATGTATAACCAAAACATTTAGCAATGTATTGTATCATTATTATGTATAGGTATCAATTATCTAGATCTAGTACCCATAACACAAGCTCTGCTTAGGTTGGGGCTAGATAACGCTGTGTGAATTGTCCAGCATTATTATTATTACTATTAATATTTTTACATCAGATAAAGGTAATAGATTACTATGTAGTGGTTATACAGCGGGGCAATACAGCCAGTGTCATGGGCACGCTTCTGACTGGTATTGATATGGATCAGGTGAGCTACCTGCAGATTGTTTGCAACAGTTTGCAGTTAGCTCAATTGTTTCAATTGTAAATACTAATTTTAATTTAATTCTATTGATTGTAATTTTCTTTTGTAATAAAGATATTTTGTCCTAACCTTTGTAGTCGTTTATTAATTTTGTTATTCGTAATCAAAATTCAGTAAATAAGAAGCGAAAATAGCACGAGTAATAAACTCACGACCACATTTGAGTCGACCAACATAGCAGGGTACTGCAAAATTTTCCATCCTCATTAAGTAGAAGCAAATCTAATAAAGGAGTTTAAAACCAGTTGGAACCGCGAGTCTTGTCTATTAATCGTTAGATTCCTACCTATTTAAAGTATTTCCAAGTTTATTAACTTGCTGTTTTGTATGTACTTGTTTCAGAAGGAAGACATTCTTATAGGTGTTATTTAAAAGTTTTGTTTCTTAAAACTGTAATTAACTTAGGCCCGTAAAAAAAAGCTTGCTCAGTCATCTATCTGTGCTTAACGCTTTTCTTTGTCATAAGCGTTACTCAAAAATGGATTTATGATTGAGTAAGCTTAATTCAAAGGAGCTGCCGTAGCCTTTTTGTTGGCTTTGCACTATTTGGTCGAGAACTGCTCACTTTTGCAAAAATACATTATGGGGCTACTAACGACGCCATCTTGCGAAAAGGATAGACAAAAGATTTCGCGTTAATAGGAGCGGGACAGAAAAGAACGCGTGTACAAAAATCAAGTGAAAAAATCAAGAATTCGTCTAATTAAAGTGCAGTTCAAGTAATCAAATATTTATTTTAGCGAATCTATTACCCTACCCAATCAAGTCAGTTAGTCACATTGGTTTGGAGAAGAAGGCAAATATGTATCAAAATTGAGATATTTGAAATATTTTTATTCATCTAACAAATGCAGCTAATCAAAAAACTACCTTGGCTTTTGTAGAGAGTAAATAAATAATGCTGGACAATTCACACAGCATTATCTAGCCCCAAGCTAAGCAGAGCTTGTTTTATGGGTACTAGATAACTGATATATATTATTAATACAATAACATTACATTGATAGATATTTTTTTATTATACATAGAAAATGACCAGAACACCCTGAACAAATGTCTGCAGATCGTACAAACATTTGCCCCGAGGCGGGAATCGAACCCGAAACCTCCAGCAGGCCGACCTTCGCCCACCACACAACAGAGGTCGTCAGAATGAATTAGATAGAAATGGGAGTATACGAATCCAATGTAAATTCATCACATGTAATATGTAATTTCATATTTGGACAGCAGTAGGATCTCAAATATCACGGAAATGTTGATTTTTTCGAAATGCCAGTAATCTAGGACGAAAAACCACATAAGATGCTGTATTTTATCGGTGTTAGAAAGCGTTATTACTTATGTTATACTTTCAAATTATAACTAAACATAAAAATGAAACATTGATGTGTTCCATTAAAAAATATCATTTGTACTTGAAAAAGAATAACTGAATAACAAGATTATTTTTTTGAACACGAGCCTTTGTCATTTTCTACATCAAAAAATGATTCGGTTACTGACCGGGCTTCATGCCCATTATTTTCCCATTTTCCATACCCGACCATCTATTTATCCCCACCATAAATTCAAACGTCGGCCGTTATTTCGTAGATATCGTTGTATATCAATCTACGCCATCTACTTCTGTCAAGAGATCCAAACGCAATTTATCGTTCAATTCCTCAAGTTATATGACCAACTGGAACATTTGGAACGTGGTTACCCTATTCAATCAAAATCAAAATATCTTTGGTATGATATACTAAAACTTACCCTAGATAATTATATTCATCATCATCAGCCTATACCAGTCCACTGCTGCAGCTCTGGACATAGGTCTCCCCTAATGAGCGCCATAACGCTCTGTCTTCAGCTTGCCGCATCCAGCATCTGCCAGAAGTCTTTCGAAAATCGTAGTTAATTATAATCAATAATAGAAGTATGCAAAAATGACTTATAATTTATTATTGGTATGATTGTAACAAAACAGTTTAATGTAATTTCTGGTGATAACATATTGCATTTAAATGGTTCTCGTTTCATATATAAAAAATCGTAAAAGAGTTCGGAAAGACTGACTTTAGAAAATAAAATTATTAATGAAAGTTTTTCTTTTCGAGTTTTTCTCATTTTTACCCAACAATTAATTTAATTTACTAAAACAAATTGGAAGAAAAAAAACATAACAAAAAGTCTCGTAAAACGTAAATTATTGACATTATTATCGATATTACTACGCAACTGGGAAAGATGGAGGGTTATGTTTTTATTTTATTTATAAGCCAATAATACATCATAATGAAACATTAGCAATTAACACTATGTACTAATATAATTATACTTTCTTAGTATAGAATTTGTGCTTATCACAGGCATGCACAACATTTACCAAAGGTGCACAAACAAGATAGTGTATGCCAATTTCTTGTCACTTATTGTTTATGTGTTTAATTTGTAAATTGTTATTAGCGTAAGTGTGCAATCAATGTGTTTTCTATCTATCCATGTATCAGATTTCCTTGTCACGCTCTACAGTCTATGGATGGCTTTTAGATGCTCGTTTTAATTTTAGGCATAGGTATTGGTCTCCCCTACCCAGATCCAAAGATCCTAGGATTCTACGTTCCGTAGGGCCCAGATCGAACCAGGTAACATTCCACTGGGCCTTCAGCTTCGCAAACACAATTTATAGTTCAATTTCCAAAGTTATAGGCCTTTAGATCCCTTTCCGGAGCCATTGCTAACTGGAAGTTTACATCAATCAAAAGTTAGGAAATGTGCTGTTCATTTGGAACTTCAGAGTTTAATGAGCAGGGTATAGATGGGCTTCTTAAAGCGGTGGAATTTATGTTGGGAAGTTTTCTGCACTTCAGTGGGTTCATTAGGCACATTGGAATTACGAAAGGCCGTTACTGGACGAAATATTTAAGTTATAAACACGTGATTAGACCGTTCTTTCTACAGTGTATTTTTAGGGTTCCGTACCCAAGCGGTGAAAACGGGACAACGGGGAGGCTTAGTAACAACTTAGCCTCCGCTGTCTGTTCGTCAATCCGTCAGCGGGCTGTATTTCATGTATTGTAAAAGGTAGACAACTAAAACTCTTGGAGTCTTGCTGCTATAACAAAAAATAAGAAAAATTTAATAAATATTTAAATAAAAGAGGACTCCCCTCCATTTTTTTGTGTTATTTTGCTCTTATTTTGTCAAGGGTGTACCTCATGAACCGTAATAGGAGACTGAAATTGATAGGGTGTAGATAACTATTGGAAAAAAATTAAAGGGGCCAAGTTAAAGACCGATCACTGAAGTTAAGCAACGTCGATCGAGGTCAGTATGGAAAGTATGGATTGATCATGATGGCTATTTGCTATTTTTTGGCTTCCTTTTGCGAAATAGTTATGTAGATAGATAGATAGATAGAAAATTCTTTATTGAACACTTAAAGCTAAAAAAAAAACAATTTACACGTAAAACAATTATATCATAAGTGACAATTGGCGGTCTTATCGCTCAAGAGCGATCTCTGCCAGACAACCTGGTATGGATAGGATCATCGGATATACATGGGGTAAAATCTGTGTGCATCGGATAGTACTACTTAGACATATTATACATATATTTACTCAACATTATATACCTAATGTATATATATAAATATAAATACATACATACTTATCTTATATAGATATATATATAATCTTACATAAATAAATAAATATATACCTTTTATCTACTTACAATAAATATGAAAACAACGGCGTGTTCAGTGACAAGAGGACAAATAGTGTTCCTTTACCATATTCTTGAAAGTTGGTAGTGACTTTGCACACCTTACGGTGACCGGCAATGCGTTCCAAAGCTGGACAGCCCTCACAGCGAATGAGTTGCCGTAAAAAGATGAAGAGTGGACAGGTGTTTGGAGCAAAAGGGTTTCAGATGAGCGGAGAGAACGAGAATGCGAAAGGTGAAGAAAGGTGAAACGTTCTTTGAGATAAGGGGGTGCAGACGAAAGAAATAAAATATTATAAAGAAGAGTTAGAATGTGAGAATTTCGCCGTAGCCGTATGGGTAGCCACTTGAGCTTTCTGCGGAACTCTGAGACATGATCATACTTGCGCAGGCCAAATATAAATCTTATCCCGACATTCTGCAGACGCTCAAGTTTATCCAACTGCTGCTCGGTTAAATCTAGAAAAGAAGAATCAGCGTAATCAAGAATTGGGAGAAGAAGGGATTGTGCAAGAGAAATTTTAGTTGCAATAGGAAGAAAATTGCGTAATGTATGATGGTAAGGAACCTTTTTATACAGGGTTATTGAAATTTATATATTAAATTAGAAACTAACCCTGTATAATTAAATTTAATATCTATTTCCGACATCAAATTAATGGTGTATATAGGAATTTAAATTAGACAGTTAAAGTCACAGATATTAATGTTATCCGGAAGGTTCAAGTATTGTCAAAATCACCTATACAAGTTCTTCGTTTTACGAAATCCCGAGCATTCGAAAATTCGGATGCGCCTAATGGGTTTCTGAGTAGGTCTGGTTACGGCCTCCTGATTGGGTCGTTCTAATTAATTTAACGCTTTTCACGAACACGAATTCGTCTCATTAGTAAGAATTAATGAATACTTTATCCGTAACGATTATTCGTTTAATTCGTCTCCACGTCGAATTACCTCATTATGGGGTGGTTTTATTGTATTTTGGTAGTCAAACTTAAAAGAGGTATTCTTTAAATAATTGATGTTTTTATAATTGTAATTATTTTCACGTTCACATTCACTATATAGGGCTTAAAACTTTTGCTGTAGATCGTGCTTAGTATGTAATTACATACAGGACAACTTACGGTGAACGGTCTGTACAACTACAGTAATCAATATCATATCATACTAATATCATACATAAGTTTAAATTGACGTAGACGTAAATTTACTTGAAGAGGTAGCAAAGTGAGTTCATGTTGGTAAAATAAGACGCAGAGACATCGGCGCCTGAAACTTTAAAAAATACCGTTGACTATTATTAACCAGCCTGTGACGTTCACATCTGGACTTAGGCTTCCCCTAATAAAATGTGTATTATTAAAAAAAAATACCGCTGACTATTATAAACCACCAGCCTGTGACGTCTACATCTGGACCTAGGCTTCCCTAATAAAATATGCTATTTTTGATAAGAGGAGGTGATGCCAAGATCTTCACGCTGGGCTTGCGTTTTGGTAATCAGAGCTAGCGACTTTTACTGACAATAGCGTTAAAAAAAAGGCGGTTGGCCTAAGTCTAAGGTTTTATTTGCAAAAGTATGGTATGTATTGCATCGACCTTAAAATTATAGACTAGGTGCTTTCCGCGGCTTCGCACGCGTTGTTTAATGTTATTTCTATCTCGTGGGAACTGATTATGGGATAAAAAGTCCCATCTCCATCCTTTCAACTTCCTTTCAGGCTTATAGACAAACCGAATTACGGTTTGAGTTAGCTTTTAAGTAAAATAAGCTGTATAACATAAATAAATGAAAAAAAAAACTATGGCAAAAATCAAATCGATTGGTTGCTTAGTTAGGGCGTGAAGGAAGGACCATCAAACATACTTTCGCATTTATAATATTAGTATAGATTTCATAAGTACTAGATGATTTTATGTGAGTTTTCAGGTTTATTTATTTATTTATTTTATGCGTATTTTTAGCATGTAAATATAAGACTTGGAGGAGTCTAGCGAAACAATTTTTTTGTATATTATTTAATTTCTTATAGATTACTCGGCTTACGCAATATAGTGACAAAAATAAAACCTTAGAATCGAGCTACAGCAACATCTCTCATCAAACGAGGTAAATGTGAATTTAGTCTATGAACATGATTGGATAGACTTCAATGTTTCCCCTGTAGTTGGAACGTTAACGGCGCTAGAGTCCGTAGGTTCCACCTACAGGGTTAATAGGTTAAGTAAGTTCCGGGTTTACTTGATTTCATAGCTCAATAGGTTTGAGTTAGGCATTTCCGTAATGAGGGAAGGTCGCGGGTTCATTTCCCGTCGTAACTAATTTTTCCTCGGGATTGTTATTTATTTTTTAGAGTGTCTAGACTGGTACTTTCTGTCATGAGAAAAACAACAACGGTTCGGACAACATTGTCTTGATAGATACCTATTCGCCATTGAATCTTATCCATGTCCTATCTAGTGAACATATTCTCTTGTAATCGTTTCAAGTTGATTGATGATGGCGCGCATCAATCCGAGTGACGTCGGATCATCGCCGTTGATTGATTGCGACTCACACAGGATCTTCTGATTTACCTTCGCATGTTTTGACGGATCGCTGATGAAGAGTCTAAGTTCGTTCGCCTTTCGTACGTATGTTGTTTTACCAACTGACCTATGAATATACTTCTTGTGCTAAATGTACAAATGAAACCCAGTTTTTCATTCGCTGCTAAACTAATCAATGGCGAAATCTCACTTGAAATAGTTCTTTCTTTATCAGAATTGATATCATAACTAAATCTGTAATTTGCTTTGTTTTATTATGACAAGGTACTGAATCTGCTGATCGAAGTAGTTTTGAGTATACAGGGTTACCGGTTAAGTCGACCTGGATCCTGGAGGGGGTGGTACCTCCCCTAATTCCTGACTGATTTGACTATGAAACACCCTACGCCAAACTGAACCGTTTTCAAGATTTTGCACTTTGAAGTTTTTTTAAGAACACCGATTTTTTGTCTATTGGCTTATTTAAGCCAAGTTAAGCAGAGCTTGTGTTATGGGTACTAAATAACTGATATACATAATATAATACAATACATAGATAGATATTTTTTATAATACATAGAAAACGACCAGAACACCCTAAACAAATGTCTGCAGATCGTACACACATTTGTCCCGAGGCGGGAATCGAACCCGTAACCTCCTGCGTCGCAGGCGGACTTTCGCCCACCGTCGTCATATATTTATTTTGTTTACTTATATGTGTATTTATCTATGCTAGGTATACAATATTTATTTCTTTGTTGTCTTGATTAGAACTAATTGAACTCTTCTTACTAAATGACTTATCATTGACTCTTTCAAATCAAACGATGACAATACAATACAATTACTCCTTCGTCATCATCATCGGCCTATACTGGTCCACTGTCAGACATATAGGCCTCCCCTAATGAACGCCATAGCACCCTGTCTTCAGCTTGCCGCATCCAGCATCTGCCAGCAGTCTTTCGCAAATCGTCATTTCACCTGGTTGGAGGGCGTCCTACACTACGTTTGCCGAGTCACGGTCTCCACTCAAGAACACGTTTACGCCAGCGGTTGTCGGTTCTTCTCGAGATATGGCCAGCCAGCTGCCACTTCAGCTTGCTTATCCTTTGAGCTATATCGATAACCTTGGTTCTCTGTCGGATGTAGTCGTTGCGAATCCTATCCTTTAGAGAAACTCCGAGCATAGCTCTCTCCATAGCTCGCTGGGCGACTTTAAACTGGTGGACAAGCCCTGACGAATATTCCTTAATGCACACCAAATAAGACAGATACACATATAAATAAAATAATAATAGATGAAGATGACCTATTTATAATATCCGGTTTTGTTCACATTGATGTTGTACCAAATAACTAGTAACGTGTCCTCCTCTTGTTTTTGACCTACTCACTAATATCTGGAAATTGTTCCGGAAAAATCCTATAGAGGTCACCAGTGAAACATTCCGTGAAACATCCGAGGTGTAATTATACACGACATAAAATGGAACTGGAGTCCGTAACGATTTCTGAGAATTGTCAGACGCGGGGAGCAATTAACAAAAATATTATATTTTTCAACCAAAATCTCACCTGCCAAAGGCGCACGGGTATTGTTGTCTAGGGTAGAATAAAGAAAAGTTACGACGAAACGACCAGAACACCCTGAACAAATGTCTGCAGATCGTACACACATTTGTTCCGAGGCGGGAATCGAACTCGCAACCTTCTGCGTCGCAGGCAGACCTTCGCCCACCGCGCCACATTGGTAGCGCGGCGGCGCGCTGTTAACGAAACAACTTCCAACGCGTTGCGAGACGCCACGCCACATGCCATTAGAGAAGCCTCGCGCTTTCGTAAATGAGGCCTATTTTATACCATTTACCCAGCTTCGGTGCGACCCGCAAAGGCGCATCGCTGCCACGAGGGCCTGCGAGGGTATGTGTCCGTCATGGGCAACGTAAGTGTTAAAGCGCATACCCCACCCAAAGTGGCGCCGCCACCTAATTTCTAAAAGAAATTGCAAAAATTCATCGTACAGTTTGTGGTACTTACGAGTATTATAAGGTTTTTTTTTTTAATTCTTCTATAGAAAGTCCTCGAAGTTGCCCTTAGTGGCCACCAAAACCTATTTTCGTATCTTTGCCTAAACTAAATAATATAAAACTATTACGGAGGCATTAAAAAAAACTTATAAGAGGTATCACAAACTGGAAGATGGATTTTTGAAATGGGTGAGGTGTGCCTTAAGTGCAAACAGGGATAATGAAGAGATTATTATCCTGTTATTCTCTCTAGTGACTTCTGTCGTTGACAGTACCTCCAGAAATGGCTTAGCTAGTATCACGATTTAGATGGCGGCGGGCTCAGGTGGACCGACCTTTGGGGGTAATTCCCCTGAATTGGAAAATAAAACGAAAGTCCACTCGTGTTTTAGGTCGTCATGTAAACTAGTCCTTTGAGCCTGTACGCACTAGCGATTGAAGCGCACGATATACGCACTAGCAGGTAGGTACTGTGCTACAGTGAAACGGGATGATACAATTTTAGCTTAATGACTCTATATTAATTTAACAGCTAAAAATAATTACAACTAATATTTACACTTACATCTATTTTCTAAAAATCTAAGCCGTCACCAGAAGGCAGAGTGCCCAGAATGCTGGCAGCATTGCCACGTTGAATAGCAATGCTAATTCGTTGACCGAAATAAAAACCAGCATTCCGATCACCTGTGGACTCTATTAGTAGTTATGTAAGATCTTAATAGATAACGTGTGCCCCAGGACCCCAAGGACCTAGGGTTTCCACCCCAAACGGCTCAAATAGGTAACCTCTGTCAAGATTAGCGTATTTTCGCCGTTTGAGGATCCCGGATTTGATCAAATCTTAACAAGCTCGGCTTACATTATGATCAGACTAGCCTCTGGCCGCGGCTTCGCATGCGCTTTTCCAGGATGATAATAATAATAATAAAATTTATTACAATAAACTTACGTAAAAAGACAAGACAGAAGTGCACTAAAAATAAATATAGCTAACTTTAACAATTTAGCCTGAACTAGGTAATCCTGTGTTTCAGGCGACTAGAGTGCTCATTATTATATAAAATAATCACTTAAGTACGATGTAGGCATTTAGTGTAACAATTTTGTTTAGAGAACAGTTTGTGTATAAATGATACCCTCTTAAAACTAGATTAATTACTATTCTAACTAGGTTAACTTAATGTATAAAAATGTAATTTACTTGATAATATCTAAAGACTGCCTTTCCTATATTCATATAATTCTTTCCACCCAAAGTTTGTCTGGAAGAGATCGCTTCTAAGCGATAAGGCCGCCCATTGTACTTATCTCATGTAATATCTTTTTGTAATGTTATATTTCTGGTGAAGGTACAATAAATTGTTATTGTATTGTAATAAGCCTGCTAGAAAGTGCTCGGCTGACCTGACCCCCAACCGAACTGACGCCACTTAAATCATCTTACGTAGATGCAAAAAGGCCAATGCTGATGATAATGATGCAGCCTGCTGAAATGCAGTAAAATTCATAGATAATGCTGTGTGAATTGTCCAGTATTATTATTACTTGTTTAGGGGAGATCTATTTCCAGTGGACGTCTTTTGGAAGAAATATTAATAATCTAAGACTACTTGTAAGGCAATAAAATAACCGTTAAAAGTTGTAAATATAAAATAAACCTTATCTTAATAAACCTAGAGACGAGACGGTAGAAGCCACTGTACCGGCACGTCATTTCAGAGCTTTAAAAGTAATCAGTTTCAATAAGCGGTGTGAAAATGTGCAATAAAATTACCATAGTGCATAGCTGTGCTGCTTCGTTAAGCCCCGCATCCACGGTTGGTATGATCTATCCTACCTATCTTTCGACCAATGTGCCGCTTCAAAGCTAAGGTCCGCCTGTGGCGCAGGAGGTTGCTGGTTTGATTCCAGCCTTGGGATAAATGTTTGTACAATCTGCAAATATTTATACCTGGAACAAATAGTAATACCTAGTTCGGGGTACCTTCTATGTATTTATTATAAATAAATAACTATGTATGTAATTTATGGGTATTCCTATGTCCAGCAGTGGACTGGTATAGGCTGATGATGATGATAATGATGTAATGTATTCTATTCAAAATTGATTATTATGTCTGAATAAATGAATTTTCAATTTCAATTAGTTCAACAGTCACCTAGTAACCATAAAACAAGCTCTGTTTTGTTTGGGGCTAGATGATGCTGTGTGGATTTCGCAGCATTATATATTTATCTCTCATCATTTGTATCCAGATTGCAACATCACTCTAGCTTATTCCAACAATCAAAAAAATTCAATTCTGATACTCACAATGTATACGAAAGTTTATTTTATTTAACTCCTTACAAACACTAAATTTAAGCCACTCAATCACGAATAAAAAACCAAAAAATATACCTTTGATCACAAAATAATGTCATCTAGATTGAAGCTAAATGCCGCTTGAAGTTAATCTCTGTACTAATCTTAGACAATTTAACCCGCTTGCTAATACAGTATACATTCGTCCATGCTATTACAAACTTTTTATTACAAACCTATTTGACATCGTTTCGGAGAGACTTTGCATAGGAGATTGTCAAACAACAACGGTCGAGTCGTGCCAGTGATGTTGCCTCTCACCGATAGGACCTGGTGAAACTTGCAACACAAAAAAATACAAAATTTCTACTGATTATCTTTGATGGTTCATGAGATACTGTCCATCAGTCCGTAAGTCAGCGGTTCAATTAGCGGTCTCATGAAGCTCAAAAGGCAGAGAATTTTCAAAGTGTGTTATTCCCTTGCCGCAACAACAAGTATTTTTTTAAATAATTTATTAAAATAAATTTTTAAATTAATTATGAGGCTTCCAATACTAAACACTATGTGGCTAATTTTGTTTTAAGTTTGTGTATCATTTTTTTTATTATTTATGATGTACACTTAAGTCTTGTACAAAGCCGGACGTAATTATTGTTAGAAGCACTTACCTACTACCAAGCTACAAGTTATTTTCACTTTATGGATCGTTGTCATTCTACGAAAAGTCGTTCCTCTCGTCTGGTAGGGGAACTAGAAGGCGTCAAATGTATAGAAAGAATTCGGAAACGATGGTAGTATTCGTAAAATAATGCGCACAGCCCATGCTAAACGAGTGTTTACGGACGAAATTACAACCCCGTCTATAGAGTTATAGACGGGGTTGTAATTTCGTCCGTGTATAAGGACATTTTAATGATAGCCGTTAGTAACTTCTCGTTAAGTCTTAACTATGTAAGGACACAGGTATAATGAATATGTACGCTCTATCATAGCAACACACCAGTCTTCGATAATTTAATATAATGTATTATGTAAATGCACGAGAAGTGTAAACGAACGACAGTATTTTTAGTTTTTACTTTTCTGTTACAAATCTCAAAAAGGGCCGAATCCGGAAGGCTTTTAGCATAAAATCTAATTAACGGACTCGTCCCACTGGATTAGTTTAAAGTACGGACTACTACTACTACCGGATTAGTAGGACTAATCCGGAATAACTATTTAATGCGCTTTACCTTACGGTGCATTTTGGGCGCTCTATTTGTTAAATAATTTTACGAGTGACCTTTAATTAATATAATTATAAAGGTAATATAAATATTTTAAATCAATAATAATTAAACAAGCATTTATTAAAATTTTAGCATTCTTTATATTACTTTTTATATCTGCTAGTCTCCTAATCAATTTCGATGACGTCAACACTAGATTAAAAAGATTCTTCTTTTTATCTGCTAGTATGAAACAAGCACGTTTCAGCGTACTCTTTTACTCTCATAAGTGATGTTAAGTGATGATGGCTATGCTAGCACAAATAACGCATAATGGACCAATAGGAGACCAAATGCGGGCAAGGGATTACCTTACCTTTAAGTGATGTTCGGTAGTCAGGCTATATTGATTATTTTTTATGATAATCGATTTTGTTATTGCTGTTGAACATTTTTGTATTATTTTAGAGACATAACTTACACGTCTAACGACCGAATACTGAAACGCATCTCAGGTTTAAGGCTTGGTATTCCAGCAGAGGCCGCGCTTTTATGATTTTTAAAACCATCTGAGACAAAGAAAACGGTGTTTACAATTTTGGGAAAAATATATATATATTACTTAAAGATCTAATCTAGTCAAAATCGCATTCAGTTACAAGATCTAAAGAACTTCACTCGTTGGAAAAAAATCAGTCAAAAGTTACCCCTTTTTGTAATGTTTTTTCAATATTATGACTGAACTACTGATATTTTAATTTTAATTATTGTACCCAATGAAAGGCACTAAATATTTCTAAACATATTCGCAGAGTTTGACTTAATAAAATGATTTTCTTAATTAATATTTTAAAATACCTAAGAAATGACGGCTTGGCAGGCTCGATCAGTCGCGCGCTGGCGCTTACAGGAATGCTTGCAGGAATACCTAGCCTTAAGCCCGTCTCAAGTGACAATTTTTTGACACATTTTGTTTCAAATATGTCAAAAAACAGCTACTTGAGACGAGTTTAAATGTGAGTTGTGTTTGAGTATTCGGGGATTAATGACTTTAGTTTTGGAATGAATATTCAATAAATAAATAGTATTATTTTTGTTATTTTATTTGCTACTTTCCCGTGACATTACACATTTTAAAGTGATAAAAAGTTACACAGATTGAGTTACTGTGCTAAACTATTATTTTCAATACTTTTTCATGTAAAACAATCAACACAAAATATAATTTGTGAAAGAGCAGGTTTCTGTCAGAAACAGGTACCTAGGATAAGGAATAGACATGATCTCAGATTCATCGCACAAAAGACAGTTTGTAACTACATATAATGGAAACAAGGTGGCAACACTGGATATTTAAATTTATCAAAAATTATGTTCATTGGAACAAAAAATAGGGTGGGTAAATTAAGTGTTGTAATATTTTGGGTGAGCATTATGAAAAACATAGTCACTTAAACTGCTAGTAATATTAAAAAATATAGTAATATTATATTACCTAGGATTTTAATTAAAATAGTTGTAGAGACCAAAATTAGTTTCAGAAGGAAACATCTGCGAGTTCTTAAGAATAACGTCTGAATTTGTTATAATTTATTATTTAAAATTAGGGTACTTCATAGTCGTGCATTAGCTAAACAGCAAATATGGTTTACATATTTCATGACACCTTGTTAAGCTGTCACGAAATATGATTGATGGGTGAATGTAAGCACTACCATAAGTCAAAATAACAAACGATTTATTTCCCTAACTATACAATAAACGACACTAGGAGAGGTCAAATTCTTAAAGAAATACACTGACACGGAAATAAAGTACTATTTTTTTATTTCTGTCGCATGTATGTTGACTAAAGTAAAGAAGCGAGAAAGAAAGATTTAGGGCGGCCTGACACGTCCAATTTTTCGCCTGATTGTCGGATGAAATTGTCTATGGATAGGCGTATCGACTATATGACAGCATTCAATCCATACATTTGTAAATATACAAATCGCTTTCGGATAGTCGAATACACCGACCCATCAGACAAAAATCGGACGTGTGCGGTCGCCCTTATCCTGTTAGTTGTTATTTTTCGAGTTGGAGCAAAACCCGTCCCATGCTTT
This sequence comes from Eupithecia vulgata, assembly GCA_946478455.1. Classification (NCBI taxonomy): domain Eukaryota; kingdom Metazoa; phylum Arthropoda; class Insecta; order Lepidoptera; family Geometridae; genus Eupithecia; species Eupithecia vulgata. Next base: position 11,984,469 of record OX297867.1, read on the forward strand.
TCTATACTCTAGACTAGAGGTGGGTACCTCTACGAATAAATAATAATATTTATTCGTAGAGTTAGGTAATCCGATATTTTATGTTATGCATTTTTGCAGGAATTTTTTGACCTTAGAGCAAACAAATAGTCCCGATCCGTTTTGAATTTTTTTTAATTGAATGCGACATAAAACCTTTACGCATTGTCTTTGTGCTCATTTTTATTTTGTTAGCAAAGAAGAGAAAATTGTTGATTTTGTTAAAATAATCTTTATGACCGTTTTGAAATCTTATTTTACAAAGCTGCTTTGAAAAAGTTTTGTTTCTAAATAAGTATTTAGTTACTTCAAAGAAATGCTCAAAACTCTGTATTTTCAAAGCTCACGTGTATTTACCCTACCTGTTACTTTTGTCTGGCAAATAAACTTTATTCCAAGCAACGGCAAGATTCTTTGAATGAATGGCAAAAGCGTCTGTCAAGTTCGTTTCACAAACGATTGAAAAGGGTTCCGTGGGGGCTAGGGGTTTGTTTTACTTTTACATTTGTGTATTTACGTTTTCTGTTTGAAGCTTCTTTTAGGTTTTTTAGAATTTGTTATGTTGACTATTTGTAAACCAAATTTTGTTATAGGTACCAACATAGCAACATTTAGTCTGTAGATTTTCTTTGGATTGTAGATATACTTAAGTCAGGGTTTTTAATATATATAAATAAACTAATAGAAGACATTTACTTTTGTGTTTCAATCTACTTTAGAGACAGTAAATCAAATGTATATCAGTTATCTAGTACCCATAACACAAGCTCTGCTTAGCTTGGGGCTAGATGATGCTGTGTGAATTGTCCAATATTATTTATTTTATTTTATTATTAAATGCTGTTTGGATGTTTGTTACCTCTTCACGCCAAAACATAAAAAAAACATGAATTTATTTGCATACGGATAGTTCTTAGCCTGGAATAAATACTTTTTATCCCGTAAATCAGTCCCCATGGAATAGAAACGTGCGAAGGCGAACCTAGTTTATTATATATGCGAATATTTGGAGGGATATTTATTATCTCTTCTTCACACCATAACGTCTTGACCGATCGGACTGAAATTGTTACACAGATGTAGCTGTAAGCTAGACTTAGAGCAACATCTATGTAGGAATAGAACTAAAACAAATTGAACGTAGGTTTTTATCCCATACTGGCGCCCCACCCTGGCTTCGCACGGGTTAATTTTATCGCCTACGATCATCAGGGGTATTGCAGGATTCTAATGGTAAAAGATTTTTTCAAATTGGCCCTGTAGTTTTGGAGTCTATTTCATTTAAACAAACAAATCTTTCATTCTTATATTTAGTGTAGAAAACAGTTACCATCGTATAGAAATAACCTTTGATCGTTTCTAGAAACAGTGCGTTTGAAGCCGCCGCGGGCAGAAACTATGTTAAAATCTGTTATAAAAATATAATAAATAAATATTTAAAAAAAAATGCTGGACAATTCACACAGCATTATCTAGCCCCAAGCTAAGCAGAGCTTGTGTTATGGGTACTAGATAACTGATGTACATAATATAATACAATACATAGATAGATATTTTTTATTATATATAGAAAACGACCAGAACACCCTGAACAAATATCTGCAGATTGTACACACATTTGTCCCGAGGCGGGAATCGAACCTGCAACCTTCTGCGTCGCAGGCAGACCTTCGCCCACCGCGCCACATCGGTCGTCAATTAATTTGAAATCTATCATTTAAATATTACCCAGCATAAATATCCATCTCTAAAAATAACCTCAAAAGATGAATTGTGCGGTGAACTAAAAGTAAGAAGAGTTCCGGAACAGGAATGATGGATGATCGACAATGAGCCTCTAGTAGTGAATATTAAGTGTTATTTATCAAGAAAATATATCTTTCAATGGAGAAACGATTGCTCTGGAAAGAAGTTTTATGTTTTTCTTCCTACTTACCTACCTACTTATGACTTTTGTAGCCTTTGGTGGCGGGAAAATAAGAATTATTGCCTTGAGACCGGTCTACTTAGACAAAAACATGGCCGATTTAATAATTTGACTAAGAAGAATGGATTAATAATGCTTATTACGAAAATTTTAAATAGGTGTCACAAACTGCCCAATAAAAATGTTGAAATTTCCTTTAGTCAACGTAATCACTACATAGTATAAAACAAAGTGGCTCTCTGTCTGTCTGTCCCTATGTATGCTTAGATCTTTAAAACTACGCAACGGATTTTGATGCGATTTTTTAAATAGATATACTGATTTAAGAGGAAGGTTTATATGTATAATACATGCATAATAATAGTACCCGTGCAAAGCCGGGGCGGGTCGCTAGTCTATACTAAAATTATAAAGGGGAAAGATTTCTTTGTTTATTTGATTTGAATAGGCTCCGAAACTACTGCACGGATCTAAAAAAATCTTTTAATATTAGAATCCTACATTATCCCTGATGATCAAAGGCTATAGAATAATACACGTGCGTCGGCTTTTTAAGAAAGATAAGAAAATCTGTCAAAATTATCTATTTTATATTATATAATAGATAATTTTAACAGAATTTCTTTGGTACATACACGTGCTTAAATCACAAAGCTCTAAGTTTTGATTATTTATATGTCTAGATAGCTGCAGAACAACTGAAACTTACAGGCCAAGTTTTTGTGCTGATGGGCGTAACAGCTACGTCTTAAACTTGCCACCAGTTGTGAGTAAGCTCCTATTAGAAATAGAGGTTATTTACCATAGTCATCATCATATCATCATAATCAGCCCATACACATCCACTGCTGGACATAGATCACCCCCATAGGACGCCACAAATTATAGCGGTCCTTAGCTGCCTCCATCCATCGAGTCCCTGCGACCGCTACGATGTCGTAGGTCCATCGAATTGATGGTTTCCCAACACTCCGTTTCGCGTTGCATCGCGGTCGCCACTCGAGAACCTATTATCCTATCCCACCATAGTGTCGAGTGTCTAACATACATACAAAGGTATGTTCAAAGACAAAAATAGACAAGCGTGGCTTGAAAAGTAGCCTGGCCACACGATCCGTCTTGCTTGCGCAGTTCGGTTTGTGCAGTTATAACTGTGAATGATGGATGACGGAACAAAGTATAGTGGCCCGATGTGCAAATAAGCTCGTAAAAACTGGTCTGTGCCAAACTGAACTGTCAGTATGGAGAGGTTATGGGTAATATTATGTTTTTTTTTGTCTGATTGTAGTCTCAGTGTAGTAAACTATTATACTACAGTCTCTGTAGTTTGGGCTTCATTTGCTTAGAATTTGGTAGCATGAGTTCCAAATTTAACAGGTGTCATAGTAACGTACTATTACTACTGTAGTTATGTTAGTTAGTTAACTATACCATCTACGTATTTACGTATTACTGAAATAACGTCAGGCGATCTAACTATGACAACTCAAGGTAGACGTACTGGTAATAAAATTGACAACGTAAATCAAAAAATCATGTTCTGTTTTAATACATAAATGTTACAAAATAGATCTCAAAACTGGCATTTTTTGTTTGAATACACGGCTTTCATCATTTCCTAACGCCTTCTGTATCTGCCACTCCCTCAGCGTCCTAACTTGCGTGCCAGGGACCACGTCAGTGTTCAAGTATTTTGCTTTGTACACTTCCGACCGGTATACCTTGAGCTGTTCCTTTAAGTAACTCACTGGCACATTCGAGATAGCAAGTAACCTGAAAATAAACGCCTTGATTTACATAGAAAGTTACAACACAATCACATTATTACTTACGGCTTAATTGTTATCATAAGGGATTTAATGCCCGGCTTAATTTTTCTCATTTAAAGCCCGGCTTAATTTTTATCATGAAAATGAGAACAATTATTATTTGATAATAATAATTGTTCTCATTTTCGTGACAAAAATTAAGCCGGGCTTTAAAGCCCTTAGTTTTAAATAGTTTTTTTTTTTCGTATCTCTGCCTAAACTAAATAGAATAAAGATAGAATTAAATAAAAATTGAATAAAACTATTAAAGAAGCATTAAAAAAGAGCTTATGATAGGTATCACAAACTAGAAGATGGATTTTTGAAAAATCCTTTATTAAAAGGAATAATAACATAAAATAGGTGGCGGCGCTAGTTTGAGTGGGGTATGCACCTTAAGGACAAACACCTTGAGACAATAGACGCGAAACGTTAGATAAGAAAAGAGAGATCTAAGCCCTACACGTACCTACACCTATAACTCCACGGGCCAACTTCACTGCCATACGTGCCGTAGAGTATTCAAGACCCAGTTCGGTCTAACGAGCCACATTAGGGCTCATGATAGAAAGAGGAACATGTAATGTCAAGGATTGCCATCATCGAAATCGCTGAGGAGGCCTATATAATTATTTCTAAAATTTTTACATAATATTTCAAATCAAATGACAAAACCTTCGCACGCTCGGAAGAGTAGATTGTGTAGACTGAAAACTACCTCTGACAATTTATAACAAATATAGTTCATATTTAAAGTTTATACGTAAGATAGTAAGTTAATCACAATGAATCATCATCATCATCATCAGCCTATACCAGTCCACTGCTGGACATAGGCCTCCCCTAATGAGCGCCATAGCGCCCTGTCTTCAGCTTGCCGCATCCAGCATCTGCCAGCAGTCTTTCGCAAATCGTCGTCCCACCTGGTAGGAGGGCGTCCTACACTACGTTTTCCGAGTCGCGGTCTCCACTCAAGAACACAATGAATAAAAGGTTTCAATATAGCAAAATACGTAAATGAGTAACCTTGGTTTGTAACTCCCTAATTCTGGAAGATTCTTAGCTTCATACAGCTCGTACACGAGGTGCTTATCATGAGGTTTCGGTGCTCGGAGGAATATAGCATAGTCGTTTCCAACGTGTAGAAATCCTATTAGGTTATGTTCTGATTTGAATCCGTCTACGAACTGGAATAGCTTGTGGAGGCGAACAGCCACCGTTAGTTTGAATAGGCAGAGCGTGAAGACGATCACTGGATTCTGAAACAGTAAGTGGGTACAGTATGAGTTTGCTAAACATTAAAAACAAAATTGATAAATAATTGGTTTCCTTTTAAATCCGACCTTAAAGGGCGACTTATGATGGGATTTTAAGAAAAGGATAGGGATAGGATCTCGCGTTCATATAAGCGTTTTTTAGGCGTAGGGGAATCAGTTTTTTGCTTATTATGTTTTAATTACTCTTAAAAAAAATAAGCATGAAATAGAAAAACTTAATGGTCACTTAAATAAAATTAATATTTTACCACATTATTCCTCATCATTATTGTGTTGTCCCTGATTATTTAGAGCTTAGAACTCTGTTTTTTTTATGGGATATTAATATATTTTTAGTAAAGAAACCAGTTTATTTTCATAACTTCTTTTCGATAACTCAGTTTCTACAGGTTTTTCCCTACCTATCGCATTTTTATCTGAACCTTTCTCTTCATTACCATACAATTTCAAAAAAATGTTGGTTGATTTTTGCACTATTCGCCATCTTAATAACTACGCTATTAACAATGTTTTCGAGAATTTTACAGTTTATAACCACTTAATTGTCAAAGTTGGCGTTCGTACTAGAAAAGCAACGAATCACTGAAATTAATTATAAATCTAGAATTGAGTTCACATTGGATTGTCGTCATACTACGAAAAGTAATTTCTCTTTGTAAAAGGGGCGCTGCGCTGTGCTAAATGTAAGAAAGGAAATGTAAGCTTTTATAGATTTTGTTGTTGAAGCAAATCTCATAATTTGGTCTCAGATATGTCAGTATTGCCCAGTTTCTACCACAAGATGTATTAAATCTACTGATAGAGTCTCGAATACATAACGCGATGTTATCATAATAATATAATAAGCACCAGAACAAACATTTTTTATATGTAATATGTACATATTATATCACTACATAGTATAAAACAAAGTCGCTTCCCGCTTTCTGTCTGTCCCTATAATATATATGCTTAGATCTTTAAATATACGCAACGGATTTTGATGCGGTTTTTTAATAGATACAGTGATTCAAGAGGAAGGTTTATTTGTATAATACATGCATAATATAATATAAACAAATAAATAATGCTGGACATTTCACACAGCATTATCTAGCCCCAAGCTAAGCAGAGCTTGTGTTATGGGTACTAGATATCTGATATACATAATACAATACATTACATAGATAGACATTTTTTATTATACATAGAAAACGACCAGAACACCCGGAACAAATACCTGCAGATCGTACAAATATTTGTCCCAAGGCGGGAATCGAACCCGCAACCTCCTGCGTCGCAGGCGGACCTTCGCCCACCGCGCCACAGAGTAATTATTTAATGAGTACGCTAGCCAACTTTCAAGCAAGTAGCCACCTGCTTAGATCTTTGAACTTGAAAACCAAAGACAATAATGCAAAGTTTACTTACGAAATACATAAAGAAATTTTCAGTAAAAATACAACTATTAAAATAAATAAAATCAAACGTAGATGTGAATAAATGTGATATCGAAATCCCCTTTTCGTGTAACTTCGTGTTATATAAAAACAAGAGTTGGAGAGCGGCAGAAGTTGCTATACTAGTTCAGCAGTCAAATGTAGCTTCACAGATTAAACCTACGGATTCATAATAGTTTTTACGGATTTTACAGTTCATTATACAAGCCTAGCCGTGTTAATGACTTTACATTCGACGACAATCTAAACAGTTAGTAAGTGACAATGTGGCCGACGATTACGAAGGTCTGAAAGACACTACTATTCTTTGTTGTTTTGAGAAGACTTAGTTGTAGTTAGCAGGTTCTAGCCAGGTCAGGCAACAAAACCGCATTTAATGTGGTTTTTAGTGATAAAACCATCATGATAAAATACGTATTTGAGTAGTGCGTGCCTACATTTATTATATTCAAGCGAGACTTCCTGCAAATATCTACCGATTGAACGATTCCAAAACTTTTCTACCGTATTTGTTTATTTAGTCTGTTGAGAATAAATAAACAAATACGTTAAAAAAAATCCTGTCCTTAAAAAGATTGAAGATGAATTAAGTTTAAATACACTGTTCTGACTCTGACTGTTCATCAGTATTGAACACCTTCGATGTGAAGCTATTTTATTTTGCTACTTCAGCTCGCAGTTCCAATTTTTACGACGCTTTAAAATTTTCATTTAAATACATATTCACACTTTACGAGTATGTTCGTTCATGATTCGGCATGCTATGGATTTGGAGCCTATGTTAAAATACGTTTTTGATGTTGGGGAGGTTTATTTAAAACTTAAATTGTGGAGACATGAGTGAGTGAGTCTTTCAGAATTTTGTGATACATCGTCGATGATATCATCACTTACCGTCAAGTGAGATTGTGGTCAAAGTTATTAAAAAACAAGATCCGTCAAGTGCGAGTGTAACTCGCGCGCCGAGGGTTTTAGTTTGCCAATTATTTGGACACTCAATTTTCCGTCTTTTTTCGAATGGCAATATTTTGAAAAGTACGAAACTTACAGCAACTTCGAAAACTGTTTTAAAATTTACAAAACAGTGCCTTTCATTTGATAAACCAATAGGTAGTTAGCCCCCTTTTCGATAAAAAATATCCTCCTTTTCGACCATTCTCAATATGTTTTTTTTTTTCAAAAATGTTCATTTCTACAGACTTCTCTATATTTTTCCTGTAAAATATAGATTGATATCTACAAACGTCTAATACATTGTACGTGGATCAGTCTGCAATCTTCAGAGATAGGGGGGGGGGGGGGGGAATGGTCAATTTTCGACTTTTTTTGAAATATTTCAAAAAGTATGAAACTTACAAAAATTTCAAAGAGTTCTTTGAAATGGTCAAAATGATACCTTTCATTTGATATCCGTCTCCCTCTCTTTTCAAATTTCAACATCACAATTTTTACTGAAAATATTTATTTTCATTTTTATTTATTTATATATTTTTTACTTGAAATCACTTATGGCGCACGAAATGAATCATTATTTCAAATTTCAAGTTAATAGCTGCAGTAGTTACTGAGATATTCAAGAAAGAGCGGGGACGGACAGAGCGAGACCATAAAGGTTTCAAAATTGATCTTTGCGACAAAAAAAGCGACGAAGAAACTTTTAGCCTGTTAGTTGTTATTTTTCGAGTTAGAGCAAAACTCTTCAAAAGCTTCTTTTTAATTTTAGGTAATTAGGTTTATTTAGTTTTCGTTTCTCATAAAACCTAAACTAAACTAGCCTAAAATTGTTGACGTCTCTATTTTTTCGATCGAACAAAAGGGGACAGGTACATTTTTACGCTACTTTTGTTTAGGTTTTGTGCCAACAGAATTACTACCAATATGCGACAAAGAATGAAAAATAAATAAAAAACAATTGACATAAGAGCTCTTTGCTTGATGCGGGAATTTTGCGGAGTAACAGAAACTAAAAAATATATAAATTACTTAATTCACGTATCGTCGGAATTGCATCGCGCAAAAAAATTATGGTGTGACATCGTTCGGTAATCTGCATTTACCTTACACTATTTCCAACCCAATATAAAGCTAGTGCTAAGCAAAAATGAATGCTCATAGCATAACATAAATCCCAATCTCGCCTAATCCGAATCCAGGCAATAACTTATCCGAACAGGACTCATGGGCCATAGAGCCTCCGACGAATAGACCAAACTACGTTATCGTCTTCCGGTTGGTTTGCTTTCATTACTTGCCTCAACCTTATCTAAGCGGGCGAATTTTAGCTACCACTTGTCTAACACGATTGATGGTAGCGTATTGGTAGTTTTTTTTGGTTTTAGTTTGACACGAGTCACAGATTTTTTGCCAACCGTTGAAAAGTGGGACGAATCAGGAACGCTTTCAGCATAAAATTTGAGTTTCTCGACTCGTCCCAATGGATTGGGACTAAAGTGGGACGAATCAGGAATAACTCAAAAACTATAGTCAATGAATATTACTCACATAAATCGCTAGCAAAGGAATATGACATTTAAAACAGAGTTTTTCTATTTTAATATTTGTTTTCTATGTATGAATATTATGAAAGAGGAAAGATGTCATTGTTTGTTTGTTTGAATTAAATAGGCTCTGAGACTATTGGACCGATTTGAAAATTTCTTACACCATTAGAATATTACATTCGCTTGATAGAACTTAACAACAGACATAAACATAAGCTGTAGAATAAATCCGAGCGAAGCCGTGGTAGACCACTAGTTACTTTTAATTTTGATGGATATACGAAGAAGTGAGTAAAGGTAGGTTGAATAGAGAAAAAAACTCGCTTCTTCCAATAGTAAGCGAATTAATATCATTAAAATAAAACGTGAATATTAAAATGTATCTTTAAATCATAACTTAATAGAAACAACTAATTATCTTCTTCAGAAGACATAATTACTTAGCTTTTTGCTTTATAGTGCGTTACTCGCTCTGGGAAAAATTTCTACGAAAACATTATTACTTATTCATTTCCATACAATATTCTAAATAAACAGAGATTTTCTTACGAATTGGTTGAAAAATTATTAATATAAAATGTTAAAGTCGAGTTCATTCCTCTGAAAATGTATAAAAATTTTCAAACAAACTAAAAATGTTAAAATCAAAATCAAAGAAAAGCTTAACCTTAGAGTTTACGCGCTATAGAAACTACGTAGGTGTACACACTTGTTTCTCGTCTGCAAATACATTTAACACCATTGATCATCGTTTGTTTCCGGAGCACTGTAAACTCCGCACAGTAATGGATTAAAATGGAACGATCCGATACCGGTAATATATCCGATAATGAATGAGTCGTTGCAGACAGGCGACTTAAGTTGCTTGTCTTAGGGCAACTTCACCTTGTAGTGGCAGATGGCAGATTTGACACCAGGATTGATAAGCGCGAGACAAAGCGCGTTATCCCCACCATCATTGCCGTGACTTGTCATGACGTTTAGCTAAATAATTTAAGGGTTGGCATACATATAATGGAGTCTACACACCTAAGTAAGCAGGCCGTTACTGACAAGTTGACACAACACTGTCTGTCTACAATATTTAAAGACTGAAATATCGCATCATCTGTCGCTATATGTCGCTGACTTTAGTATGTCGACTCAGTTTATGACAAACACTTTTAATTTTTAGTTAGACTTGAGTGAATAGATTTCAAGTTACCTAGTGTTCAAGTTACTGTACCTAGTGTTCTTCAAGTACCTACCTTCGTGATACATCGTCGGCCAAATAATCATTTATCCACCGGTTTTAAAAAAAAAATCTGGGCGTCTGGTCGAAGCTTCGCGTGATCCGAGAGCTGGTGAAGTATTTTTAATGCAGCCAGCGTCTTGGGTACGCTTCCGACTGGTATTGATATGGATCAGTTAAGATACCTATAGATTGTTTTGAACAATCTGCAGTTAGATGAAATGTTTCAACTGTAAATACTAGTTTTAAATTAATTTTAATTTTTGATTGAAATTTTCTTTGTTAATGAAGATTTTACCACGTGAAAAAGTCAAACGAAAGTCCATTCACAATAAAAAGGTTTAGGTTTCCAAAAAGTCTGTGTCCGTAATTCCTACAAAATAAAAGTTTCCCGTTTACATTAAAAGAAAGGAGTGAAACGGCGTGACCCGATTGAACAATGGATCGAATTGTAATTTGCTAAATGAACCCATTATAGGTGATTGTGAAGCTAAAAATTAATATCCGGGAGCTCTTCCAAGAGCGCTTTTTAATTGGAACATGTAAATGTTTATTTGGGATGATGAAATGTGCTGTCGAAACTGGAATATGATCAAATATCGCCAGTAATTCTTTTTATGAAATTTATTGACTTTTTTGGTAGTTAAATTCCTTGCGAAACGCAGAAAATATTAAAAACCGCTAAAATATTTTATTTTGCTCGTATTTATTTTCGATTCCGAGTCTCGGTTTCTTCCATCGCGAATAGCCCTTCAGGACAGCATGAGAGATGACGTCATTCTCAATAACATTCTATGACGACCTCTGTGGTGCGGTGGGCGAAGGTCTGCCTGCGACGCAGGAGGTTGCGGGTTCGATTCCCGCCTCGGGACAATTGTTTGTACAATCTGCAGGCATTTGTATGTCGAAACTCATATCTTACCTTCTACTTAATTTTATCAAAGTGAGTAAAATATACTGATATTTCCAATCCAATTTCATAATATGACTGTTTCGTGGCGCAACACCAATCCACTTAGAGAAGGTTGGTATAACGAAAAGTTATGTTTACAAAAGTTACTTTCTGTTGTAGGACATTTTTCAGACAACACATTGAGCCGAAAGCACAGTACTACCTGTGTACGTTTAGAATAATAAATAAATAAATAATGCTGGACATTTACACAGCATTATCTAGCCCCAAGCTAAGCAGAGCTTGTGTTACGGGTACTAGATAACTGATATACATAATTTTATATAATACATAGATAAACTTTTTTTATTCTATATAGAAAACGACCAGAACACCCTGAACTGTCTGCAGATCGTACACACATTTGTCCCGAGGCGGGAATCGTACCCGCAACATTCTGCGTCGCAGGCAGACCTTCGCCCACCGCGCCAAATTGGTCGTCTTTATCCTTTCAAACCCTAGTCGATTGTTTGCTTAGTTAGGGTGTGAAGAAATGACTTATACTATAGTATACTATTAGTAAATATGTACAGTCATCTTAAAGATTTTTTCTTAAAAGTATTTTTGTTTAGCTTTATATTTACTGCTGGAGCTCGCTGCCACAATAATTTTAAATCTGCGACCCACAATAAGTCAGTGGATAAGGGAGCAGTTACATAACAGCACGAGTAGGTACTCTTTACGTTAAGACACCTCCAGATAAGGGTCGACATCCCCCGCACGTTAAAATTTATACGTGTAGTAAAAATGTAGAAGGATAACCCGAGACTTCGACTTTGCTTGACTTTTTTTAACGTTGTATCGACTTTCCTTGCATGGATTCTCTCGACGCTATCTATACTAGTATATTATATACTATTATTTTAAATTCGAAAGTGTGTTTGTTTGTTTGTCTTTCATTCACGCCCTAACAAAACAACCAATCTACTTGATTTTGGCATATAGTTAGTTGAAAGAATTTAGAGTAACATAGGCTAGGAGAGTACTTTTTGTCCTAATAAAACATCAAATTTCCATGGGAAATTTACAAGAATATTCGTATTTTTAGACGAAAATTCATCCTTTTTTCACGGCCTTACAAAGCTACCTATCGACTTGATTTTTGGCATAGCGAAAGTTGCAGAAAAATTAAAAAAACATTGAGTAACATAGACTAACACTAAATAATTTTACGTAATTTAATTATGAATCTACAAATAGATACAAAGAATTAAACTGTATAATTTTCGCCACAGTAGATAAAACATTCATCACAAAGTATAATAGCTTTTAACTTCCATTTAAGTCGTCTTACTCTAAATACCGTCCGTCAGACGGTATAAAACCATTTTATTTTATCTATAGGCACTAAACCTATCTTTTATGTCGGGACGAGAGAGTATTAGCGATGGGACATCGGTAAATTATTGTTTTAATTACTGACCGCCGTAAAAAGGTCTACGGATAGCCAGACTGCTCGTGTCCTCTGAATTCGAGACGTGGGTATGGACTCGGGCTTAGTAAGAAGAAATGTATTAAGTATTTATGTATGTAATACGACATAGCTCTCAGAGTTAGTAAGCTGAAGTGGCAGTGGGCAGGTCATATAGCTCGAAAAACTGATAACCGCTGGGGAGTAAAGGTTCTTGAGTAGCGGCCACGATGCAACGCGAAACGGAGTGTTGGGAGACCGTCAACTCGATGGACCGGCGACATCGTAGCGGTCGCAGGGAGTCGATGGATGGAGGCGGCTCAGGACCGCTCTTTGTAGCGTCTTATGGGGATGCATATATACAGCAGTGGACTAATATAGGCTCATGATGATGATGTAATTCGATGTTTTGTTCTCAATAAATACAGAACTTGAGATCTTGAGAATCAGCATGTTCATAGAAAAAAGTATAAAGAACATTTGATATGTTTTGTTTTTTCAAATAAAGTCAGTAAAATTAATAGATAATAAGCTGAAACCTGATTTTTGGGGTTGCGTTGCTATGCTCTATCTCGCTCCTATGAACGCAAAATCCTATTTCTGTCCTTCCCACAATAATTTGTATAGACCCTTAAGTTTGGTTCGGTACGGTACCCACTTGTTTTTTTATGAAAACAAGCAATCGGACCGAAATTTTTTCATAAGCAGGTATAAAAAATTACATGTACTTTTTATACCTGCTAATGAAAAATTTTCGTTATTACATTACGATCTGACCATTTCCAATAAAATATACCCCATAAGCGTTCCGTGAGGTATCATAAAAATATGGTACTTATGTACTGTACATTTTTGGAGATAGCATCTTTATTTCTGTTCAATAAAATCTGTCTTCAGTTGGAAAGTGAACAGTATTCTAGACAAGCTCCTCGAACAAGAACTTGAAAGCAGTCCGAAGAGATAGCTTACTGCAAAATATGTATAATCAGATATTTTTAAGTATAAGAAAAAACTATCGTAGTATGACTATTTTATTATGAACGTGAGCCATTCCCACTTTAAATACTACATTTTCCTTTATAACATTTGGTTTTTTAAAAAAGAGTATTAAGAGAAGTATTGAATAAAAGCGTGAACGTAAATGGCCGCTCATAGGCTGCTTTTTGATTATCATAAATAAAATAAAATTAATAATACACTCTTAAATACATTTGACAAGACCAGCCCCCCTAGCATGGCGATTGTTGGCTTGGCTAGGGTAGAATAGACAATAATGACATCGCATCTTCATCCATTGCGTACATTATTGAAGTTGAAGTAATGCATTTCAAACAATTTACGCACTCGTTGACGAAGTGATGTAATTTTTGGGTCACTATAATGCACGAAAATTTATTGCACGGCCGAATAATGTACACCTTGATAATCCGTGTCAAAACCTATTAAAATTGTGAGATCACACGGATTATCAGGGTGTGCTTTATTCGGCTGTACAATAAATTGTCGTGTATTATAGTGACCCTAATTTTTCTCTATTCTACCCTAGACAACAATCCCCAGGGCTGCTATTCTGGTTTCATGAATACAAAAATGTGATAACTTTTGTAGTGGGCTAGCTTCCTCCTTCCTCCTCTATACTTTCTGGTCACGTCCGTTTGTATGAAAGACAGTGATCTAACTTTTGTCTTTTCAGCAATATGAATGCAATGCACCAACCAACTGTGCAAGCCACGTAACGTGAGTTTCACGTTTTATATTTCGATGTATTAGATCAAGCTTACTGAGCTATGTGCTTAACTTTGCACCTAATGCATTGGTAAATAGGGATGAGTTTTATTAACAAGTGTTTTGTAGTTGTTTGACTTGAGTTAGGTAGCAAGTGTTACTATTAAAATACAAAATAAATAATGCTGGACAATCCACACAGCATCATCTAGTGCCAAGCTAACTAGACTCATCATCATCAACATCATCAACCTATATTAGTCCACTGCTGAACATATACCTTCCCTAATGAGCGCCATAGCGCCCTGTCTTCAGCTCGCATCCAGCATCTGCCAGCAGTCTTTCGAAAATCTTCAACCTAACTGGTCGGAGGACGCTACGTTTGCCAAGTCGCGGTCTCCACTCAAGAACACGTTTACCAATCAATCAAAATCATATCAAAATTGTCTTACTAATCCTTTGAGCTATGTCGATAACCTTAGACTGATATACTGAAAACAATAAATTATCTAGATTGTTTTTATTTTATTATACATACTGATAGATTTGCCTACTAGCGGTGCATCTTACTGACCATTGATATTGCATTCTGATTAATGATTTTACTGTTTTTATGTCTGTATACAATCAAATCTGTACCTATATGTGAAAAAAATAACGCACAAAATTTTTTAACTAGCGTCCTTCCATTTCTTTTTCCTTTGGTATACCTAGCGTTTAACCGAGATCGTGAGCGGTCGATATAAGACTTTTCGAAGGGTATTCCGTCATACGGGTCATGTGTTTTTTTATATTTCGTTATACGGTTACCTGTTAGTATTTTCTATATACCAGTCACCATTATTTCGAGTTCCAGTATTCCGTAGTACAGTCATCTAGAAAGTATGAAATTATGTCAATAGAAACAAGCGTACTTCTTGTGTTATTTCCCAAATTGATGGATTAGGAAAACTTAGATTGTTCCTTTTGCGTTGGCAACTAACTTTCGCAACCAGATGCGAAAAACCGGAAAGTAAATAATATAAGTACTCCTATGTATTTTCCTTCTTGAATTATTTATTGCAAACACAAGATACATTATACTTAAAAAATAATAACTAAGAAACCTTATGCAAAAAAAAAACTTTTTCTTCTGGTTTGTTGTACAAACAAATCAGAATAAAGTTCTGATAGTAATCTAAACGAACAAAAGAAGCTTACTTATCTAATAAAAACAAAGGTCACAAAATACAATAAATAAATTGAAATACATAAGTGTGAGTATGTCTTTTTTACGAATTATATATATTATTTATATACTAGCAGTGCCTCGCGATTTCACCCGCTTAATTCCCGTTCCCGTGAATTCCGGGATCAAATATAGCCTATGTGCTATTCCAGACTATAACCTATCACTGTAATAAATTTCAGCCAGATCCGTTCAGTAGTTTTTACGTAGCAGCGCCTCACGGTTTCACCCGCGTAGTTCAGACATTAGAGAGAAAAAATGCCCATCTTTGACTTAATACGCTAAGTGGCTTGCATTGAGTGCTATACAGTCCGGTTGTGTGTGTATCCAAGGAATTCATAATGCACAAGCTTGGATAAGATCGTCAAGCATCTTCCTCTTTTACTGGGCAAAGTTCAACGTTTATCATACAAACACTTGCTTGTAACGACTGAAGTTCTATGAAGTTGCAGGTCAAACGAATTCCATCAACTCTACTTTGTTCTTTGTTGGAGAAATGTCGAACATTCCACACTGCAATGGTCTGCCGTACATAAAAATACAGTCAACGAAGTATCATCTAGCTTTATTCTTATATTTTATATGTTCACATTACAACACAAGACTTGACGAAGAAGCGGCCACACAGACATCAAAACATCATTTGTCACTTTTTGTCCGCTTTGTATTGACACTCTTGTTGTCTTAAATTGTTTTGATGTGGCAATGTGTGTAGTAGCTGTGGCAGAGCTTGAAACTGCGAAGACCTTCAAATATTGGACGGTAAAACTACCTGATGAGCTGAAATTTTACAAGGATGTAGATGGAATATTTAATACGCGTACGAAGCTGCGGGCAGAAACTTGTTTTGAATAATTAACCAGGGTTACACTAAGAAGGCTTATAATTATAGTTGACACAAACGAGGAAAATGGAAATAAACTGTACTGAAATGTCGAGTTTTCAATTTCGACCTGCTAGTACAATACCTACTTCAAATGCCGAGGGAACAGCTCTCACAAAAAAGGTGTATTTTGCCGTGAGAGGAAAACACTACTAATAACAGAACTTAAACTGCAAATGTCTAATTTATATTGCGTAACCATAGTCTATAAGAATAGAAAATTTAGCTATGCATGGAGAAAAAAACACCCCGGTTTTGGTAGGTGCTAAGAAGTACCTATAAGTAGTAAAGGAACGGTGGACTTTCAAACCAGTTAGAAATTTCACTTTGTGCCAATTTACCTACACCATGCCTACATCTACATAAAGCTTTATGCTAAACCTAAGCGGAAAGAACTCGTTTTACAACTTTCAAAATCCCTTGAGGATATTCTGAGTGGAATCAAATTATTACGTAATCTATGGCAAGCGCGCTTTCAATTGGTACTTTTTTAGTATTATATTTTACTAGCGGTCCGCCCCAGCTTCATACGGGTATACTCTATAGCCTATGATAATCAGTGATAATGAAGCTTCCTAAAGACAAAAGAATTTTTGAAATCGGTCCAGTAGTTTTTAAGTTTATTCGTTACATACAAAAATAAAATCTTTTCACTTTATAATATTAGTGAAGATAAGTGACCTACAAACATTCTTGTGTTTTTATAAAGACAGAAGCGCGTTTTTACTCTATGTATTCAGGCTATAAAATTCTTAATATATTTCTAAGAAATAGCTGGGATTTTTTCGCGTTCCATTCTGAATCAGTTCTGGAAATCTAATCTACCTATAAGGTATTGTATAGCTGCGATCTAGAATGAACATTCTTATCTGTAGGTATTTTATTCTGCTAGCTACAATCTAGGGTATATTAAAAGAAGTACGGTAATACATAATTATAATGTTTTGTACCATATGTGTTTTGGCCATATCTCGAGAAGAACCGACAACCGCTGGGGTAAACGTGTTCTTGAGTGGAGACCGCGACTCGGCAAACGTAGTGTAGGACGCCCTCCGACCAGGTGGGATGACGATTTGCGAAAGACTGCTGGCAGATGCTGGATGCGGCAAGCTGAAGACAGGGCGCTATGCCGCTCATTAGGGGAGGCCTATGTCCAGCAGTGGACTGAAAAAGGCTGATGATGATGATGATGATGAATGTTTTGTACACGTAAACCGGACTGTTGAACCTAATTCTGTTTCAGTGGTTCGGTGTCGACGGATGTTTATTAAAGTACCTAGGTAGGTAATTATTTTTCTGTTAACGTCAATAAAATAATATCACAGACACGTTGTGAGTTCCACATAAGATAGTGTTCTAACTCTATTGATTACATATATTTTTGAAAGTAAACGTTTGTGCATTTGTGTTAAGTCGCATACCCCACCCAAACTAGCGCCGCCACTTATCTTATTATTCTTTTTGTCAAAGGAAATTCCAAAAATTCATCGCACAGATTGTGATACCTATTATAAGCTTTTTTTAAATTCTTCTGTAATAGTTTTATTCTATTTAGTTTAGGCAGTGAATCTAAAATAGATTTTGGTGGTCATTAAGGGCAACTTCCTGTTTTCGACAGGAATTCTACCAAAATTTAAGCCCAATTAATATTTCTTATCTACTAGTACCTTAACCCAACAAGATCAACTTCGATGCACGTTGTTTATTGAAAAATAGTTACGAAACTTCATAACTAACTTCATCTTTTAAAACATTTACATTTTGAAAATCAATCTAACTTCATTGGTTTTCAACGCTTGAAATTCCTTCCAATCGAAGTAAACTAGACGTCGGGACTCGAATCCCTATTTTCAGTAAACGGCTCTCACGGCTGGGTGGTTATAAATCAGAAGTCGAGTGTAAGGACAGGGCTCCTGGCGCCGTCCATTGGCAACGTCTCCGGTCACTTCCGGTTCCTGACTACTTTCGGAGGGAAAGATTTAAGAGCTAAGACGAATTCTCACGTATTTCAGCTATTTTCAAGAGCAAGGAAACCTTTTGTCGGAAATTTAAGGAACCAAAATGATTTATTTGCAATGTAATTATTTAGTATATATTATTTAATTAACAGAACGAAGACGAATTCAATGAGGATGTACAAATAAGGTTCGGAGTTAACCCGCAATACGAACCTTATTTGTGTTAGAAGATTACCAACGTTTCATCCCTTAATGAGGAACTTCTTCAGGGTGATTGCGGTTCTAGACGCGCGCGTTCTGCACCCCTTCGAGCACTTGTTTAAATTTATTAAATATTTGAATTAATAAACCCGATGTGACCAAATTATTCGCGGCATAGAATTGACCTCTTCGTCTCAGCCCGTCCACGTCTTGACCAATTAAGGGAAACTGCCAGAAAAAATAATAATAATAATAACGCTGGACAATTCACACAGCATTACCTAGCCCCAAGCTAAGCAGAGCTCGTGTTATGGGTACTAGATAACTGATATACATAATATAATACAATACATAGATAGATATTTTTTTTTATTATACATAGAAAACGAGCAGAACTCCCTGAACAAATGTCTGCAGATCGTACACACATTTGTCCCGAGGCGGGAATCGAACCCGCAACCTCCTGCGTCGCAGGCAGACCTTGGCCCACCGCGCCACATCGGTCGTCAAATATAGCAGTTTTCTTTTCTACCAAACTTATTTTCATCTATATCTATAATTATATATATACATATATAAATGATAGTCGTGTTAGTTACACTTTATAACTCAAGAACGGCGGGACCGATTTTCAAGGTTTGTGATTTGTTGGATTTCTTTTAGTCCGGAAATGGATAAGAACTTTAAAAACATTGGAAAATGAACGAAAAAATAACAACTTGTGCGAAGCCGGGGCGGACCGCTAGTATGTTTATAAACACCCCTACAAAACAAACAACCGCAAAGTCACACTCACGTCCCTTGCAATGAGTGCGAGGGAGCCGGCAAATCATAATTTATTTCTTTACGAATGACCCGTGAAAGCCTTTGAGGATTCAAGCCAAAATTAATAAATTAGTACCTACTGCATATAGGTACATTTATGAGCCATTGTAATTACCTTACCGTAAATTAGCGAATGAAATAATAAGATAAATTATTGATAAGTATCATAATTATTAGTTGTTTCTGATTCTGTTGTTAAAAGGACAATGACGAACTGAGATTAATTACTAGATATAATTTTGCTGTGATTCAATGAAGCGAGACGTAATTGCTTTGTACGGGTGGTACGCAATCGCTTACGAATACTTCCATTGATTTCGAGTCCTTCCACATTAAGGTGGGACGGAACCTCTAAGCTCATGGGAGCTTAGAGGTTCCGTCCCACCTTAATGTGGAAGGTCCAAGGCCCTTAAGAGCCGTACGGAGACCCTAGCCCACATAATAACGTACTTTTCGATTCTTTTGCAAACTACGTACCGGATTTTAATGAAATTTCGCATACATAATCGGAAAATAAATATGTTAAGGAATAATGTTTGTATCTTTTCAGTTTTTCAAAATACATTATCATTAAATTATTAAGTGAGAGCGAAAATTCATTTTTTCCATTTTCTAACGATTTTATAACTTTAGCTCTCATTTAATTATGATTATGTATTTTGAAAAACTGAAAACATACAAACATAGCTAATTCTTTTCCAATTATGTATGCAAAATTTCATTAAAATCGGGGACGTAGTTTCCAAATGAATCGAAAAGTACGTTTGTATGGGGGCTAGGGTCTCCGTACGGCTCTTAAGGGCCTTGCAGCGCCCCTACCGGATCGAGAGGAACTACTTATCACAGTATGACATCGATGAATACGAGTTATACTGCAGACTTAGGTGCTATGTAGCCAAAGCAAATTTAGTTGAAGAATCTGTTATCTTTTTAATATTTTTGGCATAAACTTGTTTATAAACACACACCGGCGCAGTTTTTGTGTAAACAGCTAGTTGCAAGTTGCCTGTTCCCGTAATAGTTGCTCTGTTTGCATTGCGCCCTATGTACGCAAACTTGAAACTTCAACTTTTCTGTTAACTCATACTAGACACTCTTGAGTTGCTCTGTAGTACAGCCACGTAATGTATACCCGTCTTCTACTGCGAGTAAAACAGACTTTATGACTTTTTAATCGATTTCCAGACCAAAGTACGACAAAGAAAAGCCTGTCAAAAAAAACGTACGAAATGGGCAGTCGCAGCAGATATTTGGGTAAAAGGAGTGTTAATGGAACTAAGCTAAACTCCTCCACGTATTATCCTCGCAGACCTATCTAAAGTTGTTTTTTTTCTGGACAATTCACACAGCATCATCTCGTCCCAATCTAAGCAGAGCTTGTGTTATGAGAAGAAAACTGATTACACATTATAATACAATGCATAGATACATATACATTTTTTTTGTCGACCAGAAAAATATGAACTATCTTTAGATCGATCTGAAATACCTGTAGATCGTATAAAAATTTGTTCCGAGGTGGGAATCGAACCCGAAGCCTCCTGCGTCGCAGGCGGACCTTCGCCCGCCACGCCATTTCAGTCGTCGGTTGGTAATAAAATCATGAACATTTATCTTGGAAATTTTCGAGTTTAATTAATTATTAACCTTGTATACTTAGCATTTTACCTTATTATTACTAATTAACATAAATGTCTACACGTAAAAAGCTAAAATAATTATTAAAGTGTTCTTTTCGTGTAAGCTTTAAAAGCTCCATGATGGCAAAAAGTTTTAAATTAATAATATATTTCATTAGCTTACCTATTTGCAATCCTAATTACTTAATTAGGTACGGCATCATTATGGACTGCTTTTTGAGAGGCGATGAAAATTTTACCAGTAAAAATGTCTTCGTATCTGGACAGCTAAACGCTGTTAATGTGAATTAAAAAATGGCCATAGACGCTGTTCATTTTCTGACTCCATTAACAAGCAGAGAAAGGATTTATAACTTCATAATATAGATTAATCACATTAATTATTATTCGAAAGTTTGTTTAAATAGATTGTAGTTTTTTTTTACCTCTTCAAAAACTACTGTTTTGTGGTTTTTGGTTGTGACAGCTTTCATTTGTTAGTAAGTTTAGCGCTTGACCGAGATCAAGCCTTTAAATTTAAATTATCCTAGACCTAGACTAATTTGTACTTATAATTACTAATACCTACCCGAAAAAGACAGACAAAGATTTACTAAGATTTGCTGTTCACACAGTATAAAACAAATACATATTACCTAAATTTACATTATAACAGTTTGAAAAACATAAAATCAGATAATAATAAAACGAGAAAGTATACTAATTTTTTTTAGGATTAAGAAACTGTGTGGATGGAATACTGTGAAAGCAGCAAAAGAGTCTCGCTCGGCTCAGCATAAATGCCTTACTCAGGAGTAGAAGCCGCTGATACTCTGGCGAAACCATTTTAGGCTCGAGGCTTTTTCTGGAAAATACTTGTCAAAAGCTAGTCTAATAAATATAGTTAAGGCGCATACCCCACCCAAACTAGCGCCGCCACCTACTTTATGTTATTATTCCGTTTATCAAAGGAATTTTCAAAAGTTCATATAATGAAGTTGCCCTTGGTGGCCACCAAAATCTATTTTCGTATCTCTGTCTAAATGAAATAGAATAAAACTATTACAGAGGCATTACAAAAAAGCTTATGATAGGTATCACAAACTGGAAGATGGATTTTTGAAAATTCCTTTGTTGAACGGAATAATAAGATAAATTAGTTGGCGGCGCCACTTTGGGTGGGGTATGCGCATTAAAGAAAAATAAAAAATTAAGATGTATGACACATCTTAATTTTTTATTTTTCTATAAGATTCTGTAGGAGTCTCTAAAATTAGGCACAAGTAGCTGTTCTTCTCTTCGTGGGTAAGAGCGAGCCATTGTCCTTCGATATCGATCGACAAACTGCGAAGAATAATGTTTGTCTTTTGTTTGATATCTTTCTTTGATACAATAACATTGTCTAAAAACATTTTAGCTTGTATAAAATAGAATTCAAGGTACTTTATGTAAACAAAGACATTAACTACACAACAAAAACTGAACCAAAAAGATAAACGGCAAGGGAACCGCTAAACAAAAATTAAAACTATAATAACCTAAAAATGCGCGCGTGCAGCGAAAAGGTGCAAGTTTCAGTTCAAAGAGGTTCAAAGACGAAAAATCGACAAGTGTTAGGATGACTGAAAGCTGTCAAAACCAAAAATTGTTTAAACTTCTGCGAATTGCTTGGTTATAACCAGTGTCGTAAAATATTTTCCACTATTACTAAGAAGTATTTTTTTTGTTTTTGTAACCTTTTGGTTCACAAAAAATATCTTTGATTCTAGAACAGAGTGTAGCAATAATTTTCTTATATAACAGGCGGTTTTTTGACAGCTATCAATCTAAATCCGCGCGTTTGTCTTGTTGCTGGTCCACAACTAAGCTACGTACGAGGTACATACATACACCACATACCTACACCCAAGTTGGCACCCCTTTTGTTGGCTTTTTGCAGCACGTAACTTACGGTATGAAGTAAACAACAAAGTCGCTGAAACAGCCCAACGGGCCGCTGGTTGTTGCAATATTTCAGAGTGTGAATATTGTAGACTGCCTGTTTTGTGAGTTCTGGCATTCCGACAAGTTTGGTGTGTACTCCAGAAACATAATCTTTTATCCTGCCACACTAAAAAGCAACTTTTGAGTTTATCGCGTACCTTTTGCTTTCTTTCCTAAACGTTTCAACCGTGTTACAGCGATCGTGGTCACGGGGCGACGATAGCTGTAACGCGGTTGTAACGTTGGTGAAAGAAAGCAAAAGGTACGCGATAAATACCCGATAAATAATCTTCAATATGTTATCAAATCGCGAAAGTTTAAAAGTTTTAGCAACTTTGGTGTATATGCAATTTTTACCGAATTAGTTTTCCGCGTCCGACTACCACAGGATAAATTGACAGGTCTTGTCTCGTATAAAGCAAAAGCTTTGCTTCTGAATTTTCATTTATATTCTCCATGTTTTGTTGTTCTTGTCGAAAATATACGAACAAACTTGCCTCAGCCAATCAGATAACAGATATTTCAATTTAATATTCATTACCGTCCACTGTTTACTAGGCATCCATCCATAAAATATGGATTTACATTCTACGTTTTTGGGAAAATATATTCATCTTCCGTTTGGCCAAGATGGTTGCGTAAAAATATACACCTACTAAGAATTGATAAATTAAAATTACCGCGCATGATTTGATCTCCCTATTTTTGTTTCTGGTATTCTCTACAAAACCTCTTACAAACTCATAACGTTAACAAATAATCTATATCAATTCGCTTATCTAATGAAATGATATCAAAATGTCATAAAATTATTAGGTACAGTCAGGTACTAAAGCTGCTGAAATTTCCGTGTACTGCGGATTTTCATCTGGCATTTTGTTGGAAGAGGATATCTTAAATTTTTGGGTTTCTTTTATGCATCTACAACCTCCGGTCCTCGGGTAAACGCAGGCCTCGCCCTGATAAGCGCAAATTATATAATTGGTTTTATACTATTTACCTATCTCATGGGGGTAGCAGTAGTGCTCGAAATCTCCACGATTGGTATGCGGTTTGCGGATCACAGTTCAGTAGTAGAACTGTTTATATTGACGTAATATAAACCCCCGCAAGAAGCGTTAGGGTAAAGCAAATTTTGAGGTGGTAATTGCCAAAAAACTGAAGTTCCCATAGGTACATATAATATACACATGGAAAAAGTTTACATTATAATTTTTTAAACACAATGTCATATTCTACTTGAACCCACTTTGCTTATTAATAGATTAGCTTCCGCTTTTCCACTGTAATTCATCTATGGATTAGTTTCGACTTCAAGTTCCACTAAAATCCACCGATGGAATAGTTTCAACATCAAGTTCCACTCTGATCCACCTGCCTGAGCCAGCTCCCACATAAAGTGTAGATATCCATAACTTTATTTAGACCGGCTACAATTAAGTCGACCGAATTTTTGATGAGACTGGCCGCCATGGTCGAAACTCGGCAAGGAGGACGTAATTATCACCTTCAATTATCAGTACAATGCACTTCCAGAGACCTGCGCATTAGGGACACAAGTGCTATATTGAAAACTACATTATTTTGACTTAAATCCAAAATCCTCCAAAATCCTAAGCAGATTTCACTTCAAACCTCCCATAACCATTAGAAACAGTACAAAACACAACAACAAAACTTGACGACACAAATCTTGAATGATCTTTTCTCGTTGACTGTAGCTGGCGCTGCCTTGCGCAGAGCTGAAGTTCAGCTCAGATTGAAGCCAGTTGGTTTCTCGCGTTCGTGGAGTGCGGTCGCGCGGTGCTGCTGAAAACACGCGTGTAACGAAACTGTGGACTGTGTATGAACTTTGTTTTGTGCTGTGTTGTGCTCTTATTTGGACTCTGTTTGAGAGGAATGAAGGTGAGTTTAGATTTATTTTGAAATATGTCTTATTAATTACAATATTTTTTTTACCTAGGACAATTAAACCTTATCAAAAGAAGGGAAATTTACGAACTAGAGGTATGTCAACTACAAATAAATATAAGCCGAGAACATTCATTTACTTTCTTCATAAAGGTTAGATGTGGATTCTTATTTACTAGACACCTGAAAAGGTTTGTCTAGGGTCGTCGGCGTCACAACTCGGTGCCACACATTTGACAAAAAGTCATAATTTAAGTATTTACTTACATAAACATACATTTAAATCTAAGTACCTACCATAAATTGTTAGTGGTTAAAGCAATTTTTAATACTACTAATAAAAACCGTTTAGAACTACTAACAACTACCATCAAAACCTAATTAATTAACGATAATTAAAGGTTATTTATCATAAATGTTTTTATGACTACCATATTGACCGATACCTTCAATTATCTTACTTGACTTTCAATCAACCGAAACACTACTATTATAGGACTTATGACATGGCTTTAGATACATCACAGCCCAAGTAGGGACGTAATGATGGCATGGTAAAAGGTTTTTTCGTGATTTTTTTCATATCAATACCGTTTCAAAGCTAGCTCTACAGAGGCTTTCAAAGCTTATCTAGCATGAAAATTTATTTTGCCGAAGCTTAGAGATATTTTTAAAATTATGGTATAATCTTGTTCTCTTTTTCCAAAATAGAGTGTATGAAATTCCTTTTCCTTTAGTCAATGACAAAATAGATGGATTTTTCAAAAACTTTCCACAAGTGAGAGTTTTAAGTTCTATCTATGGTTTTAAAAATTGACAAATTTTATCGATTCTCGTCGTCTGTACCTAAATAATAAGCTTTCAAAAAACATTAGTTCATACTGATCTTTCATTGGATCTCGGGAGATTTTTCTTTTTTTCCCGGAATTCGTTTTAAGTTCTTAGTGTACTATCCAAATATAGTGGATGATTTTACTTTGTATGTTACTTTATTTTGTCCTCATTCATGATTTTATGTATAAACTTCCTTTGTTTTTTTACCCCACTTTGTTTCTTGATAAACCTTCAAGATCGTATAAAGTACCTACCTGTGGTAAATCATAGTAGCTATATCTTTACTTCCTTCTTATTTAAGAAAGATTAACTAGGTTTAGTCGTGTGGTGCTTAGAATTTGCACCACCCCCACTCTTCCGTGGGTGTCGTAAGAGTCGACTAAGGGACATACACCGGGGGGCGGGCAGCAGCACCTTTTGCAGAATAGATCTACCACCAAACTGCGATCCCCAACCCAGCCAGCGTGGTGATTATGGGTATTACCCCCTATGAGATAAAAACCTATAGGGCGATTATCAGGGGTAGCCTGCGTCCAGCTGTCACCAATATAGGCTGTTGAGGTGAGGTGTTGAGGAAGTAGGTTTACCAGTAGTGTAGGACTTCCTCAGGTCAGCTGGAATTGAAGTATTCTTATAATATAAGCATCAATTTTAAGAGCACCACATTTAGAGCACATACTTTATTCCCAATTAGAACACCCACAAGGAAGTAGTTTCTAATGATTGGGTTTTTATATAAGTAGCTGTAGCTTTTGTAATTAGATCTAATCAAACATGGTTTTAGAAGTATACTATTGACTGACAAATTCAAAGGTTCTAAAACCTAGAACTTCTCAAGTGAAGTTCCATCGATATTGTATGAGTCGATTCATTCGAAGATATAAATGCAATCTACCTTGTAGGTTTAAAGTACTACGTTTCCAATACATTTAGGTATATCGAGAAGGAAATGACGAAATACAATTGTCATTTAACTAGGTATAGAATGGGTGGTTTTAGCCTAATTCCACTGCGGGTGGGATGACGATTTGCGAAGACTGCAGGCAGATGCTGTTTGAAGGAAGCTGAAGACAGGGCGCCATGGCGCTCATTAGAGGAGTCCTATGTCCAGCAGTGGACTAATATGGTGATGATGATGAGGCAGTACATTAGCTTAAGTAAGCTAACATTCGTCGGATAGACAAACACCTAGTCAATTTGACACTTGTTTCTTTCTTGTAAACGTATAACTACGCTTTCATTTTCATTTATCAATAGCAGCTCTTAAACGTCCAAAGTTAAACAGAGAAAGAAACAAAACCCTCAGAATTATTTGTGAATTTCATTCAGAGTGAACCATTGTTTATTTGTATTTCTTTGTTTCAAAAGGATGTGATGATAAGAAGGGTCAATTCTCTCGAAAATTGTCTATTTGAGTCGAGGGTTCATGCGTTACCCTTTTGAGCTTTGTTTTAATATTTGTCATTTATTATTCTTTCTATATTGTTTACATTAAATCGCCCAGTAAACGTCGTGTTTGCGGAGTTATTGTATTTTTTATACGCTGATTATTATCGACAATGATAACCTTAGTGGCAGGTTAAATAAATGATTTTATATAATGATTTTTATTCCTTTTTAGGGTTTCAAAGATCGGTTTTGAAACCCTTATGGTCTCGCTCTGTCCGTCCCCGCTCTTTCTTGAATATCTCGGTAACTACTGCAGCTATTAACTTGAAATTTGAAATAATGATACATTTCGTGCGCCATTACTGATTTTAAGAAAAAAATATATAAATAAATGAAAAATGAAAATGAATATTTTCAGTACAAATTTTGATGTTGAAATTTCAAAAGATACCTAGGAAGGCAAATGGGGTAACAAATGAAAGGTATCGTTTTGTACATTTCAAAACACTTTTTGAAATTTCTGTAAATTTCATACTTTTTGAAATATTTCAAAAAAAGTCGAAAAATTGACCATACCCCCCCCCCTATCTCCAAAGATTGCACACCTATCCACGTACAATGTATTAGGCGTTTGTAGATATCGATCTATATTTTACAGGAAAAATATAGAAAAGTCTGTAATAATAATAGTTTTTGAAAAATGGTCAAAAAGGGGGAGATTTTTTTTTCAAAAGGGGGGGTACCTACCTATGTGGGGTATCAAATGAAAGGTATCGTTTTGACCATTTCAAAACACTTTTTGAAATTTCTGTAAGTTTCATACTTTTTGAAATATTTCAAAAAAAGACGAAAAATTGACCATTCCCCCCCCCCTAGCTCCGAAGATTGCAGACCGATCCATGTACAATGTACTAGGCGTTTGTAGACATCGATCTATATTTTACAGGAAAAATATAGAGAAGTTGGTAATAATAATAGTTTTTGAAAAATGGTCAAAAAGGAGGGGATTTTTTTTTCAAAAGTAGGGGTACCTACCCAAGTGGGATATCAAATGAAAGGTATCGTTTTGACCATTTCAAAACACTTTTTGAAATTTCTGTAAGTTTCATACTTTTTGAAATATTTCAAAAAAAGTCGAAAAATTGACCTTTCCCCCCCCCCTATCTCCGAAGATTGCAGACCGATCCACGTCCAATGTATTAGGCGTTTGTAGATATCGATCTATATTTTACAGGAAAAATATAGAGAAGTCTGTAATAATAATAGTTTTTGAAAAATGGTCAAAAAGGGGGGGAATTTTTTTTCAAAAGGAGGGGTACCTGCCTATGTGGGGTATCAAATGAAAGGTATCGTTTTGACCATTTCAAAACACTTTTTGAAATTTCTATAAGTTTCATACTTTTTGAAATATTTCAAAAATAGTCGAAAAATTTACCTTTCCCCCCCCCTTATCTCCGAAGATTGCAGACCGATCCACGTACAATGTATTAGGCGTTTGTAGATATCGATCTATATTTTACAGGAAAAATATAGAGAAGTCTGTAATAATAATAGTTTTTGAAAAATGGTCAAAAAGGGGGGGAATTTTTTTTCAAAAGGAGGGGTACCTGCCTATGTGGGGTATCAAATGAAAGGTATCGTTTTGACCATTTCAAAACACTTTTTGAAATTTCTATAAGTTTCATACTTTTTGAAATATTTCAAAAATAGTCGAAAAATTTACCTTTCCCCCCCCCCTATCTCCGAAGATTGCAGACCGATCCACGTACAATGTATTAGGCGTTTGTAGATATCGATCTATATTTTACAGGAAAAATATAGAGAAGTCTGTAATAATAATAGTTTTTGAAAAATGGTCAAAAAGGGGGGGAATTTTTTTTCAAAAGGGGGGGTACCTACCTATGTGGGGTATCAAATGAAAGGTATCGTTTTGACCATTTCAAAACACTTTTTGAAATTTCTGTGAGTGTCATACTTTTTGAAATATTTCAAAAAAAGACGAAAAATTGACCATTCCCCCCCCCCTAGCTCCGAAGATTGCAGACCGATCCATGTACAATGTACTAGGCGTTTGTAGATATCAATCTATATTTTACAGGAAAAATATAGAGAAGTCTGTAATAATAATAGTTTTTGAAAAATGGTCAAAAAAGGGGATTTTTTTTTCAAAAAGGGGTACCTACCCATGTGGGGTATTAAATGAAAGGTATCGTTTTGACCATTTCAAAACACTTTTTGAAATTTCTGTAAGTTTCATACTTTTTAAAATATTTCAGAAAATTGATTGACCAAATAATTGGCAAATGTTTGAAACCCTCGGCGCGCGAGTTACACTCGCACTTGGCGAATCTTGTTTTATTATTACTTTAAAAAAATTATATAATTAAAAAAGTAACAGTTAATTTATAAAATTAATTATATTCAGAAAGAAAATAACAATCAAATAACAAATTTAAATTAAAACTAGTATTTACAATAGAAACAATTAAGCTATCTGCAAACTGTTGCAAACAATCTACAGGTAGCTCAACTGATCCATATCAATACCAGTTGGAAGCGTGCCTAAGACACTGGCTGCATTGCCCCGCTGTATAGCAATGCTGATGCGCTGTGCCAGATACTCACCAGCTCTCGGGTCACGCGTCGCTTCGACCAGACGCTCAGATAATTTTTTAAAAACCCGGAGAGCCTCGGTACCCCACGAACCTAGGGTCTCGACTCCAAGGGGATCAAATGTGTAGGCTCTGTCGAGACCTGCATATTTGCGCCTCTTGAGATCTTCGGCTAAATCTGCCGCCGCACCAGCCCTCACGTTATTAATTAATTTACGTTGTTAATTTATTGTATTCAATGGTTTACAATACATGCAATACAATAAACAACAATTTGCAAATTATAACTTATCACAGTTCTGTTTACCTTGGGGCTTGATGATGCTGTATGGATTGTCCAGAATTATTTATTTATATATTTAAATTTTACTCTATGGTACTTACCTACTAACATTCAGCATCAGTATAAAATTATCTACTAGCTTGGGAAGAAGTCTCGTCGAAGTCGACAGTTTTTTGGGACATTATTAAATTTTCGTAGAAAATTTCCGCAGTGCGTGTTAGGTACGCACTAAATAAATACCAATGAGAAAACCTTAGCTGCGGAAGGTATGGTAAATATGAAGGAACGTATATACATAGAAGAACACCATAGTAGTAAAACTTCTTACCAGTCATACAGTGCCCGTAGCCAAAAATTTGGAAACGTAATCATCAAATTTTACCAAGTTTACCAAAACATGTACGTACGTACACACAGTCGATAAATATAGGTAGCTATGATCAAATATCAAATGCTAAAAGTGGGACTTCCTATTCGTTTATGGCATTAATTGGAACTGAAGAACCGAGCCATTAAAACCGTATTAAGGCTAGCTTAGAAAAACCTGGCAGTTCGCCAACAATACTGGGGAAATATTTTCATAGTATTTTGTATAAGGTTTGACCAAATGTCTTATCAAATATTTGCGCTTTATTCTTATACTAGTGGTTCAACATGGCTTTGCACGGGTATTTTCTATAACCTATGTTCATCAGTGATAATGTAGGATTCTAATGAAGCAAGAATTCTTCAAATCAGTCCAGTACTTTTGGAGCCTATTAAATTCAAACAAGCATAATATACTGTAATTATATATTAATGTCTAAATATAACGTAATGTCATTATGGTATACTACTAACTGTGGGGGAACGCTGCAGATATTAACACCGTATTATTTTGTACAGCAGAAGAGGGCTGTTCGTGCAATCTATAATATGGGTCCCAGAGAATCTCTACGCAAAAAATTCAAAGAAATCAACTTAATGACGGTCCCATTTGAATATATTTATGAAAACATAATGTTCACAGAAATATCAATCGGTTAACAAAAAATAGCGTCTGTATCTTTTAGAGGGCAATGTAGGTACCCATACGGCGCTTCTGCAACACAACTCCGAGTGAGTTGCCAAAATTATCGATTAATTAATTCAAAAAAATTGCCAAATGTGTCGTTTGCAAAAAGGCTTACCTACTACAAAACATCAGATTATCTAGACGATAAAAAAACGTGGGACGACTTTTACTCCAACTCAAAAACTAACATTCTAAAAAGGTAAAGGTTTTTTGTTCGCTTCTTTACTTTACCTTAAAGAGATTGAAGTGAACAAAAAATCAACTTTATTTCCTAGGTTTACTAATGTAATTTGTTTTTTTGTGACGTGTCCAAGAGTCCTGTAAGGTCTAAAGGAAATAAAGCACTTTGATGCTTGATGTTTAAACGGAGACCAACCATAATGCGCAGGTCGTATTAAGGTATTTCACTCCATAAGAGAAAAAATATATATATTATGAGATAGCGGCAAAAAGCTGTCGGAAAATTTTCGTTTTAGTTCATAAAATACCAAAATAAATTTTTAATATCAATTTAAAGTTTTTAGTTTTTATCTGTTTTTAAACACAATAGTAGGCTAGTAATAGCCTAGCATAGTTAACGTAACCGAAAGTCTGTTTTCAGCTAGCTGTCTCCAGGTGTTCTCCTGTAAAAATAATACAGTAGTTTTAGAGAAAATTAACATTGAGTAGGTATCCCGTTCAATTTTTACAAATACAGATTCCAATTAACACAATTTAATTTAAAAATAATAATTTAAAAAAGCTATCGCCGCTTAAGTAATTGTTATACAACAATTTTAAAAAAGGCGATCGCTTTTATTATTGTCTCTTTATTATCCCCTAATGTTACAGCGCGGTTGCCACTATATGAATTGAGCGAATTTGGGATACATTTAAACAATTTTTCTCCGTTAGGTATCATTCTCGAAAAAACTTGAAAAAAAATACACAAGTCTATGAGATACCAAATAGATCCCCTTCGGCTCGAAAATTAAAAAAAATATTTCAAATATCAGAAATAATTGTGCAAAGTACCTAGTTAGTTTTTAAAAATTTTCTCCGAAACTATTAATCACAAGATCAACATACATTTTTTGCCTTCCAAAAATTTAGGTACCCTTTTAGACAATAACTCATTTCGGGTGGCTACCTCTTTGCGTTTAGGTTCTCCTTGCCTAGTGCCACACCGTTGCCAGTGCGGTGAAACCGTTGATAAGTTCGGTCACCATGCACTGGCATGTGTCTCTAGTGCAGGACGTGTGTCCCGCCATGGTTCAATTAATGACATCATTCGTCGGGCTTTTACCAGCGTCAGTGTGCCAGCTACTCTCGAACCACGTGGCCTAATGCGAGATGATGGTAAAAGGCCTGACGGTATGACTCTGATTCCTTGGAAGATGGGTCAGCCTTTAGTTTGGGATGCTACGTGTGTAGATACCCTAGCACCTTCTCATCTTGCAGGGACATCAGTAAGGGCAGGCTCCGCAGCAACATCAGCGGAGTTCCTCAAACGGCGAAAATACGCTAGTCTTGACAGAGGTTACCTATTTGAGCCGTTTGGGGTGGAAACCCTAGGTCCTTGGGGTCCTGGGGCACACGTTATCTATAAAGATCTTACAAAACTACTAATAGAGTCCACAGGTGATCGGAATGCTGGTTTTTATTTCGGTCAACGAATTAGCATTGCCATTCAACGTGGCAATGCTGCCAGCATTCTGGGCACTCTGCCTTCTGGTGACGGCTTAGATTTTTAGTAAATAGATGTAAGTGTAAATATTAGTTGTAATAATTTTTTGCTGTTAAATAAATAAATATAATCCATCTTCAAATATTCACCATCACAAGATTTTTTTATATTCATCATCATATTAAATAGAAGAATACCCAGGGCACTTTTGGCTTATTTTTGCATAACTTGATTTTTCAGCTTGCGCCGCTCTGTTCTATCCCGCTCCTTTAAACACCAAATCCTATGCCTATCCTATCACAAAATGGTGTCATATGGTGCCTTTTACCTGCCTAGAAGGTATTAGTTCTGCGAGCTAAGTCTATGATCGGCCCATTGGTACTTCAGATTACTAATTCATGCCAGCTTGATTATCCAATGATTGCTTGTCGTAAGTGCAATTAAATAAGTAGATAGATCTTAACATGTCTTATCCTAATATTTTATTTATATACTTATATTAGTAATTCGAAAGTAACTCTGTCTTTCTGTCAGAAAAACAACAACTTTTTTGATCACCCTGTTCTAAAGGAACTCTCGGAATCTTTAAAAGAGTTATTCACAGGTAGGTAATCAAACTTTTTCCTTATAAATTCCGGGGCACGTTTTATTTCAGCATATCAAACGCAAAAGTTTTTAGATACTGTCATAATAACCCTCCCTTCGGCGGAAAATAGGCTCTACGTTTTTATATACCGCAATTTTTCTTTTGGAGTTTTAATTTTTGTATGTAATAAGTCTTATTTTCTTTGTTAAAAACCTGATTATGATGTTGTCTAGGTCGGTGGAGTAATACAACGAAAAATAGGTAAATTGAAATCGGCCTGCCCATAGTTGTATGT
Source organism: Eupithecia vulgata (assembly GCA_946478455.1). Lineage (NCBI taxonomy): Eukaryota > Metazoa > Arthropoda > Insecta > Lepidoptera > Geometridae > Eupithecia > Eupithecia vulgata. Next base: position 12,018,085 of record OX297867.1, read on the forward strand.
AGTTTACTTCAGTGATAAGCAAAATGCTTCATAATATGATGTATATGAAGAAAATGTTCCATTTTCTATTGAACCTTGAAAAGTTAACAAAATCTAGACAGATATTCAAAATATCTGTCCTATGTATATACAGGGTGGTTTTTTTGAGAAGGGCGGTGATGGCCACGTCCGAAACCACGAGAGTATGGGATCCGAGATTCGTGACTCCATTCACGACTTTTCCCTAACTCTCGTGATTTCGGACTTGGCCATCACCGCCCTTCTCAAAAAACCACCCTGTATAAAACAATCCCATGGAAGTTTATATAACGCAAGACCGGCTAGACTGATTTAATGATCATTGATTTTTTTATTTGTCACCGTCTCGAATAACAGAAATAACTAAATAAAAATATGAAATAATTACGATGGAAAAAAAATTAAGAATTAATTTTTAAATTTTTCATATGCAACGTCATCGGAACGAAGCTTACGGGCCAGCTGGTTTTGTCATAATTAAGGACGTCATCCCAGTAAGTCTGGACTGTTATTAGTATTGACCAACTTTATCATACTCTTGTTTAGGATATCACACTATGTCAAGTCCTGACTCAAGGACCTTATGACTCAGAACTGAAGAACTTCAGAAGTCAGAACCAGATGATTCACAGCGAGCATGATGCCCCAAAAAAGCTGCTAGCATGTCGGGAACCATGATTACCGATAAAAAAAAATCGAGTATTAACCTGCAGAATGACCATTTTTTTAATGGGATGTCATGTTTGAGACATGTGGCCCGAATGGCCCATACGCAATTAAAGTTGCTAACAGGAAATAGCGGTATTTTCTAATACAGGTTCGTCTGACCTAGACGTGGTACCGGTACAATTCAATTTTGTGCAAGTAATAAACTCAAACTCAATAACTTTATTTCTTTACGCTTACAAAATAAGCACTTAGAAAAGTCAAATTTAATACTATAAACACATTAGAAGTTTTTTTAAAGAAAGCATTAGAAGTTTTTGTGTTTGTTGTTAATAGCTTCCGTATCCGTAAGCACGCGCGTTTTAAATCCACCGAAAATATGCAAAGTCGCGACAATCGCAATGAATTGAATTCCGGTATTTTAGACCAAAGAACCGATGCTTCGACCGATACTACTCGAATGTATCGAATATGAAATATCGGTATTACCGTTTATGTATGTTATTATTATGTTTGAGTAACGGTTTTCTATGGCATAAATGTCACTCAAGCTCAGCATATGTTTCTGAATGAAAAGCTTTGATTATACGGGTATTATACATGTTTTATAAAACTATGCTTACACATCGATCTATGCTTGAGTAAAGCTTCTGCTATACTAAAAAATAGATAGAGGACTGAGTCAGCTTTTATAATACGGGCCTAGTATCAACAGATTTAGACCTTTTCCAAAATCAAAAGGTTTTCTAAACGTTGGTGGAATATTCCAAGGCGATCGTATTATAAAGGCGTACAAGCCTATTGTTTTCGTAATGTTTGAGATGAGAAGAAAAGAGTCTTAGTAATACGGAAGCTCTTGACGTTTTCCTGTTTACGTTTGGGAGAGTGCTCCTTTCAGAAGATAATAATTGATATTCAAATACCCTGTGTTCATTTCAGTTACGAGCTTTAAATTATCTCTTGATGGTCATCATCAGGAACCTATACGTCCCCTGCAGAATTAGATTTTTATTCATAAATGTTAAATAATGACCTACGGAGCTGAGACGTGGACACTCACGGTAGGGCTGGTCCACCAGTTTAAAGTTGCCCAGCGAGGTATGGAGAGAGCTATGCTCGGAGTTTCTCTGAAGGATAGGATTCGCAACGAATACATCCAACAGAGAACAAAGGTTATCGACATAGCTCAAAGGATTAGCAAGCTAAAGAGGCAGTGGGCTGGCCATATCTCGAGAAGAACCGACAACCGCTGACAAACGTGTTCTTGAGTTGAGACCACAACTTGGTAAACGTAGTGTAGGACTCCCTCCGACCAGTTAGATGCTGGATACGGCAAGCTAATGACAGGGCGCTATGGCACTCATTATGGGAGGCCTATGTCCAGCTGTGGACTAATATAGGCTAGGTATATTCTAGACCGTCGTGATACATCGTTGACAAAGGTCAAACAAAGGTCTATAGATAGACTTTACAAAAAAATATTTGACTAAGTATTCGTTTCATGACCTTAACATTTTACCATCATCATCAGCCTATACTATTCCACAGCTGGAGATAGGCCATAAGCGCCAAAGCGCCCTGTCTAATAAATAATACCTTCAATAGATATTGGTACAATCAAGCGTAAAGTCAAAGAGCATTACCTATCTTCATGACTTCGATGTAGGTATAAGTATTTTATGTATTTATTATATATATAGAATCATTATTATTTTTATTAGGTATTTATTCAGATTTATAGTATTTTACATATATTTTTATATTATTTTATGTATTAGTTTATGCAATTAGTGTAGGATAGAAAACATCTATCTTTATATCTTTTGCACTCTTGCCCACTTATACACACATGTCTCCCTCTCTCATTAAGGTTTGCTGGAAGAGAACTCTTTTTAGGGTTAAGCTCGCCTTTGCGATATCTCTCTTGTTATAAGATTTAAATAAGGTTTTATTAGTGCAATAAAGAATTAATTAAGAATACAATATAAATAGATAATAGAATATGTGAGTGTTGATGTCGTAAATTTACTCGCAGGACACGTTTTAAACTCATTTTTATTCGTTTGCATTCTGAATATACTTTATTCAATTCGGTTTAAAGATATTTATTTCTCATAAAAACAGAAGTTCTTTTGAAATGAGATACAATACTAAAATGATACTTATTATGTTATTATGCCTCCGGGGCCAGTATGTTATTAGTAAGTTGTTAGGTATTTTTACAATTCAAAAGTGTAACTAAAACCAGATACATACCTAAGTAGTGAAGTGAGATATATGTGCAAAATTGGCCTAAATGAATAGGCCTATTCAATAACGTTTATTTATTTGGACTTACAAAATAAGCACTTAGACAAGTCAAATTTTATACTATAAACAGTTTTATACATAGTAATTACTATCTAATAAGAAATAAGGTGTTACCTATTGATTTTGTCCACTTCAATTTTTGTTCCGCAAGTGGAAGAAGTGGAAAATATGCGGACAAAGAACAAATGCAATAGGAATTCAATATGTATTACTTAGATAGAGCTTACATAGATAATTATGATGGGAAGAGTCTATTTCTCACACTTTGTGTAACTGTAACAGAAACTAGCGTAACGTAACTTGTAACAGAAAAAAAATCTATTGTAAATCTCACATTTTCTTAGAAAATTCTGTGTGCATATCAAATGCGGTCTGTAGACAATTCTGTCATTCTTTTCTTTTTATGTTGTTGTTGTTTTATCTTACGTGACGTCACAAAACGGTCCTGTTGGAAGATCAACGTTGTTGGTTGCAAACGCGACTAACATTATAGTCTAAGATCCTGCTATACAACGACCTTCACCGAGATGTTTATTTGATGAAACGTATTTTATCTTTACATTAATATGTCAATAAATATATTGCATATGGGTTGTCTTACAAATTTCAGTCCAGGATATGCTTTGGGTGGTTGAGGATTTCGTGTCGTTGCATCGTTACTCCCTCGCATTTCAGAACTACGTGGGCAGCTGGTTCTTCGTTGCTGAGACACCCCCTGCCGAGGGAGCTGTCTGTTGCTCCGATGGTAAAGAGGTGTTTGTTCAGTGGGCAGTGTCCTGTGAGTGTCCCCACTAGGAAGCATGTCATGACTCAGCCAACAATCCCAAAGTTGTCCCCTGCCGTGTATGGAATTATATAGATAGATCCAACATCAGTTAGAAATTCAATTCAAAATTCTTTTTTAGGAATAGAACATAGTGTATTTGACGACCTCTATGGCGCGGCGGGCGAATCTCCGCATGCGAAACAGGACGTTGTTTCGATTTCCGCTTCCAAACCTTTTCTGAACTTTTGTTTGGATCACCGTTCTACCTGTTTGTTAAATTCGGGATACTACAGTGGTGATTCGTGCCCATGCTAAAAACTTTACTTCTAAAAATCACATTCAAGTATTATAAGCAAAATTTTTAGCTTAATTTATGGCTATAAATCGCGCCTATCAAAACTAGGTAGCAATTTTCAGATGTTTGTGTACTTCGGCAGTTGGGCACATTTTCTTCCAGGGGCTTCAAGCCGGACTTTACCCTATGTTGTATGCTAGCACAATATTGCCAATCAATGTTATAGAACAATGACAAAGCTATTCTGTGATAATAACGTTAATTACATTTTGTTTCGTGCTCGCCTAGGTACCTACCAGAAATCTGTGTTGCCAACGTTCTTGATTTGCATGCTAATGTGACTGGAATTATAGAGGAGGTTCGCTTCGTTTGCGATTGTATCAAATCATATTATCTTGCTTGACAACCTCGCTCTCATTTTAAACCTCTCCTATGCAGTTTTTTTTTCTCTTTTTAACATAAATCAACAGAAGAACACAAAAGATTCTGTTCTGTTGCATTTGGTTAACAGATTTATTTAAGTTATTATAATTAGCATCCTTTCATTTAGTAATCCTGTAGGCACCGAAAGTAAATTGTTAAATCCATCCATACTTATATTAAAAATTCAAAAGTCTGTTACTTTTTCACACCTATATATGGCTGAACGGATCTTAATAAAATTTTGCTGAAAGGTAAATAGTTTCCCGGAGATGGACATAGATATAAATAGTGTCTAAGTGCTTTGTTTGTAAGCCTAAAGAAATAAAGTTATTCACTTTGACTTTGATACTTGATAAGTGCGGGCAAAGCCACGAGCAGCAGCTAGTATTGAACAAAATTACATTCGTTCAGTATATAATTTTAACTACCTACTTTAGTTTACTACGCGTCTATCAAAATAAGAATCTGATTTGAAGGTGTAAGAGTCCTCAAAAAACATCACCCTCTTTAGTCATCCAAAAGTGAAGAAATTCACATAAAAAGATGACTGTATGGTCTTCCCATTAAAAGTTATGGAATTTTTAGATAAGAGACCTAGAAAATGGTTTTCCTATTTAATCGGCCGATCTCGAATTCCAATATCGGATTTTATATCTTCAAAAGGTGATTTCTTTAGAAAATTTTGTCATTATCCTTTTTTGTCCAAGGATCTGCGGTTATGTCGGCCCCAATATTGTGCTCTAAGGCGAAAAGCAAGCAAAGAAAAACTCCATTGAATGAAAAAAGGTGGTAATTCAACTGTGCGGAATTTGGCTATCCCTAGAGGGACATTTAATTCTTCCGTATATACGGAATCCCATTAGAAAAATTACTGAAGCACTCGTAATATCAGTCCTCTTATACGTACGCGTTCATACTTACTGATTTATATCATTTACCTCTCCAAAAGGCTAGTTTCCTAAGAAAATCTAACTAGTAGGAATATAATTATCACAAAATGTTGGACATGTATTTTTTCTTTAAACAAAAAAATATGAAGATACTAGCAGCGCCTCGCGGTTTCACTGATGTGTGATCTGTGATCTTGAAGCACTTGATAGCCTGGTGCAGGTGCAGCTCGTCTGTGTGGACGAACACCTCGCCTCGCGGTCAGGGCGATCGTCTGTGCCAAATTTCATCTAATTCCGTGCAGCTGATTGAGTAACAAACCGATCTGGCGTGATTGAGTAACAAATATCCATCCATCTATCCCTCCATCCAAACTTTCACATTTAATATTAGTGGGATAGCTAGTAAAGTTCCGCTTGACGTAACTCCAGGCGACACCTGTCCTGTAAGCCACGTTTTGTTTGATTCACAAATTAAAAATACGTATCCAAAATTTTCTAATAATGTAATTGACGGACTAATATTTTTTTCAAAAACTGGTTTTGGTCCAAAAACCTGTAGGATTCCTACTTCACGTTGACCTAGAATCATGATATTTGGCAAGAAACTATAAAAAATAATTTATTCAGAAAAAAGAAGACAAGAAACAATGTATTTTGATCAAATTATTATCATAAATGATGATGATGTCTCCCAGCCGATTTCGACTTCGGTGACTGCGTTCATGGGCAGGCATTTTAACTTCGACTATTACAGGGCGTTGGTTGTCTATCTGCCCTTTGGTGCAGTGCTCTTTGATGGCTTGTCATACTCTGTGTATACTACTATCATAAATATTATTATACGGAACCCTCGTTTCGCAGGTCGTACTCGCACTTGACGTTTTATATCCTACTTCCATGGGTTCCGTGTCCTATGTCTAATTGCATAATTTCTTTCTTTTCAGATGGTTCTTCAAACGAGTGCTTGACGAACAGGATGCGTTTCGGTTGCTATCCAAACTGACTCTGAAGGTTAAAGATGGAACGGCGGACGGTGCTTGTTCTTTTGTGGGTTGCTACGTTCCCTTTGTACCGGGCTGATAATCTTGGTAAGTCTTATACTGACCTTGGCTACCTGTTCTATAATTCCGGACAGAGAAAGTGTAATATAAATATTATCGATTATTTATCTGGTTTAAAAAGTCTAAAAGTGTCCGAGTGGACTCCGGGACTCGGAGAATGTAGAGTAAGACGCCCTTTGACCAGGTTGGAAGATGACCTGCGAAAGACTGCAGGCAGATGCTGGACGCGGCAAGCTGAAGACAAGGCGCTATGCCGCTTACTATGGGAGCCCTATGACCTTATATAGGTTGCTGATGATGAAAATGTGTATAATAAGTAGATAATAAAATTTATGTGGTAGTTGTTTAAGTTACCCGAATACCTACTAAGAGTAATAATTACTCAGTACAACACCATCATCTTTATTTACGTCATTTCGTCATAGGGGATCAATCTGGGGGATCCTGGTGACCTTACCCGTTAAAGTGGTAAAAATATTTTTACTTATCTTGCTTTATACAAACTTGACCAAAGGAACTGAACTTGTCCAAAGGAACTGAAGTGTTCAAACCTATAGATGGTGCTTTTTACTGGAATGGTAACAAAATTTTCCACCCAAGACCACATATAATTATGGCTAAACAGCCGACAAAATGGAAAAAAAAACTTCCTTTATATGTGTGTCAATAAAGCGTAAATCAATTTTTATTGACTCACGAGAAATTGATAAATAAGTGAAGTGAAAAAAATCGTGCAATATGAAGGTATGTTTTGTTAGTATTATTTTATCGCAATCGAAGTAAAAATTATACAGTTTTGCCACCATTATTATTAAACACTACTGGTGCACCCCGGCTTTGCACAAAAAGAAGTCAAAATTTCTTTATTTCCATAAATACAAAAATGTACACTTAGAAAAAGTCAAATTCTTAAAATAAAACACTGACACGGAAATAAAGTGATATTTATATTCTATTCTATAGCCTATGTTCATCCCGGATAATCTAGGATTAAACGATATTTTCAAAACGTGTTGTTTTCAAAACCTATTCAATTCAAACAAACAAACAAATTTTCTTAATAATTAGTATAGATATTGATTATATGACATTATTAAACTACCCATTTGATCTTGGTCTTGTCACCCTCCCTCGTAACGCTCAGGAGTAGGTATAATAACCTCGTGTATAATGGGGTAGATATATTTTAAATATTCAATATTGGATTAAAATGCTGAGCTCAACAAGGGTCAGAATTAGTTTAGATTTATTCCTTACAAAACAACCTGGAAAACAATCAATAAGTATTCTTATAACGTGAGCTGTAAGCTAAATTTAGCAGAACTCGACAACTCAGCTTAAAGTCCGTATTCACTTAACATGATGCGACGATGGCAGTAAGCTAGTAAGTTTTCAGTTATGAGTAAAAGGTAACAATACATTTGGGTATTTAGAATTCGATTTATTTAGTTTGCTAACTGTACGTACATGATACAGTTAATATCTTAATAAAACTGTTTAAGCTTTTGCAATTTGTTAACATGTACAATTGTACAGATTCATCGGGTGTTTATCGCCACCATCGCTGAAACGCGATTGGCCCTAGGGGAAAAATAAAACAAAAGGTACGCGATAAATACAATGATCCATCCATCTAAATTCGAATTTATAATATTAACATGGCTGAAATTATCTCGGGCCTATTGTTTTAATTTCTCAGCTTTTCATCGACATTATAGCGTTTTATGGCTGCGTTTGAATCAATTGTTAATTGATTTAGCTGTGTAGTGCTAACTTAGAACTTGCACCATCCCAACTCTTCCCGTGGGTGTCATAAGAGGCGACTAAGGGACATTACAACGGGGGGACGGGCAGTAGCACCTCTTGCAGAATATATCTACCATCGTACTGCAATCTCCAACCCGCATGCCCAGCGTGGGTATTATAAAGAAGATACAAAGATAAAGATACATTTATTTGACACAACAAGAACAGCACAGACAGACATACACAATTACACACAGGGTAGAATACAAAATTAATGATATTTACATACTTTGTAGACAGATGTATCCGTGCTGCCCAAGGATGGGCCAAAAAGGGTGTTGAACCGCACTGGTGCGGATCAACGCTGGTTTTCAGTTTGACCCGTTTGTGTGTTATAGGCATTACCCCTATGAGAATAAAAAAATCAGGATAAGGCCTGTATCCAGCAGTGGACCATTAGAAGCTGTTGAGGTGAGGTAGGTGTGGCGAATATCTTACTTATTAGTTTTTAAATGTAAACGTACATAGTAGAGCCTTGATTGTTGAAACCTGTAAAACATACATATTAAGCTCGAACAGCTCGTTATCCACGTTTTTTTGGCATGAAACAAACGGTTGCTTTGATCAGTCGTCAATTTCGCTATTTCGTGTCCCTCTATGACGTCACTTTCTGCATCTAGTCAGTCTTTAACTCGTCTTATGCCTATTTCGTCACTTTCCGTATTCGTCCGACGAAAATGTATCATGTACTTATAATCTGTCCTCTACAGAAAAACTACCAAAGAGGTTAAGTGTGTACCTTATCTACTTAAAGTACTAGGGTCACATAAGTGTGAAGAAAGTACCCACATAAATTTTATATTGATATTTTCACAGTTCAGTTTTAGTAAAATTTTACGCTTTCATAACGCGGTATTCACGCGTTATTGGCGAGAAATTATTGTGAATACAGGTCCAGTCTCCTTTGTCCCACTGATAAAGTGACTGAGTTTGAAGAATTGCGTTGTGTTGGCTTTCGCGTCACGCGCCACTGAGCGTCGATACGGACGCTTTATGTATAGATATAAATTATTAAGGAAAACTTGTACATTGTCACCCGAGCAAAGGAAATGTTGATCTAGTGGAAAGTTTAATCTTCGTTTATCTGTGACCTGCATTTTTAGGTTGACACAGATTTTTGACAGTGTATACATGTATAATAATCCCCTCTTTTCACCAAGGTATAAAACATTTTTGACAAGTTTTGTGTAATCTATTATTAAGACCTCGGACCCTATAACTAAGACTCTGCTGTCCGTCTGTCACCAGGCTGTATCTCAAAAACCGTGATAGTTAGACAGTTGAAATTTTCACAAGCTTTTGCTCGATATTGATAACAGGAACAGGTCCGCTCGAAATATTCACAGAATATTTAGTTATATAATCACTTTCAATATTAATGGTTCAGTTAAAATAAAACAAATATTTAAGGGGTCTCCCCTAAATAGATTAAGATACAAGAGACATGATTTTTGTGCCGTTTTTGTAGCCTTCGTGTGCGAGTTAGATTCGCACTTGGCCGGTTTTATTTTTTCTCACTTATATACATATTTTAAACATAATATACCTATGTTATAAAATAAAGGAATGCAATATTTATTAACAATTCCGCGCAAAACCTTCTCAGATAATATCTAACTAAATGCTGTCCGCGTTGTAGACGAAAAAAAAACCACACCAACTATGTTCACCAACTGATATTGTTTTCTTTTTCTCATTTTGTAATTGGTATAGTTTTTTTATCTTCTACAAAGTGGAATTTATTTAGAAATTATAGGAGAAGGTTTTGCTTGGAATAATTATTTACTTGCCATTGATTTTCACGAAGCAACGTTTGAATTGTGTGTTATTATGAAGTTAGTAACTCTCGTCGACATTATGACCAATTAATGATTTGATCGAGAACATCCTATCATCTTATTTTTTCCGAGTTATCTAATTAATACCAAGTAAGGCTCCTCCTAACGTTCCAAGTACCTAAGCTAAGGATAATCCGACCAAATAAAATATTATGACGATGTTTACGAACTAACTTTTCCTAAATATATAAAACGGCCATACTGGTTGACTTGTCTTATTAAAAATGTAAGTCTTAATGTAAGTCTTTCGAATTATAGAAACAGCTACAGATGTTTTTCATTAATGAACAATTCCAGCACTCAAACTGATTTATATATTAATCTTGTCTTAATAGAAGGTGTTAAAATTATATTCGTCTCATGTTCTGTACCAATAAACGTTTTTTTAGTTCATTATAACGAGTTCAGCAAAGAAAAAAAAATCGTTCTACATACTAAAAAATTATGCAGACGTTGATGTTCTTCCAACACAAATAAGGTTCGTAGTTAACCCGCTTTCATCCGTTATGAATTTTTTTTATAAGTATATATATTTACATACCTATATATTTATTTTATCCAAGGTGTTATTTTCACCGGGTTATATTATTTTACAGCGCATCAGCATTGCTATACAGCGGGGCAATGCAGCCAGTGTCTTAGGCACGCTTCCAACTGGTATTGATATGGATCAGTTGAGCTACCTGTAGATTGTTTGCAACAGTTTGCAGATAGCTTAATTGTTTCTATTGTAAATACTAGTTTTAATTTAAATTTGTTATTTGATTGTTATTTGCTTTCTGAATATATAGCAACTGTTTAAAATTTTACAGATTTCATAAATATAAGCTTAAAATCTATATTTACCTGCAAACCGAGAGCTTGCAAAAGGAACAAGTAATAAGATAAATAGTTTTTTTTATATACTCATACAAAAAATAGGAACAAAAAACACCTATTGTTAGGATAAGTTTATTATGTAGTCTAATTTAATATTTTTTTCTATATAAGAAATATAATTATTGATGAAAAAGCATAAAAAATAGACACAAACAAAGTCGTGAGTGTTCAACTAGTGTTGCCATAACATAAAGACATTCCTGCCTATGAAGGACTCTAGTGTTGTTATACTTGTAATTAACGATGGCAAATAACAACGATGGCATGTTCCTTTGATTGTTATTAAGCCAACAAAATTATCTTACTTTAGCAAGGGTTTCTTTTATGTTACTATTACTAAAAACAATAAGCTACATTAATAAGCCGTATGACAACTACTAATTGGTTTCATATCTTTTTATCGGGTACACTCAAAAATTTACAATCAATAATAATACCTACAACAATATAATGAATCCTGAAAAACTAAATCTCAAATTACATTAAAGTAGATCAAGCAGTTTTTATCCGAATAACATATTCTGAAGTACACCCGAGCCTTAACTAAAATACGCATTAGGTTTTGCTTGTTTGTTTTTTGTCACTCATACGTACCTAAATCAACGGAACTCCAGTTTATGTTGGCAACACTGTTGTTTTAGGACCGATTACGTTGATTATTCACGCAAAGTTGCTGGAAACATTTTTTTCCTCATCCATGAAGTAGTGCGTAAGTACTTTAATATTAATAGGTGTTCTATTATGTTGTTCCTTTGTAAAAAGGAAATTAATTGTGGGTTACAAAAAAACTATACTTGATTCTTGGAACAATTATCATTACGTATGATGCGTAATGTAGGTTTCTTATTTCCGCCATAAATAGATCTATGGATAAACTTTAAAGGAACCCACAATATAATGAAAAACACTGCGTCAATTAACAATTTTGAAATACTTTATTAATTGTTTTGATGACAACCAAATAAACATTCAAAAACTTACCCCCGAATACGCAAATGCATCTCAGATTTAAGCGCGTCTCAAGTGACGAATTTATGACACATTTTCATTGAAAATTGTCAAAAAATCACGACTTGAGACGTGCTTAAATCTGAGTTGCATTTGAGTATTCGGGCGTTAGCCATCAAATTGAAGGACATTATAATTGACAACTGGATTAGATTAGAGATATGAAATATATTTAAAATACAATACAAATGAATGCTATATTTGACCTAAGAATTCACTATACACAGAACAAAATAATTTTAGCACTTTTAAAAGTTACCTACATATGTATTTATCTAATACATAAGAACGCAAAACCTTCTAAAGGAATAATGCTTTGCGAGAAATACAAAGAAATGAAGGATAGCCCTTCCTGTAAAGTCGTGAGATTTGCGGGCAGTGGTGCCTAAAAACCATCCTTTTCCTTATCACATGAGTGTCTTCTCTTGATTTATCTTGTTCAGCTAAAGAAGCTGCTATCAATACTTTCTGGAGAACATTTAATTTGTTAAAATCTTTTGCACAAATCTTTTTTCCGTCGGCTATAAAGTACCCAAAAGGGCAGTCAGATTGGGTGTCTGGGGTCTCACCACTGTCATCGTACGGGCTTGGGAGTCCTCTTGAGTTAAGTTGATCTACTTTCTTAGGATCATCTATCTCGTATGGGCTTGGTAGTCCACTTTGGTCAAGTTGATTTATCTTAGCATGACCTTCTTCCTTATGATTGGAGAACTGGTAACTACGGCATTCGATAGCCCCCACCAGTAGAACACACACTAAGAAGTTTAACATTTTAGAACTTAGCACATGGATGCTGATTGCAAAATAAACATATGTGATCATCCTGGGTCCGTTATATAGCCAGTCATATCAGTCTGTCAGTATGGCTATTTACAGACAGGATAAGTTGAAATTACCTCAACAACAAATGCGTCATATTAATGTGGTTTGACTAAATAGGTTATAATATAATACCTATATATACAAAACTAACATTATGTATTAAGTATTAATGCTGTTTTGGTAAAGATAAAATTTGAGTGGTTTTCCTAGTGGATGAGTTTATTATTATACATTTATTAAATTATTTTATTATGATATGATTGAATACCTTAACATTTTAGGTATTAAACAAGTTTTTCTAGTAAGTAAGTAATCAAAAGGTTTAGTTTAGGTTTAGGTTTTGTAGTACAACTAGTATGTACACTTATAAAACTAATATTTACACTTACATCTATTTTCTAAAAATCTAAGCCGTCACCAGAACGCAGAGTGCCTTTTTTAAACTATAGTATACTATAAAACCTGTGTTTATAGTATTAAATTTGACTTGTCTAAGTGCTTATTTTGTAAGCCTAAAGAAATAAAGTTATTGAGTTTGAGTTTTGAGTTTGATAGGCTAATTTTACATTTTGCTTAACATGGACCTAACTTTGAGAAACTTATTAAAAAGCGCTGAAAAGAATACGTTTTAAAGGAAATATAAGGAGAAATCAGAATTCAAAATGAATCTTGGGATCAAACGTTTAAATTTGGGATAAATCGACAAGAAATTGCGGACTTTGCCCATTTAAGTAATAGTTTCATTTGTTACGGGGTAAACCGGACCGGGCGGGACGATTTATCTAAGATTCAAAACATTAGAATTCATTTCCTAATTAAAAACCTTTCGTTTCTTCATAGTATTTATCTTAGCATCGTATTATAGTTCCCTTGGTCGAAGGTCTTTTTGTCGATGATTAGTGGCGGCTTCTAGGAGGTAACGTACTAAAGCTTTGTGAAAACCAATGGTTAAATGACCATGTTGGCCAACATTCAACAAATATATATTATAATCACAATATTATTTATTTATAGAAATCAGTAACTTTTGACAAGATGCGGAAATGTCGCGGACATTTGTGTGGAGGACATGTCGCAAGATTTTGCCGCTCACGGAACATATAAAGGCGCTGTTGCCTATGTCATTGTGTAGTGTACTGTAGAGTAATGTTGCCGACATCAATTCACCGGATTGTGTTGGCCACTGCGTTGTCGTCTTTCATGGGTAGACTCCCTTATCTACTCTACGTACGTCTACCTGTTTCTTCTTAACTTGATTGGATTTCAGATCATTGAAAGCGTTGTCTAGTAAACGAGAGGTTGCTTATACATTATATTGATATGCAGTATTCTCAACGACTTTTAAACTATTGTATTCTTGTCTTAGATTTTAGTGGTAGTTATTGGTATTTACTATTTGTTTCAGCTGCTAACAATGTTATGTAATTTTTGAGATTTAGTTTGTTCATGATAATAGCTATATTTATAAAAAACTTCATGTCAAATGTGTAGCAACACGGTGTAACTAGAGACACTAGACAAACCTATGGTTTATAGTGTCTTATAAATAAGAATAGTATAAGTTTTTGATTAATAAAGAAATACAATACCTACATATTTTGTGGTTGCCTGGAAATTTCCAATATGAAAAATTATGCTCGTTTCACAAATAAACATAATATCAACATGAGGAAACCAAACCAAATCGAAATTACCATGAGGTAATCAGCCAATTGAAAACTGTTTTCCCCCTGGATATGAGTGACTATGTTTATAGGTTATGTTTATAGGTAGTAGTTGTTCTGAAAAAGTTTTTATATATTCTCAGATTTACCCAAGGTGGAATAAAAATTAGTTTCGACGTTTTTTAGCGTTCTATAAGGGTTGTACCTATGCTGTTATAGCGTTACGCTATAAATAAACTACATCCTAGGTAAATAGTTTAACTACAAGCAAAGTATCAAGAACAGCACCAAACAAACGCGTGAATAATCTAACAGAAAACTTCTGAGAAGCACAGAACTTAATCAAGAATACTCAACGTGCCCAACTCCACCCAAATGTTTGCTTCAAGTTAGCACATTGGTAATGTTTGTGAATGGAATGGAGAATCTACCTATACTTGGTTGTAGAAATCTAGTTATTTTATGTAACACATACTTTATTGAAGAAACTTAACACAATCTGATAACAATTGCAGTTAATTAAGAGGTAAATTAAGGCGCATACCCCACCCAAATTAGCGCCGCTACCTACTTTATCTTATTCTTACGTTTAACAAAGGAAAGTTCAAGAATCCATCGCACAGTTTGTGATACGTATTATAAGCTTTTTTTAATGGCTCTGTAATAATTTTATTCTTAGTTTAGGCAGTGAATCGAAAATAGATCTTGATTGCCACCAAGGGCAACTTCGATTCACTGCCTAAACTAAATAGAATGAAACTATAACAGAGCCAAAATAAAATAGTTTATAATAGGTACCTATCACAAACTGTGAGATTAATATTTTAAATTTCTAAGAAAAGTATCGTTCAAATGTTGTCTCGAGGCAGGAATCAAACCGCAACCTCTTGTGTTGCAGGCGTACCTTTAGTCGCCGCGCCACGACAGTAGCCAAAATGTTTCAAACCATCGCTAGAGTAGTATCTAAACATATATATCATCATCATCAGCCTATATTAGTCCACTGCTGGACATAGGCCTCCCCTAATCAGCGCTATAGCGCCCTGTCTTCAGTTTGCCGCATTCAGCATCTGCCAGCAGTCTTTCTTTAATCGTCATCCCACCTGGTCGGAGTGCGTCTTACGCTACGTTTGCCAAGTCATGGTTTCCACTGAAGAACACGTTTACTCAGCGGTTTTCTGTTCTTCTCGAGATATCCATATCATATAATATAGTATCCAAACATATACACAGACTGATAAAAACATAACCATTTTTTTATGTTTTTAAAAGTTAAAACTTTAGGACTGGAATGATGAAAAAAACAACCAAAAACAGCCCATTTTAAAGAAACACGCCGTAAACCGCTAAATATGTCTGCAGCTGTACTCTTTATGTTACTAGAAAGTGCTTAAATCAGTCGTTTCAGCTATTGACCATGTTTGTCGTTAAAATGTTTTATGGTGCATGGTAGACTGTGCATTTTGGACGTTTATGGGGCTCGTCTGTCTGACAGTTGACAGATTTTAGGAGTATCTCGAATTCTTTGGCATAATATTTATCAGTATCAGAAAAAAAAGTAAAAATAAAGTTTCTGGAATAATAAACGAATACATTCAACACCTAAAATGCTAATTTGCACATGCTGCTTATTATATAATATAAATAATAAATAAATAAAAAATGATTATAAATTGCATCATGCATGTTAAACGTATGATTCAGTAAAAATACATTGCAATACATTCTTCGCAAAAAAATGACATCTAGACAAACTTCAAGAAAATTATTATAAAGGACACGGCTTTAAAATGGCACTAAAAACGGTCCAAGCCATTTATTTACAGAAAAAAATACGGAACCATCATCACAGATTGCGATTCAATGTTGGAAACACCCACGAGGAATCGTAAAGCAAACGTGACTGAACTGTGTTAAATGATTTCTATGAATGTAAATTTACTACAGAAACATCAAAAGGACCTGACATTCTACCAAAGATATCGTTTTCATAACATTCTTTGAAGTTCTAAATGATATAATTAAGATGCCAGTCACATTCAGTGATTCTTTCACTATTTTATAAGTGAATTAAAGTTTCGTCGAACTAGAAATCTTTTATAATGAGTTTTGTCTAACAAATTAGTGTGGACTGCTGTTTTTTTACTTTAGTTTTTTATTAACTAGCAGCACCTCGCGGTTTCACCCGCGTAGTTACCGTTCCCGTAAGAATTCCTGGATAATGCATTATGTGTAATTCCAGGCTATATTCTATCTCTGTACTAAATTTCATCCAGATCCGTTCAGCCGTTCAGGCGTGATTGAGCAACAAACATCTATCTATCCATCCATCTATTTATCCATCCATCTATCTATTCATCCATCTATCTATCCATCCATCTATCTATCTATCTATCCATCCATCCATCCATCTATCTATCCATCCATCTATCTATCTATCCATCTATCTATCCATCTATCTATCCATCTATCTATCCATCTATCTATCCATCTATCTATCCATCTATCTATCCATCTATCTATCCATCTATCTATCCATCTATCTATCCATCTATCTATCCATCTATCTATCCATCTATCTATCCATCTATCTATCCATCTATCTATCCATCTATCTATCCATCTATCTATCCATCTATCTATCCATCTATCTATCCATCTATCTATCCATCTATCTATCCATCTATCTATCCATCTATCTATCCATCTATCTATCCATCTATCTATCCATCTATCTATCCATCTATCTATCCATCTATCTATCCATCTATCTATCCATCTATCTATCCATCTATCTATCCATCTATCTATCCATCTATCTATCCATCTATCTATCCATCTATCTATCCATCTATCTATCCATCTATCTATCCATCTATCTATCCATCTATCTATCCATCTATCTATCCATCTATCTATCCATCTATCTATCCATCTATCTATCCATCTATCTATCCATCTATCTATCCATCTATCTATCCATCTATCTATCCATCTATCTATCCATCTATCTATCCATCTATCTATCCATCTATCTATCCATCTATCTATCCATCTATCTATCCATCTATCTATCCATCTATCTATCCATCTATCTATCCATCTATCTATCCATCTATCTATCCATCTATCTATCCATCTATCTATCCATCTATCTATCCATCTATCTATCCATCTATCTATCCATCTATCTATCCATCTATCTATCCATCTATCTATCCATCTATCTATCCATCTATCTATCCATCTATCTATCCATCTATCTATCCATCTATCTATCCATCCATCTATGCATACAACCTTCTAAACTTTCGCATTTATAATATTAGTGTGATTTTAGCGATTCTTTATTCGTTACCTACGTTTTAATGGTAACAAAAAATAAAAACAGAACCGACAAGATGTTCAAATAAATTCGGCAACAACGCTAAAATATTTTTTATCTGTATAAATTTTAGAGATATTAATATACTATAAATGGATCAGGCAAAAAAAAAACCTAATCCCACCAAAATAATTTTAAAATAAAAGATCACATTTTCATCCCCTGGACGGAAACCATGGGAAAGTACTTCCACCTTTTTACAGAAATTATGCAGGAACACAAAATTCGTTTAAGTCGATTCTGTGTGCTTAGAAGTTTATAAGACGGCATCAAAGAAAAATCTTCTCGGATCCATTGAAACAAGGGAACGTTGTTTGGGATAAATATACCCACAACGAGTTTCGTTCAAGTGGGAGGGTAAAAATAAAATGTTCGAGACAGTCGAAGGTACAGACAAAAACGAAAACAGATGACCGATCTTGCTGGAAATAGGTAGACTAGTACATATATTATTAAAGGAATGATACATATCTTTGACGTGTATTTTTTGTAACAAACCGTAAGTAAAGATGGTTAATGATAGAAAGTTTTGAATATCTTTGCCCGTCAGAAAAATTGTTTTATACAAAGTAAAGAAACTGTTCAAATAAATATATTTTTAACCCTTGGTAGGCGTAGGTATCAGTTACTTTGTTGCTCTTGGTCTGTCATCAAATAATACTAGATAATATAGTAAAATGTGCGAATGATGATGTTGATGATGAATATAGTAAAAAAATGTTGATCGTAATGAAATCTTTCAATTTAAACAAAACGGTATTTCCAGGTCAGTTGGAAACTTCTTCTTTGTGCAGTGGATTGGTGTCTGGTTTCTGAGCTCTAAATGTGGTGCTCTTAAAATTGGTGCTCTAAATGGAAATACTTCCTTTAAATAAACAGCAAAAATAAATAGTTCACTTTTGTCTGTTGAAGCATAAACACAGCCAGATTTGTTTTTAATAAAAGTTATGAACAAACTCCACCATTGTCTTTTGTTCTTGACTGTACCTTCATACATACTTAATGAGTAACATGTAGAGCTCCATAGAGCAAAAAGCAATCACAATGAGATGGGTGGAGTTTCAAAATGTGCCCTTACTCATGATAATAAATCTTTCTAAGGGATAATGAAATTTAGTTTTGACGGTACTACCTACGTATTACGTTTTCGGATTGTAAAGATATAATGTATTTCTAGAATGGAAAATAAGGCTATAAGAAAAAGTATTAATGATTGTTTAAATTATTTAAGGTACCTACCTAGATTATAAAAGCATTTACTGCTCAGGGCGGAGGATCGCACCTAGTAGAACTCGCAAAACTAAATGTCTATCTTTGAAATCCGTCGCAATGAAAGTGTTAGCAGGGATATCGCATTCACTGCTCGCTCAGTCTAGCCTCTGCGGTGCGACCATGAGGGGCAGGCCACAGCTAGAAGAATTCTCAGAACTATATGTGCGTAAGCAATGAATGAGTTAACATAGTCTTAATCTTACATACTTATCTTAACTAATTTGTATTGTGTTATAAAACGCCTATAATTGATAATTACCTAAAAAATCATAATCACATAAAAATTCAGCAATTAATGACGTCTTTGATTTTTTTTACTGAAAGATTCTTAAAGCTTCGTTATACATTTAGAAATGATAACCAAATGTTGTTGTGAAATGCTTAAGGGGAAATATCTCGAGGAAAAATTGTGTAGACAGGGTAATTAATTAAATTTTAAGGTTAGTAATTATTTTCAAGGCCTGTCTGTCATCAATAATAATATCCAACAACGACCGATAGAAAAAGGCTTTGTTAATTAACGGTTAACGGAAAGCTGATCCTAAATAATATCGAAAGCTTTTATAAAAGAACCTACAGAATTCGCTAATAATTAGAACATTTTAACAAGTTCTGGATTTCGGTCGTGATATTTTAAAAGGTTACCTAATTTGCTGCTTTTGCAATTAGGAAAACACGCCTAATGTCACAAGTTCGTTTCAATCCCCCATGTCAAATTAACTTTAAACCATTACATTAAAAAGGCATCTATGTATTCTCCTAAAACATAATTAAGAACACGATGAAGTAATCCTACAAAAACACTAAATCCAAATCTTTTCATCTGCTTTGGAGCCGGCAATGCCATAAACATACAAACAACCTCTTTTCGGGTCAGAGGTTAAAAATAAAGGTACATATCGTCGTATCCAACGAATAAGGTTACAGTCGCCAGTGTGACCTTTTATTTTTATTGCATTTTAAGAATCTCCATTATCATTTACACCTTACCATTTCGAAAAAGTAAATAAATAATGAATATAAAAAAAGTTATTAAGGTTTGAAAATTTGGTTACAATTGCACTGATGCATTTAGCCCGACGAATAAGGTCACTAAAAGCTTTGGCGCTTTCTTTCATGTGCGAAACGCAACCGACATGAATATTTCCCGGCGAATAAGGTTACATGCTCCACAGTAACCATGTACCGCGGGCGAAAAGGCGCGCGGACGGCGCGCGGCGGGTCGTCTTACGTAGTAAACTGAGAAATTAAAATAAGACAGGTACATTAATTAGTGTATATGAAAGATCCCCCTGCATGGAAAAAAGCAGAAAGTAAAAGGTGTAGGTATTTGTAGGAGTTTTTCCTGTCAGAATAGTGAATATTGGTACAAATTATTTATGTATTTAAGTAGTATATTATAATATATATATATTCTTTTCTTTTATGTGTTTATCTAGTTTATGTGTAAATATATTGAGTTAGGTAATTTGTAATATTTATTTAATATCTGTTTTCAATATTCTGTTATATTCATGTTTATTTTATCTTTTGTACACCCCCTGCCTTTCTTATATTCATATAGTTCTTTCCATCCAAAGGTTGCCTGTAAGAGATCGCTTCTAAGCGATAAGGCCGCCCATTGTACTTGTCTCATGTACCTAATGTCTTTTTTTGTAATGTTCTTTTTCTGGTGTACAATAAAGTGTTTTGTATTGTATTGTATTGTATTTGCCTATTTAAAGTTTAAAAATGGCTATTAACACTAAAGTCATTAATTGTTGTTCCGTGAAACCGTGTCAAAATATTGTAAAACAAATAAAATAACTCAAATCATGGTCATAGTCCCGTTCTAAATGACTAAGATAATTCAGTGCAGTTACCGATAGATTTAATCTTTTATGAGCCCTTAAACATTCGCATTACATTCGCGTTCATTGTCGCGAATGCGAATGCGAGTATCGAAAATCTTGCAAATGTTCACGAAAGCGAGTATTCGTTATAATATCTCTAGTATGGTTAAATAACTCTATTAGATTATTAAAATCGATTGATATTAAAGCTGTTTAAAACCTGATTTTATTAAGTAATTATTTTCAGATCCATAATTTAAAATTAAGAGCTGTGTCTTCAGTTAATATGGGCTACATAGCTTCACAAGGTGAGCTTATCTTGCAGCCTGAATAACTTGTAATATTAAATGTAAGAATCTTTAACTTTAATCAATTATAAACATAAATAAGTACACTCGCCACGAATTGATCAAGCTAAATCTAAATTAAAAATTGGTAAATCTTTAGTTCTCATGCCGACCGGTCCCGGGTCAATGTGGCCATTGATCATGACCTTGGTTTTATCCAAGTTCATGCCAAGACCGATGCGTCGTGAGGCTGAAGCTAGGCCGTCCAGCATCCGGTTAAGCTCCTCCAGCGACTCCATCATCGAGACTATGTCATCAGCGAATCGCAGGTGTGAGATGTAATCGCCGTTTATGTTGATGCCCTTACCTTTCTAGTCCAGCGTCTTAAACACATCTTCCAACGCAGAGCAGTTGGATGGGTTTAGACTGCTGGCCCTAAGCTGTACTTGGACACTCATAGTGGCGGCATCATAAAGACATCTCAACATCTCGATATATAGATAGTCTACTTGGCAACGCTGTAAGGATTCCAGAACAGCCCAGGTTTCGACAGAGTCAAAGGCCTTTTCATAGTCCACAAAGGCTATACAGAGATTAGCAATAAACTAATAAAAATAATGTAAACCTATGTACATAAGTCACTATTTAAATAATTGCTGGACAGCCGCTGTCTGGCTAAATTTACGCTCGTACAGAATAGATCTAGGTCCATCAGGGTACCTGAAAAACATTGTAGTAGTTTGAGCACCAATGTCTATTCTACTCAGTAGCTCAGGACAGTCTATTTTGTTTGAAGTTATTTTTAGAAGGAAAGACAGATCAGTTATTTCATGCCATTTTGAATGAGTAATAAAATGAAACTTTTTACAGAGTTCATCATAACTGAAGGGCGGATCTATTTTGATTGTGGCTGAAATTGTAAGACTGTTCCTAGAAGGTTTAAACTTTAAGAAGATGACCGATGTTCTTTAAATATCAACGTTGTAAGAATAAAAAAAGGAACCGAAAGATTTAACTATACTCAGACTATTATATTAGAGTTTTTTATACTTTATAGATAAGGTACCTGCACTCAAAGCTCTGAAAGCTTTTTTTCACACTTACAATAAAATAAAATTCATACTTCAAATTAGGTATATTAATTTATGATTATGAATCAGAAAATATGAAGTGTTGAATGAAAATAGTGCTGTTTTAATACCTTCTAAATAAATACGTTTAAAGTTTTATTAATTACTAGCCGACCCGCCTGCGATTTCTTTCACGTTTTATTTTAAGTCATCTTTCTACGCTACGCATTTTGATGGGCCAACAGATACGGTTCTGCAGTTATTAAAAAAATAACCTTTGACCACATTTTAACTACCTTAGAATACTAATTTCCAAAAATCTGTTCTTAGCGGGTGTTTACGTCTTAAAAGAAACCTCCATGCAAAACTTCATCTTCGTAGCTCTTGTAGTTTCAGAAATTTCTTGATATGTCACCCAGTTTTCTCTTCTCCTTTATATTATATAGATTTTCATTTCCGTCCCCTACCTTTATTCATACCAATATTTTTTTTAATTATGTAAGGGTTATATCATTATGAAACAGACTATAAAATACTAAAATATTATGTAGGTATTCTCTAATCTTAAATAGGCTTCAGGCTCATCGACGAGTCCTCTCATCTGGATACGGTCGACTTAATTGAGCGGATAGATAAAGAACAATAATATTGTAGGACAAACTACACAGCATTAACAAGCCCCAAGCTGAGCAGATCTTGTGTTATGTTATGGGTGATACACATAATACAATATACTAAATATGTATAGATTTTTTAATATACGTAACAAACAACCAGCACCCTTGACAAACATCTGCAGATTGTAACTTACTTTGTTTATTTTAAAAAAAGGCCTAAACTTACTTAAATACACAATAGGTTAGAAAAACGACAATAAAGCTAATAAATTGCATTCACAGGTACATGACAGTGTGGAAAATAAATACTCGCATTTGCGACAATGCACGCGAATGTAATGCGAATGTAAAAGGGCAAATTAAACATTATTATTTTTTAGTAGCTGCACTGAATTATCTTAGTCAGAGGTAAAACGGGTTATATTTACCATGATTTGAGTTATGAGTTATCTTATACATATTTCGACACATAGTCATATTAAGTAACTTTATACGACTTTAATTACCAAAGTTATCGACATAGCTCAAAGGATTAGCAAGATGAAGTGGCAGTGGGCTGGGCATATTTCAAGAAGAACCGACAACCGGGGTAAACGTGTTCTAGAGTGGAGACCGCGACTCGGCAAACGTAGTGTAGGACGCCCTCCGACCAGGTGGGATGAGGATTTGCGAAAGACTGCTGGCAGATGCTGCATGCGGCAAGATGAAGCCAGGGCGCTATGGCGCCCTTTAGGGGAGGCCTATGTCCAGCAGTGGACTGGTATAGGCTGATGATGATACGACTTTAGCGTTAAAAACCTGTATAACAGTACAAATTTTATGCAGAATTACCTTGTTTTCTATGAAAGGAATTATAACGTATTAGTACTAATTATTTTTGTGGAAAAAAAAACTCGAATAACCCATAATAATTCCAGAAACCCTAAAATTCTACTTTTCAAAGTATATCAATCCAATAATCCAAAGTTTTATATGAACTTGGTTTTGGCTTTAGAATGATTTTGAGTCATTTAGCTATAAAACATTAAAAAGGCAGCGGTAGTAGTTTTAAAATGTACCGAGGCGGGAATCGAACCTTAAAATTATTTTTATTAAACGAAATTCTTGAAGAAAAGTAAAATGTAACCTTTATGTTTTTGTAATTGTCCGGATTATTTAGTCGAATAAGGTTACAAAGACCATTGTAACCCTTTAGTTTGACGACGTGAAGCGAAATCTCCGTGGAATAAGGTCACAAAGGCGTTTAGAATAGCGTAGCTTTGAAGAATGCACGTGGAATAAGGTGATAAGCGACAAAAACTAGGGAAAACGGTATTTTTTATTTTTAAAACCCACATGATAATTTAGCTGAAAATATTAGAAAACGATTTAGCAAAAAAAACACACTCGCATAATAGAAACTTTTCGAATTAATAAGAAAAAACCGTCTCCTGTAAAGTTGGTGTTTTGCAACTGTGACCTTATTCGCTGGATACGACGATATAATGTATCAAACTAGGACTTTGGGTAACAAATAAACAACCAAATGTAAATTCTGATATTTCACGAAGCTTGTTATCACAAAATAAGAAAAGTTTTGGAAATGGAACAAACAAAATAGTTAGCCTATTGAATAGCCGTCATAAAAACTAACAAGTTGAAATGGGAAGAAACCATTTTAATTTCAGGGTTGGCTGCCTATGGCTATTGTAAACTAAACTCTGTCCGTAACAGTTACGACTGAATTTACTCTATATTAGTAGAGATAAACTTGATCGTACTTTTCTGCTATTTTACTGGTTCAACTTACTGGAACGTCGAGATATAAATGAAATGATTGTTAAGGACAAAGCTCACTTGTAAAGCTCAGTGATAGCACAGCTCCCGCACGCTTCCTCAAATTGTAATGACCGCTTGCTGTCCACGCGGTTACAGCTAGCAGCAAACTCGCTGTCCACGCACGATCGACAAAGAGCGTAGAGATTTATTCTATTTTATGATAAATAATTTTTGTTTATGACATGTACAAAATATAAGTATTTATATACGTAAGTTGTTATTTCTTCCAATACTACCTACATAAACAGTATTTTATTTACAAGCCACCCTTTATACTTTTTCAATCACTTCTTGTCTATCCTAAGGTTGCCTGGAAGAGATCTCTCTTAGCGATAAGGCCGCCCATTGTACATTATCTGTACCTATATATATGTTTTTTGTAATTATTTGGTGTGCAATAAAGTATATTTGTATTGTATTCTAAAGAGTCGTAAGATTGCACAACTTGTCCATGCTTGAAGCTTGCGATTAGCAAGGCGTCAACCAACAAGTGGCTAGGTTGCGGTAAGCTTGCTACCGCGCGCGGTCTGCTATTTTATGCTGCAATTTAACGTATCTAAAAAAGCTTAGACCCTCTTTTTTTAGGTGCTCGGCTCTGGAATGCTACAACCAAGACCACAAAAAGTACAGGATTTAAACGCGGTGTTGTTGACTTGTATGATTGAAGGCCCCGCATGTTACTTATCGCTGTTTTTGTGTCATTGTGTCACCTACTGTAAAATTAGTGTTCGGTTTTTCAATCGGGGTTTTTTGTTTTGTAATGGAACTTCATGTTGCCGCTTACGAAATATTGACTGTTAAAAAAAAATCTCTCGCGCTGTAATCGTGTGGCGTCTATCATAAAATCATTTTCTATCTATTTGACTTTAATCTTCAATGTACTGAAAGCAAAAATAATTAGGCCCATACTAATTCATAACATAATACTTTTGTTAGTTTAAATGGTTTGCGCAAATTAGAACTTTATCTCCCGGACAATAAAACAGATTGCTTTTGGTTACAGTCTCCTAACTCCTTGTACTTTCTTAACTATATATTTTTCTGACATTACAACGCGAAAGCTACTATTTTAGATTCCAAAAATTCCAAGATTTAGCAGAAAAGCAATTTAAGCTTTATCTCTTACAAATGGAGTTCAAATTCAGAGCACAGCGTAAGCAAGACCGTAATAGTGACAAAGATTGATGGCGCCGTAACCGCGTCTTCATCGAGCCGGTTCTCATTAGACAGGCCGAGCTCCCCCACTACATGTTAACAGATGCTGACGTTGCAAGTATTTTAACCTACAGTTACCTCGCAGTTTGATCGTAACCTCTTTTGTGATTGAAAATAAAAAACTTACGTAGTGGGTCAGAGGGACTTTTGAAACTTGTGTTAAGAACGTTTATTTAGGGATTTCGAATGTGCCGAGGAAGGGAGTTGAAATTTAAGACTAATTAATTCACGATTTCTTTGGCAAATTGGGCGAAGGTCTAAACTGCTGCTGTGGGTTCGACGTCTCTAAACAAAAAAATTTGTATGATCCGCAGATATTTTGTTTTAGATATTAAAAAAA
The DNA here is from genome assembly GCA_946478455.1 of Eupithecia vulgata. Lineage (NCBI taxonomy): Eukaryota > Metazoa > Arthropoda > Insecta > Lepidoptera > Geometridae > Eupithecia > Eupithecia vulgata. Next base: position 12,044,367 of record OX297867.1, read on the forward strand.
TCTCGCTTTGGACTAATGTATTGTTTAGCTATGTATAAGTGTTATGTTGTAGCTATAACAAAAGCTCTGTTTAGTTCCTTTATTAGCCACATGTGCAAAAAACAAGGCAACTCTCTACTAATTGTAACAATATTTATTGCAGTAATATTAATGATTAATAATAATGTATTATTATTGTCAAGCAGCTAAATATCCAGACTTACAATAACCAGCACAGATCTACCCCAAATTTTCATCGAGACCTTCACAGAGCCGTTACGGCTATTAACCAATAGGTTAATACCCTAAATGGAATATATCAAAAAGCTCAAATATGAGCTGTCCAGTATATTCTATAACACGTAAATGGCTATAAAAAAGCCTATCACCGTTGTTATAAAAATGCCAGCTTTGTAAAAGCCGGAATTTCTGGTCCTAGGGCACATCTGTGTTGTTTGTGATTGGCTTAAAGCTTTTGAACAAACGAAACGTTTTTTTTGTGATCTCTTTTATCTATACAAAACTAAACTAAGCCACGTTTTTCGGACTTTTGGCTGGGGTACAGAATACTGCAGGTAACTAAATAACTCAATTTAAATGACTATGAGTTCATCTATCAACGAGAATAGATTGAAACCTCGGATTGTACTTGCAACTCAGTTCAGAGCTTTATAGACTGTTCTCTATGGTTATTCTGATTTAGATTGGGTTAGGGAACAACTCGTCCGCGAAAAAACTCATTCGCGGATAAGTTGTCTACTTAAATTTTTGATAGAGGTATACAACTTGTCCGAAGCAACATTCGAATTAAGTATACTTGATTTTGAAAAACTAGTCACTTTCACAATCCCGACGGGACTCTAATAACGAAATATCTCTTTATTAATAAAGGTTAGTTTTAGCTTGTACTAAAATTAAAACGCATACTGCCTACATTCTCAGATCGATCACTAAAACTTTTTATGTAATATAAAAATTGTTTACTTTATATTTTTAATAAGTTGCGTTTGTTTTTAAAAACACAAAAAAATTAGATGAAGCGTAGGGAGAATAATTAACATGACTGAAGTAGGTTCTCGGAATTAATATATATGTTGGAAAACCAGGCTTTTTATACTATTACTTATCTCTAATTATATTTTATTTATAATTGCATTATGTTACAGTAATCCGATATGCTTTGTTTATTTATCAGAAATAACAATTTTGTTTCCTTATCTCCAACACTCTCTCATCTTTTAGTGACGTCTTACGTTAGGCACCTATACACTACACAATATTTTACATACAAAAAATCTTTTTTTTATCATCTTCACTACAAAAAGTTCTTGTTTTCATATCGCTACATCCCATAGATCAGAGCAAACGGACACACTCCACCACGTGCGCTCTATTAGGCCTCTCGTCGAGTATGAAATACGAGATTATTTATAGACGCAATCCCCTTAATGGGCCGTTGTTAACTACAGAATTTAATGAATGAAGACTTTATACAAACCAAATGTAGGCAAACTTATTTTAAGTTGAGTTAGTGTTTATGGCAACTACTCAAGGTGACGAAATATGCCTGGATAAGCAAAGACAATAATTATTGTAAAAAAAAAACACAAAATAAGGATAAAAGAAGGAGCCTGAAGGCCGCCTTTGTTCTTCGTCTACTCATAGCTTTTAATTTTGTACTGTTTTCTATGTTTGTGTGGTATAATAAAGAATTTTCTATTTATCTATCTAAAATAAGGATCACTTTGTTAAAATCAAAAGGTACCCATTCTGAATTTTACTAACCCCTTTAAGATGTACTTCTTTCTGCCCGGGGCTTCTTACGCGTTATTTCTATAGAAACGTTTCAAGGTTATTTCTGAGAACTAATTTATGAAATAAAAAGTAGCCTATGTTTTATTCCAGGCCTAGAACTCGATCCGTTAAATACTGGAAGTAACAAACACGCATCCAAATATACATCCAAACTTTCGTGTTTATAAATTAGTGTGATTGTATGCACTATGGTATGGTATGGCCCTTTGTGGCGTAGCGAGAGAAAGTTGGCCTGCCAAACAAGAGGTTGCTTGTTCGATTCCCGTCTCGTGACAAAATGTGTATACAAATCTGCAGAATATAAATATCTACATATGTTGCTCGTGTTTTATATGTAGGAAAAATAAATACCTATAAGTAATGTAGCATCTCCTCGAGAGGGGATGAAAAATTACTGATTTTCAAACTTAATAATTACCAAGGATTTTTGTTACAGTGCTTACCCGCACTCTGGGCATCTCTAAGAAATGAAATAAAATCCCAAAAATTTTCCCCCCGTTTTCATTTTTTGTCCCGCCGAAGTCGAAAATTTTTGGGATTTTATTTCATTTAATAATTACCATTTTCTGACTGCGGCTTTGCTCGAGTTTTCCCGAGATAAAATAAAGTAGATCATCATAGTAACAACTACATCTAAACAAATTTTCATCCCGATCCGTTCCGTAGCTTGTCTAGATTTAGGTCAAGAACTTTATTAACCTTATACCTTCAACTTGTTTTTCTTCGTTCGAAATAACTTTTAATCGCGTCTGAAACACATAGAAACAACTTGTATCATAAATAAACAAACCTTAGATAGCTAGGAGACCGTGACTCTGAAAACGTACTGTAGGACGCCCTACAGCGGGTGAGATGACGATCAGCGAAAGACTTCAGGTAGATGCTAGATGCAGCAAACTGAAAACAGGGTGCTATATATATATATACTGCTATATATAGCCATAATACAATTTCAGTATGAGATACCCATAATAATAAATGAAATAAGTTCCCAAAAATTTTCGACTTCAGAGTGCGGGTAAGCACTGTAACAAAAATCCTTAAACAAATAATAATAATAAATAATAACGCTGGACAATTCACGCAGAATTATCTAGCCCCAAGCTAAGCAGAGCTTGTGTTATGGGTACTAGATAACTGATATACATAATACAATACATTACATAGATAGATACTTTTTGTTATACATAAAAAACGACCAGAACACCCGGAACAAATACCTGCAGATCGTACAAATTTTTGTCCCAAGGCGGGAATCGAACCCGCAACCTTCTGCGTCGCAGGCGGATCTTCGCCCACCGCGCCACGAAGGTCGTCATTAATACAATTTCTGCTTTGTTTAATTTGCAGGAGTACAGAAACCCCACATTTAGCTCCAAGAGTGCACGGAGTATGTACTCAAGCTAATAATAGATAGCAACCCCTAACGACCACGTACGTACCACAACTGTTTGGAGTGGAGATTATTCCAGAGCTATCACTGTACACATCGCACAAAACAAATTTGAAGTGAGTTAGTAAACAAACAATCTTGTTATAGGTGAAGATTAGTACGTATATATATGAGATTTTCGGGATAAAACATAATCTATGTGCAATAACAAACTATTATCTATCTCTGTACCAAATTTCATCGAGATCCGTTCAGCTGTTCTGGCGTGATTGAGCAAAAACATACAAAAAAAAACACGCACAAAATAGTTTATTTCTTTTACTTAATCTACAAAAAATACATTTCAGTGGTTTGGGACCCTCTTTTAAGTAATATAATACCTGTGCTAGAGGGTCTCGCACTGCAGCGTCTCGCTCCATCTTGTTTTAAAGTTACTGATGAAACATCTGTACAAATAATTTAATAAATAAAATGATGAAAATGATGAAGAAAGAATAAAAAAATGATGATAAATACTATTAATCGGTTATTTGTCGCGTCTTGTCTCTGTGTAACGTCGGAATAAATAGGAAAATAAACACGATAAATACCTGTTAAATAGTATTTATAATTAAACATCCATCTATCTTCCATTCATCTAAACTTTCCCATTTATAATATACTAAGTGTGATAAAATCAGCTTTGTGTATAATTGATGGCCTATATAATAATATCATCATTATCGGCTTATATTAGTCCACTGCTGGACATAGGCCTCCCCTATAAGCGCCAAAGCGCCCTGTCTTCAGCTTGCCGCATCCAGCATCTGCCAGCAGTATTTCGCAAATCGTCATCGCACCTGGTCGCAGGGCGTCCTACACTACGTTAGCCGAGTCGCAGTCTCCACTCAAGAACACGTTTACCCCAGCGGTTGTCGGTTCTTCTCGGGATATGGCCAGCCCACTACTAGGCCTATATACACAGTATAAATCTACAGCGCCCCAAACATTGAACGAACGCACAGTTGATTGCCCAGTAAAGTGTGTGGTCTGGAAACAGAGCTGGCAATAAAGAAGCGTAAACAATCCATCTCGGAATTACCCCTATAAATATTTAAATATGCCTAATAGAGTAGTCAAAATGTAGAAAAACAACAGGAGTAACAAAGAGGATAAATGAATTGACTATGTTATTTACGCCTTAGTGCATACGCACTAGCTGCTTGTATTAATAAGGTTCATTGTGTTTTTGATTTTTCTGCCACCTAGCAAAGATTTGGTTATTTTTATTTATAGTTACAGTTTATTTAAGATGGGCTACATTACTGGTTTTTGGTCCATGGCGAGATACGAAAATATTTTTTTCTTTTAATTAACTATAAATTTACTGTTTTCGGATTTTTCCCTTTACTTGTGCTATAAGACCTTGCTTCTCGCCAAATTTCATGGTTCTAGATCAACGGGATCCTATAGGTTTTGTGTGCATGTGATTCCCATGGAATATTTAAAAAAATAGACACAAACAGCTGTAACTTTTGATTGCGTTGACTTAGAAGTTTTATTTATATCGCAGCTCCAAGAAGTTACAAGCCTGCGTATATGATGTGAATATCAACTTGATAACTCCACACGTTTCTGAGAAAAGAGGGTTGACAGACGGACAGACGGACAGACGGACAACAAAGTGATCCCATAAGGGTTCCGTTTTTCCTTTTGAGATACGAAACCCTTAAAATAAACATAATAACAGTCCCCTGTCAATATATTTACAAAAACTTGTTGTACACTTATAGAAATATCAATTCCCTAAAAATAGCGACATGCATAGTTTAAGTACTAGAAATAAGAAGAGAGTCGCTGTGTCCGCTGTTTTAGAAGGCAATGTATGTATGTAAACGCTTCTGATATGGCCAGCCCACCTACCAGGCCCTATATACAGCTCAGCAAATGCCACAAAAGCATTTGACGACCTCTGTGGCGCGGTGGGCGAAGGTCCGCCTGCGACGCAGGAGGTTGCGGGTTCAATTCCCGCCTCGGGACAAATGTGTGTACGATCTGCAGACAGCAAGTTCAGGGTGTTCTGGTCGTTTTCTATGTATAATAAAAAATATCTATCTATGTATTGTATTGTATTATGTATATCAGTTATCTAGTACCCATAACACAAGCTATGCTTACCTTGGGGCTAGATAATGCTGTGTAAATTGTCCAGTATTATTTATTTATTATTATTTAGCACGTAAAAGTCGTGCTAAATAATAATAATAATGCTGGACAATTCACAAAGCATTATCTAGTCCCAAGCTAAGCAGAGCTTGTTATATGGGTACTAGAAAAAGTCCATTTTATAATACAATACACAAATAGATACCTATTTTTTATTATACATTGAAAACGACCATACTCAGATAGAAAATGTTAGTGACGGAAAGGTCCTTTCACCCGCAGACACTGGCAAGGAAAATGGCGGAAAATGAATTGGTAAAAATGAATTAAATTTCTAAAAGCAAAAAAGCACAAATTCTATCAATATTTAATGAATGGAATGGATTAAATTATTCTTAAATTTACCTATTGTATAAAATTAATGAGTCTGTTTTCCGTATTTTGGATTATTTGTGGAATTTTTATAGGGAAAATCGAAACTTAAAATAAATCCCTACTCAAATAAATCTGAAATCTGTTTCCACTTTCAATGTTAACTGATATTGCAGTGCGCCCTTTGTTCTGTCTGTTTACGACCATAAAGTAGTTTTTTTCGTTGCAGATGTTGGTTATTTATAGCCAAAATGCACTCTGTAGTAAACTTGACTCAACGATTGTGAGTAGGTAGTGCATTATGGTTTTATGGACTCATCGAAGGATCTCTAGGATACTGGCGAAGTTTGAATGTATTGTCAAATGAGTAGTTACGGTCCCAGAATAAATGTACAGGTTGTTCTTGTTTCAGCGCTAGATTTTTTTTTACCTTGTTTTTTTTTTCAAAATCTTGTACGTGATTCCTAACTTGACTTTTCGATAACTCTCACATTTTCAGAGTTCCGTGACACTAAAAAACTCACCCTGTATAGTATTACGGTATGACGGACTAGATGGTTCGCTCCGATACAAAGCAATGATGGGTATTTGAACTGAGACTAGAAGTTCCTTTTTCTAAATGTTATCTTTTCATTAGTAGTTAAACGAAAGTCTAAGTCTGTATAAATCTCTGCAGTGAAAGGTATTGCACCTCACAAACTTTTATAGAAAATTATTTATTGATTCCATTAGAACAAAAAGCTCTAAGTTCGGTTTGACCATTATGTGCTCGGTGGGTTTGACGGACGTCACCGTCTTGTTTTGCATGAGATTTGCGTAGTAGGTACCATGTCCCTACAGATTCGCTGTACCAAAACATCTAACAAAATTCCAGATTTACGGTAGAGCCTTGCCAGTACAGTACTAAACAAACGCACATATGGACGAAACCAAGGAGCCTCAAATCGCATAAGTAAATTACGTCACGATAACGTCTCGATAATGTAGTCAAACCGAAATCATGCTAAAATTATGAAGCTTAAACGTATCCTAAGAAACATTATCGTCAACAGCTCTGTTCCTAAAAAAGCGAACTCGGTACGTTGTACTCATTAATTTCTACCTTTCTTTAACTCAACGCCATTAAAATGGTATCGGTTTCAAAGCTACCAGCTATAGTATTCCGTTGTTTGCACCACCGAGTCATGAACAAGCGATAAGCCAAAGTTTGCGAAGAAAATGTACCTAACTACCAAAGTTTTACAACACTCTGACACCACTGAGAATAATTTTCGGGCATTATGAAAGTCTAGGCACAGTTTATATGTACCTAGTTCTTCTTCCGAGTTTTTAGTGGTCTGTAGGTATAAATTTTTACAAGCATCTTTATTAACATCATTATTTCATCAATAATGATAATAAAACCACAGAGCAGCTGGTAGCGAGCTGTTAGTGAGTAGCTCGCTCCCGTATTGTAAAAGCTTGCTCAGTCAACGACCTATTGAGTCTTTTGACGCTGACGACCTCTGTGGCGGGGTGGGTGAAGGTTCGTCTGCGACACAGGAGGTTGCGAGTTCGATTCCCGCCTTGGGACAAATATTTGTAATACGATCTGCAGGTATTTGTTTCGGGTGTTCTGGTCGTTGTCTATGTATAATAAAAAATATCTATCTACATATGTAATGTATTGTATTATGTATATCAGTTATCTAGTACCCATAACACAAGCTCTGCTTAGCTTGGGGCTAGGATAATGCTGTGTGAATTGTCCAGCATTATTTATTATTATTTTCTAGACATAAACTTCACTCAAGCACAGTTCTATGACTGAATAAGCTTTCATACTTAGTGTCGCTACTCACCAACAACTCGCTACCAGCTGCTCTGCGGTTTTTGGAACTAAATTCCTTATCGCGCGTTGTGAAAGGGGGCTGGACGGAAAAAATTCTCACGAAAAGTTGTAACGACACTTTTTGAGCCGTGCGGCGTGCGCATGTTTCTCTGTCTGTCTCTCTCTCTCTCTCTTATAGAAAGGAACTTCGTTCCATCCGGGTGTCCCTTGACAACTCTCATTTTTTTAAATTTTATTATTATTATGTGTATACTTGTGTATATCATTTCCATGATCTCGGGCCATATAGTGGATCAGTCTTTTGGGAGGCATGTGTGGGACCCAAGCCAACAGCACAGAGGCTCTTTATGAGAGTTGATCTGACAGCGACGGTTAAGGCGCATACCTCACCCAAAGTGGCGCCGCTACCAAATTTGTCGTATTATTCTGTTTAACAAAGGAATTTTCAAATATCCATCGTCCAGTTTGTGATACCTATCATAATCCTACCAATACACCTATCATCTTTTTTTAATGCCTCTGTAATAGTTTTATTCTATTTAGTTTAGGCAGAGATACGAAGTTTCCCTTGGTGGCCACCAAAATCTATTTTCTGTATGTAGAAGTAAACTAAAGAAACGACAAAGAAACCTTTAAAGAAGCGACGAAGGTTGTCTGGAAGAGATCACTCAAACCGATAAGGCCGCCATTTTTACTTCCTTTATTCTATGTTTTGTTTTTTGTGTTTGTGTCGTACAGTAAAGATGTATCTATCTTCTTATTGAAATTCCCTCTTTATTTCAGTTTTCGATTTAAATGCAATTTTTAGTAGCTTTGTTCACGGAAAAAAATAGTATAGTAAACATCCCGTTATTGCAAATAGTGGTCATAATCACGAATTTATGTTGTTGGTTATCCATATTTTGTAGGATGTTAAAAGGATAACACAGCAGAAATTCACATAATTTACCAGAATTTACCTTAAAACAAAGCTTGAAGGTTCACATTACCGTAAAAGCAATTTATAGTTAAGGAGCCCCTTTGTTCTGCCATTAATTTATAGATGGAAGAAGGAAATATTGGAAAAGCATTGTTTTATAATAATCTCATTTATGTTGAAATTTATCCCTTTTATAAATATCGATTCTTTTATATTAAAGACTTTCATGTCAGCTATGTTGAGTCTTTATTCAGAAAGAAAATAACAATCAAATAACAAATTTAAATTAAAACTAGTATTTACAATAGAAACAATTAAGCTATCTGCAAACTGTTGCAAACAATCTACAGGTAGCTCAACTGATCCATATCAATACCAGTTGAAAGCGTGCCTAAGACACTGGCTGCATTGCCCCGCTGTATAGCAATGCTGATGCGCTGTGCCAGATACTCACCAGCTCTCGGGTCACGCGTCGCTTCGACCAGACGCTCAGATAATTTTTTGAAAACCCTAGTTTGTTGAGTTGAAATAATAACGTGTATAATAATATTAAATAAATAATAGTAAATTATTTCTAGTCCCATGTGAGTTGGGGAGGCCTATTGTGTGTTACGCTACATGCTTCGACACTCACGCCTTCCCATCTCCCTAGGACTTCCGTGAGGGCTGGTGGCGGATTATGGCTCTAATAAAAAAATACGTTTCAGATCTTGAAAGTTCTTTCACTGATAGAAAGTTGAATACTGTATCCCAGAGTGACAAATGCTAGGTTTTCTCCAGTTGATGATAATGATGATGACCTAGCTAGCCTAATGTCATCCATATGCTAGGTGCAACAGAAACTAGGCAAGTGCGCTCATAAGATGCGCACAAGCGTTTGTAGTATTCCCTCACTCTCATAATCTAATGGGACGGCAGACAAACAAAACCGGGGGAGAGGTAAGGCATTGGACCAAAAGTATTGACATGTTTTCCGAGGCACAGAGGTGAAACACCGCCATTTTTCGATGTCCGGACTGTTCCTTTGAATTGTCTTGCTAGAAGAAACCCAATAAAAATATTGATCTGATCTGGTATTTGAACCCACACCTTATTACTCAGCGATTGAGCATGCAACCGCTAGACTAACGAGGCAGTTAAATATTTCTACAGATTCTGCATGAGCGAAGCTATGAGCCGTAGCTTGTTATTTGATAAAACTTTTAGCATCACTAAAATTATCTTTATCTTACAAAAGCTAATGATAATAACTGAGATAATAACAGAGTGATAATAAGCCTTAAGTGGCATTAGGCACATTTAGGAGACTACGACATCGTAACAATATAGAGTGTGATAACTAAGGAAAATAGGTTTTGGATTACCCTACACTATTAAGTCGGGTTAATATTTACGGTTAATGTAATCTTGGCGAGTTGACAGAACATTGCTTTTGTAACTTTTAGTACAAAATGTCCATTTTGTGTAAAATAAACAACTTGCATAGGATAAGAAATGCAATAAGTTCCCAAAAATTTTCGACTTCGGCGGGACTCGAACCCACGTCCCACCCTTAGTACGGGTTCATACGGGTTAATACGGGTTCGAGTCCCGCCGAAGTCGAAAATTTATGGGAACTTATTGCATTTCTTAGAGATGCCCAGAGTGCGGGTAAGCACTGTAACAAAAATCCTTTGCATACGATATTTGGGGTTCTTGAGACGCTGATTGCGCTATCTGAATTTATATTGCCATAATTGTTACATAGAACATGAAATAAGGTGCAATTTGTATAGTAAAGAAATAAATAGACAGATACAAGAAATATAGAAAAATTGCACGTACCTACAACTAGACTGGTAAAAACACAACCAGGGTTTAAGCCTAAAGCTTGATTTATATAACAAGTTACCTCTACTTCCTTTTCAGGAATTTAAAGCAAAGATAAAGACTATTTTAGAATGTAATCCATTTTATAGTATTATAGAGTATTTAACATGTTCATTTGCTAGTTTATAATTGTGACACTTTATTGTTTATATTTATTGTATATTATTGTACATACTTATCATCATTATTATCATTAATTATAAAAAAAAGATTATGATTATTTTTTATTGTAATGTAGTATATAATTGACATGCCAATATTAGTGATAATGTAATGGATAATAAATGAAATTTACTGAAATTAGACCCTAATATTAATACAGAAAAGTAAAGATCTTGACCCCAAGATCAGCTTAGTCCACACAATATGGTTTCTAGAAAAACTTTAGTTAAACTAAGATTGCAATAAAGTTTTTGATATTTTAGTGCGTAAGCCCTCTGAATCGAAGTAATCTATAAAAATTAAAATCACAATTTTTTTTCGATTTCGACGGGATTTAAACCTGTAACCTCTCTCAGTATTACTAAACTTGTTAAATTTAAATTGAATTTACTATTGCCAGTGAAGGTGTTTTCTAATACTCAGAGTCAGAAGTGAGCTCGGGCATTAGGATCGGTAATGCGCGTGTTAAGTCAAAAGCTCAAAAACCGAGGCATGGCTCAAACTTCTATTAAAGATGTTTGAGCCATACTGATCTTTTCTTTACGTTTACAAGCGATTTAAGCGAGGTGGGTAGTGTTCTTGAACAATTTTACATAATTAAGTATTTGTTCTCACGGTTGTTTACCTTAGAATGCACACATAGGCTTAACATAGGGAAAATGAAAGGTAAATAAACGTGATAAATATAACTACAAGTACCTATGCCCACTAAGTATGAGTAAATTTGATGAATTTGTTGGCGGTTGAAAAAACTACAGGGGTACTCGCATTTATACTATCTCAAACTTTTAACCGACTTTGAAAAAGGAGGAGATTCTATGTTCAGTTGTACGTATATTATATTTTTTGTATTTTTGCCGGTTTCTTCATCAATTGTGGACCAATTTGGATGATTAATTTGTTATATTAATTTGCTTAAAGACAACAATCCCGAGATGGTTCTAAAACCTCAGAAAAATTTATTCTCAAGGGATAAGTATTATGCCCGCAAAAAATCAAAAACCGTAGAAATATTAAAGAATGCGAAGTAGTTTTTGTTTTTGTAAACCATAAAAATGATCCTTCATATTTAATTTGTCCACAGAACTCCTGCTCGGAACGCTAAGAACACACCAGAAGGCCGCGTGCGACGAAGAAATGGTGACGCTGATCTGTCCGCGAGGAACCACGATCAGCATCCAAGTGGCCCAGTACGGTGCTTCGGCGTCGCAGAAGGCGTGCTTAAACGATCTCACGGAGTACCAACCCGTGGCTGTCGAGGTTGTGGGTGATACTGAATGCGTGTACAGTAGCGCTTTGCAGGTAAGCTTAATAATTAATTTATTATTTATTTTTCAAACTAAAACTATCATTACAGGAATAAACTAATGCAATAGCTAAGACATACATTACAAATAACACAAAACAAATAATATTATTACGGAGCCAACCTTAAAAAAAATCTTACCTTTTTGGCGTTAGTTTTGAAAACCTTTCGGCAATCACAATTTAGAAGATTGATGACCATTTCTCCCCCCAATTGCTACCACACTACCAATTGCTACCACACTACCAATTGCTACCACACTACCAATTGCTACCACACTACCAATTGCTATCACACTACCAATTGCTACCACACTACCAATTGGTGTTGAAGGTGTTGAATAAAACACAGAAGTAAGATTTTTGTTTTGTTGTGCTTACTCTGGGTATCTCTAAGATATTATTATATTATATTATTATCATTTTTTTTTTGAAATTAAATAAGTTCTTAAAAAAATTTGAGGTGGGAATTCAAGTCCCAAGAACTACCTAACTTTACCCGTAAAACTTATGGATACCTACATGAGTTATCTAAATTATTTTACCCGGACCACTGAGTGATGCGTCAGTAAAATTATTTTGCTAAGTTTTTGATACTTTAGTTGCTCGTTTTAAAATACGGGATTGTCATATTCATACCAATGACTCAAAGTCCCATAAAATTTAAGAACAAAAAGACTTGTGCTTTTCTAGAAACTATAGAAAACTCAATAGAGGAGTAGTCTTTTTAGCGGTCTCCGATGAGATTGATTAACATAACACTGATTACTTATCTATGCCCATGTATTTTCGATAAAATAGTTGTTGATTTTGTCCTAACATAAAATACCTAGCACCATAGAGTAAAAACTCGCTGATGTATCAGTATTCTAAGCCTAGCACACACTTTTCTTATAAGCTAGATAAGTAACAACTCGTTGCATATTTTGACAGAGTTATAGACTCCGAGGATATACTTTAACCCGGGCCCCGACACCAAGGCGATCATAATCATGTAACTACGCATCACTCGTTTTTCTGTCAGGTTAGAGTTCATATTCTGGTGTAGTATCGTTTCATTAATACCTACCAGAATCGGGTCTCAGGCTAATCCCCATACTCGTTGAAATGTCGATGCCGCTACCAAAAAACATTTAAATTGCCGCTATTTCCGGAATGTTTGTGCTTTGGCCCCGATCTGTATATTTCTGCTTCTCGGCTAATCTGCCAGCATAGTCTTTATTGATACTTATTCTGGATTCTATAGACCAATTTTAGATTCTTTAAGAACCGTTGTGTGCATTTTAGATACCTATTTGGCTTTGCTTGATGTAAACAAATTTAAACGTATTTTGGTAGAGCACAGACGGTTAACACCATGCCTATCCAAAAGTCAACATCTTGTAATATTAAATTGGATGCTCTTTGAGGGCTTCATTGTTGATAAAAAAAAATATTTTGATACGGATTAGCTAGTCTGAGATACAAAGCCTGAATTTAAATAGGGTATAACCTCGTTTAAACTTGTTTTCAATAAAAAGTTTGTAAATTTAATTAAAAAATCTGCAACAGTAAAACTACATATAGTTTTGGTTTCTTCTCATAATTTAAGTCGGAAAAAGTCATGCAAATTGTCATGCTCTTTGTATGACTTTTTCTTATCTTTCACAGTTTTTCATTTGACAAACCCCCAGAGCATGATTTTTTGCATGACTTTTTTTTCTAACTTTCACAGTTTTCATTTGGCCATGCTCACTCATCTCAAAAAGCTAGCTATAATACAGCGGGTGTATAGGAAACCCTAGCTATTATTTATACAAACTAAAAAATAAGACTTCCTAGTTTTTGTTTCCATAAAAAAGCGTCTATATTTCTTTTCATGACTTTTCCCTAAGTTTCACAGATTTAGATGACGCCATACACTCTCATCTTAATAAGACACCTATATGGAATGTAGCTAGAAGTATAAATAGTAGGTAGGCCTACTATTTATACTTCTAGCTACATTTTTCGCTATTTATTGCATTTTTGTGTAAAACATGAAGGTACCAAATATTTGCTGAATCAGGGCGTCTTTATTAGCTCAATGATAAGGGTTAAATCCAAAGTTCTTTTCGTATAAACATACAACCCTTGCGTAAGTATATTTTAGGACAATTGTATTTTTATGCTTGGTCATAAAATAGGCTAATGTGTTTTTTGTTAGAAGGGTCAATGAAAGTGAACTATGATGGAAACTAAAGGTTTTCTTTTTAGTTCAGCTTTATCCTAATAAATTGAGACTATTTTTCATTTAGGCGTGGTTTCAATCAAAACAATGAACTGATAAAAACAAATTTGAAAAGAGGATAAGGTGAGCTTTGAAAATTGTAGACGATCCTCGAAGTATATTCCCTTAATATTTCAGTAATTATTCTTTCAATGATAAAAAAATCTCATTAATCCTCATTTTCATTCAATTAATTTGGTACCAACATACTAAAAAAGTTTCTCAAATAATAATCTCAAAGGCCGACACAATGTTTAAGAAACTTCTCTCCCCTCCTTCGAAAGGTAATAAAGCATCTTTCATTATCAAATAAATTAGAGGGACTATATTTATAGGAGAAATCAATTGGTTTCTCAATAACGAACGGTAGTAAAATAATTTTCTTTGTATTATAACATAATTTAATCATGAACTTGAAACTCAATAGTAGGTATTTTGGATTTTACGAAGGTATTATGTATATTATATTAATTGGTATATTATACATATGTTTCTCACTTTCAACCTAAACTTACCTACCGTTTGTTTTGCGTGAGGCCAAGTACAGAGAGATAAAGCAAAGGTTGGAACTCTACTGGCATTTTGGATTTTACAAATGTATTATTAAAAAATGTTTCTTATTTTCACGGTTTTGGGGCATATGGTAAACTTACCCTTTGGTTTGCGTGAGGCCAAGTACAGAGAGATAAGGTAAAAGTTCGAACTCTACTGGCATTTTGGATTTTACAAATGTACCTATTATTAAAAAATGTTTCTTATTTTCACGGTTTTGGGGCATATGGTAAACTTACCCTTTGGTTTGCGTGAGGCCAAGTACAGAGAGATAAGGTAAAAGTTCGAACTCTACTGGCATTTTGGATTTTACAAATGTATTATTAAAAAATGTTTCTTATTTTCACGGTTTTGGGGCATATGGTAAACTTACCCTTTGGTTTGCGTGAGGCCAAGTACAAAGAGATAAGGTTCGATCTCTACTGGTTGCTCTAAAACACCTACGTTCTGTGACCAGCTTCACATTGTATGCTGCTATGTGCCGAACCAGCAGACGACTTCGTCTGCATCGCGTTTCAGCGTCAAACAATCGTGATCGCTACTCTCGAACACGTCATAATAAGACGTTAATTATCATGTCTCACGGATTGGTTAATGCAACTTGCGGTCACAACCTGTCACTCGCAGACAGTAACAACGTGAAAAATTCTATATCTATGGTAACAACAACGGCGCCAACAGTTCAAAACAAATTTTTGGGGTGTCGAGTCGAGAGGTGCGGCGATTTTTTCACCGCTTAGACTGTGCGCAGTGTGTGAGTACTCGGGACCCACTCGCTACCCACAAACATCAAACATCAAAGTGCTTTACTTCCTTTAGACCTCACAGGAGTCTTGGACACGTTACAAAAAAATCTAATCACATAATTAAAACTAGGAAATAAGTGATCACTTTGAATTTTTGTTCACTTCATTCTTCTTTAAGCTTGCTACCACAGGCCCTACGGTTTTTCGTATGTGTATCTCATTTCCAAGATTTGTTGATCGGCTATAAAGTGGCTCGGTATTTTAGGAGGCATATATGTGGGCCGAAGCCTCTGTTCTGTTAACAGAGGCCCTTTTTGATAGTTAATCTAAAGACTAGGGCTACACATAGTGGGTATCATCCTCGGGTGCACAAATGATACACCCGATGGTGATATATTATTATTAAGAGCCTGCAGTATCCCCCAGGGCAAAGGCATGGTAACGAAGACATGTTTCTTTTTTATCCCGCTGGTGAACTCTTCTAACCTTAACTTCTTTATTTTATTCTACTATTTGCGAACCACAAGGCAATATCCACCAACTTTTTTATATAGTTACTTGTAACTCATTTTCTTTCGACTGTTGAAAAAATCTTTCCATGATTCTTTTGATCAATCCAACCTGTAAGAAATATTTTTCTTCAATTACAAAGAACCTTTCGCGTAATCCGAGTGAAGCGGTTAAGTGCGCGTCGACTAAAAGATATTGAGGTTCTGTATAAATTTTAAAGTTTACATTCGCTTGTGCACTCCAATTTTTAGAATGAACTTTTCACTGTTTGAAAATCAATGCAGGAAAATCATAAAATTAGCTTTATAGATAAATTAAAGTACCGATGTGCCACGAAAGTGTTCATTACGATATGCGTACATACATTATTAATAAATACCTAGTTACCTACTTCATCCAATGTATTCATTATTAAAAATATGTAATTCTATAGAATTAACTCATTATTTATTTATAATAATTTTATGTATGACTCACATCATTTTATTAACGGCTACCACTTGGATGTATCCACGACGGAACCCTGAAGAGTCTCCTGATCAAATGTTTGTATTCATTAAACGTTTCGTAAGCGAAAATAAATTGCTTCAAATACTTCTCTAAATAAGATCTGAAAAAATCTTTGAGTTAACGCAGAAAAATTCAACGAGATTTTTCGGTTTTTCCACGTTCCGCCCATCCCGCCTAAGGTTTTACGTTTCTTTGATGGTTTCTGTAGCTAATGTTTGATTTAGATTTCATGTTCTTTGTTTACATTTACACAGGCGTCATTTTTCTTGGTGACTGCTGTGAGATTATAAGAACTTTATTTGGTGTGTAAGAAGGCGTGCCTTTATTAAACAAAACTAGCGAAGTACGAGTCGACTCGCACACGGACCCTCCGTGTGCGAGTCGACTCGTACTTCGCTAGTAACATACATAATTATCATCACTTATTATAATCGTACATAATTATTTCGAAAAGAGAATATAAAAACCAAAGTTTTCTTTAACGTAAAAAGAGCAACAGTCTTTCCTGACATCGTCGCTCATCACCCATCAAGGCCGCTTAGACCGCGCCAATGGCTTAGCTTCGGTGATTGGTACTCGACTTGTAATGGACGTTATAAAATTCATTTCTTTTTATTATTATTTTTTGTTATTCTGTTAATTATATTTAGCCCTAACAAATGTAGAGCAAAAATAGCCAAAAGAAATAATTCACTTTATTGTATGGGACGGAGCCTATTTTTTTTTTTTTTTTTATTATAGCCCCTGTAGAAATGTACATTTTTTAAAAATTCAAATGAATATCTTGTAGCAGCGGGCTGTTTCTCAGGAACCACCTGAGATACAGCCCACTGAAAGACGGACAGACGGACGGACGGACAAACAGCGGAGGCTCAGTAATGGGGTCTCGTTTTCACCCTTCGGGCACGGAACCTTAAAAACCAGTGTTTGCTAAAGCCTGAAATTGCGTCTCGTACTCAAAACAAAATATTATTGTGTTGACCGTGCGTGGTGTCAATGTGGACAGGGCAAATGAAGATTAGAACGTACTTCTAAAAATATTAACTAGCGGTCATGGGTGAAGGAGAGGTCCCTACCCCGTAAGGGTTCTCTAGGCCGATTATAGATAAAAATTGGGTTGACAACTGGATACAAAATTACGATTTAGTATACTTTATTAAGGTACTGTAGGTATTTATGAGCGAGGATACTTGTGTTTTTGTTTATAAAAGCTTATTTTTACCACATAATGGGCTAGTACCGATAGCCGTGGCAGCCAACCCTCCTTTTTAAAAAGCGTGTGAACTCTTTGCAGGAAAAAATGTAGCTCGATGATATGGATTTTGTTTTTCCAAAGTTTCCACGAGGTACTTTTTCACGCACCCGCAGAAAACGCTTGCTTACCGCTGATAAGGTGAGATGATACGCCTGATAGGCTACATTTCCTTTGTTCATACTAGCCTTGAAGACAGAAAGTGTTAAGACACATCCACATGTGTCTTAACACTTTCTTTTCCCAAGTCGCACATGGTCGATCTACAGCACCTCGTGTGGCGGCGGACACGACACCACTGCGTGCCCAATCACAGAGGCCGGGTAGTGAATGCGTTAATATGATCAATAATGTGTTTCCATCAGAACAATTCACAACTCCCATCCTAATCCGTTACTTGGCAGTACACATAAACTTTGTGTATCCCGAAACAATAACAAAAGTGGATCAAAACTCTGAAGTAGGCCCGTAACTTTGAAGTACATAACCTGCCTATCAAATCAATATACATAGTATCCGTAATTCCCAATAACACTTCAAAACTTTGCTTCGTCAAATCTATCGGCCTATCAACTGAAATTGGTTGGGGTTTAGCAAGGGTTTTGCGGTTAGCGGTGAACGTTATAAGTCGGACTCAGGTGTGTTATAGTTGAAAGATTTGTGACAATCTAGAGATGAAACTAATGAATGTTCCAGGGCGTTTCTAAACATCAGACGTAAAATCAATCATCAAGCTTCAAAATATTAAGAATCTGGTTTTCGCGTGTAACGCCGTTGTCTGTACAAAAGAATCACTTTGATACAAAAAATTGGAAAAAAACACGTTTTGTCATCCCCAAGCAATAACAAGGGATTCGATGGCTCCCTCTTGTATAATTTAACTTTTTGTCGTCCCTATTTTACCTGTAAAAATTCTACACGATTGCCGTTTAATTAAAAGTTCGAGCTTTAATAAACCCACGTCCGAAATATTAATCAAAGTTTTTAATCAAACCAGAACAGGCGTACTAACTAATTGTGTAGTATTCCTTGTTACAGACAGTTGTGGAGGCCTGTCAAAAGAAGCGTCAGTGCAAGTTTCACACGAGCCCTAAGGCGTTCGGCGTAGATCCCTGCCCCGGCTCAAGAAGGTTCGTCGAAGTAGCCTACAAATGCCGTCCATGTAAGTAACTTTGTAATGAGGTAGAATTAAGAAAATTGCTCGAATTTTCAGCGTCCATCCCGCTTCGCTCTAAGCGGAAACATAACGAATTTTTCCCCGCATTTTATGTCGTACCTTTTATCCTGTTGTGCTTATTTTTTATTTTATACTGCAATTCGGGTGTATCTTGGGTTAAGCATTGAGTATTATTATATGAGGATGCGTAGATAGCAAAGTGCCATTTGCTGGAATGTTAGGCATTAGAATGGTTGTATAAAAGTTACACTGACCTCGTTGTTTTGTGAATTTCTTTTTATTACGAGCCTTCTGTGTTATGTTGTAGTGCTTTTATACCCGGGGTGTATGAAACCCTTTCCATGGCTGCACGATATTGTACAAAATTAAATATCAAATATTAGTTTATCGAGGCAATATACTTTTATTTTCTTTCCGTGCATAGTTGCTGTTATTTGTTTAATAGGTGGTTATACAATATTCTCATTATAAAACGCAATGAGTTCAATTATTTAAAAAAAAAAACATTTACACGAGAGTAGATTTTAAACCTGATAAAAAATAGGTTGGGTACCGACCTGCTATTAGATAACTATGTACGCTCGAGGCAAAAAAAGATGGCGGACTTTACAATTAGGCGTTTTCCGAAAAAACCCTATTTTCCTCAAACGCCAAAGATAAAAATAGACTGATTTACCCCTCGCCAAGTTTTCAGCCTATTTTTTTTAAAGTACACTCTTTCTAGGCTACACATAGAGGCTTTCTGACGATACGTCCTCGCGTACTGTTTGCATACTTAATTAAGCGTGTTTAAAAAACTATAAGCCTACTTCAAATTCCTGAATAATTAAAATTTGTTTAGAAGTAGCTATGAACCCGGAACACATTTCATTGCCCGCGATTTCATTTGCAAGTGGCGTCATTCATTTAAAATTTCTTAATTTTATAATTAGTCCATTCCTGACGGAGAATTCTACAACATTAAAAAAAAAAATACACCGAACATAGAACCTGCTCCTCCTGAAGCCAGTTAAAAATAAAGACGGAAGAGTGCAAACAAAACACAACATAATATAGAGTGGCTTTTTAAGATGGGAGTGGATGGCCCATACGAAACCATGAGATTTGATTTCCCGCAAAATATATGATAAAAAGATACCTTAAAATGCATGTTTTTGATTTGTCATAAATCGAGGTTATGACTTCTTTCAGGATTTGCCATTTTTTTTCAAAATCTCGTAGTTTAGGAATTTAGCCATTCACTCCCATCTCTAAAAGATACCTAGTAAAAAAACACAGTCTGGATTCGCCAAAACACGTAAATCAAGATTGTAGAAGAGACTCAAAGAAAGGGGTTTCTTTACAGCAGGATGATAGAACTGCAGTTGGCTGGTTGGTTCGATGGTAGTGAGGCAGTAGGTTAGAGTTTAAAATCCGTAAAAAATCCTTATTAACTCATGTAGCTCAGTGCCCCAAAAGAATCGCAGCCTCCGACACAAGACAAGGGATATCTCAGTTCTGAGCTATCTCACGCCAGTTATTGAAGTCTAGTTCGTGAAGGTTGGTATTATCTTCGTTGATCGTTGATGGCCCAAACATCTAAGACAAGTTCTAAGAATAGCTCTCGCCACGTCCACTGCTACCATATAGTACCAAGGAAATAATTTGCTACGAAGCGTCAGATTTTTGCTACGTCGTAGTATATCTACGAAACGCTATACGTTTGCTACGGCGTAGAGCCTCTACGAAGCGTAGCCTTATAAACCTTTTAGCAATAAATTCATACAGTTTTCTGTTATAAAATCGATTTTGTGGGTGTTCTGGCGTAGCGGGCGAAGTTCTGTTTGTGACATAGACCGTTCGATAAAACGGAGATTATTTTAATCAATCAGACAATCTACAGACCAAAAAAATCTTCTTTGTGCAGCCTCTTTCTTAGTCTAATATAACACAATCACTGCTAGCGTCGGCGGTGCGATCCGCAGGGGCGCGCTGTCGGGACAGGGACAGGGACAGATCGCACTCTGTGTTTTCGTGAAAGTGCTAGTGCAGCCAGCGTCTTGGGCACGCTTCCGACTGGTTGATGGTGGATTTATATTGATCAGTTGAGCTACCTGTAGATTGTTTGCAACAGTCTGCAGTTAGCTCAATTGTTTCAGTTGTAAATACTAGTTTTAGTTTAATTATATTATTTGATTGTAATTTTCTTTGTTAATAAAGATATAGTAAAAAAAATACAGACAGACACTGAAGTTTAAAATTTTTGTTTATTTTAAACGAATGACGTTCATACTTTACAAATAAAAAACTGTTATTATTGACATTATAAACAACTTACAATTTATTTATTTGTATAGATCGTCTTCTTAGATTCATTCATTCAGAAGAGTCATTCTTTCGAAAACCTTAACGCCCGTTGTTTTAAATTTTATGAAAATAGTGCAATTTTCTATCCCTCTTTGGCTCGCAAACATTGAAATTGTCAATAAATTGTGCACAGATGGTCATTGACTGTAAGAAAGTTATGAAAAATTGGCAATTTGGCAGAGATTCAAAGTATGTATATACATGCAGAAGTCTCTGACTACCAAATTTGAGTCCAGTGGGGTGTGGAAGTTATGATGATGGGGTGATGAGGCTATGCTTGCCTTTTCTATTGTTGGACGATGAAGAAAAGCAACTTTCTGTCGACTGTTTCAAGAAACTCTTACAAGAGGAAAATATAAAATTTAAAAAGAACTAAAAAAAATTACTATGTTTTTTTTCAATTGCTTCTTCTTACCATCTTTGTTGTTCTTCCAGTCAATTCCAAAGTTACCTGGAAGAGATCGCTCATAGAGATGAGGACGCCTATGTACTTCGTCTACTCATAGAATTTAGTTCTCTACTGTTTTCTGTGTTTGTATGGTACATTAAAGTGTTATCTATCTAGCTAAAGGTTATTTTGGTATATTTTCCCCTTGAGAGTATATTTGCTTCAAGAGGCAAAACATTGGAAGAGCGTAGCCGTTAATAAACCATGTGCAGAAGGCTGGTTCTAACCGACACTGGAAGGGCGGCGCGGTCATAACGCGGTGAAGGTTGTTCGGCGCTGGTTGGCGAGAAATTAATTTTTCTGTGATTTTTAATTGTTTCTTTTGACAAGCACTAAATCAAGCAAAATTTTTTCCGGTTCCGGCGCTCGCACCGTAATGTCACTGTGAAAGTTGCTCCTAACATAAACTCTAAATACTATCAAAAAAACTGTATAAACCCGTGTAGTGTTAGTGTGAATCGAGAGACGAGATCAAAACACAAGTGTAGTGCATATAAACTTTTCGCGATCTACGTTTTACGACTCAAAATAAGGAAAACAATATCAAAATTATAACCTCAAATCTCTGTCCAAAAATTGGCAAACAAGCGTAAGTGACGTAAGAAACAAAACATTCACTCGCCGCTACTGCCAATGTCAAGAACACTGACAATCTTCTCTCCACTGGTATGTGTTTAGTCGTCTAGCGAAGAGCAAGTAACGCCTAAAAAGCAAGAAGTTGAATGTGAAGTCATACGAAGAGTGATTTCGTACGTCCAAAACCTATCACTCACCTCACATTATTGCTTACCAAAAGAAAGAAGTTGAAGTCCTACACTTCGTTGACAAACAAAACAATAAAATTACATAGCTTGGCCAACAATTACAACGAAAATGGAAGAACAAATGCAGCTACTCCTCAAAAACATCAAGGAAGAGATGGAAAAACAAACAGTTACACTCACCACATCTATCACTGAGTCGGTCCTAAGAGAAATGGATAGTAGATTATTGCCGCTGATACAAGAAAATACGCAGTTGAAAAACGAGATTATCAACCTGAATAACAAAATAAAGCAGCTCGACGCGGAAAAAAGGGACAAGAATTTAATTATCTTTGGCTTAGAGGAGCAACCTGGCCGCGAAAACCTACTAGAAATCGTGGTAGAAACCTTCAAACAGACTGGTATACATTTGGAGAAACGTGACATCAATAAAACTTTTCGCATTGGAAGCGCAAAGGGTAGAGCACGCCCTGTTATACTATGCCTAGTAAGTGCGTGGAAAAAAAACGAAATTCTAAAAAACGGGAAAAACCTACCGAAGAACATAACGATAAAGGAAGATTTTAGTAAAGAAACCTTAGAAAAAAGAAAAGATTTAGTACCACAGTTGCTGAAAGAAAGACAAAAGGGTCGCATAGCATACCTAAGACAAGATAAACTTATAGTGAAGGAAGACATATCAGGCTCAAGCACCAACCAGGGAAAAAGAGGCGCATCCACCTCTCCCAACTCTCTGCAATCTGTGGACAGTGTCAACCAACAAAAAAAGAACAAAAGCGATACATTCCACCAAATGTTTAGAAAAAGAGCTAACTCCCTAACAAATAAAAATAAGGCATAGCAATTACAATATTCACATCACAGCGGAAACTCGGAAAACAAAACAAAGAATTACAAAAACATTAATATCACAAAAACTACAACAACAAACACTTCCCCAAGCCGGCTGGTCCCCGTGGGGAAAAATGACCACAACCTTTCAGCCTTTACAAAAACAATCATAGAAAACAATCATAGACCACAATACAGATAAAGACCAAACTACAGACCCAAAAAAGGAAGCTTACAACAAACAAAATACTATCTTAAAAAACAAAGGAAAAATCTACATAGCAATACTAAACTGCCTTTCTCTGAGAACCAATGAAAAACTCCTAGAATTGCATCAAGCTTTGTCCAAAATAAAATGGGACATAGTAGGTCTAAGCGAAGAGACCAAAGAGAAACGGACAAGGATCATTACAGAGTGGTATCCACGAAAGGCAAAGGGAAATGAGGTAGACAACTCAAAAGATGGGAGGACGACACAAAGAAAGTAGGAGGTGCTACGTGGTCTCAATCCGCACGCAGCAGAGAACACTAGAAAGGGCTGGAAGAGGCTTATGTGTCACAAGGACACGCTAAAAATTTAAGTTGAAATAATAATATGTGTAATAATTATAGTAATGTAATTTTTAGCAATAAAAAGCTTAAATAAATAAATAAATAAAAAAATCAAGCAAAAAAGTTATATGCCGCAAATCGTAAGCCTTTATCTATGAAATTATGATAAAACCAAATTCGATTTACTGGTATTTTTAAAGCATCTGGATTTTTTTCCCCAAATGCTCCCGACAACGAATCAAAGTTGATTTAGTCATAAGTATTACTTTAATTATATTGGTACATATCTTATTTAATTTATTACAACTAAAAATAATTACAACTAATATTTACACTTACATCTATATTCTAAAAATCTAAGCCGTCACCAGAAGGCAGAGTGCCCAGAATGCTGGCAGCATTGCCACGTTAAATGGCAATGCTAATTCGTTGACCGAAATAAAAACCAGCATTCCGATCACCTGTGGACTCTATTAATAGTTTTGAAGATCTTTATAGATAACGTGTGCTCCAGGACCCCAAGGACCTAGGGTCATAAGTTATATAAAAATGGTTCGCGGTTTGCGGTAATTATTTTTTCAGAAATTAAAAACCAATGAAAAATTTACAGAACATTATCTAGCCCTAACCTACCCGCGGCAAACTACGTCGAATGCCGCGTACGTAGCACAGCGGACCGGCATTTTCGGTCAAATTCACCTCGGTCTGGCTATAACGAGCACCGGTGCGGTGGTCTAGTCACAGGGTAAAACAGACATGGCTTTTTGAATAATGTGGTTTTTAATTCAGGCTGTTACATCAAACCGCTTAATGTAACAGCAATAGTAACAAAAATCTACTAGCACACATACTTAAAAGGCTTTTCAACAATTTGCTTATTGTTCTTGTCAACAACAAAATATTGAGAGTAGGATATAAACCTCTGGAACTAACATGGTTTTGAATACGTTGATAATCGTTCAGCTATTAAAACTTATAATCTTGTGAAGAAAATAATTATACTTTACTATAATGACTAATTATGATATAAGTTATGATTGAATAATGAATAATGCTGGATAATCCACAAAGCATCGTCTAGCCTCAAACCAAGAAGAGATTGTGTTATAGGTACTAGATGACTAAGAATAAGAATCTTTATTGTGAACTGTGTAACATAGGTCTTATGAACTATTATACATTCTTCAACAGTTACTAACACACACACACACACACAATATACAGTATACAGTTTTTAACTGTTATACTTGTCATTATACAATACAGTAAAAAGATAAATGATATTTTTACTATATATAGAAATACGCAGAAAACCCGGAATAAAATATTATGTACAAAAACAGTTTGATTGTTTTAATAGAACCAAAAACCGTCTCAAATTCCTACATAGCGTAAAAACGCGCTGCTTTCTTATACTTAGATTAATACTGTTTTTCAAGTTTTTCGAGGCAAATACTATTTCCTCGGGAATAACATTTTTATGATATTATTCTCCATAAAATAACAAAAAAAATCAACAGCGGTTGACGGTTCAACCAAACATAGCACTTTCTTTTGAACTCGGTTAGAAATGATAATACTTACGCAAATGTAGACAAGTAAGCAAAGTGGGCCTACGTCAGATACATTGATCATTTGACGACCTCTGTAGCGCGGAGGGCGAAGGTCAGCCTGCGACGCAGGAGGTTGCGGGTTCGATTCCCACCTCGGGACAAAATGTATGTTATGATCTGCAGATATTCGTTCAGGGTGTTCGGGCCGTTTTCTATGTATAATAAAAAATATCCATATTATGTGTTGTATTGTATTGTATTGTATATCAGTTATCTAGAACCCATAACACAAGCTATGCTTAGCTTGGGGCTAGATAATGCTGGGTGAATTGTCCGGCATTCACAAAAAAAAATCTTGATATCAGAGCTAGAAATGAAGCCTAGCAAAATTACGCATGACGAAATACATCCATCAGTTTTGCTGGCTCACCTTGAGGCTTGACTCGCCAGGAGCTTCGCAGATTTGCCTTGCTAAAACTTAGCTAAACTAGGCGGCCATACGTAATCTCCGTTCACACGTGCGTTATGGATCCTCAAGCCGAGCCGTTTTCATGCACGATTAACTTCTGATTACTCATATCTATTTTTGTATTAAGTTACATCTTTATTAAGAAAGAAAATAACATTCAAATATAAGAATTAAATTAATACTAGTATTTACAATAGAAACAATTGAGCTATCTGCAAACTGTTGCAAACAATTTACAGGTAGCTCAACTGATCCATATCAATACCAGTCGGAAGCGTGCCCAATTTTTGTATTTGTATTTTTAGTATCAGAAACTCGTATTATTCGTATTTACAAGATACTAATGGCCAGATAATTGTTTTGAATGTTTGAGAAGCTTTGTTAGTGTCGAAGTCAGAGCGCGGTGCTATACATTTGGCAAGAGGTTATAAAAAACGAACGAAAATCTACATGATGTTAGTTATATTATGCAAGTGTAGTGACACTGGTAATTGAATTGTGTGATACTAAGCGTCAAACACACGAAGCGTTAATGGAACTGCTCGACCGCAGTACTGCGCGTCAAATAAGAACAAACGTAGTGCGTGGCTACAACTGGCGAATAAACTGGCTGCGCAGTTCCGTGCTTCCGCTCAGTGCGTTTGCACCCGTAATTTTAGCTTTTTCGAGGCTCTATGAATAGTATTATCAGCTCATGATGATCATCACAGCGGCTGGAGATATCCCCAATGAATGCTATATCATATTATCTTTAGCTTGCGCATTCGGCTTTTGAATAATTTCAATAGAACCACAGGAGATTTTTTCCCTAAGGAATGGTTATGACACGTAATTATTTCACAAGGATTTGAAGTGGATTTAAAGTTAGATTAAAGTCATATAAAACAAACATTAGTGCCAAAAGTTTCCCAGTATTAAGCTAGGAAAATATAAAAAAACTGATTTATTTGAAACCATTATAACTCATAACCGAAAAACTTGCCAAGAATAGTAATAGGACAACTCATTGAGAGCACAAAGAGAATTATTCGGAGCTGTAATTTGTTTTATAGCTTTCCCTCAGTTCACTGCCAAGTTTGTATTAACTGACCAAAGAGTCTCTCTAATATTCTGTGGATTATAGAGCGTCGCTCTAATCGCTTTGATTTTACATAAATACTATTCCGTCACTAATCTGGAGTGTTTTTGTTATAACAATTGAGGGTCGAAACTTGTTCCATTCCGGCCTGGTCAAGCTAAACCGGAAACGTTTTTCGTGCGGAGATGTGAACTGGCTAGACTGGAGCGGAGATGTGTGTCCCCTAATAACATCAGTCCTCAATTATCTTCATTGTTGGTAATAAAATACCTAAAAAGAGGTTTTTAAAATTTAATTTTATCGTCCGTGTACTTCTCATACCAGTCCTAACTAACAAAATGCAAATTGTACAGAAGGAAGAAAAAAATTGTAAGTTTTTTTTGTATTAAGTCTACAATAAAAACAAAAAGTAGTTGTTTCATATGGTATTTCATATAATGATAGAGAAACATAAACAATATGTGTTGTTCAGAAAAAAAACATTCTTCAGAAACTGAAGTCCCAAGCATAACACTCACACCACACACTGAATTTAGTACATATTATGGTAATGGTTTTCAGCTACAAATAAAGTAATTTTTATTCATACAATATACATCGATACACTCACATACTTCGACAGACTCACATACACTAAGTACACACTAATACACATGAGCTCACTCTGGAGGCTTAGTGGCGCACGAACACGGATGGGCACGGAAGGAGGCGTTTTATCGTTAACCCATTACACATTTTGGATAGGTAGCGTGCTTTGTAGCTGATCTTCATTCATGTAAATTAAACCCGTTTATTTAAACTCAACATTTTGTTGAGTTTGCTTTGTTCTCTCGTTGATTCTGCTCAGTTGACACGTCAACGTATCGAATTTTTTTTAGATAAAAATTACCTGTACCTTTTTATTAGTTTTAATGTCTGGATAACTACTTATTATACGTGTAGTTAAGCTATAAATCAATCTTAACTTATAAAAGACAAGTTACCATCACTTTTAAATGTGAGTTTTTTTTTCCTACATCAAAATAGTACACTGTGGGTTTACTCGCCACATTCCTCTGAGCATCAATCTTTTTTGATAGCGCAGGAACATGGCATTGATCATCATCACACACGGCCTTCTAAACATTATCAGCTTATGCATGTCAGTTTTTAAGTAATATACACTTTCATCTTTTATATTTTTAAGTCATCTGTGTGACTTAAAAGCCGTGTAATGATGATTCTTTGTTAATGGCAATGGTGTCTGGTAGGATACTTTTTGACAGTGTCAAGTAATGCAAAATCATTGTACATTTCTGAGTTAGAGAGAAATTATGAAAAATGTTTGATATTTTCATTTTCACCAGAGCCTAGTTCGTTATCTAGCAGGGTACCACGTGCAGGTTAGGTTAGCTTGGTAGACTAGCCACTGGTGCCCCTTTCACCCAAACCACCAAGTCGTGTGTGTTTAAATACATCAATTTTCTTTTATGTTTTCTTATACCTATCAGAATAAATTATAAATTTTTATTGTATCTACAGACGAATCGAGAACTTCCTTCATTATTTTAAATCACATACTAAAACCAAAACGATCACATTATTGTATTTTGACCTAAATGTCGGTCAGTAACTGATAATAAATAAACGATGACCTTGACAGCAAGTAAAAGCTAGAAAAGTGACTCCCCATCTTTCCAACAAAGAAATTCATTTCGCCACATTATGAATTATGTCTGTAATTAATATTACAGTGGGGAGGGACGTAGCCTGCGCTAGGCGGGGATCGTATCGTCATGTTCCTTGTGCCGACGGTTTTATTATAGGATTTCTTAGTTATTAAAAGAGTTGATGAATGAGATTAACTAATAATCTACCTATTGGTTCTTTTAAAATTTAGGTAAGATAATTTTATGGCCAGCAATCATCATTCAGGAATTTTTCAGAAAACCAAAGTCTATAACTTTTTTTTGGGATAACAAAATAACCACTTAGACAAGTCAAAATAAATGAAACTCTAAATTATTATTAAATAAGAAATAAAGTGTATTTTCTCTTCACTGTAATTTTAGTCGTGTTGTAGTGGGCAAAAAATAAAGTATTTCTTATTTTTTGTTTATAAATACAAAGGGTGATTAAAACCTTTGAAACTAGTATGACGGGACTGCAAAAAGGCCGCTTGTTACTCTAATTCCTCTCTGTGAAAGATCCCGCTATCTATTTAGTTCTATTCTAAGGTAAATAGGGGTTTTAAATTTTTGGAAGGCATTTTCCAAAAAGAAGAAATTACTAACACCACTGTATAAACTACAGACCTTTCCTAATATTAACTTGTTGGTGTTGCCACTTATAAATAACATTCATCCAACAGATGAGTTCCGAAGTAAAGTTGGGTGCGAGAACGACGTGCTGCATCTCAGCTGCAATCCACACTCCAGGGTTGCCATCTACTCTGCACGGTATGGCAGGACCGAGTATGACTCCATACAGTGTCCACAGCCACGAGGGATGAAGGAGGAAAGTAAGTGTTTTAAGAATTTATTAACTTTGTCGGATCCATTCCTTTCACCATAGACATAGAATTTTATCACTATGCCTTTCACATAGTCTTGTATCACCTAC
Source organism: Eupithecia vulgata (assembly GCA_946478455.1). NCBI lineage: Eukaryota > Metazoa > Arthropoda > Insecta > Lepidoptera > Geometridae > Eupithecia > Eupithecia vulgata. The sequence continues at coordinate 12,073,794 of OX297867.1, forward strand.
CTTCGTAAACGTCCCACCAAATCATCATCTCAATTTTATTGATTCCAGTCTCCGTATTTGTAACCGAGTCGAAGCAACCAAGTGTAAAGCAATAATATGCAAATATGGAGCAAGAACCAGCTCTTGTAAAGGCATCCTTCACCGTCTGGTAACATTATTTATCTTACAATAGAAAGGAATATTTCATCCCACCTGGTTATACTCGGCGAAAGCTATTGAAGAATAACAACTGTAAACTTGTCACATCTATTTTCATCCCAATCTTAAAGTAAAGTCATTAAACTGAACCTTTAACTTTCCAATCTTGTAAGAACCTTCAATGCCAACAGTGGATAATGAGCTACGTCATCGAATGGTTTTTTTCCACCGCTTATCCCTCACTTAAACGGAGTTTGGGATGAAATGGGTTACTTTGGTACTTTGGTGAGTTGTCGACGGAAAGTTTGCTAAGCCGACGTTTCTAAGAAGCGGCCACGTGATACCTACTAATCGTACAATTTATAAGAATCGTTGAATAAAACTAGCTATGTAGCGGTTAATCAACCATTATTTTTTTCTTTTTACACGCAAGATTAATTAGGTAATGTATATGCTTCTACAACAAAACTCCAAGTTAGTTGAAAAAATAAATACCTATCTATAAATATATATATTTTTTGAATTTCCTGATTTTAACAGGACCAAGACAACGCTGTAACAAAAAATGGCGAACAGCACTTGAAAAGTAGCATTTTGTGGTGATCCTATTTTTCTAACATTCAGCAAATCTTTGTGCAGCATGTATGAATTGTCTAACATATCCTTTCTAAAAAGGCTTACTATAAAATATCAGATTATCTAGAGGATTATAAAGTTTGCGACGAGTATTGCTCCAACTCGAAAACTAATATTCTAACAAGGTAAAGGTTTCTTGTTCGCTTCTTGAATCATCTTAAAAATATTGAAGTGGACTAAATATCAAAGTGATCACTTAATTTCCTTGTTTTACTTACGTTATCTGAGTTTTGTGACGTGTCCAAGAGATCTGTGAGGTCTAAAGGCAAAAAAGCACTTTGAGATCAGAATTTTTAACAGACTTCGAAAAGAGGTGTATGTGTTTTAATACTGTTCGATTGTATGTGTGTTTTTTATGTGTGTTAGTCGAATTTCCTGTAAGTTGTGCACCGATTTTGATGGTTCTATCGCTATTCTATAATATATAGAATGTGACCAGGTGATGATCCCAAAAAAAATGTTTTCCCGAGGGATAAGACAGTATTACAGTTTCGAGCTAATACGATATATTATATAATCAGACTAATATTAATACGGAAAAAGTAGGTTTGTATGTTTGCTCATCCTCCACTCTCAAACGGCTAAACAGATTTGCATGTAATTTGGCACCATGATAGTTTCCTGGATTAAAAAATGGCTACTTTGTCGATCTTCCCGTGGGATGATCAAATGATTCAAATAAATTATGTCAATCAACGCGTGTAAAACCGTGAGACGCAGTTTCTAATACCTACACTAAATAAATAATAAAAATAATGATGGACAATTCACACAGCACTATCTAGCCATACTATACATATCTAACATAACTGATATAGGTACATATTTTTATTCTACTTAGAAAACGTACAGAACACTCAAATATCTACAGATATTTCAAACATTTGTGCCGTGTAGAGGTGGGAATCGAACCCGCAACCTCCTGCGTCGCAGACGGACCTTAGTCCACCGCGCCACCGAGGTCGTCGCCTTATACCTAAAGTACTATATCATTATTTTGGACCCTACAGCTATACGTAACCGATCCCCAACATTGAAATAATTCATTGTTAGAGATAAAGAGGTAAATCTTTTTTTAGGAAAAATAATGATGTGGGATTACTTTGTGTATTTCATGATACCATTACAATACTTAGGACCGATCTAAGTTGATTTGATTTTGATCCAAGGGCTTTATAAAATAAAATAAATAAAAGTCTTATTTCATATAACTACGATCCATAATTGCTTAGTAGCACAGATTATGATGACCTCTGCGGCGCGGTGGGCAAAGGTCCGCCTGCCACGCAGGAGGTTGCGGGTTCGATCCCAAGGCGGGGCTTGGGACCAATATTTTGTACGATCTGCAGGAATTTGTTTCGGGTGTTCTGTGTATAGTAAAAAATATCTGTGTTTGTAATGTATTGTATTATGTAAGAAATGAAATAAGTTCCCAAAAAATTTCGACTTCGGCGGGACTCGAACCCGCGTCCCACCCTTAGCACGGGTGTGCTCTAACCAACTAAGCCACGAAGTCTCTGTCGGTTCTCGTCGAAAATCTTTGGGACCTCTTACGGACTGTAGCGCCGGTGACTCCACCTACAGAGAAAACAATTAAAGTTTCCAATGTTCAAAGACTAAAGTTACATTTAGTTCGTTTGACTCGAGGTGTTGCCGTTGCTAAATTCTAAGGATTTTTGTTATAGTGCTTACCCGCACTCTGGGCATCTCTAAGAAATGAAATAAGTTCCCAAAAATTTTCGACTTCGGCGGTTATTGTATTATGTATATCTCTTATCTAATAGTACCCATAACACAAGCTCTGCTTAGCTTGGGGCTAGTTAATACTGTGAGAATTTTCCAGCATTATTTATTTAATTACCTATTATTTTAATGTGTTAATTTCGTAGCCACAGAACCTTTCTATTATAGTTAAAATGAAAACAAATTAATTCAAATCAAGACAAATTAACTCAAATTACAGAAAATTAAATCAAGACAAATTAACTCAAATTACATAAAATCAAATCGAATGAAATTGAAGCAGTCAAATTAAACAATAAATTCTATTTAAACAAATTAAATTACTTTTCGCACAAAGTGCTGCCATTACAGCGTAGTGATACTGCCAGCTACAGTTTGTAGGATGGTGGGGCTGTCCCGCACTCAGCGCATAAGGGACTCCGTCTTTTTTCGGAGGATCAAAGTGAAAGTCAATAATTTTATTTCTTTAGGCTTACAAAATATAAGCACTAAGACAAGTCAAATTTAATGCTATAAACAGGTTCATAAATAGTCATTATTATCAAATAAGAAATATGATGTTATTGATTTTATTCACCTAAATTTTTTGTCCACTAGTGGAAGAAGCGAAAAATAAACCACTAGTAAGTTTTATTAAACTTTAAATTAATACATTATCTCAGTCTAAATATAATCGAATTTATATATAGGTAACTCAATATTTATATAAAACTAACTAAGCTTAACATTATTTTCCTTAAATACCAATGAGGATGGCAACAAAGCCTCTTATACTCAGCCAGCATCCCTGATGCTCTGCAGAAACGAGGCAGTCCCAACATCATCCTAAACATATTATTATAATAGCTGCTGCCCTCAGCTTCGCACGCGTAGTTTTAGGGCATTTTTATCCCATGGGAACTGATTTATGGGATGAAATGTAAAATTTCAGTTCAGTAGTTTTGGTGTGAAGAGAAAACAAACACCCAAACATCTAAATATCCATATTTTTTCATTTATGATGTTAGTGTGATGTGATGTATTCGCTCATTAGGCGTGCCAAGCCGCGGGCTGAAACTAGTAAATAATCATGCTGGAAAATTCACACAACATCATCAAAACTTAACCTAAGCAGAGCTTGTTTTATCGGTAATAATGACTTATATAATTAAGAAATGACTAATATAATACAAAACATAGATAGATAGTTTTGATACATACAAAATACCCAGAAAAAAAATTGCCGGTCATACAATTATTTGTCACAAGGCAGAAATCGAACTAGTAACCTCCCACGTCGCAGGCGGACCTTCGCCGCGCCACATTGCTCGCTAAAATTTAAAGGCCACACCTAGTAATAGTTCAATACAATTTTAAAAAGGGTAAACTCACCCATGTGTTACCTTTAAGCTGGATGAGTTTTCCCCCTAACCCTCGTTACTTAGTATTAATGGTTACGTATGGATTTTACAAATTCAAAGTCGACCGCTGCCGAACCATTTTACTAACAACCTTATGTAACCGTACGGGTGGTGGTTCGCGCCGCGACCGCGACCTGAGACCGAGACCAAAGACAGAGACAGGAGACTGCGACCGGCAGTTGTTATTCAACCAAACAATACACCTATCCACATCACACTGACCAGCGTAACACACCAACTAGACCCCCGAACAAACCAGAAGCCAGAGCTCATAGACACCCACACCCTAACATTATCTACCTAAATAGAGCTTTTTCATGCCATTTTCACACAAAACCAACGAAACCTGGACCCTCGCACCGCTACGACACGTCTAAAAACGAAGGGCCATATTACGCTGGTTTTCCGGTGGTCCAGAACATACTATTTATAGCTACTTTTGTACGAGAACAATTAATGAGCTACCTATTATTTTGTATATTCATGATAATGGTATCATGAATACACAAAATAGTAATGGTACTAGAGAACCCATTATTTGACTGTAAAATAAAAGACGATCTATCTGCTAAGAACCAATCTAAATAAATACTAAGCTTTATAATAACTACTGGTCGCGGTCTACTAATTAATATTAATTATTATTTAATATTATAAACTGTTTTTACCTTCGCCCCGTGACCACGATCGCTGAAACGCGGTTGAAACGTTGGGGAAAAGAAAGCAAAAGGTACGCGATAAATACCCGATAAATAATCTTAAATATGTTTGTGGTGAGGTGTGGCAAGGTGGTAGTTCGCGCCGCGAGCGGGACCTGAGAGGCTGAGACCGAGACCAAATACAGAGACAGTAGACCGCGACCGTTAATTTTCATTTATCTTTGTACGGGTGCCATTTCGCGCGGCGACAGAGACGCGAGACCGAAGAAAACAAGGCGATCACCGCCCGTACAAACCTTTATAATAACTACTGGTCGCGGTCTACTGTGTCTGTCTTTGGTCTCGGTCTTAGGTCGCGGTCGCGGCGTGACCGCCTTTACAGTATAGCACTGTACCGACGGTCGTTAGTAAAATGATCGGTAGTGGTCGAATTTGACCGTTGGCTGGTAGATATGAAATTCAGTAAGGGATTCACAAAGAATATTCCAACCTAAGCAGAGCTTGTATGGGTTTTACTATAGATTAAAATAGCCTAACTGTTGCCGGTGCAATGATGCAATTTTCTCCATTATTCTCTTTTCAATAGGGTCTCTTTTCTTTATGCGACATGACAGCGGATTTCTCTTAGATCTGCCTCATATATAGTTATCTCTTGGTCTGCTTTACTGTGTAATGCGAGTCCATTCACTTATAAGTACATATCAGTTATAAAGTCTGTAAACTAGGTAACTGTAGTAATAGTTTTTTTAGGGTTCCGTACCCAAAGGATAAAACGGGATCCTATTATTAAGACTCCGCTGCTGTCCGTCCGTCTGTGTATTTGTCTGTCTGTCCGTCTGTCAACAGGCTGTATCTCAAGAACCTTGATTTTTAGCAGTTAAAATTTTCACAGATGGTGTATTTCTATTATCGTTATAGCAACAAATTTTAATGCTAAAAACCAACATAAATATTTAAGGGGGCTCCCATACAAACAAACGTGTGTAGGTAATAACAAACGTGATTTTTTGTCGTTTTTATAGATAATAGTACGGAACCCTTTTCGCGCGAGTCCCACTCGCACTTGGCCGGTTTTATTTATTCTACATAGAATACAGCCAGTACAACCCAAATCCCTAACAAATACCTGCAGTTCGTACAAACATTTGTTCCGTAGCGGGAATTTAACCCGCAGAAACAAATAAAATAAATAATGCTGGACAATTCACACAGCATTATCTAGCCCCAAGCTAAGCAGAGCTTGTGTTATGGGTACAAGATAACTGATATACATAATACAATACGTTACATAGATAGATATTGTTTTTTATACATAGTAAACGACCAGAACACCCGGAACAAATACCTGCAGATCGTACAAATATTTGTCCCAGGGCGGAAATCGAACCCGCGACCTTTTGCGTCGCAGGCGGACCTTCGCCCACCGCGCCAATGAAGTCGTCGAGATAATAGTAAGGTCTTGCGCGAGTCCTACCTTGCACTTGGCCGGTTTTATTTATTCTACATAAAAAACAGCTAGTACACGAATCCCTAACAAATACCTGCAGTTCGTACAAACATTTGTTCCGTAGCGGGAATTGAACCTGCAGAAACATCCTGCGTCGCAAGCGGACTGTTTCTCGCTGTGTCACAGTCACAGCACAATGGCATTGCTAATTCAGAGGCGCTATTGATTGATTAGCGCGTTCCCTACCTTCTTTGAATTTCGAATTAAGCGTTGATGAAATTGAAATTGGAATGTGTTTGACAGCGCGCTGTGCCAAATTTACTCGTTCTACTGGCTCTCAATAGGTCTTTGCTGAAAATCAGTGTTTTGCTTCATTAGCAAAATATTACGCTGAGCCAAGGCCTTTTTGACATACTGCAGCACACATAGACACCTTACCTAGATTTTAATTATTTTAGTATTTGTTTTTATAAATGTATTCTATCATTGTTTGACGACCTCAGTGGCGCAGCGGGCGAGAGTCTGCCTGCGACGCAAGAGGTTGCGGGTTCGATCCCCGCCTCGGAACAAATTTGTGTACGATCTGCAGAAATTTGTTTCGTTGGTCTGGGTGTTTTCTACCTATGTATAATAAAAAATATCTATCTATGTAATGTATAATATTACGTATATCAGTTATCTAGTACCCATAACACAAGCTCTGCTTACCTTGGGGCTAGATAATGCTGTGTGAATTGTCCAGCATTATTTATTATTATTATTTTATTATTGTTTGTTTTTACTAGTGTACTGTTTAATTGTTGTATAATATAGTGTGTCTTTATGAAAAAAAAATATTTTTACTGGGTTGTCTAACGAGTTTTTTAAATAACAGCCTGCCTCTTTGATTCATTTATATGTCTAAATAGACGGTCAAAGTCGCTAAAGCGAATATAAATGGGGTCGAAGTTTTTGCCTTTAAATCTTTAACTCGATTTTTATCTTTGAGCATATTAATTTTGTATACACTTGTCACTATAATATACCTATGAAGGTATATTAACTATTTTTAATGAGAAATTTAAAAAATTTAAAAATTAGAAAGACTTTCCTTAGAGCTCTGGACAATGAATACGTCAATAGTTTTTATTCTTGGTGCTTTAACCATATATTTAAACGATCCCTGAAATAAGCCAGAAATATATAAATATTAAAGTTGGTTTGGCCATATTCATTCAACATCAAAAAAAAACAGAATGGATTATTCAATGCGTCCGGCCAGGTATAAAACCAGTAGGTAGGATTAACTATCGACTTTTATTTCGGACGAACGCGTGCGAGCGCCGCGAGTTAAAGCTGGTTTGAAATAAACGAAGAAATTTTTGAATAATGAAAGGTCTATTTCAAAATAAGAAGTGATAATAAAGCAATTGTATAATCAGTTTTACCTTACAGCATGCCTGGAACCGTACGCGACGGAGACTGCGATGAGGGAATGCCACGGCAAGAGACGCTGTGTGCTGTCCGCTGATAGCAGTATGTTTGGGAAGCCTTGCCGGATAGGGAGCAAGGCCTATCTCAAAGTTGTTTACACTTGCGGTGAGTATCTTTAACACTTACTTCGGTTAAAGCGTATAATACCCCACCCAAAGTGGCGCCGCAACCTAATTTATCTTATATTCCGTTTAACAAAGGAAATTTAAAAAATCCATCGCACAGTTTGTGATTCTTATTAAAAGCTTTTTTTAATGCCTCTGTAATAGTTTTATTCTATTTAGTTTAGGCAGAGATACGAACATAGATTTTGGTGGCCACCAAGGACAACTTCGATTCACTGCCTAAACTAAATAGAATAAAACTATAATAGAGGCAATAAAAAAAGCTTATAATAAGTATCACAAATTGTACGATCGATTTTTGCAATTTCCTTTGTTAAACGAAAGAATAAGATAAAGTAGGTGGCGGCGCTAGTTTGGGTGGGGTATGCGCCTCAATAATTGACATTACAAAACATTGTTAAGTAAAAATCCTTAACAATACTGATGATGAAAAAAGACAGTAGATACGTATTAATCATGCTTCTCTGAAGATTGCATCGTCTTAGGTATTCAGCTTCGCTTCTCTTCCCTTAGACTTATGAACACTTGAATCAATTTTTTATCATATTCAAAAAATTGGCGGTAGCTAGAAAAAAAATCTAGTTAAACATCAACTGGTGAACATTGTATGTATCTACGTATTTTTATAAGAGCAAATTTATTTTTAACTGTTCTAGAATTGATTGTTTAACTACTGCTAAATTAATCCACAAATAGTAAAGTTTAGCAGAATAGTTCCCCTAAAAGAATCTTCAGAGGAACTATTCTGCTAAACTAATCGCTGCACTTATTGAAGTAAAGCGGGGCAACAGGTTATTAAATGGTCATTTTAATTAATATTTATGCCTGATGGCCTGACGCTGCATTATTATTTACCATTTTCATGCCCGTTTCCCACTTGTTCACTTCAATCAGTCGTCATCTCAGCACTCAATCCTTTTTAGGGTTCCGTATTTTCTCACGTAATCTTTCACGAACTCCTTCCGGCAATTTAGTGGCGAAATCTTTACTTTTCGAGGCAACGAGCAGTGCTTCCAGCAATTTAGTGACAAAATTAGTATTTTCGTAGAAACTTGAATATTTTGCGCCACAAAATGCGTCTGTTATTCTGGTGAGCGATTAATCCTTGCAAAATGCCGATTCAAATGACAATGGAGTTCACCGGCGATTCAAACTCCATGACATGTTTCGCATAATCGGTTTAACATTAATATGCTAAACGATTCTGATTTAGTAATCTATGCTAGTGGGGAGCAGATTCAATAGTTACCGAACGCTGATAAAATATTATGATACCAGTTGATTTAAATTTGAAATTCGTTTATTATGTGAACTAAAGTGTTTTCAACGAAATGGCTTTCCTTAACCTTAGTTTTTTATGTTAATTCGAAGTTTCCGTCTTTTTCGGGATTTTTTTTTTATGTTAGAAAACGTATAATTGTTTTTTTTTAATATATTTTTTTTTGACACAGTGACGTCTTTTGCATCAACTTGTGGGAACTAGAAACAATGAGTAAATAGTACATAGTATGAGTACCTATTAGTACTTTTTGGTAGGAACTTTTCGTTGCATTTTTTATTTTAATTATTTTATTATTTTTATACAGGTCTGTAAATAAATATAGCACCCTTATGAACTATATCTTATATTGCTTAACAGATTCTGATCTTTCGATATATTTCTATCAGCGCCTTGGCATCCAGGGACGCTAGGTCTATAAGTGGATGCTGTTGCAACCTTCCAGAAGATATGATTAGAATCAAACAATTTTTGACGAGTTTTTGATTCAGAAATAAAGTCAAATTAACTAAGTCATTAGACAAGTACGTCAAACACAAGATAATTCCAAAGTATTTGGATCGTGATACAAATCAAACATATTTTTATCTACTTATATCGAATTCGTTACGGTTGTAAGCGGTCTACTAATATCGATATACTTTTCCCGGTACTATCATCCAATATCATCATCATACGCAGCTGGTTGGAAAATATGCCATTTGTTGAGTTAGCGCTGAGAGAACGTATTTTAACGCTCCTTATTTACTTTCATTTCTGTTTCAAAAAAAATAGTAGATAATAAAAAATAAGTTGCGTATCCATTCAGCCTACAAACACGCACTAGCTATAGGTAATATAACAAACAATTAAAATTAATAAATTACGCTGAAGGTGATTTCTTGTTTCTGAAGTTAAAATTCACTTTACCACGAAACAATTTTCCGCTACAAAACTCTTTAATTACCAACCAAATACGTTTCTTCTCGACAAAATCAGTTTGTATATTGAATTTCAGCTTTAAATCGTGGGTGTTAGAGTACTAATACTGTAGAATAAGTAAAAAACCACCATCATCATCAGCCTATATTTGTCCACTGCTGGATATAGGTCTCCCTTAATGAGTGTCATAGCGCCCTGTCTTCAGCTTACCGCATCCAGCATCTGCCAGCAGTCTTTCGCGAATCGTCATCCCATCTGGTCGGAAGGCGTCCTACACTACTTTTACCGAGTCGCAGTCTCCACTCAAGAACACGTTTACCCTAGCGGTTGCCTTCACCTAACCTAATTCTAATAATTTGCTTGTATTGAAAAACGACAACCGACTACGAATTCATTAATTTTGTATACCGTTTTTTTACCTTTGCGGGACATATGGGACAACTACGCGCTTGTTCTCTATGGTAAACCCAGGATAGATGTTTCACTATTTGAAAGGGCCTTATAGTTCTAAAATCATTAATTTGTCGTTTATGAATTTATTTTGTTACTTGATTAGGCCGGAATTGAGTTCCTGCAGACCCATTTCTTGAGGAGATTGTTTTTTACTTGCCTAATTCTATGGTTTGGTGCTCCTCTATGAGAATTCTAAGGAGGATTGATACCTCTAAATAAGATAATTAAGGAAAATTTTAATTTAATGTAATAACAATAATTCTGAGTTTTAACATTCATACTCATGATGAAAGTTTTGGTTTTGTTCAAATATTAAAAAAAAATACTATGTAAATAAAATCGATTTTTAGCTTTTTCAAAACAATTAAATTTTATTTGTATACATTTTTGCGGTTAAGCTCTCGTGAGAAAAATCTCTTAGCAAAGGTCGTAAAGTTCAAATTACGGCGCTTGTGAAGGAAATCCGTAATTTTTTGTTTATTTACTAAGTCGAACCATCGTTATACTTTACGACCTCGTAAAAAAGATGATGAATAAAATCAAGGTGTTTATGTTCTTGTTATGAAGGGTATTATTTAATATCTGGTTAGAATATTGATTTTCAATCAACAAGATCTTGTAGAGGTCTTTTATTACATATTTTTTGCAAAGAGTTATGTAATGGTTTTTTGAATTAAAGTCATTTACGAGTATAACGGGATATTTATCATGATTAGATTTTTGAGTTTTCGTTTATTTTGGCACAGTTTCATCACGGAAGAACTGTGCCGAAATATTGAAAAACTTAAAAAATCGAATCATGGTAAATATTCCGTTATAAATGACTTTAATGTTAATAACGATGATAGTTTTAAAAGGTTTTTTGAATGTGTGACAATAATTCGACTTGGCTTATTATAGATTTTCAAATTCTATGCAAACTTTAAAAGATCCTCTTTGGCAAAAACAAATTATGTCAACCCCTTAAAACACAGTTAAAATTCAATCATTTTATAACAGCTATGGCTTACTTTGGTATTTTGTCTCACGTCATTGTTATTTGTTTCTGTGGTAATCATAATTTAGATTTCTATGGAGGCAACACAAATGGTTTAAAAAAACCAACATTTAAAATATGGTAATGTCAACCATGAAACCAACAAACAATAAAACGTGAAAATTTTATTCTAAACTGAAAATATCTTCAGCATCCCAAACTGAAAGAAAGTACGACAAAAGCCTGAAATCTTCAGCGTTTCCTTTCCCCTGGTAGATAATCCCACACTTTATGGACTAGTCCAAACTTCGCTTAGGAAAACTTTGTGCAGTTGTATTGTATTTTTGGAAAGTGCTGTGAATTTTATTTATCAGCAATACAATTGGACAAGCCGAATGGGTTTCAAGTAGTTTGACCTACTTGTAAGTTATTTATGGCTCTTTTGTTCTCGTTGCCAAAGATATTAGAAAAGGAACCATACATTGGCACCTTCCTTGCAGGAAATAGCCAATGGGTTTTCAATAGGACTTGGAACGGAAAGTGTACCATTTTAATGGTATTGTAGAAATACTTTAGTTTAGGTAACTAGTTATTGACGGAGGTAACTAAGACGTGAATAACACTACTTTTTATAAAATCGTGACCGTAAATAATACAAAAAAACTAAGAAATCAACAAACCTGTCGGATGTAAACAACATAAATCTAGAACCAAACGCAAGTGAACCGAACGATCTATACATAAATATTCGACAAGGAAAACAAAGCAAACCGAATCTTTGAAAAATGGAGGAAAAAACTTTTAGAATGATCGCCATCGTAAAATTTCAGAAACCTTCTGACAGTTTCTACATTACCATATTGAGATTGTTTTTTAATTGAATTAACCAGTTAGAGTGCCCGTTCACCTTCATAACTAAATTCGAGTACCTACTTTATTTATTTATTTACCTGCCCGCAAATCATTTTATATCTTGAAGCAATACACGAAATGGAGATTCCTAAAATTAATTTGACGGAGAATTTTCATAAATATTAATCTCCGGGATTTGGATATTATATTATTGCGTTGTTCTGTTCCAAATAAGATAAACCATTTTATACCTAATTCGAGCCACGTGAAATTGAAATGGAATGATTATTAATGAATTTCATATTTGCGGTGAAAACTCTGTTCATTTTATTGCTTGCTAGTTCAGAAGATACTTTTGACGATTTCCTATTTTAATTATATTTAAATCGTCAAATTACTAAAAGGAGCAAAGATGACAACTATATTTTGTATTATTTACTGGACAAATGCTATTTAAGTGGGAATAATCGAAGTATGGGCTATTTAAACAATAAGTTACTAGGTTATTTTGCATCATTTCCACAATATCTATAATATCAAGTCATATACGTCACAAGAAAATAATAATAATAATAATGCTGGACAATTCACACAGCATTATCTAGCCCCAAGGAAGCAACTGATATACATAATACAATACATTACATAGATAGATATTTTTTATTATACAGTGAAAACACCCAGACCAACGGAACAAATTTCTGCAGATCGTACACAAATTTGTTCCGAGGCGGGGATCGAACACGCAACCTCTTGCGTCGCAGGCAGACTCTCGCCCGCTGCGCCACTGAGGTCGACAAAATAATCCTCCTATTATTCTAAAACCAATTAAATCAAATAAGAACAGTGAATAACCAAGTTGATTTTTCAAATTTAAATAAGACTGACACTTTAATTAATATTGATAACCTGTAAAGAATACCTTTTATCTTTGTTCTAAACTTCTGAAAATAGCTGTCCGCCGTACAATGAACGGAAGACTAAGATGAGTTTGTTGCGTCAAGCTGACAATCTTCTTTGATTAGGGGAGGCATCTACCTATAATTTTTTTACTTGCTTGACGACACCTGACTAACTTAACGTGTTATTGAGTGGAGAAAGCGACTCGTCCGGTGGCCGGGTTTGATTATCCACCTGCAAAAGACTACAGGCAGCTGCAGCTGGATGTCGCAAGTTAAAGACTAGCGAGGCATAACAGTGAATAAAGCTGATGCTGATATTAAATTTGTGTATAGTACAAGATGATCGCATTATCTCATACGTACCATATGGCCAACGGAATCAAAGAATTGGAATTGATGAAACAAATACCATTCTGTTACTTCGTCCGACTCATAAATACTTCCCATGCTGGATTCGCAGTATAAAATTCCATTCATACAACTTCCTCGGATTGTTCGTCTCGGAAGAGTAATATCTCACCTCTACGCCTCTTACCCTCGAATACTCAAACGCTTCTCAGACTTAAGCACGTCTCAAGTGACGAATTTTTGACAGATTTTAATTGAAAACTGTCATAAAATCGCAACTTGAGACGTTCTTATATCAGAATTGCGTTTGAGTATTCGGGGGTTAGTGATTATAACCAATTTCATACAATCGCGAGTCTACGCGGGCTCTACGCGATTTAAGTTATTAACATAATGAATAAAATATAAATTTATAAGTTAATAACTTATTCTTGAAGTCTTTTAGTGAATGAGACTGGCATTTTAAATACAGCTATTACCTTCACGAGGCTTTGCCAGCCAGACTGGCGGCCGTAATAAATCCAACGGATATGAAATGTGGAATGAGCTACGGACAAGATTCCTTTTTAAAAGAAGCTAGAGGGAAGAATTGTTGGCTTCATGACTCCTACAGAACAATATAACACCACCTCATGTTTTAGTTACAGCTTGGCAGAAATGTTTGAAAAATATGTATAGAAAATGAAATTCGCGTGGCCTCTTTACTTTTTTTTCTAGACAATTCTGTCAAGCTATACTTCTGGTAAAATATTATTACAACCTAAACATTTTGTTTGGTTCATCTAGAAAGGAATGTCAATTTGAAATGACCTTTGCCAAGCACTGGACCTTTGAGGAGGTTTACGAAAATAAAATCTTGAGTGGATTTATTATTACGGGCACCTGTGAGACGTCGGTATTTGGACTAGGTACACAACTAAGAGTCAATACTGAAATTTTATTACTGCTTTCTTCTGCTCTATTTTATTATTTAACTATCTATCAGTGAGTAGTCGGACAAAAGCCCATCACCAGAACTTTTACGTGAATTTTTATGTGTACTATAACTCCCAGCTTTTATAATGATTTATTTCCATAGTATGCACTACTTTAATAATAACTCCATATAAATCGTATACTTAAGGGTAAATACTACCACAAATCAACACTGTGAGATCGAAATATCTTTCAAACTACTAAATATTAAAAAAAAAAAAAAAAAAAAAAATATACATGGTACAGTTCAGGACTTACTCTATCGATCATATGTTTCGAAAACACGATTCCATAAAATTTTCGCGATAGAAAAAAATCACAAGTTACCTCTAAATTTTTACTAAAACCTTAATTTCTCAATAAATATAGAAGTTAGGATCTTGAGAATAAGCGTGATAATAGATCTAATTATAAAAAACATTTTGTATGTTTCGTAAATAAAGTCCTAATTAATAAATGATAAGCTAAAACTTGATTTTGGCTTGCGTTGCTATACCCTATCTCGCTCTTATGAACGCGAAATTCTATGTCCTATGTGTATGTAAAATTTGAAGTTGTACTCGTAAATAACGAAAGAATCATTTTGTTATAAAAATGTTATTTCCAAATTTACGTAAACCGAAACAAAAACGCCCAGACACAATTGTTTCAACGTTTCGCAGCATCGGCTATTCTGAACCATTAACAATTTTATAACATCGGATTGCAATTTTTCCACACGAAAAACTTCTAGATTGTCTATTCCGAAACGTGCCAAATCACAATTGCAACGTTAACTGCGATGTTCGGACGTTCGTCAGGAACGGCCGTCGGACAGCAGAATTGAATCTAAATAATTTGAATATTTTCATTCGTCATTCAGTCTGCCCTTTGGACCGTTGCTAATGCTAAATGCTTTCGACTTCCAGAAATAGCTAAGGAAAAACATAAAATTGAGTATAGACAAAAATGTTTTACCAATTTCAATGACGAATCGTTTTGGACAATTCCATCGGTAAAATGCTGTTGAATTATTCAATTTTCTTTAGTGTTCTTAGAATTGTGTATTCAAGTTGTTATAAAAATCGGTTGTATAAGCAGCTGATTTCAATGAATACTTAATAATATTTTCGTCCAGTCTTTTCTTAAATTGTATGTACGTATCCAATTTTTTATTAAAAAAAAGAGGAGGATCCTGCTAGACCGCGTTTGGCAAACTACGTCGCGTCTTCTCGTCATCTATACCCCCAATGCTTGAAAACGAAAGTTTTCAATCAGTGCGTTCTACCCGTCATGACCTACGGAGCTGAGACGTGGACACTCACGGTAGAGCTGGTCCACCAGTTTAAAGTCGCCCAGCAAGCTATGGAGAGAGCTATGCTCGAAGTTTCTCTGAAGGATAAGATTCGTATTGAATACATCCAACAGAGAACTAAGGTTATTGACATAGCTCAAAGGATTAGCAAGCTGAAGTGGCAGTGGGCTGGCCATATCTCGTGAAGAATTGACAACCGCTGGGGTAAACGTGTTCTTGAGTTTAGACCGCGACTCGGCAAACGTAGTGTAGGACGCCCTCCGACCAGGTGTGATGACGATTTGCGAAAGACTGCTGGCAGATGCTGGATGCGGCAAGCTGAAGACAGGGTGCTATGGCGCTCATTAGGGAAGGCCTAGTATGTCCAACAGTGGCATAGGCTGATGATGATGATCCGTTTTTTTTATTATGCCCCATATACATAGAATCAGTGGTGCTAACATAAATTTTATAGGTGAACGAGAGCTTGAGATTAGTAACATGTTCAGCCTACATCTGCACCCTTGGGCAAAAACCCGAACATTTACTTTTTAGCAACTTTACTAACCCCACATCGACCCGACCTGTCAACCCATGTCCATAAACTCAATAACCTCACCAAATCCGCAAGAATTTTGTTAAAAAAACAACGTCAATTCTAACACAGCGTCCAAAAGCCCTTCAAACATAAAAATACTTTGCGACGCACCCTAAAATCTAAAAATAACAACTTTAACGAGCTACTTGAACATTCTGCTGAGCGGAATAGTACTTTACGATCTAGTGGTTAAAATGCATTTTATCTTGCAGTGCCGAGGACAGTACTTAAGGAGAAGTATGAAAGTGCCCCTGAAGAGGATGAAGTTGTTCACGATGCCTCCGATCTTGGGAATGAGGATGGTAAGTGATTTTTTAATAAAATTATGACATGTTCGTGTTGAGAGTGTTTTTCATCTGAAGGATTTTATGAAAGGAGTTTTAATTTCAATAGCCTACAGTCCATACTTACTTACTTAGGTACCTACTTCTTTCTATTAGGTTCGTACACAAGCAGAACAGGAAAATTAACAAAATAAAAGTACATAAATACAGTAGGTATTTTGGGTATGTAGGGATGTATGTTGGTGATAAAAATGACAGAAACTAATTTTATAGGATTTGGTAAGTAAGCAAAAAGTCACTTTTGTTTTATTGTATTCTTTATTATTTGAAGTAAGTACTGAGAATAGGTTACTTATCATTAATCTAAAAATATTCAGAATAATTAGCAATTGAATACAAAAGAAATGAAAGGTAAGTTTACGACATGGTATGGTAGATTGGTGATACAGGGTAGGAAATTTGGTGATATAATGAAAATTGTTTATTTAATCAAATATTTTGAACTTAAATTTAAAAATCTTTAACCGTTTGATACATATCATTTCACGCAACAATCACATTTAAAATATAGCTGTATTTCGGGATCAGAATCTTCAATAGACGCACTGATCTCGTGATATGGCGTCAAGCAATACGCGGACTGGATTCATTTTGCTCCATTCCTTTTGTTAACATCAGCTGAGTACAAGGCCTTACATAATCCACACTCCCAATCATCTTCTACATCTTGAATGTTATTTTTTTTACTTTATTAGCGTTTTGAGTAGATTTGCCCGATGTTGAGGGCTGAGGTTGAAGGTTTTCTTGAACTATGTTTTCAGACGTCTGCTTCCTTAGCAGCTTTATAAATGGTTTTACCTTCATTTCTCACTAATTTGACGGCTTCTTGAAGTTGCTGCTGGGTATACTTTCTATATTCACTTTCTTTTTCCATTGCCAATCTAAAAGAACAAAAAAATAGGTTATTTGGTGATATCAAAAAAACTTCTACAGGTAATTTGGTGATAAAAAAACAACCTCGAAATTCAAAATAAAACACATTCACGAATTATCCATCATAATACCTTTCGAACTGTATAATAGACTTTTGTAGTTCATTTTTAATATAAGCGCAAAACAGGTCTCATGTTACCCTCTCTAAAACCTATCCAAAACTTTGACAAAAACACTAAGAAACAACGGTCAGAACTTAAGGAATAAAAACTTACCTTGGCTGTGTCACGACTTTACTGCAGCTTTTTTTTAATGCTCATTAATTTATTGATCGATTTTAGTAAGTTTTAACACTGCCACAATAATTGTAATCAATATTTTTTTACAAAATACGTAAGCGCAGCCCACATTCACTAAACAATGGCGCCACTGATGCACAACTGTCAAAAAAGTTTGTTTACCAAACGCAGAAACGATGCAGCGAAACGCGTCATATATATCTATCTTCCTCTTACTCGTAGCAATTCGCTAGCGCCGTCTCTTGAATGTGCTTGCATAGGTTGCATTTGACGACCTCAGTGGCGCAGCGGGCGAGAGTCTGCCTGCGACACAAGAGGTTGCGGGTTCGATCCCCGCCGCGGAACAAATTTGTGTACGATCTGCAAAAATTTGTTCCGTTGGTCTGGGTGTTTTCTATGTATAATAAAAAAATATCTATCTATGTAATGTATAATATTACGTATATCAGTTATCTAGTACCCATCACACAAGCTCTGCTTACCTTGGGGCTAGATAATGCTGTGTGAATTGTCCAGCATTATTCTTATTCTATTCTTATTCTTATAGGTAACGTTGTGATAGTCTGTTAAAAAACTATCACCAAATTGCTTATATCACCAACATACATCCCCTTACCTACCAACACAAATTAAGCTTTTTATATATTTAAAAAATATGATACATTAAGACGATACCCCGACCTAAATTAGCGCCGTCAGCTATTTTATCTTATTATTTCGTTGAACAAAGGTAATTTCAAAATTTTAAATAGGCATTTTGTGATACCTTTTATAAGCTTTTCTTAATGCGTCTATAATAGGTTTATTTTGTAAAGTTGAGGCAGATATTACGATGTTGCACTTTGTGGCCACCAAACTTAATTATCGCATCTTTTCCTAAACTATACAAAATAAAACTAAATAAAGAGGCATTAAAAAAGCTATAGGTATCACAAACTGCCCATTGAAATTACCTTTGTTCAACGAAATAATAAGATAAAATAGTTGGCGGCGCTATTTTGGCTCGGGGGTATGTCTGAAAAAAAATTTAAAGCGAAAGCAAGAACAACCAAATATAATGTAAATAGGCACCTATCCTCTAATATTGCAGTTGCCGTAGTAACAGGTATGTAGTAACCGTCCACCCACGTATTTCTGCGCTACCTTGGAGATTCCAAAAGGACAATCCCTCCAGCTTCCCATGGTCCTGCCAACCTTGCGGTTATACGGACTGCAACTGTGAGAAGTTTTTGTTGCTCAAGCCTCTACAAATCCCAAACACTCTCCCCCTTCTGGGGCATGCCACACCACATCACAGACTTCATTGGCCGGGCTGCTCCACCCCAGCTCGGTGCAGCTCTGTGCCCCCCCCCTCCCATCCTCAATCGAAAATCATTCCAAAAGGACAGTCTCAGCTTTATGCAGCTCCGCACTATACGGATAGGTACAAAACAGCCTTGGTTTTCAGACTGGCCCACTTTGTGTGACACCAGAAGCCGAGACGAGAGGATTACTCTGAATGGTGACTTAGGGGAAGAGGGACTAGAGGATATTAAGCGGTTTTTACTAGCCTTTGCCTACTGCCTAATATCATATTACGAGTATATTATGTAGTCTAGTCAACCAGTGTATTTGTATTTATTTAATCTAATTAACACGGTTAATACAATCAATAATATTAATGAAATCAGTTTACATGCATATAAATTCGTACACATTTAATAAAAGTCAGTAAAAAAAATACGGAAAGTGAAAAGTACTTATGTTTTAAAATGTATTATATCGTTCACTAAAATTAAAGCACAAATAAATAGGTAATTTAATAATAATGCTGAACAATTGTAACTAGATGTAATACTAGATAACTATTATACATAATATAATACCATACTTAGACAGATATTTTTATTAGACATTGAAAACGACTAGAACACCCGGAACAAATATCTGCAGATCGTCCAAACATTTGTCCCAAGGCGGGAATCTAACCCGCAACCTCTTGAGTGGCAGACAGGCCTTCTCATTGATTTTCTCCAGTCATTCACGAACTGGTCAGCATCGGGCTATCCTACAAAAGAGCGTTGAGTAGGCACTCGTGTTTTGAGTCAAGTAAGAAAAATAAATACCCATAAAAAATATGGAACACAACATTTTAATTAATCTGAGTGGACTTTTTTCTTCGCTTCGTTCGCTGGAAGCGCTTAACTATCAAAATTATTCTAATAGAACTAAAAGTAATGGTTCCCAACGAAATGTTGAAATATATATTTCAAAAATGGAAATGAAAATTGCGTTGGTCCAACTGGCTCAGGATCGTGATGAATGAAGGTATCAGGGGGAAGGCTTTGCGCAACAATGAGGTCACAAGCTAATTGTAATGCTTACAATTAGCTTGTTATGTTACGAGCTAATTGTAACATCTCACTGAACAGCCTATAATGGTCCACTGCTGGACGCAGGCCTCCCCCTGTTTTTTTCTCATGATAACATCTAACATCTAATTCAAGCTAGTTGTTACATCTTTAATTAGCTTGTAACGTCATTAAAACTAAAATGCGATTGCAGTAACTGTAAACCCTGGTTTATTATTAATTTAAGTGAGTGTAAAATAGTAAATTTACAATGCTAATGTAAATTTGAATATGCCGCGAGTAATTAAGTTTTCATTTTAAATCCTTTTCACATGGAATATCAAACTCAAACTACTTTACTTCAAAACTTTTGAAAGTATCATGGAACACACTTTGTTTGGAAATATTCATCATCTTCATCAGCCTTTTTCAGTCCACTGCTGGACATAGGCCTCCCCTAATGAGCGCCATAGCGCCCTGTCTTCAGCTTGCCGCATTGGAAATATTGTCAAAGTAAATTTGTTTGCGTGTTCTAGCGCTACGCTTACAAAACGCTCTGGTGCTTCTTAAAGGAATTTAAATTATTAATCTATTAAAGATGAATTAGGCACCAACTTGATGAAAAATACATAAAAGTAATAATTTTTTATCAATGAAAACTATATTTTTGACCAAATGTTGCCTGCGGCTTCACACGAATTTCATGTGAAAAATAATGAACAGCTCAAAATTTTAGTACAATTAGAAACATGCGAAAAATTATTTTTATTTTTTTTACCATTGGAATGTACGCAGGTTATGCAATCGAGTGGACTCAACAAAACCTGCAATGGATTAACAGAAATAGTAAATGACATTAATAAATATCTTTAGAATTCCATTAATCAGAGTTCCAGCAACAAAATAGATTTTATCACGGGAAAGACGTAACTTATAAATAATTCAACTTTTTAGGGTTCCGTACGCGAGCGGGGAAATGGCAACCTATCAAGCCTCCCACTGTTTGTCCGTCTATTTATCCATCCGGTTATATTTCATGAACCGTAAAAGGTAGATAGTTGTAATTTTCACAGAATGTGTAATTTCTCTTGCCGCTATATAAGGGGGAGCCCCTTTATTGTTACACACATTACAAAAAAATGTTGTTTTTTAATAATGTTTTTTTTTGTAGAATGATACTCCACGTTTGTCAAGGCTGTATCAAGCAGGTAGACAGTCAAAATTTTTGCAGGTTGTGTACTACATAGTCGCTATAAAAACTTAAAAACCTGTTTTAGGGTTTTTTTTGTGAAATTATTTTGTTCCATGGCACGGAACCTTCGTGCGCGAGTTGATTCGCACTTGGCCAAAAACAAGCGAGAGAAGTCAAGAGAAAAGCTTATCATGTCGTAAAACTTTAACCCAAACATTTAAATTGACCAGCGCCTAAGAAATTTACGCGCTTAAACTCAATCTTAAATCAGCTGAAATCAGCGTTCCGTTCAAAGTAATGTCATTTACCAGTAGCAACATTGTTTTATCTGTGCTGGCAAATGTAAGCTATTACACAGTGGCATGCCCATAGACATCCGGAACTTGCCTTTAATGGCATGTAGGTACGCAGTTAGTTGTGCAATTATCCGACTTAATCCTTGTCAGATACGGCCCTCTATGTATAAAGAGGGACGTATCTGTCCACAGTAGTAAAACAAATGCGGTTGTCTAGTAGCCAATAATCTAAGTCATCATCATCATCATCAACATCTGCAAAGCCTCAGCTGGCGGTGCAACTTGCAAGGACCACATCCTGTACCTACTCACGACATGGGCACTCTACGTGTTTTATGTGGTTAATATGTGGTTGCTTTTAGACACCTAAATATAATAACGGTCAAGTGCAAGTCGACTCGCACACTGAAAGTTTTGTAACATTGTACATATCTATTTCATCTATTTAAATCGAAAAAATAGACAATATGACGCAGTCATCCTGGTATAGCCATCTTAGTGCTCACCGCGACGACCGCACCGACGTTGGTTCGGGTGATCGGTACTAAACTTACAATGGACGTTAAACCTCTTCTTATTAATTTTTTTTTTATATTTGTTGATATTGTTTCAATAGATAAACACACTTGACACGATATCAGATAAAGCCTTAAAAAGTAGAGTTAAAAGCAACAAAAAATTTTGTTGAGACACATTCTCTGAAAATTTCAACTGTCTTCCTTTTACGGTTCATGAGACGGTCCGTCTGTCAGCGGGTTCATGAGCCCGCCGACAGACGAACGAGCAGACAGACAGACAGACGGACAACGGAGGTTGAGTAATAGAGTCCCGTTTTACCCTGAAAACATAATTTACCTTGTTGCTATTTAAGGCAACATAATCAGCTACCTACTGAATTAGTTTTTTATCTTATTTTATCAACGAGCTGGATACTACTCTTGAGCAAAGGAATCTCTACCACCTTTCACACGTTTTCGTCCAGGGCATCAGAATCAATTTTACTACTAAAATTATTTTATTTATTTTCAGGTTTCGATAGAAGAACGCTACTTTGGTAATGTTGGGGTTTTTTAAAGGATTTATTATTATGTGTGACTGTTTATTAACAAAATATGTAGATAGAGTAGGCATAAGGGTACTAAAAGATTCAAAAATAACATGACCTTGCGCATCAGCATACCTCGGCATAAAGACCTATAATACATACCTCGAATTCAATCCAGCGTCTTGGGGACGCCTCTGATTGGTATTGATTTGGATCAGTTGAGCTTCCTGTAGATTTTTTGTTACAGTTTTTTATTAGTTTAATTTTTTCAAATGTTAGTTCTAATTTGTTTCTGTTAGTTGTAATTAACAAACTGATCGTTTCACACCACATTTGCTAGCCATTATAATGACTAGGATGGTGATAAAAAGTTAAACATCTCTAAAATGTACGACACAGGCCGGATTTGAACCACTCAGTAAGAGAACGCGCTACAAATTTCGCCACGGAATCAACCACCTGACAAGTCGAAAATCTTAGAGACTTTCTACGGCTCTTATGCCTATACTTCCTGATCATGATATTGGTAGGGTATTAAATAATGGGTACCAAACATGCTACATATTTAGAAAATTAATCACGGTTTCAACAATAAATATTTATACTTTAATAAATACGGGATATATTATAATTATAACTATGTTGCTATTTATTTATAACTATATAACTATATTTAAAATGTATTCTATTCTATTGCACCATCGATACAGAAAACAGTTAAACATAAACTTAGTACTACTAACTGTACCTACTAACTATATCTAGTGGCACAATCGGTGGCTTTATAGCTAGCAGCGATTTCATCCAGGCACCTTTGGATGGACTGTGTCGGTACGTATTAAAGCTGACGGTGGCGTAATTAATCATATTATGACATATTAAATGTAGTAAATATACCCAGCGGGTGATTTGGTTGCCGGCAACTAATTTGTTTGTGAAATCAAGCTGGAGTAAGGTGTGAAAGTGGAGATAGAGGAATTTCTTTAGGTTGAGTGTGAGTCTAATATCACTTTTCGCGTCCCTGCGTGCACCTGAAGAAGTCCTTCGTTAAGAAAACAAACGTTGGTGTTCTTCCAACACATACCTACATCATGGTTCATAGTTAACCCGCTTACTTTACTGTATCTACTTTTTTATGGATCACAAAGGTATAATTAGTATTTTAAATACTCTATCATAATAATTAAGTTTGTTTGTTTATAATTTGTAATCAATTAGCTGACACTGCTCTGATTTTGACACTTCACTAAACAGTAACGAGTTACAATATACCTGACTGTACTTACAGTGTTATCGGTTTTGTAGTTATCAGCTGGCCAAGCACAAGGACTATTCTCTAGGGTAGAATAAACAAAAATGACATCCGATCATCATACATTGCGTACATTATTGAAGTTGAAAGAATGAATTTCAAATAAATTACGCATTCGATGACAGTGACGTAATTATTCCCTAGATAACCATACCCGTGCTTGTCTTACAGGTACAAATTGAGCGAAACCGTAAACAAAACTTCGTATATAATACGAAAATGGTATTAAAAAGCAGAGGAATCTTGCAATAAAACTTAAGATCACGTAAAGCTGCTACGGATAAGTTCATCTCATCATCAAGTTCGAGACCTACTTTGTCTCACTTTGTATGTAGTTTATATCCTTTGAAACTGTTTTAGAGTTTCATAATAAGAAATAAGTTTATGAGTTTTGTCTGAGTATCTATGCAATAATTGCATAGATACTCAGACAAAACTCATAAACTTATCTATATATATAACTAAGCTTATATAAAGAGAGCTATGCTCGGAGTTTCTCTGAAGGATAGAATTCATAACGAAGGGTCACTATAATGCACGACAATTTATTGTACGGCCGAATAATGTAAACCTTAATAATCCGTGTCAAAACCTATTAAAATTGGAAGCCATGACACGGATTATCAAGGTGTATATTATTCGGCCGTACAATAAATTGTCGTGCATTATAGTGACCCGTAACGAATACATCCGACAGCGAACCAAGGTTATCGACATAGCTCAAAGGATCAGCAAAGCTGAAGTGACAGTGGGCTGGCCATATCTCAAGAAGAACAGACAACTGCTGGGGTAAACGTGTTCTTGAGTATAGACCGCGAATCGGCTCGATTAGTGTAGGATGCCCTCCGACTTGGTGGTATGACGAAAGACTGCTGGTAAATGCGGGTGCGACAAGCTGAAGACAGGGCGCTATGGCGTTCATAAGGGAAGGCCTATGTCCAGCAGTGGACTACTATAGGCTGATGATGATGATGATTATCTATGCAAAAAACAAATTTCATTCAAAAGTCTTTTTAAGCAGAGCTCTGTTGAAAAGTTGGTATAAATATAAAGCATTTGTATGTACGAATGTACATTTATGTGGCTGGTACGTACGTAAATTGTACCGTAACATAGGTAGGTACGTACAAACTCAACTATGCGGCACTAACAGCATATTTGTACCATTTAGAGCGACCCGTCTTCGGGTTAGGACAAGGGATAAATTAACATGTTCTGGGATATTACTGCCCGTGTTTGTTTTGCATCTATAATGTATTTATGTAAATAGCTAAAATTGTGTTCTCGTAGATATTGCGGTCTTGTTATAGAGCCTGTGGGTTCTAACATAACCAAGTTATTTTATGGTGACTGCCTCGTTGGTGTAGCGGTTGCATGTTTAACCGCTAATGAGTTTCTGGTTCAAATCCCGGGTCAGACCGAAATTGTTATTGGATTTTGACTAGCAAGAAAATGCACGGTAGCATCCCAGAGTCGCAAATTTGGCGTTGTTACACGCCAATGCCTCGGAAAGCAAGATAAGCCGTTGGCCGTTGGAGTGTGAGTGAGGGGAAAAAGTGCACCTGTGATTTTGCACACACTTGTGCACTTTTGGGTCTGTCATACTTCGATACAAAGACTGCGCAAAGCGGCGGCACTTAATATTAATCCGTCGGACAGTTTCAGCGGAGAACAGACCAGCAGCCTTATTATCTAAGTCAACTGGTTATAGACTTCGGCTTCATTTTCCACAGTTGAAACCTAGCCTGGACTTCGATTATCAATTACGTGTTGTGTAAATACCTGACATTGTTCATTCGGAAACGGAAGTCAGTTGAATACCTTCGACAATGCCGACAAAATTCTGACTAGGTTGATCACTTGTAATCGACTTGAAGTTCACTGGTAATCGATTTCAAGTGATAAGGCAGCAGGGCTGCAGTAGTGGCGGAAAAGTCTACTCGAGGGTCCCGAACACCTGGACCGAAACTGGTTTGTTTTGTAACAGAGAATCAAGGTTATTGACATAGCTCAAAGGATCAGCAAGCTGAAGTGGCAGGGGGCTGGCCATATCTCGAAAAGAACAGACAACCGCTGAGGTAAACCTGTTCTTGAGTTTAGACCGCGACTCAAAGAGCAAGACGGCATGCAAAGAACTTAGATCCGACTAGCACCACTGTTTACACCTTAACACTTTGCAATTGCTCGGTGCGTTCGCGCATGCACAGCCACACCAAGAAATGTAAATTTAAACAAACCTACATTATATAAATCCTCTCTATAGACGGAACAAGGCCGATGATTATGACGATGTGCACTTTATTTACATCGTCACTTAAATTCGGGGAAATTCGGAGGATTTCATCCTTAGTATCAAATTTAGATAGATAGATAGATAATACTTTATTCATCACCAATTAATAAAAAAAAAGAGATTATTTTAAATTTTACATATAAAATAGAATAGCAATGGATTTGGCGGCCTTATCGCTTAAAGCGATTTCTTTCAGGAAATTTCTTACATATCAAAATTTATATATTGAATTCAATTCCCCTTTAATAGGTACCAACTGGACATTATAGCAGAGCATTACGATCTTTCTCTAGCGGAAAATCGTTTCGGCTAGCACGTGACCGTTCAATGTGTGTCTACTTCCAGCAGCGAAGCCGTTTATCGGCTGATGATGATAGTGATAGTAGCAATCATTTGTTTATTTACATTACTATCCATCAGTTCACAATAATTGCTTCGAGCTATGCTTGGAGTTTCTCTGAAGGATATAATTCGTAACAAATACATCCGACAGAAAACCAATATTATCGACATAGCTCTTAGAATTAGCAAGCTGAAATAGCAGTGGGCCGGCAATATCTAGCGAAGAACCGATATACCGACTATATGTTCGTCATAATATAAGATAACTTACCTACTTTGAGCAGCCACAGGCAATAACTATGAAGATTGCTCATTAATATGAATATTTTATAAAGTAAACCAAAACTTCAGCACTAAAACTTGTTGAAACTTCCATAGTTTAGCCAAAACTCGAGAAAACATTGAACAACTAGAGTAATTTGCGCAAAAGCCAAGTAAATTCAGAAAGAAAATGGTTAAAATTTAGATGTTGCTACACAAAAGAGTGCAAAAGACATGACGAATCGAGATTTCTACAATGCAGATCTTTGATAACAATGCAGAGGAAACAATATGATTATGATTTTTAACTTTAAACTTTACTCTTTTTCGAACAGTCAAGCCAAACCTTGATTCGGTTCAGAACAAAAGTTCGGAAAAGTTCATTACATCAAAAACAATTAAGGTATCTTTGGAGAATCCGTTACAAGGCGAATGCATTTCTGACTCGTGTAAATACGAGACTGTTGTTTTGGAATCGAGAACTATTTACAGACTTAATCGGCAAGTTCCGGGTATGTTTGACTTTCAAATTGATTCTTGAAAATGAACCTGAGATACTTGGAAATAAATACCTTCCATTTAAGGTTGAATCTCTACGAAGCTTCAAACCAAAACACAATGGGTTGGTAATGCTGCTTGGTGTCAGGAGAAGTTATGGTTGTATTTTTCTCAGGACAGACCCAGTTGAAAAAGCCCGGCATCTCTTACTGTGAAAGTAAAAAGTGTTAAAGTAAAAGTTAAGTAATGAAGAGCAGTCTCCATAATTGAAAGTTCAAGACGTGATAGCACGATCACAAAAGCATATTTTACGAATTTGATAATCCCAAAAGAACTTTGAATTTTGACAATGAACCAACCACCTGACCGACCAGTCAATTAATCAGCATGGCAAAATCGGTACAGAATAGGTTGCGGATTTAAGTCCCGCCAGAGACGTGATTTTTTTGGATTATTACATCCAAATCAAAAACCGCTCATTAGAACTAGGTAATAAGTAAAAATAGTTTCTTTATTCCACTAAGTTCATTTCCAATGACAGCTGTCAAAATTGTTCAAGAGTTCAATATAATTCGAATATTCTTGCAACCACTAGCCATACGACATCATGGGAGCATGACGTGTACAATTACATGCATGATAAACCAGCATGACATGGTCACGTCAAGTACAGTGCATTCCATGCAGCTTAAAGTGAAACAAGCAAGTCAAACAAGTTGTAAGAAAGAGTCAGACAATTTGTAGAAATGAAAAATGTGTTGTGAACTTTGCTCCAAGCTAAGTTTTTGTAGCGAAACTTTTACCGCCAGACAATTTTCTTTGTGGGTGATAGTTTATAGCATTTAGGTGGGATGCAGTTTTGGCAAGATTCTTGTGATTTTACTGGTTTTACATAAAATTTTATGTCTCAGAGTTAGGTTAGACCAGTATAGAATGGAAAAAAATTTAATGGAATTTTGTATATAAATAGAAGTCGATTAAATGAATTTATTTCCTAATTATGTACCTACATAGAAAAGTGACTCATAATGTTTTTGTTTTATTATTACCATAGTTGGATAGGAAACACGTCATCAAACTAAATAGGTACACAAATCCAAACTATACAAAATAAAACAACACATCAAACTTTGTAATTGCAATACCATTGACAAAATATGGAGTACATTGTACACCTAGGCGAGAACGTGCGTGATTTCTATCGAGTGTGAAATAACGTAAGATAATAATTTCAAAATCACTCGTGTAAATTGAAAATGTAAACTCGAATTATGTAAAAATCGTACGCAATAAATACGCGCGTACGATTTTCACATGGTTCTTTTTTCAATGTTCCGAGTAGTACGTACGGAAGAGGCCAAATCATACGGCGGATTTGAATTAAAACTTTTCAACGTTTGAAACTATTTTCAACGATCTATCATGAAAATAACCATAGCCAAAGGCTACCATTTCAGAAATAATTAAACACGTTAGAAATTGATTTCCATACACTTTTCTCTCCCGCTAAACGCGTGACCGTCCTACATTTTAGTACGATTGCAATGACGAACTTTCTAGATTATGTTTGGAACTGAAATAATCATTTTTCAGAGCAGGTTCACTATAAAAACATTTTTCTGAACATCATCTTTTATAAGTTGGTTGTCTTACAAAGTTCCACCATCAGAAGGACAGTTTGCTTTTCCATCTCTAAAGACAATTTCAAATAATATAAACTTTAACCAGACTACAATAGAATAGCTAACTAGCAGAATAAACTTATTCACAGACTAGTGTAAATTCATAGTCCTTGTCACAACTCCAGCAGTCTAACTTACCCATGTCAGTAGCACAAGTTTATTTGCTCATGCAATGGATATACCTAGAAACAGGTTAATTTATACTCTCAACGGATCCTCAGACAGGGGACGGAATTGTTACACTGTGTGGCACTATACTCAGGGATGCCAACAGCAATGCTTACTCTACTTTTTTACCCCTACGAATTGTGTAGAATTTCGCTGTACATTTTTGCTCGTCGTTGGCATACCACAAAATCTATTAGTACTTTAATTACCATCAAGTAAATAAATAAATAATGCTGGACAATTCACACAGCATTATCTAGTCCCAAGCTAAGCAGAGCTTGTGTTATGGGTAGTAGATAACTGATATACCTAATATAATACACAAATTGATATTCTTTTTATTATACATAGAAAACGACCAGAACACCCTGAATAGATGTCTGCAGAATGTACACACATTTGTCCCGAGGCGGGAATCGAACCCGTAACCTCCTGCGTCGCGGGCAGACCTTCGCCCATCGCGCCACAGCGGTCGTCAATAATTCTTTTCATGACTTCCAATTGATATCACAATAGTTTTAAAAGTGGTTTAGTTTCAAAGCAGCCAAAAACATTTGCGACCCGAGTTAATATTCATAGAACCTTTCAAACCACAACTTAGTAACCTACCTTTGAGTTTAAACTATGGTAATATTTAGCTTTTACGAGCTGTAAGAAATGGCAATGTCTAGTGATTTTACAAATATTGAATTTTAAAATTGGAATTCAAGTCCCAAGAGTTTGACAAGCATTAAAATTATATGAGCCGTAAAATGCTTGCTATGATCACTGTCTGAATCTAGTGAGAAATAAGCTTTTTTGCCACCCTTAGCTGAAAATTTATGAGAAAGTTGTATGCAAAGCGAGTTAAAAAAGCGTGATAAACGTTAGGTGGAAGAATGGTTTTCACCTTTATGATATTATGGTGTAATGTAAAATGCTTTGGCTAATTTACGTTTTGTTCTAAGAATTATGAAACAGTTTTTGGGATTTATTTCATTTATCCGTGTGGTGCCGGCTTAGAATTTGCACCACCCCAACTCTTCCCGTGGGTGTCGTAAGAGGCGACTAAGGGACATACAACGGGGGGCCTGCAGCAGCGCCTCTTGCAGCATAGATCTACCACCGAACTACGATCCCCAACCCGCATGCCGCATTACCCCATGAGATAAAAAAATCAGGGGGAGGCGCGTCCAGCAGTGGACTATTATAGGCTGTTGAGGTGAGGTGAGGAGGTACGTGTGAACTATAAAATTGGTGATAGTACCTAAATTAAAATGAAACCTTTCAATGCAAAAACAATATCAATTAAAAAACCAGTTTTGGAACCAGATTCAAAAATTCCATTACGTTTTCCACAATCTACCAGTCTACAAACCGCTTCATTCGATCATCCGACGATACTAAAAAACGAAGTCAAAAACTACGGAATTTGAGGCATTGAGGCATCGCTCAAAGTTAAAAGGGAAACCTAATTATCTATCTAGCCTTTGAAATCCACGATAAACTAATGTTTTGCACACGACTTCGACTGGCTCTTGACCGATTTTCTGCAAGCGTCTGAAATTGCATGCGACCTCTGTACAATAAAAGGAAGTGTACAAAGCCTGGGAAGTAAAGCATGACTTCCGCAGAAAGGTTTATGGAATTTAAATAATGTCACCGTTCTTGCCGTGACCACAAAATAAATGCTTTTGTTTGATAAAGCCTTGAATTGAAAACCATAACTTGTTCCATAATAGTTACGGATATTATACTCGTATTAAACTCAGTCTTTGATAATGCATTAATGTCTTAGACAGGTTCTCAATAATTGAAATACTATAATGAGACCACAAAATCTAACAGGAAAACGTGCTTTTTATTTAGTTTAAATTGATAATTATGTTAAAAAATCAGTCGTTAAAGAACATATTTCAACTGTAAACCAAAATCTGCGATATTTGGTATTCCATTGAGAACTTAAGATGGTCTGTGTCGATAGGCCATGGTCGAAATTCGGCTAGGATATCATCATCATTCGGTTATTGGTCACATATTCAAAACAATAGCGTAAAATAAAATTAAAATGTTTTATCAAATCCTCAAACCTTGTTTCAATTCCTTTTTGTAATGTAATCCCATGATCTTAGTGATCTTGACGACCTCTGTGACGCAGTGGGCGAAGGTCTTCCTGCGACGCAAAAGGTTCCATATTCGATTCCCTTCTTAGGTCAAATATCGATCTGCAGATATTTGTTCCGGGTGTTTTGGTCGTTTTCTATTTATTAAAAAAAAAAACTATCTATAGATAGATAGATAATTCTTCATTGTACCACACAAACACAGAAAACAGTTTAGAAATAAATGCTACGAGTAGTACAAAGACGGCCTTATCGCTATGAGCAATCTCTTCCAGGCAACCTCGGGATGGACTGGACTGGAAAATCTTTGGATTGTATTGTATTATAAATATTAGTTATCTAGTACATAACACAAGCTTTGCTTAGCTTAGAGCTAGATAACGCTATATCAATTGTCCAGCATTATTTATTTATTTGTATGACAGATTTTGTATTACAGTCTTTCTATGACTAAGCTAACCTGATCATCAGTAGCCAGGTCGAATGTAAGTCGAATGTTTCTAAAACATTTCAGAGCAAGAAGTTTATCCAAACAACCCCACAATACAACGCCAATGGGCAATTCAGTTGAACCCCACAAATTGTTCATTACATTCCCCAATATTTACCGGCGCCGGCTGCTGAGCAAAAAGTCTACTTGAACCTAACGACATGGAACTACCGCTTAATTTGTTCCTACTGTGAAAATGTAGGGTATTTTTACTTAGTTTAGATAATTGTCTTTCATTATTTTGTCTGTGAAACTTTAGCCGACTACTGAAGAGTTTCTATTGAGAGAACCTATTGAAGAGTTCTACTCTGGTAAATGTAGGTATCTATATTAATGAGTTTGCAAATGTCAAAACAAAAAAATTTCAAAAGCAAAAGCAAAAAATTCAAAAGCTCTGCCTAAACTAAATAGAATAAAACTATTACAGAGGCATTAAAAACAAGCTTATAATAGGTATCACAAACTGGAAGATTTTTGAAAATTCCTTTGTTAAACGGAATAATAACATAAAGTAGGTTCGCTAGTTTGGGTGGGGTTTGCTCCGTTCGTGCTGCGACCGCGACCTGAGACCCAGACAGGAGACAGAAACAGGAGACCGCGACCGGTAGTTGTCATTTAGCTTTGTACGGGCGGCAGTTCACGCGTACGACAGCGACGGGAGACAGAGACTTTAAATTAACAGGAAAGGAAAACAAGCACAGCATCCATTTTACAGCATCCGTTTTTTTCCGTGATGGCGTAGTAGGTTCGTATTCGGATTCAAACAACAATAGTTTCGAGGAGAAGGATCTGTAAGATACAGTACTAATAAATAAAATGGATTCGGTGAGTAAATGCACCTTTTGTGCAGTTGGTGAACTAACCTAACTATAGCGCGTGTCTCCATAGCGTGTGTTTAATATCTATAGACACGCTATCAAAATTATTTTGAAGTACTCACTTTCTATAAGTTACTGACGTAAACATTTGACGATACAAAATCCTAAACGTTTGACGACCTCTGTGGCGCGGTGGGTGAAGGTCTGCCTGCTACGCAGGAGGTTGCGGTTTTGATTCGCGCATCGTGACAAATGTGTGTACGATCTGCAGACTTTTGTTCGGGGTGTTCTGGTCGTTTTCTATGTATAGTAAAAAATATCTATCCATGTAATGTATTGTATTATATCTGCTTAGCTTTGGGGCTAGGTAATGCTGTGTGAATTGTCTAGCATTATTTATTTATTATTATTTATTTATAACCATACTGCTGAACATTATGCTTCCCCATAATTAGCGCTATTTCATCTTCATCTACCGGAAGCCTGCAGCACAGAGAGAGAAACTATCATACTTTTAATAAAAATGCGAAAGTGTTTGTTTGTTTGTCCTTTCTTCACGCCGTAACTAAGCAACCATTCGATTTATTTTTTGTCATAGGGGTAGTTGAAAGGATGGAGAGTACATAGGCTTTTAACATAGACTTTGTATCCCATAAATCCGTTTCCTTGTGATAGAAATAACCATAAACAAACGCGCGCAAAGCCACGGGTAGCCGCTAGCAAGAAATAAGAAAGACTAAAATCAACAGCATTAGTCTAACAAAGTATTTTCCCTCTAATCGGCACTCGTAGAAAATCGTAAAGCCAATTTCAACAAATGTTGGATCTGAACTCATTGCACACAAGGGACACATTTGAAATGAATGTTGTGTTTTTTGTCCGACTTAGAAGTAGAAGGGTATTGTTTTTGAGGCTTATTTATGTTGAGAACCTTTAAGAATTTATCAATATAAATAAAAAAACATTAAACTTTCGCGATTTCATAACATATTTAAGATTATTGTTATATATAAGATTATTCCTATATTGATCCACTGACTGACCACCGCGGTTGAAACGTTGGGGAAAAGAAAGCAAAAGGTACGCGATAAATACCCGATAAATAATCTATAATATAAAAATGAATCGCAAAATGTGTTGGTAAGCGCATAACTCAACAACGCCTGGACCAATTTGGCCAAATCTTTCTTTAAAATGTTCGTTGAAGTTCAAGGATGGTTTTTACGGCGAGAAAAATTAGAATTATTGCTGGAAAAACCCTAAAAATAGCCCTTCTTTTTCCCATACAAATGATTTGTATACGTAGGCACAAAAACTGCCACATTACAAATATTTTTGACAGGACGAAGTCTGTCGGGTCAGCTAGTCTATCTTCTATAATATAAAAATGAATCGCAAAATGTGTTGGTAAGCGCATAACTCAACAACGCCTGGACCAATTTCGCTAATTCTTTCTTTGTTGTGTTTGTTATTGTCAGGAGAAGGTTCTTATGAAAGAAAAAATTAAGAAAGTTGGAAACATAAATTTCCACGGGGGCGAAGCCGCGGTTCGCAGCTAGTCTTAAATATAAATACAAATCATTTATTACCAACAAAAATTTACATTTAGGCATACATTAACTAAGAAAAAAAAAGTATATAGGAGCTAACTATAATAGATAGTAGGTTTGTCTAATAGATTGGCGACGGCCCCACATTAGGCTCATGGCCCGTGTCGTCGGTGTTGTGGAACGGCACGATAGTCAGAAAATATAACAGTCTCTAGGGTATCAAACAAAACTTCATCATCATCATCAGCCTTTTTCAGTCCACAGCTGGACATAGGCCTCCCCTAATGAGCGCCATAACGCCCTGTCTTCAGCTTGCCGCATCCAAGATCTGCCAGCGGTCTTTCACAGATCGTCATCCCACCTGGTCGGAGGGCGTCCTACACTACGTTTGCCGAGTCGCGGTCTCCACTCAAGAACACGTTTACCCCAGCGGTTGTCGGTTCTTCTCGAGATATGGCCAGCCCACTGCCACTTCAGCTTGCTAATCCTTTGAGCTATGTCGATAACCTTGGTTCTCTGTCGGATGTATTCGTTGCGAATCCTATCCTTCAGAGAAACTCCGAGCATAGCTCTCTCCATAGCTCGCTGAGCGACTTTAAACTGGTGGACCAGCCCTACCGTGAGTGTCCACGTCTCAGCTCCGTAGGTTATGACGGGTAGGACGCACTGATTGAAAACTTTCGTTTTCAAGCATTGCGGTATGGATGACGAGAAGACTCGACGTAGTTTCCTAAACGCTGCCCAACCTAGCTGGATCCTCCTCTTGGCCTCCTTCTCGAAATTGTTTTTACCCAACTGCAGAATCTGCCCAAGGTAAGTGTATTCGGAAACAATTTCGAGAAGGTGGCCATGTACGACGATCGGTCCCGGATCAATGTGGCCATTGATCATGACCTTGGTTTTATCCAAGTTCATGCCAAGACCGATGCGTCGAACAAAACAAAACTAAACAAAACTTCACAGATTAAATATTATGTAAGCATTTACTGCTGGGTTTAGGTTCTCTATTGAGCACCATAGCGTTCTGTCTCCAGCTTACCGCATCAAGCTTCTGCCAGCAATCTTTCGTAAGTCGTCGTCCTACCTACAGGGCTATTCACGATGGTTTGGAATGAAACCAAGGCGAATCGAACACAGAAACGCGCGAAATTCAAATATTTCAGGTGTTATAATATTTTCTGCGTTCTGCAAGGAATCAAACTACCAGAAAAGAAGTTTTCCATCTGTTTTCGATTCCGAGCCTTTGGTTTCATTCCGTGAATCATTCATCGTGAATAGCCCTGCTGGGCTACATTTCGTTTGCAACCCGTTTAGCCCAGCAGCTGTCAATTTTATAGAGATGTAAGGTTGTCGCACACCTGAGAACCAGCAGTGCTTTTGGTAGCAGCACAGCTGAATAATATGTATTCAAATACGCGCTTCTAACTTGTAATATTTAGATGTATTTCCACGAAAATTTAATAATGTCCCAAAAATTTGTCCAGTGCGAGTAACGTAGTATAAAGCAAAAAGCTATGTATTTTATATTGTCGGCATCAAATGACAGACAGCTCGCTGACCACTCGTTTAAAGCTTGTGAGAAGCCATTTTATCAAAGAAAAAACTATAAGAAAACTACATTATGTGCATGGACAATGATCATCATCATCATCAGCCTATACCAGTCCACTGCTGGACATAGGCCTCCCCTAATGAGCGCCATAGCGCCCTGTCTTCTGCTTGCGCATCCAGCATCTGCCAGCAGTCTTTCGCAAATCGTCATCCCACCTGGTCGGAGGGCGTCCTACACTACGTTTTCCGACAATGAGATGGCAATGTAATGAACTACTATTAATGTTGTTTTTATTGTATTGCTAAATTGAGTTAAATTTGTACGCCTAATGGCAGATCACAGTTCTCTTAATTTTATATGTAAACATCCCTGTAATTACCTGTGTATCACAAATGAATAAATGAACTTGAACTTGAATGCTCATTTTTGCTGGGTGGTAGAGGTAATAGAATTATTGTGTCATCATCATCAGCCTATACCAGTCCACTGCTGGACATAGGAATTATTGTGTGCAGAGCTATAATAGCCTACCCACTGCCACTTCAGCTTCCTACTTAGTTGAGCTATCAAAAAACCTTTTTCGACTACTTTGCATTAATTATTAAAAAGGTCAATAACTAAATTCGGCGAGCTAAAATCCATTACCAACCTTCCCAGGAACCTCTATTTGAAAAGCGTTGTGACGGGGCTTTGTCCGTTTTGGTACACTTAAAAACAAGTTTTTAAAACTACCAAGTTGTTATATCAGTACCCATAATAATGTCATAAACAAAATGAAAAGGCTCAATCAGTGACGTGCGAGTGTACAATAAAAGGAAAGCTCTGAATTTATAGCCGTGAATGATAAATTATGTATTTTAAACTGATATAATTTTAACGCTTTCAACAAATACTGTATATTAAATTATTATTATTTTCAGCGTGCATGCAAAAAGTAGAGGGTTGGTTCGACAACACTGAATCTTATTATTTCTTTGTCTTTTTCCTACCTTGTGTTAAGCCGAACTTTCACCGTAAAAGTGTAATGAGTGGGAAATGATAGATGAAGTGAGCGGGGTTATTTCAACGACCTCTGCTCGCTCATTTCTTTCCGCTCGACTATTTGCTAGTGAAAATACAATTAAGTATGCATCTTTCTCCTGCAAGTTAAACGGAGTCCTGAATGGGTCCGCTTCGATTGCAAACGCAACCGGGCCTTAGTTATAGATAATTCTTAACAGAACCAAACACACACTAATCAACTATAAGTACTAAAAATATATATAAATCTATCTATGTATTGTATTATATTATGTATGTCAGTTATCCTGTACCCATAACACAAGCTCTGCTTAGCTTGGGGCTGGATAATGCTGTGTGAATTGTCCAGCATTATTTATTTATTTATAAAACCTGTAAGAGATCGCTCAAAGCGATAAGACCTCCCTTTGTACTTCCTTCATTCCATGTATTTCCTTTTGTATTGTTTTTTTTGTTTGTTTGGTACAATAAACAGTTATCTATCTATCTATAAAGATAAAATAAACTTAGATGTGAGAACCGCCGAATGTATCGGACTAAAACGCTAAGATATGTAGCCAGAATAATCAAAAGGCTACTTTCTATCTTAAAAAAACAACGTGCAAAATAGCGGGCAAAAGCTGGTTTAAGATAAACGAACTTACCTACTCCGTAAGAGTACTACTTAATCTATTCAATGTAACGGGCGGAGAAGAAATTTGCCTAATCCTGTCTTAATTTGAAGCCGCTATCTCGGGATTTGTTTGTCCGTGTCAGTTCTCTTTGCTTTGTCAATGTAAAAACGGATTAGGGAATGGGAACTGAAACAAGAAACTCTTCTTTCACTGGGCTCTGCTTGGTAGATGAAAATAACCCTTGTTGCAGTGTCTTAAGCTTGTAAAGTGGATTTAGGTTGGTGTATCTAGCAATTATTTAAATAGAATTAATGGAAATGAGTTCGGGAAAACCAGGACATGTTTTTATCCTATTTACATGTAAACAAAGCCGCATATAGTTCAATTGTTTTTAAAAAGAAAAACCAGCCTCAAGTTCCGTAGTATTTACACTGTTTTTTTGTTTTTCAGGACAAATACAATTTTCTCAGAAAAAAGATTTATGGGTCACCTCTGAATCATTCTCCATACCTACAATAGCGAAAGAATTTTCCAATTGGTAAATTTCTTCATATTTGACTTGCAGCGCCTGCGGAAATTCCTGAGAAAAACATAGTCTATACAAGCTTTCTAATGGTGAAAGATTTTTTGAAATCGGTCTAATAGTTTTAATATAATAGGTCTAATACACTCGAGAGCAATGAATCCGGGTCACTCAAAGAATCCAAAAAATCTCGGAAAGTAAGAATGCTAGGTTAATGCAATAAATTGTATTTAATAGACAATTTAATACTCCTTAAATGAAAGTTAAAAAAATATGAGTCACCATACATTTTATTTACACAAAATTACATAAAGAAAAAAAACTGCTGATCTCTCCTTATAACAAAAATAGGAAACATGAAATTTTTGAACTTTATGACGATTTTCTTGAATTTCAATACTTCGTATTACCTCCTCGTGCTTCCATTACTGCGTTTACGCGGTTTGGCATGCTGTACACCAAGTTTCTTATACGATTTTGGGGAATATTCTCCCATTCCTCTGTGAGAGCAATTTTGAGCTCAGGAAGCGTGATTGGGGGAAGGTTTCGTTGTTTTACGTATCTCCCTAGCTCGTCCCAAGCATGCTCGATCGGGTTGATATCCGGGCTGCGCGCTGGCCACTCCATACAAGTAATGTTCATCTCTTGGAGGTAGTCATTCACAATCCTACCTGTATGAGGTCGGGCATTGTCATGCATAAATATAGCATCCTCACCCAAATTGACCATAAATGGACCAACGTGTTCGTTGAGGATTTCTTCCACATATCTTACGCTAGTTAAAGAGCCGTTTTCTATGATCACCAGCTCTGTGCGACTTTCAGAGGAAATTCCGGCCCACACAAGTACAGACCCACCACCGTAGGCTACTTTTTCTTCGATGCATGCTTGCTTGAATCTTTCCCCTGGTCTTCTATACACTCTGTGTCTTCCATCGTGCTTGTAGAGCATAAATTTTGATTCGTCGGAGAACATAACTTTCTTAACCTAGCATTCTTACTTTCCGAGATTTTTTGGATTCTTTGAGTGACCCGGATTCATTGCTCTGTACATTGTCTTTATTCAGAAAGAAAATAACAATCAAATAACAAATTTAAATTAAAACTAGTATTTACAATAGAAACAATTAAGCTATCTGCAAACTGTTGCAAACAATCTACAGGTAGCTCAACTGATCCATATCAATACCAGTTGGAAGCGTGCCTAAGACACTGGCTGCATTGCCCCGCTGTATAGCAATGCTGATGCGCTGTGCCAGATACTCACCAGCTCTCGGGTCACGCGTCGCTTCGACCAGACGCTCAGATAATTTTTTGAAAACCCGGAGAGCCTCGGTACCCCACGAACCTAGGGTCTCGACTCCAAGGGGAGCAAATGTGTAGGCTCTGTCGAGACCTGCATAATAGCTTGAGTTAAGGTTTATATTTTTATCGATCTCGATCTTTTTTCAGCTACCACCTACTTTAACAATAGTTTTTATAATCACCTGTATCATCTTCTGTAAACTTAATTCAATTTCGTACTCCTTTCATCTTTTGAAAGATCTCTTTGAGATTTCACAAAAACAACTCCTTGTTATTCTGTGTTTTCGTGACGGTTCATATTTTAACTGTATTAAGAATCTTATTAACGCTTTTGGTTGTGAGGGCTTATAAAGGGAAATCTTTGGATTAATAATTAATTACGAACTGGTGATTAGAATACTGCAAAATGAGGAGATATCCTGTATACCTACCTAGTAGGTAGACTGAAGTTAGATAGATAATAGTACTTTTTAATGGGTATTCATTGCATTAATTTACCTATTTTTCCCGACGTTTCAACAGGCTTACACACTGTCGTGGTCACGGGATGACAAGGGATATTAAATAGTACTAATATTATTGTGTTCAGATCTCGTATGTTTAAAAATATTGTATGAGCTATAAAGATCTAAACTCATTGCCCATTACGGATGTGAGTTCAATCCATTTAACCATTATATTTATTAATATTTTAAAGTTAAAGTATTTTTTATGTCTCTTATCCTAACGCGAAAATCAAGCAAAATGGGTATTTTTAGACATTTAGATTTATTTTAACGAACGTAAATGTTCAGATTACAACAACACAATAGGTAGGGAAAGAACTTTTAGAAGTTGAGTAATTGAATAGAATTTAAGAAAATTCACTGGTTTTTACAATAAAAAAAAACAAATATCGCATATAAAAGATTTTCTTTGAAATGTTCTAAATTATCAGCGACAACACCACATTATTTTTTTCAAATTAAATGGGCAGATTAATGTTTTATTTAAGTAATCGTTTCCTAGTTCTATTTAATGCTTATAATTTTAAGAAATAATATAATAATTAGAAAAAACTTAATTTATTGCCTTGTTGTTGCTCTGCTCTGTCCCGCTGCTACAAACGCTAAATCCTATGCCTTTTATGAAAAAGCGTCATTTAACGCACCCTTCATGAAATTTTTCAAGGAAGTGGAAAGTATCCCTGGGGCTGACATAGGCTACTTTTTATCCCGGTAAAGCGGCCGCCAAGCCGCAGTCTATATATATATATACAGGATGGTTTTTTGAGAAGGGCGGTGATGGCTAAGTCCGAAACCGGAAAAGTCGTGAAAGGTCCCTCGATTTATTAGAAAACAATAACTGCATATTTATTTTTTTCAAAAATCTTTTACTTTTGTTGGTAATGCACCCGAATGATTTTTTTTAATTCTCCCTGTATTATTAAACCAATGGAGTCTGTTGCTGATAAGGATCAATTTTTGCAAATGTTTTACTAAAAATGAATGGAAATAGCAAATTTTTACTATTTTATTTTTACACGGAAGAAAACTCACCTACGATGTATGAGATATTTTAAACAACGTAGTTGAAGCAATGGAGAATTTGCCGATAGCCAGGATACGGGATCTGTATCCTATATAACTTGGCCATCTTCGCCCTTCTCAAAAAACCACCCTGTATACATATTTATATAGCTAGTAAATAAAAAAGTTAAAACTACAGCGCCATTTGGTACTATGTTAGGTGACTTTCGCTACAACAGGTCCACAATAAAAAATCTATCAAAAAATCCATTGTACCCGTGATGAGAAATTG
This sequence comes from Eupithecia vulgata, assembly GCA_946478455.1. Taxonomy (NCBI): domain Eukaryota; kingdom Metazoa; phylum Arthropoda; class Insecta; order Lepidoptera; family Geometridae; genus Eupithecia; species Eupithecia vulgata. The sequence continues at coordinate 12,114,700 of OX297867.1, forward strand.
TTTCCATTGATTACAATCCTTTCAATTCATTCAGACGTTTTTATTATTTCAGAATCACCATTTCAAAAACGAAATAAAACTTTTCAGAGTCACTAGGCCAAGAATATTTTAAAAGTAAGACCCGATTGTTAATATTGTTGTCATTAAAAAATGTTTCAAAAATAACACTGATATTTTCTTGAGGCTACCAAGTATAAGACTCAATAGAAGTTTTGATCATTAAATTCATATCATAATAAATTGAAATTTATTCGCAACGCTTGGTCGCATTTGTGTGAAGTGTAATATTATAATATCTCCAGTCTTGTTTCAAGTACTTCAAGTTATTATAAACATATTAGAAACAATACAATTTGGGTTAATCTGTCTACTATTTTTCTTTCGTCAAAGTAGAGCTTCGTTTGACCACTGATAACAAGTGACTATGTGGCCAACTATAATATCACGAAGGTCATATTCTATTATATATTTATTTATTATAGGTCTATTCACTCTTGTCTGACAGAAACTCTCACTCCGTCGAAGTCTTCCGCGTTCCCTTGTGACTTCGCCAACCAAAAGGTGTTAAACAGTTCCACCCTTTCAGATGACTCCAACGACCGCTGGTGGGTGGAGTCAGCAGTGCCTCCTGCCCCAGCGGTGGCAGCGGTTCCACCTCGGCCCTCGATACCCTCGCTGAACATCAGCGTCAGCAGAGACGAGCCGTCTGCCGCACCACCGAGACATCAATGGAACGAAGGTACACGTTATTACATATTATTTAACACTTTCATGACTTTTATGGATGCCCACGCTTTTCCTCGTGGCGGGGCGGCGACCCCCTAGAAGAATGTTTTTTTAAGAGGTAGGTTGAAAAAAGAAAAGATTGACATTTTTATAGTGGTGTCAAGTAAGTTTGGTATCTACATTCACAATACATCATAGTGTACAGTTTAGTTACTACTGGAATAAAGCTATTATTTGGTTATGTTCATCAAAGAATCGGCAATTGTTGACGAGACATCAACTGTTATTTATTAGAAAACGCCCAATGTGTAAGAAAGTAATGGGGTTATAGACAGTATGAAAAACTGATGACAGATACTGGATGTGGTAAACTAAAACAAAACGCAATAGCTCTCAATGGTCAGCTTCTTTATTTGCGTGCGTACGCACTTTATTTTTGCTCCTTGGCTGCACTGCTGTACCTCCGAAAGAACCAGAAGATTCAAAAAGGAGTGAAATATGAATCGTTGGCGAAAATAGAATGCGTATTACACTCAAACATAAATAATTACATAAATAATCCAACTGTGGTCTATCCTATTAGCCCACGTAAATGGGTTTTTTTTGAATGGGTAGCTCCCATTATAAAACACTACAATAAAATTTGTCCTATCACAGATTTGTCAGAATCGTTGTCATATGTCAAAGTTGAGCTTTGACATATGAAAACGATTCTGACAGTTGAATCAAATTGCACATTGAAATTAGAAACACATTCGATTGACTAATTGATCCAAAGTGTACGTTTCAAAATGATTTAATAATGTTACCATCCATTTAGTTCAATCGTGATTTAGACATAGTGCTAAATTGGCTATTTATTAACAATACCCCTGGCGTAGGTCTGTAATATATCACCTAATAACTTCTCAGTACTTCCAGCTAAATTTATGACTCGTGTAACAGAATTAGTAATTTCAAGGGTAGAGGTAAATTTACCTTTGCAACATAATTTTATTAACACCTTCAAGTAACATGCTCATCGCCATCGCTAAGAGATAGGTACTAATTAAAATAGATACTCAGGTAGGGTCCTTGGTGAATAGAGTAATAATACCAACTCGGGTTTATCAAGCAATAGCACTCGGAAATAATGTAACACAAAACAGCTTTTTTTAGTATATCGTATTAGACCTTCATGGATGTCTCTTTACGTACGTTTTGTGTACAGGTCCTAACGGAAGACCAGCGCTGGCTAGGTCTCTTACGGGAGCTTAGCCAGCATTATGCTGAGTTAGGACCTTTTTATAACAACTTTATACATGTATCTATTTTATAAGTGTGTCATTATTTAATTGTTTTATTGTATTATATAGTTGTTGTAAATAAATGTATTTCTTCTTCTTCTTCTTCTTACGTCAAATATTTCATTTAAATCAGTTTCTGCAAATAGATAACCATGATCGCATTTTCTATCAGATTCCAGAATTTCCGTGAAATTGTTGTGAATTTGGTACTGCATGTTTTTTCAAACTATTCAAGACATGAGATTTTTAAATTCTATTGTAAAGGACGTAAGTTTAACTATATGCTTTGAGGTGTTAGGGTGACACCAATATTAATTCGTCTCCATAGCCAATCTAACCTGCTCGTGGTACACCCTGATATATAACGAACTAAACTCAGGTGAAAATATCAAACAATCTACACAATTTCATAACTCAGATATTTACAATTATTTTCCATTACTTGACACTGGCAAAATTGAGTCCAACCTGACACATTATTTCAATTAACAAAGAATCATCATCATCAGCAGCGTGTTTTTGCTAGCTTTTGTTCCGGGCAAAAATTGGTTATAGCAATTGAAATTGAGTTTGTTTAAAACGACTTAACTTGTTCATAAGATACCATTTGACTACATATCAGGTTAAACATAATTCCGAGCATTTCATTACAGCTTTCTCAATATTACTCCAAAGTATATGTATCTTAATACAACGGATCTCACGAAGACAGTCTAGTGACGTAAGCTGAAGAGGCAGATTTGATTAGATGTGTTCTATTCATACTATAATAGGCAACATTCTGTAGGTATGGTAATTGCTTGGGAGAATTGATTAGGAATTGATTATCAGAGACAAGAGGAATGCCAAGAATTTGAAATCCAAATGCCAACCTCCTACTTTGTTTTGTTTTACAAGTTGTTTAAGGTTATTTCATCATCATCATCATCATCAGCCGGTATATATGTAGTTCCAATGATTCTATGCGATCAAAATATTAATGTATAAATGCTTGTCTTGCTATACTTTCGCTATAAAAATGTCAATACTTTCAATGTCTTGCAATACTTTCGCTATAAAAAGTGTTGATATCTCGAGAAGAGACGAGTCAGCTATTTTACAGCCAATTTAACAATTTTAAAGCTAAGTCAGCTATTCTATTACTGTTAAAGTTGACAAATTATTTGTTGACGTAAGTTAAGTACCTATAGTTTAGAAAAATGTAGGTATATTTCAGAGTCCTATTTAATAAAATTAGCTAACGTGGCTCTTCTCGGGATCTCAATACGATTGTATAATTCGGGTAAGGAACCCTTTAAAAATTCAATTGAATCCTAAACTTTTTCTAAAAATATGACTATAACTTGAATTGAAAAAATCATAACTTTTAGAATAACATTTTCTGTCTCACTTTTGGGTTAGATAATTAATTTTTTTTCAGATTCAGTTTGTTATGCCATTTTCATCAATAGAAAAAATAATACCGATATCTTTCTAAAACCTGTTCAGTTTTTAATGTTAATATATAAATTTATGAAAGGCAAGAGGTATCATCATCATCATCAACATCATCAGCCTGTCCACTGCTGGTCGTAGGCCTCCCCTAATAACCGTTCCGCCATAGCGCCCTGTCTTTAGCTTAAGAGGTATGTGTGTCTTCAAGGGGTCTATATACACAAGATATTAAAAAAGTCTCTCTTATCACGTAGGGTTCTTCAATCATAATTTTTAAGGACACACGGGGTAAGCTAATTATCCATGTACGTGGTTGAAGCTACAATCGATAAGGTCGGGACGTTAGTCTCAGACGTGAAGGAGGTTCAGGGGTCGGTCGCTTTCGGCCTAGTTTGATTGATCTAGGTTGCAATAAGGAGAGATCTCGTTACCAATAGGGTTAGGGTAAAAGTCCGTATTGATGCCCCGATTCGTGCACCACTGCTGAAAAATGAAGTACTGAAAGTTCGAACAAGTTTTGATCAACGACGATGACGACCTCTGTGGCGCAGTGGGCGAATGTCCGCCTGCGACGCAGGAGGTTGCGGGTTCGATTCCCGATTGACAAATATTTGTACGATCTGCAGGTATTTGTTCCTGGTGTTCTGGTCGTTTTCTATGTATAATAAAAATATCGATCTATTTAATATATTGTATTATGTATATCAGTTATCTAGTACCAATAACACAAGCTTTGCTTAGCTTGGGGCTAGATAATGCTGTGTGAATTGTCCAGCATTATTTGTTTATTTATTTATCAGTAGTCAAAACTTGATTGGACTTTTGAAACCGAAATGGGACGAACGCTTTTAGCATAAAATTTGGGTTTCCGGACTCGTCCCAATGGATTCGGCCTAAAGTGGGACGAATCCGGAATAACTCATTAGTACCTAACCTACTTGTTTGCATTTTTTAGGAGTGAGTAGTTTTGGCTGGGGGGGCACGAAACGTATCACCTTAGTGATCACTGTACGCAATTAATGACAAAAGTGTGTCTTTAATTGCGTACATTGTTCATGTTAAAACTGTGGTCATTAAGCAATGACCACAGTTTTGACATGACCAAATGATTAAACAAATAAACAAGACATGAGTAAAATGTAGGTACCATAAAACCAGAAATCACGGACATCTGCCGTTTCTTAAACGACTGCTTTTGTATTTTATTCCAAATTTGATATGAACCAATGCGTATGGAGTATTGTTATGTTTACTCTTTCAAACAATAATAAATAATAATAAATAATGCTGGACAATTCACACAGCATTATCTAGCCCCAAAGTAAGCAGAGCTTGTGTTATGGGTACTAGATAACTGATATACATAATATTATACATTACATAGATAGATATTTTTTATTAAACATAGAAAACACCCAGACCAACGGAACAAATTTCTGCAGATCGTACACAAATTTGTTCCGAGGCGGGGATCGAACCCGCAACCTCTTGCGTCGCAGGCAGACTCTCGCCCGCTGCGCCACTGAGGTCGTCAATCGTCTTTCAAACAATGATGCTGATGTTAACAAAAATTAAATAACCCGAACAATTTATACTAACAAAATTAATTTTGTCAACAGAATCATTCGACATAATCTACGTGTACATCATCGGAGGAATAACAATAACATTATTGATCTGCATAATCATCACGACCGTGCGATGCCTACAGACAAGACAAACCACAAACCAACCAAAAGGGCCCGACGTGTCCGCCACCACGGAAATACCCAACGGATTCAACGACAGCATATCAGAGGTCGACAATGACATAAACATCAGCAGCCTGTCCGTTCCCATCGAGACCGAATCCGGTCTCAAACCGGACATGCAGTTCACAAACGTCGCTCTCAGCCCCAAAATCAATAGATACGTCGGCAGACCCGTCCCCAACACCTACCCTCACGTCACAACCAACATGTACGGACAAGTTGCGGAGTTCCCTATAGATATGCCGATACCTTTACGAACTATGCCTCATGGGACGCTCGGTAGAGGCGTCGCAGTGAAAACGCTACCGCGCGTGCAAATCCAAAGCGAAACGGACCCTAACACAAGGAGTTTGTACCGATATTCGAACGCGCAGTACTACTTTGGGTGACAACAGGACAATGATTGTGATGTGTCCAGAACGTACTGTTTTTAGTGTAGTGTGACTATCAGTGTATCATAGAGTAATCCTACTTTTAAATGGAAACTGTGATATTAATTGAAAACTTTCCTATTATTTGCGGTTTTCTGGCTGTTGACACAAAAACTGTTTGGGAATCATCTTTCTAGCCGACACTCGGTCCAATTTCAGAAGCCTTAGTATGAGTTTTGCCTAGTTTAAGTATGCTGTAAAAGTTTTCGTTTGCTTCCATAAACTTAGCAGTTCTAAGAAATGAAATAAGTTCCCAAAAATTTTCGACTTCAGCGGGACTCGAACCCGCGCCCCATCGGGTGTGCTCTAACCAACTAAACCACGAAGTCTCTGACGGTTTTCGTCGAAAATCTTTGGGACCTCTTACGGACTGTAGCGCAAGTGACTCCATCTACAGAGAAAACATTAAAGTTTCCAATGTTCAAAGACTAAAGTTACATTTAGTTCGTTTGAATAGAGGTGTTGCCGTTGTTAAATTCTAAGGATTTTTGTTATAGTGCTTACCCGCACTCTGGTTATCTCTAATAAATGAATAACTTAGCAATTCCTTTCACCGCACCTGAGTGGAGCTTCTTTTCAGTTTATAGGGTACCAATAGTTTTATACACACAGTTTTTTTGTGCTTTTGAGCTAATAATAGCATTTTGGCAGAAGGAGGGCTTTGGAAGGAACTTTGACAATTATGAGACAGAATACTGTCACGTTCTCGTATTTTTTTTTTTTGAATTTTTCAATCTCATACTTGATATTTAGGTCTCAACTGCAATCGTGTCTAGTTCTAATACATATACACTTATTGTATTCTGAATTACGATCCCCAACCCGCATGCTCAGCGTGGGGATTATGGACAGTACAAAGACAATAAGGCCCCTATCAAGGGAACCAGTAGGTATAGGTGATGACCACTAATCGACCTTCTAGTAAGCTGATTCGATATTTGAATTTGAATTCTCCAGTACCGAGTGACATTATGTTTGAATTTGAACTTCAATTGAGATGGCTTCTGGGACCGAACGTCGTCGGCAGGTAGTAATAGGTTTGGTAGCTATTACATTGTTACTTAATTCAAAAACAGAACTGCTTTATACAACCAATCACGTCGCAGAACTCCGGAGAAATTCCTGATTCGACAACTGATTTCTGAATTACTTTAAAGTTATTCTTTGTGAGTTTTGTATTCGTCAAGAGGACTTGGTAGCTTTTAAAATCTAATTTATACAATCGTAACAAAAGTGTCGTTTAGACTATAAAAAGTCTCTTTACGATGGGTAATTAATTAATATTAATTTATTAGTAAATGATACAATGGTTATTTGATTAAAGTGCATTAAAGTGGTAGATATTTTAACTTAAAACATAGTAAACCAACTTGTGTTTAGATAGCGAAATTGCTTTGGGTTGTTATATATTTTTAAGGTAATTGTGTATAGATTATTTTGCAAATAGATATTTAATTGATGTATGTGGTAATTTGTATAAGACGTGCATAAAGTATGGTATAAAGTCAGATTTTTATGTATAAAAGTCTAGAAAACTAAAAAGTTGATAGATTATTATTATTGTCAAAAGATTTATGATTGGTTGAAACTTCAACAGTTTATCGTAAACTTAGCTACAATAAAGCTCAGTCCAAACTGAGCTAGGTACATAATAAATAAAAAAAAAGAAAGATAAAAAGTTTTATCATTATTAATGACTTCAAACAGAATCTCCTGACTCCTGAACTATTTTATTGATCTAAAAGCAATTAACAAGTTAAAATAAATTAAATTATTTATTAAGTAAGTTAAAATTTGACAGCTACTATTCGCACTGAAAACGTTCTGCAAATTAGCTAATGAAAATCCTTTCAGTTTAAACAATAGAAGAAAATATTTAAAGTTGCGGTTTTAAAGAGTTCATCGTAGCAAAAGTGCTACGCTGTAGTATAGACAAAAGGCAAGTTTTCGTTTCGAAACTTTTGTGTAGTTGTTTTTTTTTATGAGAGATAGCTTTTAAAGCTTGCTTTTAATTTCTGAATGTGCATTTTAAATTAGTTATTAGCATACAAAATTTCTTGCTAACATTTTTGAAGAAAATTCTTGTAATATTATACAATTTTAGTAGAAAGTAATTTTGCATCATGGCCACACTTTACTGATTGGTAAAGAGCTCATTTAAGGGCCTTATACTACCTCAAATAAACTTTGTCAAATCTCCATATCTTCCTACCTACCAAATATTTAACATTGAAATTTTTATATGGTAATGTTCAGGACATAAAGTACCTACTTTATTGATGATGTGTTTCGAAAACACGATTTCACGAGAAATCCTTTGTCCATCGTCGAAAAACTGAACGTGAAATTCTTTGTCCATCTTTTTCACAAAAAAATAAGGTTGTATATGCCCTTAAGTTACAAAATAAATTTTGTTTCATCGATGAAACCGTCTAAGTTGTAAAAAAAAAGTTAACGATCGACGAAATGTAAAAAAATTTTAAGCTTCATCGATCAATAAACTTTTTCAATTTTTGGTTAAAAGTGTCAACATCAGTCACTTTATTGGCAGCTATGTAATTACGAATCATTTTTTTATAAAAATTGATGTTTTTTATATTTATTTAAGTTAAAAATTAAACTGTAGTGCCTATGATAGTAAATTGGTCGTAATATTTTCAAAATGACTGACTGTTAGCCTATTCATATTATAGCTCTCGGCATAAATATTGGTCCCTCGATGACATATAAATTATCGTGACAAAACTTTATTTCCGAAGACATAAGGTTGAAATTCACTTTACGGTGTCAGAGGCAATATCTGAGCTGCTAGCTGTACTTGGTACTTTAACTGTAGATACTGTACAGATAATTTTTTATGTCGTACATCGATTTAATAATAAATTAATTGCACAGTGATTCTGTATTTTATTACTTCCATCGAAAAACGTGCTTTCTTCCAGAAAATAATTCATCATCAACATTAGCCTATATTAGTCCTCTGCTGGACATAGCACCCTGTCTGCAGCTTGCCGCATCCAGCATCTGCCAGCAGTCTTTAGCAAATCGTCATCCCACCTGGTCGGAGGACGTCCTACAGTCCTACGTCCTACGTTTCCTAAGATCATATACATTCTTCGACACATGTTAAAAAAAATACCTTGGAGGGGCGATTTTTCTAACACGAAATTGAGTGTTTCATTTTGGCCAATTGGTGTACTCTAATACAGTTACGACGACGCTTCTTTACCGTGGCCCCGTTCAGTTTTCAAATTGAAAGGACCAACAATTGGGACTTTTATAAATTTTGAGACCGAAAATAAAATAAGAAAAAAACCTCATTTTAATTTATTTTAGGATAACAGAAAGTAAAATAATTGGTGGGGCATACTTACCGAAAAAAAAAATTATACAGGGAGTATCCCTCTTAACTTAACTGCCCAAAACACGTGAAGATGTTTGAAAAAGTGGCCAGAACCTCTAGAAATTTGAAAGCTTGTTTTTCGCATGTGGTTGCTCGTACTTTACTCGTCATATACTTAGATATGCAAAAATTGTATTAGTTTTTAAGTCTATATACTTACTAGTAGTTTATTTTCCACTTCTTTCACTAGTGAACAAAAAAAATTAAGGACAAAATCAATAGCTCCTTATTTATTATTTGATAATAATCACTATTTATAAACCTATGTTCATAGTATAAAATTTGACTTGTCTAAGTGCTTATTTTGTAAGCCTATAGAAATAAACGTCATTGATATTTGATTTGATAGGATACATATTTATTCAAGTATCAGTTTCAATGGTACATAAGTTTTCTTGTTTCACGATTGAAAATGAAAAATTTTAAAACTTGAAAAAACTACATAGAAACTTCTTTATTAACAAACAAACAAATTAGAAGTATTAGTATTTACAATCAGCACATTAAGACAAATTTTCAAGTTTATGTATATTTTTTCAACAGTTTAACATAATTAGTTTATTTATATTAATGTCATATGCTTATTAATTATCGATATATAATATTTCTAAGAGTGAAACAATAACCATTGAGACTCGTACATACTTAAAGAGATAATGACGAGTTAATATGTAAGAGAATACGCATTTGTGGAAAATAAAATTTCAAATGGCCCGAGATTTATTGAACAAGAGGTTCTGGCCACTTTTTTCAAATATATTCTTCGATCTTTTTAGGGTTTCAAACATCGGTTTTGAAACCCTTATGGTCTCGCTCTGTCCGTCCCCGCTCTTTCTTGAATATCTCAGTAACTACTGCAGCTATTAACTTGAAATTTGAAATAATGATACATTTCGTGCGCCATTACTGATTTTAAGAAAAAAATATATAAATAAATGAAAAATGAAAATGAATATTTTCAGTACAAATTTTGATGTTGAAATTTCAAAAGAGACCTAGGAAGGCAAATGGGGTATCAAATGAAAGGTATCGTTTTGTACATTTCAAAACACTTTTTGAAATTTCTGTAAATTTCATACTTTTTGAAATATTTCAAAAAAAGTCGAAAAATTGACCATACCCCCCCCCCCTATCTCCGAAGATTGCACACCGATCCACGTACAATGTATTAGGCGTTTGTAGATATCGATCTATATTTTACAGGAAAAATATAGAGAAGTCTGTAATAATAATAGTTTTAGAAAAATGGTCAAAAAGAGGGAGAATTTTTTTTCAAAAGGGAGTGTACCTACCTATGTGGGGTATCAAATGAAAGGTATTGTTTTGACCATTTCAAAACACTTTTTGAAATTTCTGTAAGTTTCATACTTTTTGAAATATTTCAAAAAAAGACGAAAAATTGACCATTCCCCCCCCCCTAGCTCCGAAGATTGCAGACCGATCCATGTACAATGTACTAGGCGTTTGTAGACATCAATCTATATTTTACAGGAAAAATATAGAGAAGTCGGTAATAATAATAGTTTTTGAAAAATGGTCAAAAAGGAGGGGATTTTTTTTTCAAAAGTAGGGGTACCTACCCATGTGGGATATCAAATGAAAGGTATCGTTTTGACCATTTCAAAACACTTTTTGAAATTTCTGTAAGTTTCATACTTTTTGAAATATTTCAAAAAAAGACGAAAAATTGACCATTCCCCCCCCCGTAGCTCCGAAGATTGCAGACCGATCCATGTACAATGTATTAGGCGTTTGTAGATATCGATCTATATTTTACAGGAAAAATATAGAGAAGTCGGTAATAATAATAGTTTTTGAAAAATGGTCAAAAAGGAGGGGAATTTTTTTTCAAAAGGAGGGGTACCTGCCTATGTGGGGTATCAAATGAAAGGTATTGTTTTGACTATTTCAAAACACTTTTTGAAATTTCTGTAAGTTTCATACTTTTTGAAATATTTCAAAAATAGTCGAAAAATTGACCTTTCCCCCCCCCCTATCTCCGAAGATTGCACACCGATCCACGTACAATGTATTAGGCGTTTGTAGATATCGATCTATATTTTACAGGAAAAATATAGAGAAGTCTGTAATAATAATAGTTTTTGAAAAATGGTCAAAAAGGGGGGGAATTTTTTTTCAAAAGGGGGGGTACCTACCTATGTGGGGTATCAAATGAAAGGTATCGTTTTGACCATTTCAAAACACTTTTTGAAATTTCTGTAAGTTTCATACTTTTTGAAATATTTCAAAAAAAGACGAAAAATTGACCATTCCCCCCCCCCTAGCTCCGAAGATTGCAGACCGATCCATGTACAATGTACTAGGCGTTTGTAGATATCAATCTATATTTTACAGGAAAAATATAGAGAAGTCTGTAATAATAATAGTTTTTGAAAAATGGTCAAAAAGGGGGGGAAATTTTTTTCAAAAGGAGGGGTACCTGCCTATGTGGGGTATCAAATGAAAGGTATTGTTTTGACCATTTCAAAACATTTTTTGAAATTTCTGTAAGTTTCATACTTTTTGAAATATTTCAAAAATAGTCGAAAAATTTACCTTTCCCCCCCCCCTATCTCCGAAAATTGCAGACCGATCCACGTACAATGTATTAGGCGTTTGTAGATATCAATCTATATTTTACAGGAAAAATATAGAGAAGTCTGTAATAAAAATGGTTTTTGAAAAATAGTCATAAAAGGGGATTTTTTTTCAAAAAGGGGTACCTGCCTATGTGGGGTATCAAATGAAAGGTATCGTTTTGACCATTTCAAAACACTTTTTGAAATTTCTGTAAGTTTCATACTTTTTAAAATATTTCAGAAAATTGATTGTCCAAATAATTGGCAAATGTTTGAAACCCTCGGCGCGCGAGTTACACTCGAACTTGGCGAATCTTGTTTAATCTAGTTTCACTTGTTTTGGGTATTGAATTCGGGGAACATCCTGTATATTCTCTGGTAGTATCCAGCGTGGTAGCACAGGTGGTAGGTAGTATTTAGTTATAAAAAGTAGTCCATGAACAATTGGACTTGCTGTTCATACTTAAATATAAGTATAGAGTTAAAGATTTATTAGTTATTTATATTTGCCTCGGGACAAATGTTTGTACGATCTGCAGACATTCATTCAGGGTGTTCTGGTCGTTCTCTATGTAGAATAGAAATATATATCTATGTATTGTATTATGTATATCAGTTATCTAGTACCCATAACACAAGCTTTGCTTAGCTTGGGGCTAGATAATGCTGTCTAAAATTGTTAGCATTATTTATTATTTATTTATTTAAAGATTTGTGACGTGTATTAGTCCTGCAGATGACGTAGGTGTAGGGTCCCGTTGTGAAGTGCTGGGAACGTAGCCCAAGTAGCAAGTAAAATTAGAAAATGGCGGCTTTAAGGCTGTGCTCTAGTGCGTAGGAGCTCTTAGTTGGTCGCTACACATAAATCATACATGATTTAAGAGCCCAAAAATAGTACTCTGGCTTTGTTCCTCAACGGGTCCGGATATATCAAGTTTGTGCGCGTTAGTAGTAAAAAAGCTTAAACCGAGGTTTAGCAGCCGCACTCAGAATTGTTAGCTCCATCGATATGGGTACACTTTTGAGTAATAATTATTATTAACGAATCAAGTACAGCCGTAAGAGGTTTCTTATGGCACCTGCTTTAAAATAACCCTTTTATAAAGTACAAAATGCATGGTTACATTTTCTTGGTACACTGTCTTAAACAATTTTGACCTTACGTTGTATAATTAAGATAATCCATTAATAGTTTTTTATTGATAACGCGGATTCTTTTCAAGCACAGTTTACACTCGTAAATCAGGAAAAATGCGATCCTAATTTATTGTGGGAAGATTCCGGAGCACTTTATGCAGTCTGAACGGAATTTAAGTTTTTTCTTTTTTGTACTAGGTGCTTACCGGGTATTCTATATTGTGATAGTTGAGCTAGGATGGATACAATTTTTTTTATTACTACCTTATTTTTTTTTTTATTTTACCATAAAATAGATATAGGAAGTCATAAGGAGTTTACACACCGATGCCGGTCCGCCGCGGGCTGTTTTTTTTTTGGGGTTCTGTACCCAAAGGGTAAAACGGGACCCTATTACTAAGACTCCACTATTCGTCCGTCTGTCTGTATGTCCGTCGGTCAACAGACTGCAGCTCATGAACCGTGATAGTTAGACAGTTGAAATTTTTACAGATTATGTATTTCTGTTGCCGCTATAATAACAAATACTAAAAAATAAGATAAATTAAACTTTTAAGAGGGCTCTCATACAGCTAACGTGTATTTTTGCCGTTTTTATAGATAGGTAATGGTACGGAACCCTTCGTGTGCGAGTCCGACTCGCACTTGGCCGGTTTAGTTTTCATTTTTATGGTCTAAAAGTTTTCTTAGATGCTTTATGTTTAAGATGTTGGTGTAAATAATTTTTTTTTTTTTAAATAAAAATAATTCCATTTTCACTAGATGACAATACTCTTTGCTCCTTCTAAACTATTTTACCTAAGCACTAAAGGTAAATATTGTTTTGCGAGATTGCCAAGGTTGCCTGGAAGAGATCGCTCATAGCGATAAGGCCGCTCTTTCTACTTCCTTTATTCTATGTATTTCCTTTTGTGTTATATTTTGTGTTTGTGTGGTAATCAAAGTGTAACCAACTATAATTCAAACATACACAATTCTAAGACAATATATAAGAATATAATTTATCTATCCATTGTTATCTATCTATCTATTGTTTTAAAAATTCAAAAATAAAAAGTACAATTTGTTAGCAAAACTCATTAAAATTCTGCAAGAATATAAACACACGGTGGAATAATTAATACACTGTCACAGGGTAGGGAAAGGTAAAGCGACGATAAATCACACAGAATTTTTAAATGAAGCAGAATGTTTGTATTTCATTAAGCCGATGTCTGACCCGTGTTTTGAATAATACAAAACAAGGGAAATTTAATTTATGCAACCGTGAACCTTGGAATTAAACTTACGCATCAACCACCATAATACATAATTATTATGTGAGCATAAACTGTATAAAAACTTATTATATTATTCTTACAACGCCAACCTCAACCTCAACAGCCTATAATGGTCCACTGCTGGACGCAGGCCTCCCCTTTAAATTTAACCTCATGAGGGGTAATGCCCATAATCCCCACGCTGGGCATGCAGGTTGGGAAACGCAGTTAGGTGGTAGATCTATTCTGCAAGTGACGCTGCTGCCCGCCCCGCGGTGTTTGTCCCTTAGTCGCCTCCTACGACACCCACGGGAAGAGTTGGGGTGGTGCAAATTCTAAGCCGGCACCACATGGTTCTATATTCTATTTTTAAATGTATGACCTAATACAATCGAGTCCTCAACATAATAAATCACCAGCAAAATAATTAAACGGAAAATCTTCACTTTAAATTTCACGGAAAATTGTCAAGACCCAAGCTACGAGTAAGCTAAGCTTATATTGTGGGTACTAACTAACTGATATCCTATAAACAATACATAACATAAAAATATATTAAATATTAATTATGTGTACATTGAAAATATCTAGAACACCCTGAACAAATATTAACACACGCAGCCTTTTTCGTGTACATATTTTATTAATATACCTAAGAAAGCTTTAACAAAGAAAATTACAATCAAATAATATAATTTAATTAGAACTCGTATTTACAATTGAAACAATTTTATTGAGCTCAATGCAGACAATCTACAGGAGTTCAACTGATCCATATAAAGTATGATCCATGTAATACCAGTCGGAAGCGAGCCCAAAACGCTGCATTGCCCCGCTGTATGGCAATGCTGAAGCGTTGCGCCATATACTCACCAGATCTCGGGTGACGCGTCGCTTTGACCAGACGCTTTTGTGAACCCGCAGTGCCTCGGTACCACACGGACCTAGGGTGTCGACTTCAAGAAAAGCAAATGCGTAGGCTCTGTGCAGACAGAGCCTACGCATTTGCTTTTCTTACCTAGGTAAGAAATCAATTTGACTATTAATGCGCATACCCCACCCAAACTAGCGTCGCCACCTACTTTATGTTATTATTCCGTTTATCAAAGTTGCCCTTGGTGCCCACCAAAATCTATTTTCGTATCTCTGCGTAAACTAAATAGAATAAAACTATTACAGAGGCATTAAAAAAAAGCTTATGATAGGTATCACAAACTGGACGATGGATTTTTGAAAATTATAAGATAAATTAGGTGGCGGCGCCACTTTGGGTGGGGTATGCGCCCTATTGTTTTCATGTGTGTCCCTGATGTTGCAGGCGTCCATAGGCTGTGGCAACCGATTTGCACCAGGGACCGCATGCTATAGTTTGCCAACCTGGTGATATAAAAAAACAATTAGACTTAAAAGAAGAACTTAAATCTAAATATTTTTAAGAATTATAAAGTTACTTAGACAATGAATTTTTTAAGTGTCGTATTTTGCTAGGGTCTATTTTAAATTACCGTACGGTTGTTTCTCTGTGGTCGTCACTTTCCGCTATTTTATACCGCTGCTTTGAATCAATCGACAAATGGCAACTGTGACTCGAGATTATAGATATAGGTTGTACCGGATCTATGAAATACTAGTTCCAGGTTTCTATGACTTCAATCACGTCAGCACACCAAGTGCATTCTCCTTACTTTTTCTCTTTGACGATCTGTTTGATCTAAATCTTGTCGTAAATTAAACACTTGTGTTCTACATGATTGAATGGTTTAAACAAGACGAAGTTGTTTTCCACTATAGTTAGCTATTTGAATGAATGAATGAATATTTATTATTGAAAGGTTATACATGTACTTATCAATGTTGCACCATTAAACCAAAGTAGGTTTGTATTGGTGCTCACACTCGTCTTAAATTAGATAAATATACTTAAATAATAATACTTGAATTAAATAAAGTTACATTGCATTTGGATCACTTCTTATAAATCTACGATACAATATAAAAATAAATTCGATACCTAGTAACTTGACTTACGACAGGCTGTAAGGCTGCAGGTTGATGAAACTATAAATCGATAGAACCAGAAAACCACAAAAATAAAATAGCTATTTTACCTTCCAAACTCTCGTATGGACCTACCTACTGAACATTGTCATAAACATTGATATTCCTAAGATTGGTACAAAAAATGTTTGCCGAAAATTCTACCCATCTGGTCCCAAGTTAGGGCCGCAAACAAAATTAAAGGGCCCCTCCACAATAACTCTTCATACGGCCTAATAAACGTTCGATAATGTGATTGTACGTGGCTTCTATGGCCAGGTAAATATTCGGTCCCTTACAGGGAAAGGTTCGCCAATAAAAATCATTAAATTGCGGTCCGCGCTTGACCGAGACAGGTGGGCCGCAATATGCTTTGGGTTGACCATTGAGGATAGAAAAGATGATAGTGGAGGTCACTATAGTTTTTCCGTTTTATCGGATAATATAATCACACTAATATTATGAATGCGAAAGTTCGGATTCTTGGATGGTATGTTTGTTTCCTCTTTACGCCAATACTACACAACAAATCGGGCTAAAATTTACATAGGTACAGGTAGTTCTAAGCATTGAATAAAACATTGTTTTTTTATGCCATAAATCAGTTCCCATATGTTAGAAATAACCTGAAACAACGCGTGATAAGCCGCGGGCACAACCTAATATGGTTATATAGGTTATTGGGATCGATGAACCCATCACCGAATAGAATATCTAAAAAGTTTCTTGTATTCTATCAAATAAAACTGCAAGTCACATAACGTATCCTGTAATCTAAGAATGGTATCGGGAAGCTTAAACTAAGCCTTAGATGTATGAATTCAAATCGAGAATTGGATTTATTTGACGACCCCTGTGATATGCAAAAGACCGTCTGCGACGCAGCCTTGTCTTCCGCTTGATGCATCCAGCATCTGGCTGCAGTCTTTTACAGGTCGTCATCCCACCTGACCGGAGGGCGTCCTACATTACGTTTACTGAGTCGTGGTCTCCACTTAAGTAGGTATACCCTAGCAGTGGTTAGTTCTTCGCAAGATAATGCCCGGCCAATGCCACTTCAGATTGCTAATTATTAGAGATAGGTTCTCTGTCCAATGAATACGGTACGGATTCTATCATATCCGACTTTGAACTGGTGAACTAGTCCTACCGTGACTGTCCACGTCTCAGCTCTGTAGGTCATGACGGGTAGGACGCACAGACTGAAAACTTTCGTTTTCAAGCATTGCGGTATACAAGAAGACTCGGCGTAGTTTTCCAAACGCAGCTCAGCCAAGCTGGATCCTCCTCTTGGCCTTATTCTCGAAATTGAAATTTTAAACGTAGTGCCACATCCTATGTTTTGCTAGTCAATGGACACTCAGCATCCATAATGTTGGTATCACTGTAGGCTAGGCGAAATTTTCCTCTTGTTATGAGCTTTTTAAATGGAATTTTTCCGTGGTTTCTTTAATGGCCTTTGAAATCTAGGAACGGACCCTCAATCATATAATAAAACAAAAGCCATCAACGTTGTAAGTTGAGCAATGCAGTGCCGTGTGTATTTTGCAAGTTAGTTAAGGTTATCAAAGTTTGAACTGTCTATTATTTGAAGGTAGTCATGGATACTGCCGTCAATTATAGGCTATACCTAAAGCCGCTGTCCCGCCGCCTTGCATGGAGAGGCTACTCACATCTTTCTGCATTCACGAAGTGTCATCATCATCATCAGCCTATATTTTTCCACTGCTGGACATAGGCCTCCCCTAATGAGCGCCATAGCGCCCTGTCTTCAGCTTGCCGCATCCAGCATCTGCCAGCAGTCTTTCGCAAATCGTCATCCCACCTGGTCGGAGGGCGTCCTACACTACGTTTGTATAATTTTTTTTTTTTTTTGTTTATAATTTTTCACGAAGTGTATTAATGATTATTTATCGGGTACTTATCGCATAATTTTTGTTTTTTATTTTTCATAGCGTAGCAAATATTCTCGGCGTTCAGTCATTGACCCACCGTCACGCAGCTTTGCATGGCCACGCGGCGCATTTTAGCTGTGTGGGTTCGGTTGTTGGTCTACGTTACTGGTTTACGTAAACCGCGTGCGTAGCGTTGACAGTGTTGAGCTGCGTGGGTGCCATATTCGAGCAAACCACGCGTGTAGCAATGACGTGCATGGCGGTGGGACTGAGGCTACGCACAGCCAAGACTTGATGGCAGTATCCACGACTACCCTTAAATGATTTTTTCAACAGATTTACATCCCTTAAATCTAGACAGTAACTTATTTAATGAGAAAAGTACCTAATGTTGCATGCATGAGGCTGCAGAGCCTTAAACTCACTGTTTACTCTCCATGAGTTTCACCATTGTAATAAAAGCTTGCTATTTTCCCTCACAAACCTTTCCCAAAACTCGATGCCATACGCGTCATCTAACTTGCGACTTCTAATTCCGCCCTACGTGACTTGGGAGCTGATGGAGGCTATTCATCCAGCCTGCTGACCCTCGGGTAAGGATTCAGGATATCTACGTGCCCTTGACAAGTCCGCTTGTCTTACTATGAATCATAGGACTGTTATTGGACGAAAACCCATTCGCTTTCTCTAAAGAGGTTCAGCCTAGAGAAGAATTCTACATAAATCTCAAAAAAAATGCCAAGCAAATTACAAAATGCCTATTTATGTGTTTTATTTTTACTTATTTTGTATTATTTGTTGCAAAAAAACCTTTTTTATTCCAATTAAGTAAGTATTATTATTTTAGACAAAATCGGTCCTTAAACTCTTCATAAAAAAGGTATATTTAGCTCATTAGGGAAGGCCTGCGTCCAGCAGTAAACCAATATAGGCTGTAGAGAGAGAGAGGGGGGATGCCTATGTCCAGCCGTGGACTACGACAGGCTGATGAAGATGATTCAAGGCTTTATCGATATCACGATACTACTAGGGCATACGTGGATGTGGGAAGCTTAGGATAGAAAAATCTGGCATAGGCCTCCTTTCGCAGAGCGCAGTGATACCAATAATAGTAATAATCATCATACGGAGGGATATCAGAAACCTACACAAGAAGACGTACTCCAACGTCAGCAACATCTTTATTCATTCTTGAAGAATATGCATGTCACTGAGTGAATCAATCTCACTCTCAAATAAATCGGCACAGAATTGGGTCCTTGACCTTTACAAATGGATTTGAATCTCATTTCCATACGCTTAACCTACTAGGAGATCAGAGATGGTCTGGTTTATATATGACTTCATCACACGAATATTATAAGATGTGAATGTATGTATGGATGGATGGATGTTCGTTTGTTACTTCTTCACGTCAAAACTTTTGAACATGTTGGGATGAAACTTAGCACAAGTATGCATGCATATGAGTATGCATAGATGTAGGTCTGGACCTGGACCTTTGTTCCCATCGATCTTTCACTAGTGGACAAAAAAAATTGAAGTGGACAAAATCAATAACACCTTTATTTCATAGTTGATAATAATTACTATTTATAAACCTGTTTATAGTATTAAACTTGACTGCTCCAAGTGCTTATTTTGTAAGCTTAAAAAAATAAACGATATTGAATTATCAATTATTATCAGTTCCCATGAGATAATAACCTTTTTAAGCGCTTGCATAGAACCTCGCCTCCTCATCTCAACAGCCTTTAATAGTCCACTGCTGGACGCAGGCCTCCCCTTAATAATCGCCTTATTGGCTTTTATCTCATGAGGGGTAATGCCCATAATCCCCACGCTGGGCATGCGGATTCGGTGGTAGCTCTATACTACAAGAGGCGCTGCTGTCCGCCACCCGGTGTATGTCCCTTAGTCGCCTCTTACGATAACCACGAGTAGAGTTGGGGTGGTGCAAATTTTAATTATAAACCGGCACCACACGACAATTCATAGAAATAACACGTTCAAAGTTGCAGGCAGGAACCATTAATCGACTAGCAAGCAGTAAAAAACTGAATTTCATTGAAACCTTCCACCATTACGGCCGCCATGACAGTTTCTCGAAGTGCACTTTGTGCGTGTGATCCCCAAATCAAAACAAATAAAGAAAAGAAAGATACCTCAGAAAATCCACTAAATATCCCAGAGAAAACCTATAGAAACGTGCTCACTACACCACACATCAACAATATTTATGCTTATTATGTGTCGAGATAGAAACATAACAATTACTAACCTCAATTCATCTTGCGAGTTTTAATTCCGGGCGCTTTTAGAACGTGGTTGGGGTGCAAATGGGACTTATTCATAGGGCGACAGCTGCTAACCCCGGTACTGTAATGCGAAAGTTATTTTCCACTTGTTATGTAAGGAGTTTTAATATTTAGTTAGGTTTACAAAACGCAACAGCTTCTCTTCAAAATTTAGAAAGAAAGAAGACAAAAATATTTATAGCCTCAAAACTACACAAAACATTAACTACCTAACTTAACTAAATGAATCCTAGACGTCTTTAATTTTTTGTGCGTAGCAGTGTTCAGGGTAAATATGGCCCACACTCAGCATTGTGCTGGGTAGACCAGGTGTGTCTACCCAGCGCTGGTATTCAGTGGTTTAAAGTGTAGGTCAAAAATTTTCCCATTCGTGATTATGTAGTTACGTAACAAAGTCTCTCAAAGATAAAGTCTTATCTTTATAAAGCTTCGTTTGATTAAAATTATTATACTCGTAATTGAAAATACATAAATAGATTGATCGTTGTATTTATCACCACACAACAAAAGGCATTAACGCTGAGCGACCGAAGTCTATGATGAGTACATAGTTTCTACAAGGGCGGCTTACTCAAACTAATTTGCTAGCGAGCTTCAGGTTGCATCAGTTTTGAATGTAACACATCTATGATTCGGGAGACAATATGAGCGAATTTTTGGTGAGTACCAAAGATTCTAGGATCTCTAGAATCTTTGGTGTGTAATAGATATACGTCAATGTCACCTTCAATGTGCAACGTTAACTTCAAATGCCAAGCTTACTGCTCCAACAAAAGTACCTATGGGGTACAAGGGAGACTCCAAGATCTTGTCTCCCAAGCCAACCTAACCTGCACGTGGTGTACCCTGCTAGATAACGAACTAGGCTCTGGTGAAAATATCAACATTCTTCATAACTTGCTAACTCATAATTTACTATTATTTTCCATTACTTGACACTGGCAGAAAAGAGTCCAACCAGACTCATATTGCCATTAACAAAGAATCATCATCATCAAGTACCTATAGCTGTCTCTCTTGCTTTCATGCGACCGAAAAGGCTTGTCCTGTATTTATTTGTTTTCGTACTAAATCTGAATAAATGTTCGGTAGTATTATTTTCCTACAGTACCCTGGACAACGGGAACTGTAGGAAAATAATACTACAGCATCAGTTATACAACCTGAAGCTCGTTAGAAAATTCGTTTGAGTAAACCTTTTGTTGTGTGGTGATAAATTATAAAATAGTACACTGACAGGGAAAATTCTAATTTTACGATCAATCAATCCCTTTTGACCATAATTTTAGGTAAGTAAGTCTAACCTCAATCCATCGCTCGTATAGGTTTTCCTACACCGAGGCATGGACCTCCTCACTAAACAGAAAACAGGTGTAATGAGAAATCTATTGACAAAAATTCGTTTCAAACATCAATCATGAATTCAAAGACTTCAGGCGAATTACGAGGGTTAAAATGAGTTTCATGGAAATTACGAAATGGTTTATCTTTCAGTGATGTCGCTACCGCTATAATGTGGACGAAAACAGATTTACGTGAGGTGTATTTTGACATTATGTACTGTTTTATATTGTGATAAAATAGTTTTTCAACGAACTGTCGTAGATGTAGGTACTTTCTACATCTTTAAATGAGTTCTAGATCTTAAAACATACTACCAGTTGTTTTAAGATCCACAGGTTGTAATGCAGCACAGCACAGTTGTCCATTCACATTGATAGAGACACCACAAACGGCCTTAACGGTTACAGATTTGACACCCTAGGCTGACCTTGAATGGCTCAACATCAAAGATCCTAGGATCCTACGTTCCGTAGGGTAGACTAACCAAAAACAATAATATGGACGAAAAATATCAGGGCCGCTGTTATGAATACGCGACTTAATTCACTTAGGAAGCAAATGTGTTGAATAGACTATCCAAACGAGCACAAACAAGTTGAGGACACGTAGGATGTGAAGAGGAATAATTAAATTTACAATTTAATTAATCCTTTGAGGAAATCCTTTTTAAAAAGCGCTTTTTTGTTTGTATACCTTATTATACTTTGTTTTTATTCCTATATATTTTTGGCAGCGACGACAATGTAGAGAGACATAAGCACAAAAAACGCCCATTGTACTTGTGTCTTGTAATGTCTTTTTGTAATGTATTTTTTCTGGTGTACAATAAAGTGTCTTTTTGTATTTGTATTTTACATGTGAGTAACGTTCTAGTGAGGCTAGCGACTCATACATTACTCATTGACGGGCTTGTGACTAACGGGATTAGTGTGCGATACACAAGGTTTTGTAGATAACAAAGTGTACATAAAGCTTAATATTCTTGTTTCAGTTGAAACTGAATGATTCTCCTTTGATTTGAATAAGCTGATTTATGACGATGATGAATCCGTCAATTGTAATCTATTTCCGATTGTATACTTAGGCCTTGGAAGGGATACCTACCAGTAAAAGTTTATATGACGTAGTGTAGGGTCTACAATAGGGTAATACACAGAGTTTTTTTTTAAATCAATGATTAATGTATGTGTGTATGTGTACCTTCTCGAAAACTAGTAAAATTGGTTTTTAAAAATTCTATTGTGTTAAGATTTTTTTTAATAACTGAAAATAAAACACTAACATAAAAATAGTACTTAAAAGTTTCTGAGCTACTAAAAGAAACGAAATCAATAAAAAAAATATATAATAATAACGCTGGACAATTCACACAGTATTATCTAGTCCCAAACTAAGCAGAGCTTGTGTTATGGGCACTAGATAACTGATATACATAATTATAATACAATATTATAATTCTTGTTTGTATGTTGAATAATAAGTAATGTTTTTTCTTTCAAAAAATATTTCCCGCTAACGCTTCATAAAAATACGATGATCAGTGACGTTACGTTTACAAATTTTGTGATTGCGTCTTAAAATATCAACTTTTCAATTTTTAAAAACACTAGTGGTCCGCCCCGGCTTTGCACGGGATAATGAAGGATTCTCATGGTGAAAGAATATTTCAAATCGATCCAGTAGTTTCGGGGCCTATTCAATTCAAACAAACAAATATTTCCTTATTATAATATTAGTTTAGAATAGACATAATTTTTTTGAAGTCACATTGTGGCGTTTAGGTTTTTGAGGTGATTAATTCAAACAAAAACGTCAGCAACAAAATAAAAATTATATTAAAATTAAATAAAAGGTCGTAGGTTTTTATGCCGGTCTGATTTTACTCCGCGGTCCGGTACTCTCCTGGCTGTCCTGTAGGCTGCTCAGGTGGGTGGACACCGACGGATGAAAGGCTGAAGAGGCCCGTGACGTCAGCCGTCGAAGATGGTCGGTCTAGCGGTGTTAGGCGTCGGAAAAAATGTTCCTTTAGGGTTTCAACCCTAACATCGGACCCTGTGAATAATTATCCACAGTAAGCATCTCATTCAGATCGCTTTCCGTTGATAGTGAACACCCTGTATTGACGTGCCTATGAGGAGAAGCCATGGAAGTAGGTAGTTGGTGCAGAGGTGGTTCACTATCAGAACGGAGGTACAAGCAGTGAATGAAACAAGATGAAAAATCAATGAAATGAAATAAGCTGATAACTATTTTAGCGGGTCGATTTGAAGTGAAGGACAATGATGTAACGAATCCTCTCATAAGGCAGGATGATAGTGTTTACAATAATAAAAAAAAAATATTCCTTCAAGCGATAAGCGTATTAAATACATATTTTACAGTTGAGTTAATGACTGCCTACCTACATTAAGCTGAAAACAATGTTCAACACTTACCCTATTGGGGTGCAGAGCGACACTTATATTAGATTACAAACTCCCAAATACGTGGAAGAAGACTAGTGGTTTATCACGGTAAGTATATAATAAAACAATGGTTGTAGCCAGCACGTATGAAGACACTCAACTCAGCCTACCTACGTAGGTAGCTGGTGAACGCACTGCTCACAGGTCCGTCGCGGACACAGTAATCTCGGGCTCTGGCCGGCTGCGCCGCCTAGCCGCCGCACGCGCTGCTCGTATCATCTGACTTAAACAAAGGAAGCCAACGGCCAATCAGCGCGGCGAACGTGTACCTACGGCGCGTGATGAGAACCGGTATAGACGTCAACAAAACTAGTAACGGTTTGAAGCTAAGATGATTTGAAATTTAAACTAAAGTTAAAACGTAATTTAGGTAGCTAGTTAGGTAGGCAGGTATATTAGTGTTGTGAAATGTAATATAATTACATTAACAGTAACAGAAAATAAATAACATGTACGTGCAACGTTACAACATGTGTGTGGATGTATGTATATTACGTCAACCTCAGTTAGATAAAGATACATTTATTTGACACATCCAGAACAGCACAGACAGACACACAAGGTAGAATACAAAACATACTTTGTGGATAGATGATTTTAGTAATAGTAATCATCGTGCTACCTGCGTAGATTTTATACATTTGGTAAAAGTATTTCATAAACTAGTAGATAATCAATCTAACCTTGTTCAAAATACATTTTACAAAATAGGTACGTACGTACGTACATAACATTGAATTGTACCTATATATCTATCTACTACAAGCAAACACAATAAGAGATGGGTGCAACATTCCAGGTTCTACCCATCGTGCATCGTGCACTTATCCCATTCGTGATTATCCGTGCTGCCCAAGGATGGGCCAAAAAGTTCAGTTCTAAAATTCGATCATTAACACTTTTTCATAAATGTGGTAATGATCACTGATCAATGATGTGAAATGTACACAATAAAGAATTTATTCATTCGTGCATAACGGTAAAATGTATGAGGTTCTCTTATATACTGTAAGAGCAGTGTGTCACATGCGAAGAACCGCTCAGAATTCTAACTATTCCGAACAACAACACGTCCACAGTTTTATTAGCTTGAGCCCTCGTGTTATTTTCCTGTAAAAGTACAAAGCTGTCCTTCAGCCTTTACTTGGATTAAAAATAATCGCTCAAGGGTTGATGTTGACTTATGAGTCCTGACTGGTTGGGACTGGAAGAAATCGCTTTAAGCTATAAGGCTGCCAAATCCATTGCTGTTCTATTTTATATGTTTCTTAATTGGTGATGAATAAAGTATTCTCTATTTATCTATCTATCTAGTTGTCGTGGAAGAGGAATGAAACTTTGTCAACGTAAATGTTCAACTGCGCTCGTTTCAGTTTGAATTCATTTTCATCCCATTCTAAACCCGCGCGGATATACAATAAATCAACCAATTACGATAAATGTGTTGCAATGCTGTATTTTATTAGCGCCTTTGTTCTTATGAAAACAAACTGCGTTGCGGTGGTTGGTTTGTTTCTTTGCTTTCACTGTAGAGTTGTAAAAAGGATTTAGTGGAATCGATGTCAGCTGCTGGCGCTTCTTCTCTTTTTAATGGCTATCTCGGCTCGGCCCAGTTATTGGAATATTCTCAAAGTCATAGCTTTTCTGTTCAACTATTGACTGGAGTGGAGTAACTGCTTTTATGAATGAGATATTACATACCTACTACAACAAAACTCCTAGTGAATTGTAAAATCTATCAGTAAATAAATTCAAACAAATTGTAAAAACCTTTCTGTGCAAAAATGCTTACTACAAAATATCTTGGGACGGGTTTTGCTCCAACTCGAAAAATAACAACTATGTAGTAGGCTAAAAGTTTCTTCGTCGCTTCTTTACTTTAGTTTACATACCACTTTATTTCCGGGTCAATGTTTTATTTTAAGAATTTGACCTTTTCTAAATGTACATTTTTGTATTTATGAAAATAAAGACTTTTTGATTTGATTTCACTGTAGTTTTTTGGTTACGTGGTACGAAAGACTAGATGGAGCGTCTTGTGATCCAGGGCAGTAAGGTGGGCAAGAGTTCTCGTGGTCGCACTCCAGCTAGATAGGTTCCAGGAAGATAGACAGGTTACTTCATTGACTTATAAATATAATCATTGGATGGACCTCATCATGTCAGTTCACCATGACCGACTGCTCCCACAATGCAACGAACAGGGAGCAAAGGCCGTGCATTGTATGAGCAGCCGTTTATCAGGAGATCAGTCATAACCATTCTTCGAAGAGTAAATAACTATGAAGAAGAAGTAAATAGTGAACTAGCTGAATTCTCATAAGAAATTTCATAACAAAGCTGCCTAAGAGATAAGATTAACACTTGCATGGAGCAAGATGCAGATATCCAACAGCACCAACGCGTCTGGTGGCTATGGCGGGGCCTTGAGAGTCGTACCGCCGAGACTGGAGTTCAGAGGATGGCTTCCACAACTAGGTCACAGGTGGGCCCTTTTTGCGTGACGGGCTGGGGGCTGCTAATCTAACCACCCGATGTCCTCTAGGAAGGCCAGCAGCTCGCTGACGCTGGTGCATGCCTCCCCAGGCGTCCTCGGTGTCCAAAGGTTGCAATCTTGGAGATGCTACGCTATCGCACTCTACAAGCAAATGTGCGGCCGTCTCCTCTGCATTCATACACCCCCTGCAAAGGGAGCTGTCCGTGATACCCAATTTAACCGAGACTGGGGTGTCAATAAATACTTTAATGGCGCAAGACTCACATCTCCAACTGCACCAGCACGTCTGGCGACGGCAGCGCACCTCTGCAGTCAGTACGATAAAAACATTTATAGATGGTCCAAGACGCTCATGCCCAGCGTCAGGTGACGGCTGGAAAGTGAATGTGATAACAAGAAATAAATTCTACAATCTAACTTTTACTTCAGTTGCAAAAATGTACATAAATATTCATGTACACAAACGATATTCTGCGAAATTTCTATAAAAACAAATTGTTTTGATAACAGTAACAGCATGGTATATATTTTTTTAAATAGACATGCCGTGGTATAACTCGATTTACAAATCAAGATTTTACGATTTTTACGCTCTATCGTAAAAAAGAAGTCTGAACTGAACAGTAAAACTGTAGCCTGAGTAAGCTTCAGAAGATGTGATATACCTTCAGGCATACATTCCATTGTTTCATGTTCGACGCTTTGGTTCGACGTTTTTACCCAACAACAACTCTCGACGGAATAATAAACTTTGCGGTTTAGAAGTCGCTTGAGTTTTCTAGTTGATGTAAATTAAGTAATTTTTTCGTCGACTTTATATAACGGCTGACTAGCTTTCCGCTCACGATTTCATTCGTGTGGTTTTAAGTGTAAAACACTCGAAATAAGGTGTAACCCTATTAAAAGAGTCGGAAATTCCTGACCCGATATCAATAAAAAAACTGTGCTTAACCCATTACATAGAATTTTTATGGCTTAACCTTATAAGGGTTGTTATGACAAATACTAAAACCAGTTTACCGTAGTTTTATTTGTTTATATTTCACGGATCTTCGCTCACCAAGCCACAGAGTTCGTCTGACATTCGGGAAAAAATCAAGGTTTCTGATTCGTTTTCAAGTAAAATCTTCTCAGAGGTCCACCTAACTTAGATTTTAATTTTTCGACTGTAACTTAAGTTTTCAATACCAAAAATAATGGTATTTTCGTAATACTATTTGATATTCGGCTTTAATCTATTGCATAACAAAAATGTGTCAAAATTGATTAAAAAATGGTCATAACTCTTTCGTAAAAGTTCGGTATTTTGTTGCCTTTCTCTCAATATCGCAAGACACATCAAATACCAAACAGAGCTTTATAAAAAATTGCAAGCCCGCCGCGTTCGCAAATAATGAAAATTGTTCCACAGTCCGCCATATTGTCAAAGTTTCACGTTAATTTCAACGTCAGCATGACATCAAAATATTTAGGTCGAGTTTCTTCAAAAGTTTGAATTACATAAGTGTCCGCAAAGTCGACAGGATTCGTTAATTTGTTAAAGTTTAAGAGTTGGGAAGTTCTTTGTGAAATTTTCGGGCAAGAACTTACAATTTTTTGGGTAGCTAGGCATAAAAAGTTACCTACAAGCTCCATTAAAGTCTGCCTCTAAGAATGCAGCCAACTTTTTGAAGACGCTTCTGATTAGTTGACATTGACTTGATATATAGATTAATTGAGCTACCTCTAGATTCTTTGCACAGCAACAAGCTACAGTTTCAAGTTAGCTCAATGGTTTCAATTACAAAAAAATTAAGGTTTTAATTTTAAATACAATTAAAATATTTTTTTCTTTCATCTAATTATTAGTGTGTTTTTGTATAAAATCTAAGCAGGTAGCATAATAATTATTATTAGTAAAATCATATATCTACAAAGTATGTAAAATATCCTTAATTTTGTATTCTACCTTGTGTGTATATCTGTCGGTGCTGTTCTTGTTGTGTTAAATAAAAATGTATCTTTATCTTCTATCTGTCTTCACCGTTTCTCCGTCATTTACGGATTGTTTTTAAAAATCGCTGTTATAAAGAGAATGATTCCGAATTGGTCCTGGAAAAATGTATTACCGAGGGAATAATATTTATCCTGTGTCCATTGTAACCAGTCAATAATAAAACTCAATGACAATATCCTAAAACCTCATCAATAGGTACCTACACGATACAACACATACAAAGTAAACGATCCATCATACGTTTATATTACGTCGTGGTCAGTGTAGCACTGGTTGGTAATGGTGTAAAATATGCCTTTTCAGTAAATAAGATAAATAATAAATAAATAAATAATGCTGGGCAATTCACATTATTTGCATTATTATAGCCCCATGCTAAGGAGAGCTTATGTTATAGGCACTTGATAACTGGTATACATAATATAATACAATACATAGATACATATTTTTATTATAAATAGAAAACGACCAGAACACCCTGAACAAATGTCTGCAGATCATACACACATTTGTCCCGAGGCGCGAATCGAACCCGCAACCTTCTGCGTCGCAGGTAGACCTTCGCCCACCGCGCCACATCGGTCGTCGTAATATATCGATATCTTTATGTACGTCTTTGTAAAAGAAAAAGCCCTTATTTACTTTTGAACTGAATCTTTACACTCTGGTTGAATTACTTTAGGCTATAGACATAGAATTTTTTCACGATGCTTTAGGCCAATGAATAACGCATCGAAGATTTGGAAGTGACCCACACAGAAATCTATTACTCCGTGATGGTTAGTACTATACTTATAAATCTGTGGTGATGGGACACGGAGTGACTGCTGGGGCAGTCGGACGAAACCGGCTAGTTATAAAAACGCTATATAAAAAATATCGTAAATTGATCACATTATAATTTGACTGTAAGTATTAATCCTACTTCTGGGCAAGGCTTTGCTTTATACCTATAAAACACCGTGAATCTGTATCATTTTCAATTACAATTATTCATTTGAAATGTTTACCAACAACCAAATCTTCTGAGCTATTATTTATTCGCCAGGCTGCTTCAAATTTAATCATGTTACCACTGTGACACAGTTTTCCAATTTGGTCTGGAACGTTCCTTGTAGTTTCGTTTACTGTCAGCAATTCTTGTTTATCAAGGAAACTGCGACAGGTGGATTATTTAAGGAAATAGTGATAAAAAGGACATTTTGTAGAGGACATCTATTTATAAAATAAGTTGTGAAAATCAAACGAAATCTAAAAATAAATAAATAATAGGTAAATAATGCTGGACAATTCACACGGCATTACTAGTCTCAAGCTAAGTAGAGCTTGTGTTATAGATAACTGATATACATAATACAATACAATACATAGGATATTTTTATAACACTTAGAAAAAGACCAGAACACCCGCAACCGGAAGAATGAATTTTTACCCTATAGAATTATCACCTAACAGCAGGATTAATAAGTATCGAAATTAAGTAACAAACAACAACAGGCAAACATTGCCCTGTAAGAAGAGCAAGGCTCTTGAGCCGCTGAACATATAAAAGATTTTCCACTAAATGTTTTTAAACTTACGATATCTGAACACATAATTATAAAAAATATTTAAGGGGTATTTATCGCGTTTTTTTACCTATTTTTTTCGACGTTTCGACAGGTTTACACACTGCCGTGGTCACGGGATGACTTTGAAACTACTAGTCATCCCATGACCACGGCAGTGTGTAACCTGTCGAAACATCGAAAAAAATAGGTAAAAAAACGCGATAAATACCCGTTAAATAGTATTTATAATTATGATTTTCGACTAGTCGGGTACTCAACATGGTGGCTCAAATGGTACGTGCATTCCCATACTGAGTGAAAGGTTGCTGCTTCAAGTCTCATCTAGGTTGTTTTGTAGGATATTTATATAAATTCTTAAATTCTTCTCCGTAAATTTAGCCATAAACTTGGGTATGCAAGCCATCAAAGAGCGCACCAAAGGGTAGATAGTCAACCAACGCCCTGTAATAGTCGGAGTTAAAATGCTTGCCCAGTAATGCAGTCACCGTAGTCGAAATCGGCTGGGAGACATCATCATATGAAAGAAAAAAAAATTACTCTTTTATTTTATGAAAGAAAAATTACTCGTATTTCGTAAACAAACATCATTCATGTTAAAGTCATAAAAAAACGAATCTCATCTTCAGCCATCTCCCAAATCAATCTCTCAAATCATGTCTGCCGTCACAAAAAAGTAATTTGCATATTCCATCGAACATCCATCCTAGGCTCACTTGGCAACGCGTATGGAGAAATGGAGATCGTAAAATATAGCTAAAGCTGGGGTTTCACTAGCGAGCTGTAACCGTGGCTGTAACCGTAACCAGTGTTATTTTTGTCGCATTCATAGGCCACACTACTCCCGCACAACACTCGCAAGTCTCCGTGGAAATAAAAAACGTGTTGACTGCACACTGACCACCTGCTGTCAGTATTATATCAGGTAAGAGATCGGGTAAGAGGCCAATAAAACACAGATTCGTTCAGTGACACACGTCCACTCGATAAGCCGCACCTTGAGCGAATCCATAACCGGGGGCCCCGCGCTTGGTATGAATTGGCCGCATCTAGCGCATCCGATGGCCATCGGATGCGCTAGATGAGCGCATCCAATGGCCGTGCACATAATAACGTAAGTGAGAATGCTACACTGTCCACGCGGCGACAGCGCGTGGCCAGCGCGGGTATGATGGCTGAAGAAAGAAATTATAGCCAAATTAAGCAATATTTCCTATTGTTTCCAACATTTTCTACGACACCTTTTAACGGCGTCTGATCATTGTCATCACTCATCAGTTATCATCAATATACATAATGTTTTAAAGACACACTTTGGTAACGTGCATTTTAAAAACCATATTATCAGATCAGTACATCCAATTGTATCGGACCAGATGGCTTTTAAAACTGGCGTTTCCAAAGCGCGCTTCAAGACTCATGTATACTCGCTCTAACGTGGTAATGGTTATATGTCTGTCTGCCATTTGATTCACGGCACCAACAGACAATTGTCGGCAATTCGTAAATGAACACAAATGATTTTTGGGTAGCATTGACGTAGCTCGCTCGCTAGTGAATTCGCGCTTGTTACGCAGAACACTGCGTAACAAGCATGGCAACAGCCTCCTGAATATTGATTGTTCGTTGATTGATTGTTCCATATGTACCTAATTAAAACTACATAAATGCTGTGACGAAACGGTAATATGACATCATAAAGTTTCAAAGTGGTTTGTGTCCGGATGGGTATTTTTTTTTTTCATTTAGATTTCAGGTTAGCGATACATAATTTTATCTAAACAAGTATCTCGGGCAAAGTTAGAAGAATATTGAGACATCGGAGTTCTTCAAGAAAATACTCAGATTCCAAGAGGTGTCTAAAAATATACGTTTTCCAAATTAAAAAAATAACATCCAAGAAAAATAAATGCTAAGTTTAATCCCAAAAAAGGTTTTGAAATAACTTAACCTTGTAAAGTATGCCATTAAAATTCATCAGAGGTACATAAAGGGCTTCGATCGCCGTTATCAAAAAGCAATTTAGTAAAGGTTGAAGTTCAAATTGATAAACCTGATGTTAATCTAAAATTTAAATGTGTTAGATCTCGATTAAAGAAGATGAAGTCAGACTTTGATATGATATTTTCACACAATATTATTTCAGCTGTCTCGTGAGTCAATAATTTAGCTTGATTTTAAAAAACTATAAACCGACTGCAAATTCGTGAAAAATTTAAATAAATATAAATAAATAAGTAAATAATGCTGGACAATTCACACAGCATTATCTAGCCCCAAGCTAAGCAGAGCTTGTGTTATGGGTACTAGATAACTGATATACATAATAGAGTACAATACATAGATAGATATTTTTTATTATACATAGAAAACGACCAGAACACCCTGAACAAATGTCTGCAGATCGTACACACCGAGGCGGGAATCGAACCCGCAACCTCCTGCGTCGTAGGCAGACCTTCGCCCACCGCGCCACAGAGGTCGAGGCGTTAAGTGGGTTTAGAAGTAGTTTTAAACACGGAACACTTCGAGAGAGTGATCCAATATTACAAGTGGCAACATCTAGTTAAAATTCTAATTTTGTGTTTTTACGCCCGTTGCTATGGAAACCATTTGTGAAAATTATCATTATGATGATGTTTTAGATATGTTTAACGGTGCACATATAAATTCGTCGAAGGTCTTTTATACACCTCAAATTCAAATTTTATGCAACAAGGGAGAGATCATCAAAATCTATTTAGAATTGGGAAAGATATCACAAAAGTGGAAGCTTTTCGTGATTTTTGAGATAGATTCAGATTCTTTATTGGCAACATAGTTACAGGTCTTTCTGTATATACATTATATTCTTACTTAAAGTAATATGTAATTAGTAAGTAGGTACATTATACATAATTTAAATAACTGTTGTTCAGTAGAATATAAATTAAAAGTAATTAAATTAACAATAATTACTTTTAATGATAATGTTGTCTTTTAAGCTGGATGAGATAATGACTAATTACTAGAGTTATTATTGTAATGCCATTTAAATATCATTCTCTAAACAATGGTGAAATATTTTTAAAATCGGTCCACAATAGCAGGAAATATCGACGAAAATACATAAAAAACTGACCAAGTGCGAGTTGGTCACGCTCATGAAGGGTTCCGTACCATCATCTATAAAGACGGTCAAATCACGTTTGTTGTATGGGAGCCCCAATATTTATTTTATTCTATTTTTAAGTATTTGTTGTTATAGCGGCAGCAAAAATACATCATCTGCGAAAATTTCGACTGTCTAACCATCACAGTTCATGACATACAGCCTCGTGACAGATGGACAGACAGACGGGCGGACAGCGGAGTCTTAGTAATATTGTCCCGTTTTACCTTTTGGGTACGAAACCCTAAAAAGCCAAACATAGAACCTAAAATGGAAAAAAAATATAAATGATTTTTTATTAAAGCGTTTATTATATAATATAGAAAAGCCATCGGCTAAACGCTATATTTTAGCGTTTCGCCGATGGCTTTTCTTTTCTATTAATGCACTTACTTACTAAATTAACAGAAAATAGTGGCTTTTGCTTAAGTACCGACTCCATTCACTTTGAAACCCGTTCAAAAATACCAACGAACGTGCTTCAAAGGTGCCTCTATATGACGCCATTTTGTGAAAAACCAAGTTTTTGCTGATTATCTTTTAATTAGGACATTTATTTGCAAAAATTAGCCGAAGGTATTCTATTATTTGGTAATGACACTATAAAAATCTTGTGATTGATAGTTTAGTAGAAAAATAGTTTTAGCTAAGAAAGCAGATGGTATTTTGCACAATTTTTTCTGCTATTAAATTATAGATTTTTTCATATTTGAAACAAAGGGGACCTGCCTCGAATCCTATAAATTATTACGATTTTTTTCGATAAAGATCACGAAAAATAAAGCTCTTAACGTAACCCAATTCACGTCAATTCACGTACATTAAAAGATAATGTCAAAAGAGACTTGTTTTTATTATAATACACTTTTTCGTTAAAGTGATTTCTTTCCTTTTCCTTATGGAGAATTAATTATTTAACACAAATATTATACCAATGTGTTTAGTTTTGTAGTTAAGGTTTCAACGAAAAAACCAATACACACAAGTTCAGAATAGAAGATTTGGTTTCATCCCTCAACCCCTCGAACCGTCCCTTGGGAGGGTCTACCGCAACGCTGTTCCGAAACAAAAGTCATCATTACTGTGGTGAACGTAGTGCCTAGGAAAGCCGTGTCTATTGCGGTGAATGTGTGGGGACGTTTTTAGTGGAAAATAATACCATAGAACCCAGGCTATCTACAGTCTATACAGGGTTATTGGTTTTTACTCATTGTTTTTGTAAATTTTTTACTATTATCATGTACGCAATTGTCGACGACAAAAAAAAATTATTTCACACTTACGTAGTTTCGTGATGTTTCTATAAGCGAATGCCTATTATTAGCTTTCTGTATCTATTTAACGTTCTATTGCTTTAGTTAAGTTGATGGCAATCCGAATTAAATAAACAAAATAAATAAATGATCAATCCCTGAGTACCTACTGCAAAAACATCAGGTAGGCCAGCAAGTTGTTTTTAAGTAACACTTCCCCGGATGTAAGAGACCCAGCTTTACTATGCCATTTTAGTACTTAAGTAGTTTCTCCCACGAATGACCGCTTGAGTTCCAAACAAGGCTTATTATAACAACAGTTTAGAATAACCGTAATCTGTACTGTACGTGCCATTTCCTGCTTTAATTTAATTTCTAAATAGTTTGCTAAGTTCACTTTGTACTTGAAGAAATATTGAAATGCGGGATTAGAGTTGGAACTTAAACTTGGTTTTTAGACCTTATTGTAAGTTAAAAGATTCTTGTTAAGTACTTTGTTTATGTTAAAGACATAAATATTAAATACTATCTATTTCCCCTGTACGCGTTGTTGGTGTTGGTACGGGGTGTCGTGGTCGGATAACCTCCTCGTGAGCCCGTACTGCTACTTGTCCTTGGGGATTCGTCCCTGGGGAACGGTAGCAGGTGGCGGGCCTGGTGCACCCTGGTTCCCACCGCTAATAATTTCTTCCTCTGGGGGATATTGTTAGCGATGGCCAATAATCCGACAACCTATGGGGATGATAACCCTTAAATTATCAAAATTATGATGGCAAGTCTCAAAAAATGTGGTCCCCAGGAGGGTCCCGGTTCTACCGGGGAATCCCTCCCCGAGCTTAGCTCGGGCCGCCCCTCGTACTCTGGGGGGGGCAAAGAACTGCCGAAAAAAAAACAAAAACGACCTAACCAACAAGCCAGGGCTGCATCTTCGGAGGCGCCAAGGCTCAACCCAATCATGGCTGCATCTGCGCCATACCTACCAACTGCGTCAAGGGCTGCATCTTCGGAAGCACCCAGACCATCGACACCAAAGGTCGCACCCTTGGAAGCCCCTAGACCTCAACTACCGACGTCTAAGGCCGCATCCTCGGTTGCTCCAAGACCTTCCCACCGGACCGTCTCAACAGTCGGAGCGCCCTTAGGGGCTTCCCCGCGCGAGACGGTCATAGAGCTGTCGGACCTTAAGGCCGCAATACCTGATCCAGGGCCAAACTGGAATCTTGTTTCTTCAAAGAAGAGCAAGAAGAAGGGCGTTAAACCCTCCCAGACTCCTAGCGAGACCCAGAAGGCGCGGGCGCAGACACAGCAGACGGCAACCGACGGTGGACGTAAGCGGCTCTTCGGAGTTAAGTCCACGACCAATGTAGGAGGGACTCGTCCCGCCGAAGTGGTCCAAGCACCGGCGCAGCCGAACGCAGCGCCAATGCTCGTCGACGGAAGCCAGACGCCAGCTCAGCTGCCCAGACCTAGAGGGAAACGCGGAGGGAGGCTGGCAGCTTTGGCCCGCAAAAACAAACACCCACCGGCTCAGCCGCAGAGTGTCAAGCGTTCCCGACCCGAGGACAGTACTACGCCCTATGGCGATAGTAAACTTCAAAAATCGGAAACGGGACACAAGAGCAACTCTGTGAGCTACGCAGCAGCTTTCAGGTCACACGACCTCTGCGTGGCTATGATGGCTGAGCCATACCAAGATCTTACGGCGGAGCAGGCCGCGGAAGTGCGTGAGATACTGGAGGTTGTAATGTTACACTTTTGTGTAACACCAAGTTATTCGAGAAGCTTCCTACCTAATTTTCCTAGGCAGAAAGATCCTAACAAATTAAAGAATATTAGAAATTATGTACAATTTTAATTTTTATTTACAGACTTTTATAAAATTTTGATGCGAAGGTTTCGAGTTAAGCTGGAGACGTTACAGGTTTGAGGAGATGTTGAAGGTTTTGAGTGAAGTTGGAGACGTTGCAGGTTGAGGAGATGAGACGTTTTAAAGGTTTTGAGGTTAAATGGATGCTCTTTTGGGCGTAGAGGTCGACACCAGGTGGTGGAGCTCTACGCCAGGTCTGGAACTTTGCCGTTTAGGTTTTTGAAGGTTTGAAGGGCTTTCTTGAGTTTTACGCCAGGTCTGGAACTTTGCCGTTTAGGTTTTTGAAGGTTTGAAGGGCTTTCTTGAGTTTTACGCCAGGTCTGGAACTTTGCCGTTTAGGTTTTTGAAGGTTTGAAGGGCTTTCTTGAGTTTCCCGGGCCAGCTGGGCCCGGGAAATGGCCTTTTAGAAGATATTCGTCGCGAAGTCAGAGGTAAACTGATCCTTGGCCGTTCTGGCACTGTTTATATATATTCCGCCGTTCCAATGTAGTTCCAGAATTGAGAATTCAAAATAATGTACGTTTTTCAAAATTTGTACGATTTTCTTTATAATTTCGTACGAGGTTTCATCCAAAACCTATGTTACCTTTCCTCTTTGCTTCAGATCGGAGCAAATTTTGACATTTTCAAAATTGGCATTTATGTCACAACAATCTTTACCAAAACAAATATTTTCAAAGAATTTTAAGAAAAAAGTAGAAAAAGAGACCAAAATGGATACAATAATTACAGATGTTATAAAAAACTGGATATAGAAGGTAATATTTACATTGTTATACAAAATTAGAGCTAGAACAGAAATAAAATATTACATACTTTTGTGTAACACCAAGTTATTCGAGAAGCTTCCTACCTAATTTTCCTAGGCAGAAAGATCCTAACAAATTAAAGAATATTAGAAATTATGTACAATTTTAATTTTTATTTACAGACTTTTATAAAATTTTGATGCGAAGGTTTCGAGTTAAGCTGGAGACGTTACAGGTTTGAGGAGATGTTGAAGGTTTTGAGTGAAGCTGGAGACGTTGCAGGTTGAGGAGATGAGACGTTTTAAAGGTTTTGAGGTTAAATGGATGCTCTTCTGGGCGTAGAGGTCGACACCAGGTGGTGGAGCTCTACGCCAGGTCTGGAACTTTGCCGTTTAGGTTTTTGAAGGTTTGAAGGGCTTTCTTGAGTTTTACGCCAGGTCTGGAACTTTGCCGTTTAGGTTTTTGAAGGTTTGAAGGGCTTTCTTGAGTTTCCCGGGCCAGCTGGGCCCGGGAAATGGCCTTTTAGAAGATATTCGTCGCGAAGTCAGAGGTAAACTGATCCTTGGCCGTTCTGGCACTGTTTATATATATTCCGCCGTTCCAATGTAGTTCCAGAATTGAGAATTCAAAATAATGTACGTTTTTCAAAATTTGTACGATTTTCTTTATAATTTCGTACGAGGTTTCATCCAAAACCTATGTTACCTTTCCTCTTTGCTTCAGATCGGAGCAAATTTTGACATTTTCAAAATTGGCATTTATGTCACAACAATCTTTACCAAAACAAA
This sequence comes from Eupithecia vulgata, assembly GCA_946478455.1. NCBI lineage: Eukaryota > Metazoa > Arthropoda > Insecta > Lepidoptera > Geometridae > Eupithecia > Eupithecia vulgata. Next base: position 12,152,635 of record OX297867.1, read on the forward strand.
TATTTTCAAAGAATTTTAAGAAAAAAGTAGAAAAAGAGACCAAAATGGATACAATAATTACAGATGTTATAAAAAACTGGATATAGAAGGTAATATTTACATTGTTATACAAAATTAGAGCTAGAACAGAAATAAAATATTACATACTTTTGTGTAACACCAAGTTATTCGAGAAGCTTCCTACCTAATTTTCCTAGGCAGAAAGATCCTAACAAATTAAAGAATATTAGAAATTATGTACAATTTTAATTTTTATTTACAGACTTTTATAAAATTTTGATGCGAAGGTTTCGAGTTAAGCTGGAGACGTTACAGGTTTGAGGAGATGTTGAAGGTTTTGAGTGAAGTTGGAGACGTTGCAGGTTGAGGAGATGAGACGTTTTAAAGGTTTTGAGGTTAAATGGATGCTCTTCTGGGCGTAGAGGTCGACACCAGGTGGTGGAGCTCTACGCCAGGTCTGGAACTTTGCCGTTTAGGTTTTTGAAGGTTTGAAGGGCTTTCTTGAGTTTTACGCCAGGTCTGGAACTTTGCCGTTTAGGTTTTTGAAGGTTTGAAGGGCTTTCTTGAGTTTTACGCCAGGTCTGGAACTTTGCCGTTTAGGTTTTTGAAGGTTTGAAGGGCTTTCTTGAGTTTCCCGGGCCAGCTGGGCCCGGGAAATGGCCTTTTAGAAGATATTCGTCGCGAAGTCAGAGGTAAACTGATCCTTGGCCGTTCTGGCACTGTTTATATATATTCCGCCGTTCCAATGTAGTTCCAGAATTGAGAATTCAAAATAATGTACGTTTTTCAAAATTTGTACGATTTTCTTTATAATTTCGTACGAGGTTTCATCCAAAACCTATGTTACCTTTCCTCTTTGCTTCAGATCGGAGCAAATTTTGACATTTTCAAAATTGGCATTTATGTCACAACAATCTTTACCAAAACAAATATTTTCAAAGAATTTTAAGAAAAAAGTAGAAAAAGAGACCAAAATGGATACAATAATTACAGATGTTATAAAAAACTGGATATAGAAGGTAATATTTACATTGTTATACAAAATTAGAGCTAGAACAGAAATAAAATATTACAAGGTAAAAATCGTGGAGGAACTCCTCGATTCAAACACTATGCCCCAGACTTCGAAGGTCCGCTTCCGTGGCCGTGCGCATCATAGCGAAGGCGTCCTCAAATTCTGGTGCGAGGACGACCATACGCTAGCGTGGCTCCGACATAAAACCACCGAACTGGAATCGCCGATCGCCGGGACTAAGCTTGTCATCAAAAGGCAAGCGGAGCTTGGAGCTTGTGGAACCCTATCCGTGCGGAGAAGCGGACTGACCAAGATGGTACCGGCACATACCTGCTACTCCTCGTTCCTGAGTCTGAGGTTGAGAAATCCCGTCTCAAAGATCGGCGCTTGTACTGGCTACTTGGGAATATCTACCTCAAGATCATCCAGAAAGATGAACCCAAGGGCGAGAACAATGACGCCGACAAGACTAACACCAATCCTGGAACCAACCCCGGTCCAGAGCCTGGTCCCTCTTCGGGATCCAAGGCTGACCCTGATCCGCAGCCAGGCCCCAGCTCAGGGCAAGCAGCGGGTCCTTCTCCGGCCCCAATAACATCCCAGGGGCTGGAACTGATGGATGTCCAGGATCCACCTACCCCACTTTCCGAGGAGCGCTTTCTCGATACTGAGGGGAGCGATGTCAGCGACAGCGACATCGGCTCCTCTCCTATCAAGCGCTCCTAAACCAACCCGCAAAACACTTCCTGATCCTCCACTCCCCGCCACACTCTACATCCAAGCGAACCTCCAGCATAGCCTCACGGCTACCGCGTCTCTACGCAGAATGCTGGAGGAACACCCCAACACTGTGGCCCTTATCCAAGAACCGTGGATCAGGAAAGGCCAAATCTGCGGCCTCAAATCACCTGGAAGCAGACTTCTCGCAAACACAACTGTAAGCAATCTTAGAATGATGATGAATATGAATATGAATATGAACTTGCATTGTGGTTCCGAGAACTGCAAAAACACTTCTAATTACCGAACTCTGTTCCAGAGACCTAACAGCTGCTAGACTATATCTGTGTTCCAACAACAACAGCTTCATACCGCAGATAGTCATAGCATCAGTCTACCAACCGAGCGATGAAGCAGTACCCACACCTGAGCTGGTGTCCCTGATCGAGTACTGCGAGAGGGAGAAACTCGAGCTCATCATCGGCACCGACTCCAACGCGCATCACACGCTGTGGAGCAGCGCCAGGTGTAACGACCGAGGAGAAGAATTGGTAAATTATCTTATCTATACTAACCTCCTATTGCTGAACACGGGCTCCGAACCTACTTTTGTAACATCCAGAGCCCAGACTATCATTGACCTAACATTATCGACAATACAGGTTTCCTACTCCATCAAGGACTGGCATGTTTCTAACGAAGCCTCGTGCTCAGACCACAGATGGATAAGGTTCAGCATGGAACTGTCATTACCGAACCCACAACCTAGGCGCGTCCCACGTAAGACCGATAAGACTAAATTCTTCCAATTAGTCAAATCAGAATTTACCGACAAGCCTAACCTACCAGATCACATAACAGTAGCGGAAATTGACCACTACATAAATCAACTAACACAAATTCTTACCAACAGCTATGAACAATCCTGCCCCCTAGTCGCGCCCAAGCATGGGACGAACAGACGATGGTGGGGTCCTGAACTGCAAAGACTCCGTCGCAAAGTAAGGAAATTGTTCAATAGAGCCATGAACACTAGACAAGACGAAGACTGGGCGAAATACTATAATGCGAAAAGAACCTACAAAAAGCAAATTCGCCTTAAAAAAACGGAATGTTGGGAGAGGTTCTGTACCAACATTGAAAACAACAGTCAGGCCACCCGTATAAGAAGCATACTGGCTAACGTGCCTGAAAGCACGCTCGGATGCCTTATCAAACCTGACAACACCTACACTAAATCAGATTCAGAAACCAGCGAAGTGCTACTGAACACACACTTCCCAGGTTGTAACGTTACAGACACTTACACATGGGAGGAAATATCAGAGCGAACGCCTACTGACCTAGATTGGACAACAGCCCACAGTATGATAAACCGCGAGAAGGTACTCTGGGCAATCAACAGGTTCCTTCCCTTCAAAGCACCAGGACTGGATGGGATCTTTCCAGGTATGCTTAGATGGTGCAGTGGCATACTCGCCGAATATCTGGTTAGACTATTCAGAGCATGTATCGCCTACAAATATATACCGCACAAATGGAGGGAAGTGAAGGTAGTATTCATACCGAAACCGGGAAGAAGTGACTACACCCAACCGAAATCATTTCGGCCTATAAGCTTGACGTCATTTCTTCTGAAAACACTAGAAAGGCTTTGTGACAGGGAAATTAGAGAAAATACACTCTCTCACAACCCCCTTCACCCGCAACAACATGCCTACAGCAAAGGCAAATCGACGGAATCTGCCCTACATAGCGTAATCTCACGTATAGGAGGTGGATTATCGTCAAAGCAACCAACATTGGCGGCCTTCATAGACATTGAAGGAGCCTTTGACAAGACCAGATTCACCAGCATATACAGAGCTCTCACTAGATATGGTGTCGCGCCGACGTTAGCTGAGTGGATAAACAACATGCTTAGAATGAGAGCAATTCAAGTCACAATCAATGAAACCACAAGAGGTGTAGTTGCCAGGGGATGCCCCCAGGGCGGCGTTCTGTCGCCCCTACTATGGAACATAGTTGTTGACGAGCTAATACGCAGGCTCAACGGCCGCGGGCTGGTCACGGTAGGATATGCGGATGACCTCGCAATCCTGGCGACCGGCTGTTTCGAGAATACACTATGTGACCTGATGAAACTCGCCTTTAAAACCATTGAGACATGGTGTGATGACCACGAACTCTCAGTAAATCCAACAAAGACGGAACTAATAATGTTCACCAACAAGCGGCATCTGGGGAACTTAAAACTCCCTAAACTGTTTAATACAGAGATAAAGCTAAAAACGGAAGTCAAGTATCTAGGGGTCATACTAGACAGCAAATTGCTGTGGAATAAACATCTTGACTACAAACTACAACGTGCCACCGCCACTCTCTACCAATGCAGCAGAATGCTAGGGAAAACATGGGGACTTTCACCGAAAATAACCATGTGGCCACCAAACAACACTGCTATCATTAGACCAACACTAACATACAGAGCGATAGTCTGGTGGACCAGAACGGAACTGTCTACCGTGATAACAAGACTTCAGCGCTTCCAAAGAATGGCATGTTCAGCGATTACAGGCTGCATGAGAACCACTCCCGGTGCTGCTCTAGACATAATTCTAGACTTAGCACCATTAGACCTGTACATACAACAAGAAGCTACGTTGTCGGCTCTAAGACTACACAACACGGGTCTCTGGGGAATCACAAGCAGTCCACACGCTCAGATCATGGACAGGGCCGTAGCGTACGAACCCCTCATAGCCGCCCCTTGTGATAAAATCCTCAGTAAACCAATAATAGATAAACACTACCAGATACAACTATACGAGGGCCAAAGGGATGAATCCGGAACCCACGAAGTGAGAATCTATACAGATGGCTCCAAAACCAATATAGGTACGGGTGCTGGGGTTCACTCATTGGACCTCAATATTAATATATCAATAACGCTAGGAAAACACAGCTCCATATTCCAGTGCGAATGTGCAGCAATAACCCAGGCAGCTATAGCTGTACAGAAGAGAGGAATTAATGGCCAAAACATACGCATTCTCTCTGACAGCGCTGCCATACTCAGGGCTCTGGAAGGAAACACCTGCAACTCCAGGCTCGTATACGAATGTCACTCAGCATTAGAAGGGATATCCACCAAGAACAGGATAACCCTTCAATGGATTAAAGGACAAAGCGGATCTCTAGGAAATGATGCCGCTGATGAACTGGCACGGAGGGGATCGGAAACAATCACAGAAGGTCCATCGCCTTTCCTACCCCTGCCATTCTCACTACTCCAGACATGGATTAGGCTCAGTACTAGAGAATCGCAAAACGAACGATGGACGCGCCTGCTAGATTGCAAACAAGCTAGATCGGCACTTCCATCAACATCACCGAAGCTATCAAAACGCCTACTGAACCTAAACAGATCGGACCTGCGTATTCTGGTGGGAACACTAACAGGACACTGCGCACTAAACAAACACTTATTCACCATCGGAGCGACGGACAGCCCTCTCTGTAGAGGGTGCCTCAGCGACGACGAATCAGCTGCCCACGTAATCCTGGAATGCGAGGGAATAACAGCACAACGAACCGAAATCCTCAACTTGCCGAGGTCACTCCGCGAAGCCTGCGAAGACCCCAGGAAGATTCTGCGCTTTTGGACGGAGTTAGGCTGGCTATGCTAGCACAAATAACGCATAATGGACCAACAGGAGTCCAAATGCGGACAAGGGAGTACACTTACCTTAACCTTAACCTTTGTACGCGTTGTTATTTCTATCACAGGGGAACTGATTTATATGATAAAACCTACGTTGCCTTCCTCCATTTTGACAATTAACTCTATTACTCTATAATATAATCATGTCGATTGGTTACTTTGTTAGGGCGTGAAGGGAGGACAAACAAACAAATAAACAAACATACTTTCGCATTTATAATAATAATATTAGTAAAGATAGACATTTAATATTTATTCTTGAAAGGTATCGAAACCGAACTAGTCGAAATAGCAGATAGAATAAAATTGTAGTTCGCTTTGTCCGAATTAGCGCAGCCCTAGGTTGGTGTAATATTTTGCAGCACTGATGCCAATAGATAATGTATCACTAAGGTCTGGAACTTTCCTACACATTGTTGTCTTGAAGAGGGTTTAAAATCCCAGTCACCGTAGATACAAAAATCGCTTTCTGACGAAAAAAATATCCGTCTCTGACATCTTTTGGATGTTGTTATGATAGATACACAAAACAAAAAGTCGAAATTTGAAAAAAAAATTGACAAAATGTTTAAGTATGAAATTTCGGAAGACTTGTGTTAATTGCTGATCTAGAAAAAAATTGTTTTTTTAAGTTTTTCGCTTACAACCTCTAAGAAATATATTCTATAGGAAAGCTATTTAATACACTTTTTTTCTAAAGCGTTTTGATTAAATTAGAGCTAAATATTTTTAAAGCACTACAACTTTTAGACTTTTTGTTTTAATGACTAGCTTACCTACTACAAATTTCTAATTTTTAAAAATGGCTAATTTTTGTTTTCTTGTATCTCAAGATTAGTAAAAAATACAAAGCTCTAATTGTTGTAAATTCGTTAATTAATGTAAGTCGTTTTCGTTAAAAGTGTCATGGATGACTTTGCCGTAATATACATTTTTTAGCAGTTGTAAGCCAAGCACTGAAAAAGTCTAGGTTTTTCGAGCACCACGAATTTAGTGCAGGTCTTTCGAAGTTGCAAACTTTGTTTTACACGTTGTTATTGTTTAAATAACTATTCTAGCAATATCCTAAAAATCAGAGACGTGCAATTTTTTGTCACCCATGTTTGAGATGACTGGCATAAGGTATTAGTAATGGTAATATTATTGAGTCGAGACCCTAGGTTCGTGGGGTACCGAGGCTCTCCGGGTTTTCAAAAAATTATCTGAGCGTCTGGTCGAAGCGACGCGTGACCCGAGAGCTGGTGAGTATCTGGCACAGCGCATCAGCATTGCTATACAGCGGGGCAATGCAGCCAGTGTCTTAAGCACGCTTCCAACTGGTATTGATATGGATCAGTTGAGCTACCTGTAGATTGTTTGCAACAGTTTGCAGATAGCTTAATTGTTTCTATTGTAAATACTAGTTTTAATTTAAATTTGTTATTTGATTGTTATTTTCTTTCTGAATAAAGACTTTGCATATTGCGAGCGAGTGCAAATAAAGACTACTAAAATCTATACCGACAAGGGCTTTTATCATAATACGATAAAAGGAACCAGAGCACCATTTTGATTTAAAATTTCCTATTCATAAATTCACGAGCTGTAAATGGACGATTTTTCTCGAATAGTCCGCAACGCAACTAAACGGCGTGAATTGAAATGCTAATATGAGCTTTGCCGAGTTTTTCAATGGAGTTAGGCAGTTTATTTGGTTGGTTTGTAATTTGTTGAAAGCGAGAATGGTAATTTTAATTGCAATAATTGCAAGTAGCGGTTTATTTTTTAATCATTATCATCAGGCTATAGTAGTCCACTTGGACTTAGGCCTTCCCTAATGAGCGCCATAGCACCCTGTCTACAGCTTGCCGCATCCAGCATCTGCCAGCAGTATTTCGCAAATCGTCATCCCACCTGGTCGGAGGGCGTCCTACACTACGTTTGCCGAGAGGCAGTCTCCACTCAAGAACACGTTTACCCCGGCAGTTGTCTGTTTTTCTCGGGAAATGACCAGCACACTGACACTTCAGTTAAAAGACTACGAATTTTATAATAGTTACACAAATGGCTAGCAATGCCCATTCGGAAAGATTTCTAGAAGACTTTAGATGAGCTATGGGTAAGACGTGATGACTTTTTCCTTTTTTTTTTTTAATCTTGTTCATTAATTTTAATTATCTTTCAATATAAAGACGAGGGTTAGCTGTCACGAGCCCATTGAGTCCCGATCCAGGGGTCAGAAGAACCCATTTCATACCATTGTAGCCTCGTACAATGGTTTGAAACAAATCGGAAATGTACTTGTAATTCTAAGCGTAATTGTTGAAAATTTGGTCGGCTTAATTGTGTTTTCTGATCCCTGAAATCGATAATACACTGAGTCGGTTTTTGTATGGAATTAAATAGGTAGGTACAGTTTAGCAACGTACTTACAAAGCCCTAGGTAAGTAGGTGTATCTCTGTTTTGTATAGGCATAGATGATGATTTGCTCATTATAAACGTAATACCAAAATGATTTGTAATTCGACCTTATTTTCAACATATCATGTTGTTTTTGTATTCCTCGTCCGCTAGTAATAAATAAAATTAATGCTCGACAATTCACAGCATCAGGTGATGCTGTGTGAATTATCCAGCCTCAAGCTAAGCAGAGCTTGTGTTATGGTTAGGTACCTACTAGATAACTTATATACATAGTAATAATAAAACAATACATAGACAGATATTTTTACCATCCATAGAAAAAGACCGGACACCCTGAACAAATGTCGCAGATCGTACAAACATTTTGTCCCGAGGCGGGAATCGAACACGCAACCTCATGCGTCGCAGGTAGACCTTCACCCACCGCGCCACAAAGGTCGAAAGATAAAACTTCAGTACGTATATGGACCAACTAATCTATGGTACGTACGAACCTGGCGCCATTAAAATAAAACGTAAGCAACTAAGAAGAAATACAAATAAGGAAAAATACGGGACGGCCCAAATGAAGTCCCTTGGTAAAATGTTAGTAGAATTATTATTACGACGGTCAAGGGCGTAAAAGTAACATAACCCCAAATATAAAATTTAACTTTTCATTTATCCCCACTTAATCCAAACGCTGTATTTACGAGCATAATAAAAAAACAAATTGCTGTTTAGTCGTTTTAGGAGCAAACAACCTATAATAAAACTTTTAAAAAAGCGTTCTTGAAATGATTGGTCTGTAAGTAATATTAGTCTGTAGTAATATTCGATAAATTAGTAAATAATGACTAGTGCACTCGTAACGTTGAACTCCGTGACTGAAATCGTACTCACCCTGAAGAAGTCCTTTGTTAAAGGCTAAGCCGTTGGTGTTCTTCCAACACCAACTGGGGTCGTAGTAAGCCCGCTGTCATTCATTATGTATAAACACATACTGACAATTAAATTAGCTAAAGACCCTTCCAGCCCCCAAAATTCCTGTCGGTCCACACCCTGTATAATGCTGGACAATTAACACATTACATCAACGTTAAACATTTGCTATGCAGTTTGAATTCATTTTAATTATTTCACTGAAACTTTCTTTATTCCGTTCTAACCATAGACATAGAATTTTTTCAAGGTTCTAACGCCCAACGAGTGCCTAGTTTTGCTTTAAGTCTTTGTATCAACGTTTATTTGTTAACGATCTCTTTTTCGTTACAGATAATAATGCTTTTCTTAACAAGTGCAAAGTTTTGATCTGTTTTCTTAGAGGTTTTTATTTAATTATGATTTTTAATCATAATTAAATAGGTACCTCAACAATAGGGAAAGATATTTACATACGTTTTAGATTGCTTACTTGACTATTTTGTTCAGTGACTCATCAGAATCAGCTAACGCCCAAAAAACTAATTTTGATTATAATTTCGTCTCGAAAACTGTCAACAAGGAACCCTCCATTTACAAATTAATGCTACAATTTCAACACAATTTCATACTTGTCGCATTATCTGAAGTCGCCGCGGGGACGAAAATGTCAACCGGGCCGGAAATTACTAATTTTCTATCTACTAAGCTCAGTAACTCAAACTCCACGAGGAAAAGTGAAGGTTCATTTTACCCTGTTGCGAGGTTTAACATACTTAAGAAGAGGTAGGACATTGCTCCGTAGTGGGGTCTGATGGGCTGTTTAGATGAGATTAAGCATCCTGATATAGCTTCTTTTATCAAAAAGTTCAAAGATTTCTTAAGCCTCGAGTACCATCTCTTAATTTTCATTGACAAAGATACTGTATAAGACATGAACATATTATATGCATACAAAAAACCCACTGAAAGAGTAGAGAGAACGCTCCTAATCATTTCCGGAATGTCCTTACTAGACCCGACGCGAGTTTGCTACAAAAAAGGGAAGCTATTCTCAAGGGCCACTTGTCTTTACCTTTGCACTTAAAAAGTGGTTGAAATAAAAAGGTCTTTGTCTGAATCGCGCTATTATAGATGTTTTTATTTTTCTGCTCTTAACTTATTGTAATAAAGCTTTTTACTTCGTTATATGTACAATTTTACAGACCTGGCCAACGCTCTGTTAAATGTCCTTTTATGTCGATGTAGGTACTGTTATTTAAGCATTGTTTTTCAAATAAATAACGAATTGCATAGCCAAGCTTTTAATAATTTTTACGATGAAAACTGAAAATTAAATTGTTTCGGAGTAACGTTTCGCTTTACGGTATTTTATCGTGGACATCAAGTTATATCTGTCAAATTTAACAGTTAATCTGTATGGCATCGTTAATACAAGGTAAATTACTTTGGGAGTTTTTTGTCAATAGAAGAAAATAAACGACTCACATCTATTGTTTAAACTATGAGAGGTTTTATTTATGTAAGAGTCCTAATTTATATTCATACAAAATTATTTTATCCGTAAGAATTATGATTTTCTATTAGAATATTTTCACAACACAAAGAATACAATTACCTTCCTTCTCCTTGCACTTACATAACTTGCCAAATATATTCACAATCTATTTAAAAAAGGCACTTTTTGTATAAAAATTTGAAAGTATTTTTTTAAAAGCATTTGCAGTCATAAATTATAATGTTCGTGTTTTAATTATAACGGACACCATTATTTTTGTATATAATACTAGCAACGCCATAACGGGATAAAATACATATAACCTTTGTGCTATTCTAGACTGTAATCTATCTCTGCGACATATTTCATCGAGATCCGTTGAGCCGTTCTGGCATTATTTAGAAACAAACATCCATCTATCCATCTAAACTTTCGTATTTTATAATATTAGTGTGATTATCTGTTTTAGAGATCCTCAACATGCGATTGGAAATATGAAAGTTTTTATGTTTGTTTCGAGCATAAAATTTAAATTCAAGCGGGCTGGAAATTTTATTTCAACGATGCGTTTGCTATTTACCGTACGTTTTTATAAAGGTACTATAGTTAGATAAATAGACATTGCGGTCCCGGCTTAAATCGATCCATTCAACTCAGTCCGTGGGATGTCGTAAGATTCGACTAAAAGAACCTTCTCGAGGCAAGGCAGCAGTTACCTTCTTTTTATTTTTAACACTTCACTTGTGTTCGTAAATCTGCCTGCCAAGCGTGGTGATCAGTTAACAAACCCTTCTTTGTGTTGGAAAATATCATCGCACTACCCCTTCGCTACGGGGGTGCAAAAAGGTGGTGTGTGGGGCTTGATTCCACCAAAACCACAGCCGTGAATAGTCCTCCGCCGTACCTTTACGGCGGACCCGATCTTGCTCCTTAGCAAGATCGGGTCGCGCTAGCATTCACAATCATGCCCCGGCGGCATGCCCGTAAGTTCATGGGCCTTAGCTTATTGAGGGATAATCCCGTTCACTAGAGTCATCCCTCAGACATATGGAGCCGTACGAGCTGGCCGAGAGTCTCCCGACTCTCAACCAGTGACCCCACTACGGAGACTGGAGGAGACGGGCGAACCGCCTCCTTCGTCCTCCTGCGCTGAATTGGATTAGATTGGGTGTCACCCTTTCTGATCCATTCCGCGGCCTCCTTCTGTGCCATAACTGCTTAGCAGCAAGAGACCATTGCATGTATGTTAACACCCCTAACCCAACCTTGTTAGATGGATACTTCATCATCATTCATCATCAGCCTTTTTCAGTCCACTGCTGGACATAGGCCTCCCCTAATGAGCGCCATAGCGCCCTGTCTTCAGCTTGCCGCATCCAGCATCTGCCAGCAGTCTTTCGCAAATCGTCATCCCACCTGGTCGGAGGGCGTCCTACACTACGTTTGCCGAGTCGCGGTCTCCACTCAAGAACACGTTTACCCCAGCGGTTGTCGGTTCTTCTCGAGATATGGCCAGCCCACTGCCACTTCAGCTTGCTAATCCTTTGAGCTATGTCGATAACCTTGGTTCTCTGTCGGATGTATTCGTTGCGAATCCTATCCTTCAAAGAAACTCCGAGCATAGCTCTCTCCATAGCTCGCTGAGCGACTTTAAACTGGTGGACCAGCCCTACCGTGAGTGTCCACGTCTCAGCTCCGTAGGTCATGACGGGTAGGACGCACTGATTGAAAACTTTCGTTTTCAAGCATTGCGGTATGGATGACGAGAAGACTCGACGTAGTTTCCCAAACGCTGCCCAACCTAGCTGGATCCTCCTCTTGGCCTCCTTCTCGAAATTGTTTTTACCCAACTGCAGAATCTGCCCAAGGTAAGTGTATTCGGAAACAATTTCGAGAAGGTGGCCATGTACGACGATCGGTCCCGGATCAATGTGGCCATTGATCATGACCTTGGTTTTATCCAAGTTCATGCCAAGACCGATGCGTCGTGAGGCTGAAGCTAGGCCGTCCAGCATCAGGTTCAGCTCCTCCAGCGACTCCGCCATCAAGACTATGTCATCAGCGAATCGCAGGTGTGAGATGTAATCGCCGTTTATGTTTATGCCCTTACCTTTCCAGTCCAGCGTCTTAAACACATCTTCCAACGCGCTTGTGAACAGTTTCGGGGATATAACATCCCCCTGTCTCACACCTCTGCGCAGTTGGATGGGTTTGGACTGCTGGCCCTGTACTTGGACATTCATGGTCGCGGCATCATAAAGACATCTCAGCACCTCGATATAACGATAGTCTACTTGGCAACGCTGTAAGGATTCCAGAACAGCCCAGGTTTCGACAGAGTCAAAGGCCTTTTCATAGTCCACAAAGGCCAGACACAGGGGCTGATTATACTCTTCGGACTTCTGTATAATCTGCCTCACCGTGTGTATGTGGTCTATGGTACCATATCCTCCGCGAAACCCGGCCTGTTCCGGTGGCTGGAACTCGTCGAGCCTCCTGGCGAGACGATTCGTGACCACTCGTGAGAAAAGCTTATAGACGTGGCTCAGGAGTGTGATGGGTCTGTAGTTTTTAAGAAAGGTTTTATCTCCCTTCTTAAAAAAGAGCACCACCAAACTCCCGCTCCACGCCTTTGGAGTTCTCCCACTGTGAAGGACGGCATTAAACAGGTTCTGCAGCTCCTGTATAACAGGGGCTCCTCCTGCCTTCAGAAGCTCTGAAGTAATGCCGTCTTCACCGGGGGCTTTTCCATTTTGTGTGTGGTGCCGGCTAGCCGTGTGGTGCCGGCTTAGAATTGCACCACCCCAACTCTTCCCGTGGGTGTCGTAGGAGGCGACTAAGGGACACAAACCGGGGGGTGGGCAGCAGCGCCCCCTGCAGAACAACTCCACTACAGAACTGCGATCCCCAACCCGCATGCCCAGCGTGGGGATTATGGGCATTACCCCCCCAATGGTACGACGCAACAAAAAATGGCCCCCAGTTCCCGGCCGCCTCGCTATTCCTGGCCATGGCAGCGGCCATGGTAACGGCTTGGCAGGGGGTGCTAGGAATCACCGGGCTACATCAGGCTGCCACAAACAACTGACCCTGGCTACGTATAACGGACGCACTCTGAGGCTTGACCAACATCTAGCGCAGTTGGAAGTGGAGTTAGAGAACATCAAATGGCATGTTCTAGGGTTATGTGAAGTCCGCAGAGAGGGGGAGGACACCATAACCCTAGACTCGGGTCATCTTCTCTACTTTCGTGAGGGTGATAAAACATCCCAGGGTGGCGTAGGTTTCCTCGTCAATAAGGCCCTCTCTAACAACGTCCAAGAAATCTCCAGTGTGTCGACCAGGGTAGCGTACCTGATCCTTCGGCTATCCAAACGGTATAGCATGAAGGTAATTCAGGTCTACGCACCGACCTCGGCACACTCGGATGATGAAGTGGAGGATATGTACGAAGACATATCCAGAGCCTTGCATAACACCACTAAGGCCCACTTCAACGTTGTTATGGGGGACTTTAACGGCAAGGTGGGAACCCAGATTGGCAACGAATCCCGAATAGGCCCGCATGGTTATGGAGTTAGGAATCACAGGGGGCAAATGCTTGTCAACTTCCTTGAGAAAGAGGAGCTGTTCTTAATGAACTCTTTCTTTAAGAAGCAGCCTCAAAGGAAGTGGACATGGCGAAGCCCCGACACTGTGACTAAAAATGAGATAGACTTCATCATGACGGATAGCAAGCACATATTCAGAGATGTCTCAGTGATCAACAGGTTCAATACCGGATCTGATCACCGACTCCTCCGAGGCTCTCTGAATATCAACTTGAAGCTTGAAAGAAACCGTCTGATGAAGTCCACGCTCCGACCTAACCCAATCCAAATCATGGCGGGCACCGAGAAGTTCCAGCAGCTTCTCGGGGATAGATTTGTTGCCTTGGAACCCACTGATGACGCTGACGAGACCCTGCACAATCTGGTCGAAACGCTGAGGCACGAAGGCATCAAGTTTTGTAAACAGCAGCGTACTGGCAAGAAATCCAAACTCTCGGACGAGACTCTCGGGTTGATGACAAGAAGACGGGAAACCACCCAGGCGACTTCGTCAGAGAGGTCAGACCTGAACAAGCGAATTGCGAAGTTGGTACGGCGCGACCTTCGGAGCTCCAACACACGCCTCATTGAAGAGGCGATAGAGCGAAACCGAGGGTCCAAAGTATTCACTCAGCAGCTTGGCAGGAGCCACCTGACGAAGCTTAAAACGCACGATGGGAGGACCGTACTGTCGAAGCCGGAGATCTCTGCTGAGATAGAGGATTTCTATGGCCGTTTATACGCTGCACATGCCCCTCGTGCCCAACGGGACGACCACGATTCACGAGCCACCCTGACACGCCACTACACCGACGAACTGCCAGACATCAGTCAAGACGAGATCGGGATTGCTCTGAGGCAGCTTAAAAATGGAGATGGATACTTTTTTTTTTTTTTTTTTTTTTATTTATTGTAAAGGAGTTTTGTCAACATGACTATATCACTCCCGTAGATAAACATTACTTGTACAAACAAAACACAACAAAAACAAAACCTACTAGGTAAGTACATCTTACTTTCTAAAAACTAAATAAACTAAAGCTGTTTTACAACTAAAACAAAAAAAAACTTAGTACTGAGAGCCAATTAAATTATCCTACCTACTGTACTGGGGTACTCCAAGATATGGTACCGAACATTAAAAAATAACCTTTAATCAAATAACAAAAGTGTACAGCCTAACTAGCATCATGGCCTCCTCGGATAGCGGGGCAGCCAAAATGCTATTACACATACCTACGCTATGGTTGTACATAAATCTAATACTTTGTCGCTGGGCCTCGTTTCGGACACATTCCGTTAACAAATGATGCACACTTTCTTCCACATTACACTCCAGACAATTGGGTGTTTCAGAAAAGCCCATTAAAAACTTAAATTTGTTTGATGGAATATGTCCAGAGCGTAGCCTTAACAGACAGACTATATTCTTTCTATTAAGTTCCTGCTGATGATCAAACCACGGATAACGAGGAGGTCTGCATTGAATAGTTTTGTACCAAATCCCTTTAGTCAGCGAGCGCTCGTCGAAATATTCATGCCATAGAAGTCTGCAGTCTAATTTAACTTTATACAATAATTCGTCATGAGTAGGTAAGCAACCATAAACAATACCGTCTCTTATCGCTTGTCTTGCTACTCGGTCTGCCTCCTCATTACCCGTAATACCCACGTGAGAAGGAATCCATTGGATAATTACATCTTTATTTAGTGTGCAAATTCTACAAATCGAGTTAAGAATGCTGTAGGCTATCGGAAGTCCTCGACTATTCGAGGTCAGCCGAGCCAAATGTAAAAGGGCACTTTTACAATCAGATAAGATGACAAACTTACTACTACTCAGAGATTCAATATACGATAACGCTTCGGAAATAGCGATAAGCTCGCAATGCATAATACAAATATCGGAATCAATAGTAAATCCAGCATGCATATCTATTTGTGGGTCCACAAAAGCTGACCCACAACCTAGTTCATCCTTTGACCCATCCGTAAAAATTTTATAATAAGCACTATATTTATTATTTATCTGTGTACTACACATCTCACGTAATTTATCTAACTTGACACATCTTTTTGGAGCAGTTATTCCGTCTATTGTTGTTTTAATATGAGTAGGTATATCGTATTTACTTATCCAGGTATCAAGCGAATAGAACAAAGGTATTGGGTAAGAATGTATAGGTAGATCTATATATTTACGATGTACTTCAATAAGCAAAGGTAATTTTTTTCTTCTCCAATACTCACTTTCACAAATTATATTCAATTCTTCTAAAACTTGTATCGTAATATTACCAGTAATAGATCTAGCCCGCAGCCAAAATTTAGCTGCAAGGTACTTCCTGCGAATTACCAACGGTTGTAAACATAGTTCACTCTCCATAACGTGTATAGGAGTGCTCTTCAAAAACCCTCCTATTACTCTCATCGCTTGGTTCTGCACTCTATCCAGTTTGCTTAAATGACTTTTTGCACTGACATCATATAAAAACCCACCATAATCTAATCTACTTCTGATTATTGATATGTATAGAAGCCTCAAATGCGATTGATGAACCCCCCATTTTGAACTAGCCAAAACCTTAAAAACATTTAAGAATTTCAAAATTTTCTCCCGTGTTTCATTAATATGTCTTCCCCATTTTAATTTATTATCAAACCACATCCCTAAGTATTTAACACAATCTACTTGTTCGATAAGTTCATTATTTAGCTTTAGCTCAACATTAAATCTATTAGAATTCCTATTCCAGCCCCTTGTAAAAACACAAACTTTAGTTTTTTTTTGAGAAATGTTTAAACCTAGTTCCGAAACCATATAGTCAAATTCCAGTAAAGCATGCTGAGTAAGGTTTACCGCATCCGATACATCTTTACATGATGCATAAAGTGCAAAATCATCAGCGTATTGAGATATGGAGACTTTGTCTATCCTCTTGCAAATATAACTAGTCGCAGCATTGAACAGTAATGGAGACAGAGGGTCTCCTTGAGCTATTCCTGTGCCAGTGATCCTACTTACTACATCATTATTATGTAACTCAACGGATAACTGCCGCGCGTGTAAAAATTCCCATAAGTACTTACAAATTACATCACCCACTTCAAATTTGTCTAAGGTATTTAAAAGAGCAATTAAATTAATTTTGTTATAGGCACTATCTATATCGATAAAACATCCCACTGTTGTATACTTTTTACTAAAACTAATTTGTATTCGAGAAACAAGCCTTGTTAAATTATCCATGCAAGACTTAGATCGTCTGAACCCAACTGTTTCTCCAGAGAAACATCCATTTTTCTCTAAAAACCATTCTAACCTACGCGTGAGAATGGTATGAAAAATCTTGCATGGACAAGATAACAACGCGATCGGTCTTATATTAGAACTTGAACTATTGTTAGCACGTGGCTTTGGTACGGGAATTATCCTAACTTGCTTCCATTGACTTGGTACAAAACTTGCCGACAAAAATGAATTGTACAAGGATACTAGTATAAGTTTAGCTGACTCTGGAAGATTTTTGATCATGGAATAAGATATTTCGTCTAATCCAGGAGCTGTATCGTTATGTTTAATAGTGTTATCAAGCTCTTGTATCGAAATGGGAGATGATAAATGAACATTCTTACTTGAAAATGTGGGGCAAGAGGGGTCTGCATAGTCAGGTGCTAGGCTGCAAAGTAATTTTTCGGCAGAGTCACTGGATAAACTACTTCTCGTATACTTGGATCCTTTGAGCCATCTCATTTTAGCCCACATTACACTTGTTGATGTCACACTATCAATTTCACTACAAAAACCTTGCCATGCTTTATGTTTCCCGCTGCGAATCAGCCTTTGCGCAGAACTAATTTTAGTTTGTAAAACGTCTAAATTATCAGGTGTCGGGTTTCTCCTGAAGATAGAGAGGGCCCTTCGTCTCTCAGCAACAGCTTTTGACATGTCCTGGTTCCAATATGGCCTAGGAGTAAATTTTCTTACGCAAAGAGGATGTTCACATATCTTAATAAAAGGAATAGATTTATCAGCTGCCCTATTAATCAGTTCGATAAATGTGTCATAGGCCAACTGATTATCGTTTGGTAATACAATGTTCACTAGATCACATTCTACACCTGATTTGTATTTAGCCCAATCTGCCTTTTTAAAATTACGTTTCCTTTTAAGTTTATTATTGGAACAATCGATACTAGTTTTGATCCTGATCATTAAATGGTCGCTACCAAGGCTTTCATTCAAAACCACCCAATCCAAACTCAAAGCTATATCTAACGAAGCTAAAGACAAATCAGGTGAAGATTTTTGAATTACACCATTAACTAGTTTAATTCTTGTGTGTGTGCCATCATTCAATGGAATAAAGTTATTGTCTATAATTGAATCCAAAATTTTGTCACCTCTTGCGTCAGTCTTAGTAGACCAATTTGTGTGATGGCCATTCAGGTCTCCAGCAATAAGTGTTCTTCGATTACCTAGAGTGAATATTTGATCCCAATCTCTTGTAGAAGTATTGACCGACGGTGGGCAATAAATAGAGTAAACATCTTCTAAATGGTTGCAGTTCATAATCTTGACATGTACACATTCAATTTGTGAGTTCAGGAGTTGGACAGGAAATTGTTGGGCCTTAATGGATTTATGAGTCATGATAGCCACGCCACCATAGCCATCAACTCGATCTTGTCTAAAAATATTATAGCCATTTAGTCTGAAATTACTACCAGGGTCTAGCCAAGTCTCGCTTATAATGGCGATGTGTATCTTTTCTTGATTTAATAGGGCTTCTACCTCCGTTGCTTTCGGACGAATGCTTTGAGCATTCCACTGGAGCACATTCAAGAGTGATTGCGAGGTGTTACAAACCATAATTGATTTAAAAATTCGCAACAAGGCTGATCAGCGATAAATTTCCAGAAGAATGATAATAACGCCTCCAAAATAATACTTCCACAACTCTTTACTTTATCTACCCAGTGCCCCTCTTCAAGAATCTTGTCTTTTAGTTTCATGAATAAAGCTTTCCACGACATCTGTTCTTTTGGTTTTGCTTTACTATTCTCATCTGGTTGCAGTTCGCTAGTATCCATGCCGTCACTCATATCAGAGATATCTTCAGACCTGTCATCGTCATGAACTTTCAAAATATTTCTTCTATTTCGTCTTTTTTCCGTCTTAGACATCTTTTTGGTCTTTTTCGGGGTTTCTTTCGCTATACTTTTACATATATTAGCATATGTAAAAGTAATGTCTTCTGTAGTATCTTCGGGTTGGGTCTCTCCCAATGGAACTTTATTTGATGCTGATAAAGCAGGTAATGGTGGATCTTCTGAACAATACATAGGACGTGGCGACGGTGGGACATAAAGGGTAACTGCTTTTTTGTATGAGCAATTAAATTCAGACATCAGTTCTCTAATTCTTCTCTCCTTTGAGTATACAGGGCAGATTTTGGACATAGCCATATGTTTACCAGTGCAATTGTTACATCTAAAATTTGTTGATTCGCAATTAACATGGTTTTTCCCACATTTAGGGCAAATAACTTTTAGGGATGGGCATAATCTTAATGAGTGACCGAAACGCCAACATCGGGAGCATTGTGTCACAGGAAATGTATAAGGGCTCACTATTACTCTTGTATCAAAGATAAAAATATGCGAGGGTAAAGATGATCCGTTAAAGCATACTCTTATGGACTCGCTCATCTCCCAATGACCATCGTTGGTATTTTTACGCTTAAGCCGTTTAATCGCCACTATGGGGGTTTCGCAGATGAGGCCTTGCATTATTTCTTCATCATTCAAGTTTAAGTCTATATTTTTAATAACCCCATATGATTGACTGATCTCCAATGTTCTTTGGCATTTATAACCATTCTCATTAAAAGTCTTACAGTGCAATAAACTTTCAGCATTCTCTTCGTCGGAAAAATATACGAGTACTTTATATACGTTTATGTATTTTATCTTTTCTACCTTCTTTATATTCTCGCTTCGTAGCTTTTTTGCAAGTCCGAACTGTTTGGGAAGCTGTTCTGTACATGTCATACTCACTTCAATCTTATGTTCTGGGGTGTTTGAAGCCCCATCGCCATCCATACAGTTGTAACTTTTTGATTTTCTCATTGGAGTCGTCCTCCATATTACTTCTTCATTAAATTTTTGCCATCGTTTTCGGGTCCCTTTCGAGTGGGCTACGGCCTTTATCTCCATATTTTCGCCCTGACGAATATTTTCCATGCTCCTACTGGTCTCACAATCATTAATTTCAACATCCATATCATCCTCCATTTCTCCCTCCGATTGGCAATTCAAGATCGCAAACCTGTTCATTCTTGCAAAACACGTGCACGATCTCTTGTCAACAAGTTACAGATAAGCGCGTATGCAGCGCGCGGGCTGCAATTCGTTACGAAATCGAACAATAGATCGACGCGTGTGCTGGCAACAAGCGCCTGTGCGCGACTGGAGATGGATACTTACGTTGAATTAAGTAGGTATGGTACGTACCAGCTGGTGAGAGACAGCTCAGAACCGAGATGCCTGGAGAAGTTTTGTATCGTCTTCCACTTTAGTTCGCACCACAGGATCAGTGGAAAGGATAAAACAGGAACCATTTCTTCAAGGAAAACATACACACAACATGACACAACATTGCATACAAACAAGATGTCAAAAAGACATAAATCATGAGTAAGACTTTAGATGAGGCTGATGTTATAGAAAATAACGGTTTCTATTGTGTTATAATAAGTATTTACACCGTACAACCATTATGTATGGCCTGAGTTTTAAAAGATATTGACAATTATGTTCAACTAAATCAAGTCTAAAAACCAGGGATTTCGGTATCAAAATCGAGGGCAAGCCGCAAGCAAGCCGCTTGAGTTCCGCATTGAGCCGTGGAACCAAGCCGCGGCTGTACCCAATCTTCTCGCCTCGACTATTAGTCAAATCCTGGCTTTTATTGTAACTGTATTCATAGGCACGCAAGCCTCGAATAAGGGGCTGGACTTGGAATAAGGAAAAAGGAATATACTAAACTAACATTAAATGATAGTAGTAGAAAATTTTTCATGGACCAAGACGCAGAATCCGTGCTCCGGCTCCGATGTAATAAAATTGTTAATAAAATTGCTCCACCATGTTCAAGTTAATAATAACTGACGACCTTGGGGCGAAGCTCTGTCTGCGACGCAGGAGTATGCGGATTCTTTCAGCAGATATTTTTCTTTGATTCTGAGTGTTGCTATGTATAACAATATAAATCAAGCTTGTGAACAGCTTCGGGGATATAACATCGGGTGGCGGCTTCATAAAGTCATCTCAGCACCTCGATGTAACAATATTCTACTTGGCATCACTGTAAGGATTCCAGAATAGATTCTGAGTGTTGCTATGTATAACAATATAAATCAATATTTATGTAATGTAGATATATTCCCGTTTCGTCGCGTCCCGTTACGTAGCGAATTTTTTTGACGGCCTGAATGTCAAAAGTACAGTCGAGTCAGTAAGAGCAGTTTAAAATGTGGTCATATCCGATGTGTCTCATCGATACAATAAAAAATAACTAAATCAGATAAAGAAACCATAACACAAGATTTGTTTAGCTTTTGACTGGATGATGCTGTTTGAATGGCTTGGCCTTATACATATATTAAGTATAGTTTATTTCAAAAATATATTGAATTGTAAGAACATCCTAAATACCACCCTGTATCAGTCGGTTACAGCATCCCCGTAGGCTTAGTGTAGGCGGATCCCTTTGTCAATAGTAATGTATTGCTTTAAAGGGCCGATGTTATTACATGTTGCTGAATCAAATACCGGTATGTTACTGTTTTATCTAACAACAAAGGAAAATTAATTAATATAATCTAATATCCTTTGCATTGTATTTCACGATAAGAAGAAAGGAAGAAACTATTAACCTAAGAACTTCTTAGGTTAATAGTAAATTCCTTGTAGTTCGAAAGCTTTTATTATGATTTTCATTAGTTTTGTTTCCCTTTTTAGTTTTTTATGTGCTATGGGTTCCTATTTAGGTAGGTACGAACCGTACGTAGGTGCTACCTACATTTTTTTGACTTATTAGAATGACAAATCGTAAGATTTGACACGCGTAGGAAAAGTAGGTCGTAATGAATTATTTCTCTTTTTTGAATATCCTTAATCCTAAAAACTTATAGGGCTACTATACGACGATATTTTATGGAAAAGATAGGCATAGTATTTTGCGTTCAATAAGAGCGGGAGAAAGCAGAGCGGTGTGAAGTGCGAAAATTAAGTTTTTGGGCATTCTAATAAGAAAAAAGTAGTATCTAGAAAATCTAAAACACAAACCGTCTGCTTTTTATTCTGTTTGTTTAGTGTACAAAGCATCAAGGTTAATGTCAAAGTATTGACCGATGTGGTGCGGTGGGCGAAGGTCTGCCTGCGACGCAGAAGGTTGCGGGTTCGATTCCCGCCTCGGGACAAATGTGTGTACGATCTGCAGACATTTGTTCAGGGTGATCTGGTCGTTTTTTATAATTATATAAAATAAAAAAATATCTATCTATGTATTGTATTATTTTATGTATATCAGTTATCTAGTACCCATAACACAAGCTCTGCTTAGCTTGGGGCTAGATAATGCTGTGTGAATTGTCCAGCATTATTTATTTATTATTTATTGAGTAGCGCTGATTTATTGTACAGTTAAGAGCGAACTTTGGATTTTTTTGTCGCGATATTTTTTATGTGATTGTGTTTTCAAAACACTAGCGTTCCAGCGTACATTCTGAACTATAACATTAGGTATATTAATCTCAGAGTAAATGCTTCAGTGTTATGGAAGATATGATTGCTAACGCTAAGCTATTTCAGGTATCATCGACTCTTAAGGATAAGGTGACAGCTGCTCGCAACTTCAATTCATAAATCATTATTTTCCGTAATACCAAAAATAATGACAGAAATCTTTTTGTATTTCCGTAGTGTTGATATAAGCTACGTTCCTTATCAAACAAAAAGAAAGATATTGTTGTTTTTAATACAAAACAAGTAGGTCAAAAAAATGTCATTCTCGACGCAAAAATATTTAAAATCGCATTTTGCATATTTTTGCTCGCATTTCATTGTAGGTGTGTATTATATAAAAATAGCAGGGACCTAGATATATATTATACTATTCGAATATAAAAAAACAACATGATATGATGGAAATATGCTCGAATTACAATTAATTTTGTTAGTAGGTACGTTTGTATGAGCAAATCATCATCCGCAGACCTCCTAAGAGATATTCCTAGCTGCAGCATCAGGTCATTAATTCTGTCATTTCAGTGTACCTATTGTCACCAGTATACGCTGTGTGGTGTTTGTTTAGAATTTACACCAATGCAACTCTTCCCGTGGGTGTCGTAAGAGACGGAAATCTACCAGGGGTAGGGAACAGCGCTTCTTTCAGAACAAATCTCCACCACCGAACTACGAATCTGTGATGATGCCCAGGATGTGCATTCATGCAGTGTCAGTGTACCACAAACAACCCATTATCATTTTCTAATAAAGGGTTATTATTGTAATTTCACTTTATACCCGTGAAGTTAAATAAAAGCGTGAAGTTAAATAAAAAGAAAAAAAGATTGCGCCCTCGATGTTGGATAAAGATAAATAAAATTTTGATATTATGTTAGATCATAAAATCTTACATGATCAGATCAGTGTAAATCAGGTTTGATTCTAACACTTTTATTTTAAAAAGGAAAGTTTTGTATTTTATTATTTTTGTATGTAATATTAATACCGGTAATCCCCCACGTGGGGGACGGCCGTGGGGGATTTCCGGAATTATCCTTAAAAACTACTGGACTGGGTTAAAAAAAAAATTCACCATTAGAAAGCTTACTTTTTAGGAAGTGATAAAGGCTATGCTTTATCCCGGAATCCCCACGCGTACGAGAACTACACGGGTGAAACCGCGAGGCACTGCTAGTCTTTTATTATTGTTGTTAATGATAATGTTTCAACTAAAATAATTGAACATTGCTAAACTAAAACAAAAGGAAAACAAAACAAATCTCTGTCCTATTTTATTTGTGCAACAACAAAATTGACACCGTGTTTTTTTTATTGTGGCAAATAAACACAAAATTCAATTTGTCCCCACTTAAAATCCCATGTTTTGCACGTGTTGCAGGTAAATCCCTCGTTAGCAAACTGTGAACCAAACGAAACTCGAATCGCAAACGTGAACGTTGCAAACTATGTTAATAGCGCAGTCGTTAGTTGAATAGTCTTATTATGCAGGAATTAACATAAAACATATTTGAATAGCGCAGAACGAAGTCGTCGGTACCCTAATAAGGTAGAATTTTAGACGGGGCACAAAACCAAGTGCCAATCGTAACTCACTTTAGGCTGCTTGTGATCTAAAATGAACTTTGTCTCGTTAACTGTAGATTGAATTTTGTAAAGGTGTAAGTAATTGTGTTTCACAATTTTCATCACTAAAGATAGGAGAGTAGAGAGTCTTGAACATAAAATACTATAGTTTAGAATTTAGATACTTCATTTAATTACTATTTTAAAGCGTTAAATTTAATTAACTGAAATCTGATAATGTTTTTGAAAAATACGTCCGTTGGCAGTATTCTTCCAAAAACCCTGTCTATTTTGAACAAGAAGTTATGAACCTGAGTATATGACATTTAATGTGAATTTCAGCTCGATATCTCCACGCGACAGACAGACATACGGACAACAAAGTGATCCTATAGGGATTTCTTTTTTCCTTTTGAAGTAAAAATCACCAAAATTCTGTGTATACTGAATTACATATTAGCCATAGAATTAGAGCCATATAAGTTGATTACAAAACATTGTAATCTTTATTAATTATTTTAGTTTGATAAAATAAAACTATAAAATACAACTATTTGTCATGAAATACACGTTGAACACCAATTAGAAAGAAAAGCAAAGAAAAGCTTTCGGTCAGTGTGTAGTGATAACGTTTTCACAAATAAAAAAAAAAAAATAATGCTGGACATTTCACACAGCATTATCTAGCCCCAAGCTAAGCAGAGCTTGTGTTATGGGTACTAGATAACTGATATACATAATATAATACAATACATAGATAAATATTTTTTATTATACATAGAAAACGACCAGAACACCCTGAACAAATGCCTGCAGATCGTATACACATTTGTCCCGAGGCGGGAATCGAACCCGCAACCTTCTGTGTCGCAGGCAGACCTTCGCCCACCGCGCCACGTCGGTCGTCTAGCAAAGTTATTGTTCAGTGACTCATCAGAATCAGCTAACG
This sequence comes from Eupithecia vulgata, assembly GCA_946478455.1. NCBI lineage: Eukaryota > Metazoa > Arthropoda > Insecta > Lepidoptera > Geometridae > Eupithecia > Eupithecia vulgata. The sequence continues at coordinate 12,177,812 of OX297867.1, forward strand.
AACAAAAAACGAATTTTGATTACAATTTCGTCTCGAAAACTGTCAACAAGGAACCATCCATTTACATTTTTTTTGTATCGAGTCAAGTCGAGTCAATCGTGTTACGACTCCCATAACTTACTTAATAAAATTCTAAACTTTTGATGTTCACCATATTTAAAAAATTGTGTTTTATTAACTTCAATTGATTTCCCGGACAGTCAAAACGTGGGTGCCTTAAGCCTTAAGGTGAAATGAGTCCCAAAGACTCACTTCACCTTAAGGCTTCACAGTTCCAAGGTAGAACGCGTCGAAGAGGGGATCAATTCGCAGCATAAACGTAGTCTTATCAGTCACGTGGCCACCTGGGAACCTCGGATTTTCTCGGCAAACTTCAAATGTACCTACACAATGTTTGGCGCCCTGAGGTTTATGAAGGATGGATGAAACTTTTCCAACAGAATACAGTCGTGTAGTTTTGATTTTTGCTTCAAGTTCACATGAAAATACGAATCAAATTCTTTACAAAAATATCTGACTATCTCTTTGTTAAGAAATGAAATAAGTTCCCAAAAATTTTCGACTTTTCTTTTTGGGGACTTATTTCATTTCTTAGAGATGCCCAGAGTGCGGATAAGCACTATAGCAAAAATATCTCTTTGTTTCATAAAAATTTGGCTCCGCAATAAACAAGAATAAAGATATTTATTCATAGCCTGTGTGGCTTTTTTGTGATATGTTTTATAATTATATAAATTAGATTTATTTTAGAGAAATAATTTAAACCCACCGTTTAAAATATTCCTGTAAAAGAAACAGAATTGGACAATTATTCGCGGAGTCTCCTTAAACCTAACCTAACTAAACTTTACGCAATAAAGGTACTAGATATAACGTTAAACCATCCTAGGTCATTAAAATTTACGGATCACACCTATGAAAATAGTAAAATTCCTTCCTAATTGTTCAAATTACGCTAGCAGGTGCCATTCCGTCTCGAAGTAACATCTGCCAAATGTAAGCGGCTTTTAAAACGTGGCTATAAAACGAGCGATAAGATTATTTAGGTACATATTTAATTCACTTTCATTACCTTTTGTTAAATTACTCTTATGAGTCACGTTTGTTTAGAACCATATGAGTTTTTAGCCTAACATTATAATGTTTCTTTTCTGTGAGGCATGCATGCCACAATTGCGAACAATATATAAAACTTAAAAGTTTTTAGAAATATATGTTCAATTATTTGTACAAGCAATTGGAATAGAATCATGACACAGATAATTTGGTTAATTCAATGACACTGCGTGAACTGCTAGTTTTTCATTCTCACGAACATGTTCGTGAAGTCGCCAGGTCTACACTCCATTCTTAAAATTGGTAGCGAAGTAATGATATTAGTAGTTACACCCCTTCATTTAATATTCTTTTATGAGAGAGGGATAGTATTTGAAACATATCTTAAAAAAAAAAGATTCTGTCCTGAATCAGAAGATACGAAAAAAATATATTTCTTTATTTTCCCCAACGTTTTAACCGAGTTACAGCATTGTCGTCACTGGGTGTACTTGTTGGGAAAATGAAAGCAAAAGGTAGTAGCAGTACATCTCAGTCTTTTTTCATTTAGTATAAGTTAAACCAAATCGCTGATGCCATGGCCACCACCGAAAATACGAATTGCAGCGATTTATGCTCCACTTTGTTCTTACCTGCACGGAACCCACTGGCAGCCTTAATTCAAAAATGAGAATAATTTCCTCGAACGAACTGTCAGCGGTTAACTCGAATTATAATAACGGTGAGATGTATGTGTGATATCCAGGTTAAGTAGAATTGGCTTTGGCCATGAGAGTCTACGATGAGCAAAGCTAAGTTTACAAAAAAATATAGAAAACAGATTCAAATCAAATATCAAATATCAATAACGTTTATTTCTTTAAGCTTACAAAATAAGCACTTAGACAAGTCAAATTTTTCTTGACGACCTCAGTGGCGCAGCGGGCGAGAGTCTGCCTGCGACGCAAGAGGTTGCGGGTTCGATCCCCGCCTCGGAACAAATTTGTGTACGATCTGCAGAAATTTGTTCCGTTGGTCTGGGTGTTTTCTATGTATAATAAAAAATATCTATCTATGTAATGTATAATATTACGTATATCAGTTATTTAGTACCCATAACACAAGCTCTGCTTACCTTGGGGCTAGATAATGCTGTGTGAATTGTCCAGCATTATTTATTTATTTATATTTATTTATTTTATTATAAAAAAAATTATATTTGCGTAACTAACGATTACTTTGTGTAACTAAATTTATTATTTATCTTCATTTTTAATGAGACTTCGAGTCTTTGGTATGACTCTGTCAGTCCCGTATTAACAAACAAGCAACTTAATTACATTTAAAACTTACCTAAATAATTTTACTAAACCTTTCCTCCTAGTCTTTTTGTGTCAATAGTGTACTCTAATGATTTCATTCAAACCACAAAAAGACTTTGCTCTCTTTTGATGATTGCTTTGCTCTTGTGGCCTGGAGCAGAAGAGAACTAATGTTAAAAATAATCTGGGTATTTCTAAAATTACATTCAGAAATAGCTTTTACCTACAAATTTTCACGTATTGTCTTAAGTAGCATCATTTAATGCCCTTACTCATTAGGCCATACTGGCGCCTCCGATTACGCTAACTTATCATGAGCTACCTTGCGAGAAACACTAAAACAAACACCACCGGTGTTGGACTAAAAGAGACGCCAAATAGCTTAATACATATTAAGCGCCACCAGCAAGTGATCTGGTTGCCGGCAACAAATTTGGTTGGGCAACCAAACTGATACCAGGAAATGAAATGAAATGAAATTTATTCAGATATATACAGGTAAATATATAAAAAGAAAAAACTTACACGACAGATAAAATAACAAACACGACACATTACATAAAAATATAAACCTACTACCTATATGATGACAGTACCCTATTTATAAACTACTTAAAAAAAACTAACATGCAAATTAAAATTAACCCTCTGCAGCTGACGTGGCTCAACTTTTACAATATTACTGACGTGGTAGTACAGTAGACACTATTTCAACAACAAATATTTTTATTAAATCAAATTATGGAGTTATTTTATTTATATTTTTTGGATTTCTAGTCTTTTTTTTATGTTAAATGATCTTTAAACAAAGCAAACAATTTGTATTTTCAAAAATAATCAGTGTTTATTGACTACACACAAATCAGTCTTCGAAACTCTACTTAAACATTAATGATAGAGAAAAAGTTACAAAATCTACTTTTTTTAAATTTAACATTAGATATTTTAAAAATTAACAATTATAACAATTAGTCTATGAAATTTAAAAAAGATTCATTGGTTGACTTAAAAACTAGGGAGTTTCAAAATCTCGGCTTTTTTGACAATTATTACATAGTCGCTTGGAGCACTGAAGGCAAAATCTTTTCGAACAATCACCAAAGCAATATTTAGTTTCTCTTTTTATTTCTGACGGACATATTGTACATAGTTTTCTGCCACTTGGTGGAATAGACCGAACTGGTGGATATCCTCGGGGAGCTGCAAAAGTTCCATCCGACGTTCTCTTATGAGTGGAAAGAGTACCTGTCCTCGGGTTTTTACTTTAGTCGGCGGCCATCTAAAAACAAGTTATAATTTAAAATTTTAATAAGATAATGTTAATTAAGCACTCTAATGGTGAAAGAATTTTACAATCGATCCAGTCCATCAGTGGACTAATACAGGCTGATGATGATGATAATGAGTATAGAAGGTATCGAGATATATATACATAAAGTATGTAAATAAAATCAAATTCTAAAATAACGCGAAATAATACAAAAATATATTCCATAACGTAAGATAAACAGCTTTTTGTTGACGTGGTAGATTAGGAGACACTATGAAAATATAACAATTTTACAGCGTGGTAGTATAGTAGACACTTACCTTAACACTGATGTGGTAGTCCCGTGGACACTTTCTTCCCCCTACGCACACGTGCGTACGATATTGCCACCCCCCGTACACTGACCGACGCGCGAGATCACTCCCGTGAGGTACTAAGAACGGCGACGCTCAAATTAAAAAATTAACGTTAATAAACCGAATTTCATATTTTGTGGTGTCCGTTGGACTACCACGTCAGTCGCAGAGGGTTAAGAGCAAGCCGTGTGTGATGATCAGTGCCATGTTCCTGCGCTATCAGAATAGGTTCATGCTCAGCTGAATGTTGCGAGTAACCCCACAACGCTGATTTTCAGCATGTACCTTAGTGATGATGAATGACGTACGGAAATAGAGAAGTTAAAAAATAAAAAAAAAATTATGGCAACATATCTTCGAGTTAATTTACGGTCTACGGGTAAAATACGGTCACGTAATGCGTAGAGACGAAAACCATATGACCAAGAAAATCCTTTCTCTCGGAACCGAAACCGTCATAAGAAGACCAGGCAGACCCCCAACTACTTGGATTGGAACCGTCCAAAAGGATATGAAGACGATGGGTGTAAGCCCTGAACTAACGCAAAAGCGCCCGGAGTGGCGCATGAGGACTAGGAGGGCCGACCCCAACAGAAATGGGACATAAGGCCAGGGCAAAGAAGAAGAAGATGTCTTCGAGTTAATACAAAAAGCTTTAAGGCGCATACAGCACCTAAACTAGCGCCACCACCTACTTTATGTTATTATTCTGTTTAACAAAGGAATTTTCAAAAATCCTTCTTCCAGTTTGTGATACCTATCATAAGCTTTTTTTTAATGCCTCTGTAATAGTTTTATTCTATTTAGTTTAGGAAGAGATACGAAGTTGCACTTGGTGGCCACCAAAATCTATTTTCGTATCTCTTCCTAAACTATATAGAATAAAACTATTACAGAGGCATTAAAAAAAAGCTTATGATAGGTATCACAAACTGGAAGAAGGATTTTTGAAAATTCCTTTGTTAAACGGAATAATAACATAAATTAGGTGGCGGCGCCACTTTGGGTCCGGTATGGGCCTTAAGGTGCCGAATCAAATACCGCATATTAAGTTATGTCAGGCGAGGTACCCTCCATACAATTGTACACATTTTGTTGCTGGAGAAATTATATCGCCACTTTTACTACTTTACTAAACCTTTCTTTGCTCATACACTTCAAAATGATATAGGGCTCCAATAAGTCCACGGCTGAAAGTGCCTCACACAAGCAAGAGGAGTTTTTCCATAATCATCAATCTTGGCAGGCGGATTGTTGAACGAAGTTAAGGTGTTAAACCACACATAAGGAAGCTCCTGCTGCCTTTCCTCTGGTAGTTTCCCTTAGTCAGATCGTACGACATTCACGGACTAAGTTGGAGGGGTCGATTCTTACGCCACGACCGCCACGGCTTTTCATCACGTTATTCAATACGTAAACATTACAGCAAATATTGCCCCACTTAACCGCCAGTTCTGTATTTTATTCACAACTATTCACGAGTAGCCAGAACTGCTTTTGATTCTGACTGAATTTGTGCCCACTGAAAGTTCTTAGAACCAAGGAAATGGAGCATTCCAGAAAATAGCACTTGAATCTGCGTGAGATTGCATAATGCCAAGCTATTTGTCCGCCTTTGTACGTTCACAGCGTGATGCTATTTTCATACGCAAGGTTTTATCTTTAATGATAGAGTGTATACGCACAACAATAGATATTTTTTTTACAAGAAGACTTATAGAGCCTTTCGAAGAATTGCGATGTTCACAATATAAATACAAGAAACTAGAGCAAATTTCAAATTCCACCATTTTTTACATAATGAAAGGTAAGGAAATCGTATATTGGCCACCATTTCCATGCCATGCAAACTTATTTATTGACCACACAACAAACAAAGAATGGGAATGAAAGTAAGTGTATAAAACCGATAATTATTTCATTAATTATAGTGACTGATGATGATGATGATAGTGACTGTGTATTTTTTGCAAGTAATTAATTAGGCAGCTATTTATTTTCCGTAATAACCTGCGTTAAAGATAAACATCCGGAATGAACCGCTTCACTTTACACCAAATGCTTCAGTTTCAGTTTATTTTTTCGCAAAGAATATATGTGTGTCGGAATATCTATATATAAATAAAACTAACAATGCCTAGCGGTTTTACCCACGTAGTTCCCGTTCCCATGAAAATTCTGGGATAAAAAATGCCAGCTGATTGTCACTCTCTGAAAAGTAAGCTTTCTAATGGAAAAAGAATTTATGAAATCGGTCCTGTCGTTTTTAAGTCTATTCGTTACATATAACAAATACAAGTCTTTCCTCTTTATAATATTAGAGTAGATATAAAATCAAATTATGAGATTAAAGATATAATTAAACACAGATTATTCATTATATTATTACACAAAGTATATAGTCATTTAAAAAAATTGCTTTACGAAGTTTGTACGAAAACCGCTTTACCAAAGGGCACTTTAGTGAGGACGATCCAGTTTTATGTCTAGTCTACATAATGTAAATCATATTCGTGGTAGAACTTGAAAAGTGTTTCATGCATTTTTCATTCATAAGGCTAAAAAAATGTCTAACACCGGAAATAAGAAACAATTTGAATTTTTTTTTTGTTATCCAAAACCCTCGTTTAAAATTATTACAACAATAAGAGCTTAAAGTTAAAACAACATTTAAAAACCAAGCTTAGTTCATAAACGGCTAAAACAAACCTATTTAACGAGATTTAACGGCCTGAATAATTTTAACGGGCAAACCTTTTTGCGACCAACTGAGCCTTTATTAACATTGTCAACACTTTAAAATGTGGAGGTTTTTAGATGTAAATAATCAGGATTCCGTAGGAAAAGGTTACAAGAATCCAACGTTTTCAAAAGTTTTTTTTTGAACTAGCTTTTGCCCGCAGCTTCGCGTGGGCTTTTCCGCGTTGAAAAGTGGCCTATGTCCATCCCCAGAGGATACCGCCTACCTCCTTATCAACGATGAAACTTAATTAAGATCTATTCAGCCGCTTAGGCGTGAAAAGGTAACCAAACACATAAAATTACATTCATCATCATCAACATAAGCCCATGGTAGTCCACTGACTTGGACATAGGCTTCCCCTATGAACGCAATAGCGCCCTGTCTTCAGCTTGACGCATCCAGCATCTTTTACTTTTTTCGAAGACAGAAATAAAAAGTAATTCCAAGTTACTAACATAAACAAAGTAGGTAATACATTATATTGTGTCATTATTAAAACTATCTTTAGTTTAAACGCGTTCAGAAGTTAACTACGAACATTGTATTGGAAAACGTCAAAATTCATCCCATAACGTTTATTAGCAACCGAAAAGAAACCAACTGCTACCCTTTGAGCATTCGCCAAAATATTCAATGACAAGGGAAACAATCCTCGGAATATGTAAAAACAAATCTGGTAAAACAAAGGAAAAGGGATTTGCAATTTGCGGTCGAACAATAACATAATGCGGGTTGCGTTCCGTTTGAGTTATAACTAATACCTCTATTTATACCCTGTATTGAAAGCGTAGGCGAGTTGAGGGCTTATCATTGTGGTTTTGTAAGCTTTATTGGGTTTAAGCTTCTCCGATGAAAAGCTAATACAAAGATTTTTCATAGCCAAGATAAATAAAAAGAAAAATCGTGGCTACAATCGTAAAGAAAGGGCAGCGTATCAAAAAATTCCACCACGCCTGTCTTATCGAAATTTAAGCCCGTATTATGAAATCTTGCTCAGTCATAGATCTATGCTTAAGTGACGTTTATGCCATAGTAAAAGCATTTCTTAAGGATAGATTAATGACTGAGCAAGCTTTTATTACGGGCCTTACCCCCGAATACTCAAACGAATCTTAGATTAATTCTCGTCTCGAGTGACGAATTCTTGAGACATTTTCATTACTAGTACAATGAAAATGTGTCAAAAATTCTGTCAAAAAACCGAGACTTGAAACGAGCTTATATGCAAGTTGCGTTTGAGTATTCGGGAGTTAGTCTTATTGGATCTCGATCTATGGTTTCTGGACATTTACATACCTAGATGACATGTAGTCCAAAAACTGATCCAAAATCTAACAATAGATGTTAGATTTCTGGGAAACGTGGCATTCAATCAAGAAGTATTCGGCGGTGAAAGCCTCAGCCAATACGAGATCCGCGTGGAGCGTAAGCCGTGAAAAATTACCATGACCTAATCATCAGCTAAATAGGATGCAGGGCGCGCTTTCCCAGCCGTCGGGATCAAGTCATTGCGCGTGACTCACGTATTGATACGCAGTAAACCTTTAAGCGGTCTCTGGCTCACATAAGTCCCCATTAGCTTGTAAAGTGACCTAAACTTGTGTAAATATTATTCTCCTTGTTTTACAATATAATTATTCGTGTGTTCTCTGTACTTTTAAAAATTATGCTTTTTTACAACTTGGTTTGTGACATGAACAATATGGTTTACAAATTTTGTTGTTTTCGAATGCGTGGAATGTTTTGTGGGCGGCACCAAATAAACGATACAAAAAATTCTTAAATACAAAATGATCTTTCTCTTTATTTGAAAATAAAACCATTTATAAATCTTACGCCAGCGGCTTTGCACGTGTGTGCCAGGATATCATGTAAAATTTCATTTTTTTAAATAAATAATTAAGATCTGTTGAAATGTTAACGTATGAAAAAGACAGACAGACAGATAGAATTGCTTTTGAAATAATAATTTTTAGTACGTATCAGCAGGTATCAAGATAAAGTGATAAAATGACCTTAACTTGTGTCAATATTATTCTCCGTGTTTCTATGTGTTTTACAATATTACTCTTCGTGTGTTCTTGTATGTGTAAAATTTTGTGGAACTGTTTTTATCAATATAACTCAATTTTAACTGGAATAAGGGAATTTGACCTTTGACCAGGCTAACCTCCCCGTTAGAACTTTTATTTAACTGAAATTATTTCACTTTCTTTTAAAACTATGGTGGTTATTAACATTAAAGTTATTTATAACGGGATATTTACCATGATCATGGTAAGAAATGACAAGAAATGACTTTAATATTTCAGTTCCTCCGCGTCAAGGCTTGTAAAGTTAAGTTATAATTTATACTGCTTACAAATAAGTTACACAAATACAAAGAAAACAAAGTTCACAAAACAACAGTATCATAGATGGATTTTCTTTGAAAACGACAGGCTATTTCACCGTAGAAATATATCAATAAAAAAAATCAAAACTGCTAAAATATCAAAAAAAAAACCAATTATGCAGAACGATTAAGAATTGGAGACAAAACATTACAAAATAGTTTGTTTACTTTAGGCGCATTCACAGAGCATACTTTTTTCTGTATTGTTGGTAGTAGCGAGTTCACACAGAGTAGTCCGGATCGTGTAAATAATTGTTTTCATTAGCGAAAAATACATAAAAGATGGTCCTGTAAAACCCGATCTGCGTTGTAAATGCGCCCACACTTTGAAAAGGTTCATTCAAATTCAACAATTTTCTTCCGGAAAACTTCCGGTTTTCTGTTACCTTTTATTTTAACAAGAACCCAAAAACAACGTTTAAATTAGTGGGCATAAAGCAAACAGCCTTCTACATAAACACAATGCGATAAGGTTCTATATGAGTCGACTTCACAAAGCCTATACCAAACTTGGAGCATAACTTTGGCGAAATTTCACGCGTGGTTTGACAAATTATCAGAACAATGACTGGGTTGTAGGATAGCTAGTTAAGTAGGTAGTTTTGGCCTGTAGGTGAACCTTATAGGTTTGTTTTACAATACAATTCAATAAAAAAACAATTAATGGTACACCAGAAAAAGAACATTACAAAAAGACATTATTATATAAATAAATAAATATTACAAAATACCTAACTCAATATATTTACACATAAACTAGATAAACACATCTTGATCTCAGAACTCACGGTATCCCCTTGGTAAATAAAAACATGAAAAACTGGAATTACATAAAGTTTTACATTATTTCTTTAGTTCCTCTAAAATATAAACACCATAAAAAAATCAGGAAAGGCACTGTGCAACATAATTTGGTTGTGATCTCAGAAAACCTGATGTCTATTCAAATTACTTGTTTTGACTTGTAGGTTATTTGTTAATTATTTGGTACCTCTTTAATTGTTTAGTTTTCCGTACTAGGTACTAATATTTTAAAGGCAAGTGTTTTTTTTGTCCTTTCTTCATGCCCTAACTAACCAATTAATCGATTTTATTTTGGCATAGTGTTATTTGAATGGATGGAGAGTAACATAGACTTTTATGCCTATGTTACTAGATTATCCTTTACTAATTTTTTTTATCTTTTATCGGTTTGGGAACCGTAATCCAAGATTAATAAATTAAGTCACGTGTGGCTCACACGCAAGCTTGCTAGATTTAATCTGTTGGTCAGGACGCACAACGCTGCGGTAGGCGGCTCCAACGCAGACTATCTCTGCTGAGAAGCAGTTAGTTGATTTTGCCGCATGTAGACGTCAAAACTTTTAAAAGTATAATGGTTATTAACATTAAAGACTTGCGTTTCTATGCCCTGTCCCGCTCCTGTAAACGTGGAATCCTATATCTATCCTTTTCACAAAAAAATAAGGTTGTATAGGTTGCTAGGTATTCATGCAGCGTCATCCATATGTGCCAACATGCGCCAGTCAACCCGCCACGCTTTTGCATTTTGTATTTATTTAAACATAGTGATTAAGATAATTATTTTACTAACTCAATCTCTGCGAATATGTTTAGAAATATGTAAAATCTTTAGTTAAGTATTTTTTTTTTCCTTAAAAATTCCGTGATAACATTGATAAATCATTATATAAATGGGTAACTTTGGGTTTTTTTTTCTACCGAGTACATTAGATCCTGTAACTGAATGCGACTTTGACTAAACTAAATCCTTATATTATGTATATCTTCAGATTTTTAAACACTATTCCTATGTGTCAGATGGTTTTTAAAATCACATAATCATGGCCTCTGTTGGAAAACCCTAACGATTTGACTTACAAACAAACATTGCAAGTTAAATAAAAGCTTGTAAAAACTCCGAAATATGTAGAATTGAGCTGTGAACAAACAAACGCCCACAAGGCAACCCTTTTGAATAGGTAAAGGTACCTTTTGAGTTTACTTTCGCACAACATCTCAACACTAATATGATTATAGCCTCGGCCTGTCATAACATGTCTAAGTCAGAATAGCACCTGTCGAGCTGATAGAGAATACAGGAAAATTACCAGAAATTATTCTAATACAACCTAGTAGCTCTTGCCTACGTCTCTGCATGCGTATATGGGATATAATATATAAGTATGATGAGAAAAGTAAATGTGTATTATGAAATACTTCATTCTATCATTCAGTCTTCATTCACTCACCTGTCAACAATTAGGGAACTTCATAATCTACATACTTTTATTGGATTATAGAATCCTACAAAAGTAGCGTGAGATAATCGCTACTTGAAGTACCCGACATAAAAGCTAGTACAAAACAAAAGAGAGTTCCTAAGCCTCTGTCACAGTTACAAAAATGCGGTATGCAACTTTCAAGTAACTTTTTAGCTATTGTGGTCATTTAAGCTATTGTTTTCATTTTAGTTTTTGTAGAAACTACATACATGAAAGGTTTCAATGATTTTTGTTTGGAGATTGGTCATAACATCAGATGTTATGACCAATCTCCAAACAAAAATCTTAAATCAAAAAATCTGCTCCGTCACGTTTTTTTCTTCAAAATCGTGTACTATGTCAAAATTAATGTTATCAACTCTTTATTAACAATGAAAATTACAATCAAATGACAGAATTAAGTTAAAAATAGTAATTACAATTAAAACAATAAATTTTAAAATAGTAACTCAACTGATCCATATCAATACTAGTGGGAAGCTCTCCGAAGACACTGCTGGCTGCATTGCCCCGCTGTATGGTAATGCTGATGCGCTGTGCCAGATACTCACCAGCTCTCGGGTCACACGTCATAAATGTTATAAAATTTTAATAGAATACACTTATAAAACTAAGGCTATAAAACTAAGGCTTTAGGACATTATGTTAGAACATAATGTCCTAAAGCCTCAGTTTTATATTTTATAATAATATATTTTATTATACATTATTTTCATAGATAAAAATAATTAATGCTTCAATGAACTTTATTAATCTGAGAATATCTAAGAAACCAAGCTTTAATATGGCATTAACAACTACTAACTTTTACTACTAATAAAGAAATACCGTGAAGATCTGACCTTAGTTGGAGGTTGGAGGAAGTTTTGTCGCCACAAAGAAATGGCGCAAGTTCCTCTTGTACTTTTGTCTTAACCACGCCAACATTATGACCTACAGAGTACGGAGCAGAGACGTGAACACTCACGGTAGGGCTGGTCCACCAGTTTAAAGTCGCCCAGCGAGCTATGGAGAGCTATGCTCGGAGTTTCTCTGAAGGATAGGATTCGTAACGAATACATCCGACAGAGAACCAAGGTTATCGACGTATGCAGCCCAAAGGATTAGCAAGCTGAAATGGCAGTGGACTGGCCATATCTCGAGAAGAACCGACAACCGCTGGGGTAAACGTGTTCTTGAGTGGAGACCGCGACTCGGCAAACGTAGTGTAGGACGCCCTCCGACCAGGTGGGATGACGATTTGCGAAATACTACTAGCAGATGCTGGATGCGGCAAGCTCGCAATACAGGGCGCTATGGCGCTCATTGGGGGAGGCCTATGTCCAGTGGACTAATATAGGCTGATGATGGTGATGATGATTATGCCAACATTATTAATACCATGCAATTGAAATTGATATCAGTCATAGAAGGCGTTTCAGTTTTCTGAAGCCACCAAAACAGGGCGTCTCTTTTTTAACTGGGCTAAAACAAGAAGGACTTCAATGTATTACAATTTTTAACATAACATCTTCAGCGGCCCGCTGAGAATTTAAATTTACGAATTTCACACATTACTTATTTTATATTCTCAAAAGGTGTTAATTGCATTTGTTTACATTTTCAAGTGTCGTTTCTGCAGGCTTACAGAAGTCGTAATCACGGGAGTTTCATATAATCAACAAGCCCTAACTATGGATAAAAACTATGTAATAGATGTGTAATCATCATTAACTTTAGACAAATTTTCAATCGATTTTCAGACGTCTTACTGGGTAATTTTTTTTCTCTATGTCACGAGAAAAAGACTTGCGAAGACGCCATCTCGCATGAATACATACGGATTTGAATGCAAACAGAATTGCTCCACGGGATTTGTCTGGATATCCTCACTTCGCAGTCGTTGAACCGGAAGGTCCCTGCCTGGTCGTTTATAATATTTTTTCTATTGTACTGTTCTAAATATAAAAATTTCAACAAATATTTATTGGCCGAGCCACCACAACTGCTTTTCCAGCAACAAATAAGTTTTTTACTTTTCCAGGACACAATTTAATCCACCTTTGCAAATTTCGCTAGGATCCGTTCAGCTTTTGGTCGTAAAATGCTCCAGAGTTTATTATTAAGCAAGCAGAGAAAGGAACCGGTTTTATTTTATATAGTCTTTTATAATATTCATATGGATAGATGGATAAGATCCAAACACGTTAATAGGCCGTGATTTCAATACCTCGTTTCTCTGATAAAATCAACGACGCGTATTGTTCGGAAATATTGAAAATTCATTTGTAAAAATAACAATTTGTCACCTTTTTACACGTGTTTTGCAAAATAAATGACTTTTACTTTTAGGAAAGAGCTTTACGTGCGTAAATGGTCTAAAAGCGTAGAGAAGCAACGAGCGTAGAGGGTCTATGAGCAAGGAAGAGCTACGAGGAACTACGAAATGTCGATTGCTACGAGAAAGATTAACACAGACATTGTTTTTTTTAAATAATGGGATGAATAAAAGGCAAGAGTGAACCGGTATCTTCTAGACCTTCGTGATACATCGTCGTCACTTTCCATATGATGAGAATGTGGTCAAACGAAGATGTAATGACAATTAAAAAACTTGATATAGTATTATAATTTGAATATTGAGAAAAAAATCCAACAAAGGTTAAACAAAATATTGGTCTAATGATATTTTAACATGATAATTTATGTGATAATGCCTTTGGGCTCCATTAAAAGTTTTAATTTATTAGCTTTAATGTTCTCAAAAATTCTGTTATTTTCTAAGTTAATATTCAGAAAATAAAGAAAGTGTTATAACCAATGTATTTCAAGCGATTGATGTTTTTATCAAAGCTTTTTTTACTTTGTTTCAGGCCGTTGACCTCTCTTCCAATTCAAATTGAAGAGTTCAACGGCGTCCCAAAGGTGGATCTAAAACATTCAAATGTGAGAGGAAATTTCTAGAAGGGGAATCTGATTTGTTTGTGTTTGTTACGTCCTTTGTGTCCTTTATAATATTATTTTAAACAAAACTCGTGTAAATAGTGGATTATGAAATTTCAATATAATAAAAAAATATCTATCTATGTAATGTATTGTATTATGTATATCAGTTATCTACCTGCCCATAACACAAGATATGCTTAGCTTGTGGCTAGATAATGCTGTGTGAATTATCAAATGATCTACAAATAGTTAACATCAAATAGTAGACTAAGTTCTAAGTAGGTTCTAAAATATAATTTTATTTGCTTATATTTTTACTTGTTGCTTAGAGATCCGAAAATAAGGCTATATTAATAAAATCATTATTAAAATAAATAATCCTGAATAATCCTCACAGCGTCATCTGGCCCCAAGATAAGCAGAGCTTGTTTTTTATTTTTATAGTCTTTATACCTTCGTTTGACCACAATATCACCTGTTGGAAAGTGAAGATGTGGCCGACGATGTATCACGAGGTCTAGGAGATACCTATTTACTCTTGTCTTGAAGAGACCCAGGTTGTAACCGGAAAAAAACAGCAGCAGGGAGCGTGTTCCAATCCCCAGCAATACGAATGATGAAGGTGGAAGAATACCGCTTAGTGCGAGTGGACAGTATTTCTACCAGGTAGGGGTGGTAATGCGCTGTGGGTGCGGCGCTGCTTGTCCTGGAGTGGAATCAGCTCATGCAGTTCCTGTGAGCATTCTCCGAAATGTATCGTACTTACATTTGTCCCAAGTCAATCGAAGCCGCAACCTTCTGCGTCGCAGAACCCTCGCCCGCCATGCCACATAGGTCGTATCGTATGCATAGATAACTATTATTTGTGCAAGAGTACCTGCAAGCAAAGCTGGTGAGCATAATGTGAACTTTTACCCAGTGCTTAGTCCCAAAAAGTCCCCTTAAAAGCATTCCTATATTTTTAAAATATTTTTTTCCTATATTTTTGAAATATTTCAAAATAGTTTTTTTAAATTATACGAATTCATTATAGGTCTTGATTTATTGGTCTAGATTTATTATAAAAATATACAAAATATTGTAAATTTAAACATTTTATCGTGTAGATCATGATTATATTTTGTAATTAATATGATAACTTACTTTTTAGAGAAATCTTTAAAATGTTGAGGAAAGAATTGGGAAATTTACCGCGGAACCCCCCCCCCCCCCCCCCCGCCCCTTAATAAACACAAATAACATGTTCTGCAAGATAATTTTCAACACAAGACAAGATGTTTGGAGTCTGACACAACGCCAAACAAGATTATGTAGATTGTCGTTTCTTGCTGCCACAGTTCAAACTTAATGACAGCTGTGAAGTTAGGTATTAGATACGCTGCAATGCTAAATTGCAGGAGTTAAGCTGCCTCAACACTGATGCTATTTGCTTAGCTAGAAAATTTTAAGTTAGTGATTTTCCCCTAAAACATTACCTACTAAGCATCTAATGTCGCTAAAAACCTAAGCTTCACAATCAGTGATTAACTATGTTTATTGGCGGATATTTGTTTGTTGTTTGAGAGATATTGCTTTGTATGTGTTTTTAACTGTAAAATCTAAGTCGCAAATTTGTAAAATAGAATGTTTCTTGTAATCACAGCCTTCAATAAAACAGGAAATGTGATAGATACGTGTGTTAACATCATTTGGAAGCCGGCGTGGTAGCCGGAACATTAATGAGGGCTTGCATATAAAATAGAGAAGTGGAGACCGTGGTGGTTCATCATCGATCGTTCGTTTGAGCTTTCACTTATGCACACGAACAACATCTCGGACCGCTACTGCCAGCAAAAAATAAGCATTCAATTAATGGGTTGTTGATAAATTTAAAATTTATCTGGCAATAGCGGTGGCTACGCTCATACACCCTGCGGTGTAGCCACTCGTTGGTTAACGTCTTCTTCACGGCTAGTAAAAAGCTATATTCACACACTGTAACCACTTGGACCGCTCGCTTGTAGAATGCTGCACAATCATAAAGGTTTTTACCGAACGTGCGTGGACAGCGTGCTTGCTGAAAGCTCAAAAGCTGAAAGCCGAAAGCCGTCGTTCAGCATGATTATGATGCAGAGTGTTGCCGTGTTCCCGTGAGGTTCGTAAGAGTCCTCTAAGAGCCATACACCGGGGGGCGGGCAGCAAAACCACTTGCAGAATGTATCTACCACAGAATTATAGGCATTACCCCCCATGACATAAAAAAACAGGGGGAGGCATGCGTCCAGCAGTGGACTATTATAGGCTGTTGAGTTTGAGGTGAAGTATTGAGGTTATGATAATTGTATCTCGTTTAAAAGAAGGTCAATTGTTTGAAGTTTGTTTGTATCATGAGTGAAACAAGTGATTTGCCAACGACCCGACCATCGCCGTCCCGAAAGTTTTTATATGCCGATTATGTAGCTTACGACCCACTTTAGCTCTAGTGCAAAAACGAACACATACAAAACTTAAAGAACTGAGTACGTGACATTAAGGGTGCGATCTATGATGCCATTATGTTAAAAGGATAGGCATAGGATTTTAGAGCGGGACATAGCAGAGAAACGTCAGTGCAAAAATCAAATTATTGCTTTTTATCTATTTACTATTCAAAATACAAGCATTACATAAAAAACTAAACAATTACTCAAATAAAATATTAGTCAGGCAGGAGAATAATGGAGGAAAATAATGTAGTGTTGTTTATACTATTATTATAAAGAGAAAATATTTATTTGTTTGCTTGTTTGAATAGATTAGGCTCCGAAACTACTGGACAGATTTGGAAAATTCTTTCACGATTCGAATTACATTGTCCGTGATGAACATAGGTAATAGAATATACCCGTGCGAAACCGGGGCAGAGCGCTAGTCACTGATAATTTAGAGCGTTGCAAATAAAACTGTTTTTTTATGCAAAATTTGTATTTTATAAGAGAATCCTGTTTATTTATCTATATATATAAAAATCAATTGCTGTTCGTTAGTCTCGCTAAAACTCGAGAACGGCTGAACGGATTTATCTTATCTTGGTCTTGAATTATTCGTGGAGGTCTAGGGAAGGTTTAAAAGGTGAGAAAAATTCGAATAGGTACCCGTGCGAAGCCGGGGCGGACCGCTAGTATAATATAGAATTGATCTCTTATGGGAGTGACATAGTCACTTTGTGACAAAACTCCATTTTAATAAATGAAGATAATAAAAAAATAATAAGAGAAACCAGTTTATGTTCATAAATTCTATACAATTATTCGACTTCTAGGCTTTTCCTCTCCCAACCTTTTTTTTTTATTTGACAACCTCTGCTGCTCAGTGGGCGAAGGTCTGCCTGTGACGCAGAAGATAACGGGTTCGATTCTCGCCTCGGGACAAATGTTTGTACTATCAGCAGACCTTTGTTCAGGGTGCTCTGGTCTTTTTTTATGTATAATAAAAAATATCTATCTATGTATTGATGTTATCAGTAATCTAGTACCCAAAAGTACAAGCAGCATCTGCTTAGCTTGGGGCTAGATGATGCTGTGTGAATTGTCCATCAATATTAATTTATTTATTATTATTTATTTTAATCTGATTATTTATAGTCATTACCATGAATCTATGTTTTAAAAATAAAAACTTTGGTAAACTAGGCGCACTCTCAAGAGTCATTACTTTAACATTTCAATAACTTACTATGTACCAATACATGACAATGAGTGAACAATCTTATTAGTATTATTAACGCTATTGATTAGAATGTATGTCCTTTAGAATTGCCGTGATCATTATTATAAGCACCTTTTTAGGCAAGACGTCCACTGACTGCGACCACGAGCCGATCACAACCACCTCGATCGTAAAAGCCAATAAATTGGCTTTTGTAATTAGTCGACTTACGCAACTGAGTAAAGCACCCGTTTGCCGCAGTCGATCACCAGCTTAAGAGTACTCTGGCATAACCGAAACTGCTGAATAATTTCGGGAAACTGCGAACGATCTGCGGTCCCTGCTTTAGCATTTGATGTTGGGCCTATTTTATTATACCCCAAGTCTAACAAAATATGTTTATGGGTGACTACATACGGGTTTTAAATTCTGGGAATATTAGCCTAGCCTATGAACAAACGGAGACCGTAATAGGGTTCTAACCATAGGCTCTCCATAATAACAGTTTTTTGGGATTTCAAGTAAGGGGTCGTTGAGGAGCAATATAATATATTGCTCCTCAACGACCCATCACCATAATTAATATATTATATTAATTATGGTGATGGTGTTTTCTTAGCCGTTAGACCACGGCGTCCAGTCTAAACAAAGACAAGCCCACATGTCTTGTCGCGCAGGATACTAAATAATGCTGGACAATTCACACAGCATTATCTAGCCCCAAGCTAAGCAGAGCTTATGTTATGGGTACTAGATAACACTGATATACATAATGTAATACAATACATAGATACATATTTTTATTATACATAGAAAACAACCAGAACACCCTGAACAAATATCTGCAGATCGTACACACATTTGTCCCGAGGAGGGAATCGAACACGCAACCTCCTACGTCGAAGGCAGACCATCACCCACCGCGCCACAGAGGTCGTCAAAATCAGATATATTATAGTACACGAGTGTGCGCGCATACACAGGTTCAATCTCTATTCCCTTTCTCTCATAATCTGCTAGGACGTCAGACTGATTACACCGCGGGGAGGTCAGGCGCAGGACCGATGGCTACATCATCAGCCTATACCGGTCCACAGCTGGACAGAGCTTGCCGCATCCAGCATCTGCCAGCAGTCTTTCGCAAATCGTTATCCCACCTGGTCAGAGGGCGTCCAACACTACGTTTACCGAGTCGCGTTTTCCACTCAAGAACACGTTTACCCCAGTTGTTGTCGGTTCTTCTTGAAATATGGCCAGCCCACTGCCACTTCAGTTTGCTAATCCTTTGAGCTATGTCGATAACCTTGGTTCTCTGTCGGATGTATTCGTTGCGAATCCTATCCTTCAGAGAAACTCCAACCATAGCTCTCTCCACAGCTCGCTGTGCGACTGGGAGGACCGATGGCTTATCGGGGTGCATATATATTTATCTATAACTGTTGCGATAAGACCACTAACTGAGCTATTCTTCCTCGTTTTCTCTCTGTTTTTCACGTAAGCGTGCATTAAAAACTATAAAAAAAATTGTACCAACATGTTTATCATAATCAAACTTGTTTCTCCAAATACCAGTCTGTGTGTCACGCATATTCAGATTGCGGTTACACAGATACCGTGTGATTTATTGCCAGTTTCTTCTCAGTAGAACAACAATGGCTGTCGTTTGCTCATTGAATATACGCCTATGTAGCATACTTTGCAAACTTACACACAATATACAACAAAACTTGGGCCTTTACTACATTCAATATGAGTTGTTTATGCATGAGGAACTTTTAACTAATGCATATTAAGTTTCCATAGTAATATTACAAATTCGAAAGTAACTCTGTCTGTTACCTTTTTACGAATAAACGACTGAATAGATCTTAATGAAATTTGGCAGAGAGGTAAATAGTATCCTGGAGAAGGGCACAGGCTACTTGAAAAGCTCGTACGAAGCCGCATGTAGCAGCTAGTAATACTATTAATGTGACAGTAACTCTGTCTGCCTGTTTGTATGTTATTTTTTTACTCTCATGAGCCCCATGGGGCTGAAATTAAAAAAAAAATATTTTAAGAGTTCTAAACAATATCCTCAGGACAGGCAAAGACCATTTGAAAAGTGCGTACAAATCCGCGTGAGAAGGTTGTACTTAATAATTCTGTGTATACTGAGTTTCCTTGGCTTTGCCCCGAAAAGGCTATACCTGGATAAAAAGTAAGTCGTAGGTAATGCTTATTTGAAAACAATATCTTTAGCAACTAAGGAAAGTACACCATTATAAAAATGTACTTATGAATCAATTGACCTATTTTCAGACTGTTTCAAACAAACTGGAGGTAAGGTTTTTCTTATTTTTGTGCGATTAAGGTAAATGTTAAAAAGCTGGCACGATTGTTTTCTGTTTCTCCTCTCTGTACAATTAGCAACGCTAACGTCACAAATCTGTCGATACTGGAGGATACTTTCATCTGCTGTTGTAAAGTACGGTTGCAAAACTCACCGAACTTACGAAAGGGCCGTTTTCAGGCGGTTGTTTTCGACTCTTGAATTCAATACTTTTTTAGATAAAACCAATTTGTAAGAACCAGAATTTCAGTGTCAAGTAGTATAAAAATATACTATTTACATTCCAAAGTAAAAAAGCTGCTCAATTTAATACGAAATTTCGGAATGCTGTTAAACTCATTGCTTCCTTCAGTACGGGAATGCACCACAAATTGAAAATTCATTTCTTTGAATTTACCCTATGTGTGCCTAGAAGAAAGTTACTTACGAAAATGCCGTTTTCGGATGAATTTTATGACTCTATATATTTTTCTTAAAACCAATGTAAACTAGGTACCATAATAATAATATAGGAACCATAATTTTCAGTGGCATGTAGTATAAAAATAAATTATCATCATTCAAAAGTGTAAAATTTGCTCAATGTCGTACGAAATTTCCGTTTTATCTCGATTAGAGTACAGATCGGACGAAACAAAACTGAAAATTCGTAATTAAAGCGGGCTTCCAGTATACCAGAAATTAAACGAAGATCGCGCCAGGTTTGTGTGAATTACCTTAGGCATCACTTATGGTAATTTCAAAGAAATTAATGTTTGATTGATAGTGCATTCCGGTACTGAAGGAAGTTTGCGGGTTTAACTCCCGTCGTAGTCGATATTTTTTTATATTAGTTACTTATTTTCTTTAAAACTAGAGGTAGCACAGCTGATCTAAATCATCACCAATCAGAAGTCTCTCCAAGACGCTAACAGCAGTGCCCCGATGTATGTCAAATCTGATGCGTTGTACCAGATACTCAGAACAAAATGTTTATAGAAAAAAACGCATTTTGTAGAATTTTTTGTACTTATTTTGTCGACGACAGTACTTCTGAAGCAAAACAATTCGTAGCTTTATTCAGGATGACTGCCTTCAACCTTGAGCACTTGATAAATGAGCACGTAAAATATTCATAGAAAGGCAGACTAGCCACGTTATTCCTCGCTTTACAAACCGAAATTAAAGAGAAAGCGGTAAGACAATAATTCAGATGTGTTTGAGAATGTCTCACTTTGGTACTCAAGAGACCTTTGGTTCAGTTCAGTTCAGTTCTTTATTTATAAGTAAAAAAACATACAAGTCGAGTAGGTACATATGTATTTATAAATATAGCTTATTAGCACGCTTCCGACTGGTATTGATATGGACCAGTTGAGCGACTTGTAGATTGTTTGCAACAGTTTGCAGATAGCTCAATTGTTTCTATTGTAAATTCTAGTTTTAATTTAAATTTATTATTTGATTGTAATTATTAGTAAATCATTAATAGTCATTGAAGTTGATAATATAGGCGAGTTGTTCAGTAAGCGTTTTAGAAAATTTACAACTCGCCCGTGGACGAGTTTTTTTGCGTTCGAGATGTACCACAATCCATATTTTCGTTGTTTAGTGTGGTTTGTCGCGGGTTGGCGCGAGATTCAAATATTTTGTGGTTTTTATTTGTTGCTGCGTTCCATAAGCAATAAAACTAGCGAAAAAGTAATTTGTTGTTAATCGTAAACCATTTTCTATGAAGTCACTATAAAACCAACTTCGATTCATTGGTATTTTTGGCGTATTTGAGATTTTTGACAGCATAAGACATTTTTGTACTAAAAATCTATATTTTCTCAAATGTGGGAGCATTAGCATAGCAAATATAAAAGAATCTAAGTTGATATATAAGATAATCTCAAAGAAAAGGGTTTAAAATTTGCGGCAAATTACTTTTTCATAGCAAATGAATAAACCCACGTAAGATAAAGCCATTTTGCGAAAACCAGATAGTTATGGTAAGAAAATTAGGTACATTGGTATCAATATTCAGATGGCTCAAAACTAAAAAATAATAAATAATGCTGGACAATTCACACAGCATTATCTAGCCCCAAGCTAAGCAGAGCTTGTGTTATGGGTACTAGATAACTGATATACATAATGTAATACAATACATAGATAGATATTTTTATTATACATAGAAAACGACCAGAACACCCTGAACAAATGTCTGCAGATCGTACACACATTTGTCCCGAGACGGGAATCGAACCCGCAACCTTCTGCGTCGCAGGCAGACCTTCGCCCACCGCGCCACATCGGTCGTCAATTGCTTATTGCTTTTGGAACGCAGACAAAATTAAAAAACTACGAAAATATTTAAATTTCGCTCCAACGCGCGACGAACAACCTTATTATTTCATTGATTTCGTGTATTAAAAAAACTACAGCCATTAAGATAATACACTCCACTCACGGATGTATTAATCGCGAGAACGCGTCTTTATATTGAGTTATTCCTGACTCGTCACACTGGATTTGGCCCAAAGTGGGACGGGTCAAGAAACTAAAATTGTATTCTGAAAACGTTCCTGATTCGTCCCGCTTTTTAAAAGAAAGCAAAAATACTGTCGAACGCACACTTTTCAAGTAAGAAGCTTATTTGCTTAAATCGTTAGTAAGATGAATTTACATAGATTACTATAATGTAACTTCTGATCTCTTGGTACTTTGGGGCTAACTTTGGATGATCTGTGAAATTTTAATTCCCAGATCGTCCCAAAGTTGCAAGAGATCAGAAGTTCCTATGATTGGACCTCAACACTTTTATACAAATTATATTTCAAATCAGTTTATTAATTCCCAGATCGACCCAAAGATCGTCCCAAAGTAAAAGGAGTTCAGAAGTTCCTTGGTAGAACCTTAACATTATGATTGCCAATATTTTTTTTAAAAGTAACTCACGAAAGCAGTACTTGACAGAGGAACAATGATTCGAAAATCCAATTCACGTGCCAAGATTTGACCGCTTTTGCATGGTAAGCGAGGCTAAATGAATTCTGTTGGTGATAAAGTCACACGCACGCCGCATTGCCAATGAGTTTCCCCGATGATGGTTTCAGCCTATACCTATGTGTGTTAATGAAAAACGAACCTTTTATTCACTTATCTATCGTTCAATGGTCGATAAGGTTACGTTTATTGAATAATTCTTCACTATCTTCTTTAAAAGTATTTATAGTTCATGACCATGTTTCGTAATCGTAGAACGTCTTAGATTTTTATTTTCTTACGTCAACATTTTTTGTTTAAAGTCATAATCAATCACTTTATTTCTTTAGGCTTGCAAAATAAGCAATTTGACAATACTATAAACAGCTTTATAAATAGTAATTATTAACAAATTAGGAATAAGGTGTTATTGATTTTATCCCACTTGTCGGCACTGTTGCTTGCATTAGCAGAAAAAATGAATGACGCAAACAATCCTTGGAAAAAAAAAAATTCTTCCGGAAGGTCTAGAATTGTTGCCACTATGGAAAGATTAGGCTGCCCGCACACGATCAAGCCATTCGCACTTCGGGTAGGTAGGGTATTGTCTATGTAATCGAGTAAAAAGTAGGACAAAGTTTTGGTGTCATGAATCGTGACGTTTGACCGTCGAGAGGTTATTCACTTACTTTTTTGTCTACTTATTGAAGAAGTGAAAATTAAACCACTAGTAAGTTTATATATAGTACTTATAATTATACATGACAATATTTAAATAAAACTAACTAAGATTAAAATTAATTATCTTACATACTAATTGTCGGCTCGGATCAGAATCTGGCCAAGCATTAACATCATTGATGTAATTTACTACTGTTTAAGTTTATGAATAGTTGCTTTAGATGGAAGCTTGATATAGAAGCGTACGCAATTGCCAATAAATGATTTCACTATGCTGGACAATTCACACAGCATTATCTAGCCCCAAGCTAAGCATAACTTGTGTTATGGGTACTAGATAACTGATAACATAATAATAATACAATAAATAGATAGATTTAAAAAAAAAATAATCCACACATCTCAAATCCCAACACATTCCTCGCAACATCTTCATCGTACACATCTCCCTTGGTTTACATGTACAAAAACCTCGCTCCGCGAACCCGCAGCCTCATTGTCTAAGTCAACTGGTAATGGACTTCGGCTTCATTTTTGATATTTGAAACCTAGCCTGGACTTCGATTGTCACTTTCGTATTGTGTAACTATCTGACACATGCAACACCATTACCAGCGAAATTCAAACCCAGTGAATGAATGGAAACTTCATATTTTGAATGATTTTGGTATTGTGTAACGCCGAAATGAATTTCAGTAGCAAATCCAAGCCCATGTGAAACGTGAAATGAAGAAGGGAGCTCATTCGAGTCTTGTTTTAAAAAGTGTTGGTGAAATCTCCATACAAATAAAAAAATCATTCATTCCGAAACCGATGACCAGTTGAATACCTTACACAATACCGAAAACATTCTGACTGGGTTGACAACTGGTAAATCAGAGTCGCACTGAGCGAGGCTATATAAAAGAAGTGTTCTATTGGTTGTTTAAAACACATTCCTCGCTACGCATCCCTGGTGGAAATGCAGCCTAAACCACAACAATGAGAATTGTCTCAAATATCTATAAAATCAGGGTCAGAAAGGTTACGGCTAAACGATATTCATGTAGTTCTATTACGCTCCGTCCGCGTTCCTAAAATATGGTGTTTTCACAGATGATACCCGTAGTATTCTTGTAAAACTTTCACTTTGTTCTGTCGCATTCAAGAATTTACATCTGAAAATGCCATTTTACGGTATCACTATGAATTTAAAAATTTAAAAGTTTTTAATTAGTGCGTCCAACCCGTCATGACCTACGGAGCTGAGACGTGGTCACTTACGGTAGGGCTGGTCCACCAGTTTAATTAAAGTCGCCCAGCGAGCTATGATGGAGAAAGCTATGCTCGGAGTTACTCTGAAGGATAGAATTCGTAATGAATACATCTGACAGAGAACCAATGTTATCGACATAGCTCAAAGAATTTGCAAGCTGAAGTGGCAGTGGGCTGGCCATATCTCTAGGCGAACCGATTTATGTCTATACTAATAAGTTCCTTGATTGTTTTCTTATCTTTTCTGTTATGACTTTGACTTATAAATTAAGCATGGTATTGAAGCATTTAATACAACCTTAATTGTTGTAAACTAGTGGGCCGCCCCGGCTTTGCACGGGTATATTCTAATAGAATATATACACATAAAGATTCGTTTTCAGAGTGACACGAGCCGTACATTCGTAATCTACTGGTGGGATGAAAGTATATGAAGGTTATTTGAATATTTTTTTCTCGAGGTTATCCCGTTTATGTCGGAATTGACTTTTGGAGAATGTTGAAAATATATCGACACAACAAAGTCTTTTTTTTATAATATTGTGAAAATGGAAAGGAAAACTGATTGTAATTTTATTAAAACATTTTTATAAGCAAAATAAACACATTCACTGCGATCAACGATCCGCTTGCCACGCGCGGCGATTGCGAAACCCCCCATGTTTAGAGGAATCCGTTCAGTAATAAACGTATTATGCTGAAGAGGAAACATGAGTGCCAAAAGGAGGCCAAAACAACCTTTTAAAAATTCAGCGTCATCATTAAGGGTCAGCTTGTACCGAGACACGACGCGACGCGACGCTGCGCGCACTTTGATTCAAATCAAAACAAAAATGCTTTATTTCCGTAAAATGTACAATTAGAAGGCTTATTCCCAGAGGTCCATAATTCACTTGAACCTCAAATTCTTAAAATAAAACACTGACACGGAAATTAAGAGATATTATGATTTCTGTCGCTTCGGTATGTAGACTAAAGTAAAGAAGCGACGACGAAACATTTAGCCTGTTAGTTGTTATTTTTCGAGTTGAGAAAAACCCGTCCCAAGCTTTTTTATCTTCTAGATAATCTGATATTCTGTAGTAAGCCTTCTTCACAAACGTTTTGACAATTTGTTTGAATTTATTTACTGATAGATTTTTCAATTCACTAGGAGTTTTGTTGTAGAAGCGTATACATTGCCCTTTAAAAGATACATTAATTTTGTGAAGCCACTGGTACCACTGAGATGACTATTAGGACTTTACCTTACCTAAGTATTTGTTCAAAAAAAGTTGAAAAAGCAGGTTACAAAGGAATATTTTCTCATATAGAAATATTCTCTTCTATATTTCAGGTCTAGCGAATGACCGAGGCCGCTCGTAGCGTTACATTCCAGATGCGTGTTTATGCTGGAAAACTATTTTTTATTGATCAATACCGCGAGCTTGGCAGTAAAAGTTTGGATAATAATAATATGTATAATGTACAGAAATAATAAACAAAATAAATTATAAACTAGTGAATCACAATCGGTGGCCTTATTTAATGACGACCTCAGTGGCGCAGCGGGCGGGTTCGATCCCCGCCTCGGAACAAATTTGTGTACGATCTGCAGAAATTTGTTCCGTTGGTCTGGGTGTTTTCTATGTATAATAAAAAATATCTATCTATGTAATGTATAATATTACTTATATCAGTTATCTAGTACCCATAACACAAGCTCTGCTTACCTTGGGGCTAGATAATGCTGTGTGAATTGTCCAGCATTATTTATTTATTTAATGTTTAAAGGCGTGGATTTATGTGAGTTATGTGACTGAGGGACACACACCTGGGGGCGGGCAGCAGCACCTCTTGCAGAATAGATCTACCACCGAACTGCGATCCCCAACCCGCATGCCCAGCGTGTAGATTATGGACTTACCCCTCATGAAGGGAGGCCCCTGATTTTTTTTCATGAGGAGTGCGTCCCTTCGTCCAGCAGTGGACCATCGTAGGCTGTTGAGGTTGAGGTGACGTATGTGAGTTGGCGTCACAATTGGGATGCGATAAAACTTTTTTCTCGTTAATCTTTATCGAAAAACTAGATAATAATCTTTATCTAAATGCGATACAAGGCAAGCTTTCCCCTGTTTTTTTATTGTCATCACCTTACTATATAATAGAGTACCAAGAGAACCTTCAGCTTATTTTTGCAAATAAATTTCCTAAGTTACAGATAATAAGCAAAAACTTCATTTTTCCGCGTACGTGCGTTACGTAGCTCTGCTCTGTCCCACTCCTACGAGCGCAAAATCTTATGCCTATCCTTTTTACAACATGGCGTCATAGGTCAGCCCTTTGATGAAAGTGGTCCTAGTCGTTCAATAGAAGCTTTTCCTACAAAAGGTGTTATTATCTTGTTGAGTTACCCTATCCGTGTAAGGCTAAGCAATGCTGTGTGAATTGTCCAGCACTTTTTATTCATTATTTAATATAGTTACTCTCAGTTTAAAGTCGACTAGCGAGCTATGGAGAGAGCTATGCTCGGAGTTTATCTGAAGGAATATATGTGACAGAGAACCTAAGTTATCGACATAGCTCAAAGGATTAGCAAGCTGAAGTGGCAGTGGGCTGGCCATATTTCGAGAAGAACCGATAACAGCTGGAGTAAACTTTTTCTTGGGTGGAAACTGCGACTCGGCAATCGTAGCGTAGGATGCCCTCCGACCAGGTAGGATGACAATTTGCGAAAGACTGTTGGCAAATACTGGATGCGGCAAGCTGAAGACAGGGCGCTATGGCGCTCATTAGGGGAGGCCTATATCCAGCTTGGACTAATATAGGCTGATAATGATGATGTAGTTACTCTGTGCCTATCCATCACTTCTACAATAATAATCGTACAACTTACAGTAAAACAAAAAGCCCCAATCTGTTCCCGAGACAATGACATGTAAACAGCACTTTACTGAATACGTCTTGCAGAATTAACTTCGTCGCACATTTGCGTTTGCGTGGCGCAGCTGCTTTAAATACGGGAACTAAAATAGAAATTATGTAGACGAGCTTACCCACGTTGTGCCATAATGTTTGCATTTGAAGGAATACGACTGTAATTACATACTAATTTCTGTCTGCAACTTTGCTTACGTGGAACTTGGATAAGTAACATAAATCAAATAAATAAATAAAGCTGGACAATTCACATAGTCTAGCCCCAAGCTAAGCAGAGCTTGTGTTAGGGGTACTAGATAACTGATATACATAATACAATACATTACAGCATGTAGATAGATATTTTTTATTATACATAGAAAACGACCAGAACACCCGGAACAAATACTTATACAATACTTATACTTACTTATACAAATACCTACAGATCGTACAAATATTTGTCCCAAGGCGGGAATCGAACCCGCAACCTCTTGCGTCGCAGGCGGACCTTCGCCCACCGCGCCACAGAGGTCGTCAAATCGAAAAGGTTTTTGTTATTTTAGTGCACAAGCCTCACTCTGGGACAATTTTCTAAGAAATTTCATAATTGGCAGCGCGTCTCGTACTGAGGGAGGGTTGCGGGTTTGAGTCCCGTCAAAGACGAAACGTTTTTGGACAATTAATGAGCCGTGTGGTGCCTGCCGGCTTAGAACTTGCACCACTCCAACTCTTCCCGTGGGTGTCGTAAGAGGCGACTAAGGGACATACAGTGGGGGCGGGCAGCAGCGCCTCTTGCAGAATAGCTACCAATGAACTGCGATCGTTACTTATCGTTACTTTTCAATAATACGAAATTATGAATATCTTCAATGAACGATAAAGTTTTTTTTTTTAATATAGCGGTATGCTACTCACGTTATTTCATTTTATAAAGGTTTTATTACTACCTTTTCGTTGGTTGAGCCGTTATGTCGCGAACCCAAAAGACGAATAGCCCACTTTTCCGACCCATGACGCCATTTTTTTGGTGAAATCCTAAATATAATTTGAGGAAAATCCTTCTTTAACAAAAGCAACAACCCGGCAAATACTTTTACTGAGACATATCCGGTCCGGATGCCGGATGTAATTAGAGTCTAGGTCAACCCCTGGTTATGCAGTTTGTAATCTTTGTTACAGTTTTTAAAACAACTAAGTACAAACTGGCTTATGCACGCGACAGTCGGGCTTTGCACACATTATACGGTTTGTTGTCAAAAAGAAATATCATCAAAAGGAGAGATTCCTAAAAAGACAGAATCCGGATAAAAGTGAAGAGTGAAAGGCAGATGAGAAAAGAGATTTTTACTCATCATTCATTTTCATTTCATTTTATTTATTTAATCATTTCGTTACACTGTCATAACTGGTAGGTCAAAATAACAATGATTGATTTTATTCGTTAATTAAATTAATAACATTAAATACTCTTAATAAAAATAAGATTAGATTAATTTAACTTAACTCAATTATTGTTAGTGTTTAGTTCATACAGACAGATTAGAGAAAGAACGGGACATAAATTCGTTAATGTGGTAAAAAGTCCGTACGACTATTTTCAGCACGTGTTTGTTTTACTAAAAGAAGCATTACATCCCCAGAAAATTATTTATTTCAGTGCCTAATATCATTGAGTTCTGTTCTGCCCCTTAGGCATAAAAAGGTAAAAGACAGACATACATAACTACTCAGGCATTTGCTATTATAGCAAAGGAATGGAGTTGTCCCACGATCACGGTATATAGGTAAGTGCAATCTGACATACATTCGAATTGAACAATCCTCACATCCTCAACAGCCTACAATGGTCAATGGTGGTGGTGGTGGTAATGCTGGACACAGGCCTCCCCATGATTTTTATCTCATTTATCTCTCTTTATCTCCCACGCTGGGCATACGGGTTGGGGATCGCAGTTCGCTGGTACTAGATCTATTCTGTGTGTATGTCGTAAGAATAAGACATCCACGGGAAGAGTTGGAGTAGTGCAAATTCTAAGCCGGTACCACACGTGTAATTGAACAATAATTACAGGCATTTGTTTAACCTTGAAATATTTATTAATTATAGAATGAATTCAATCCTGAAACTTGGCAATAAGTGTTTGTCATTGCGTTTTCTATCGAGATGGAATTTTCGAATTCTGCCTTTAAGAAATTAATAATTCTAAACTAGCTTTAAAAGCTTAAAGAACTGGCTATTCAGATATGTAAAGAATATTCAAACCTAGTTCTATTCACCGAAGCAACCGGGAATTTTTTGTTATATTTTTTTAGTACCTACCAAGATATATGATATATATATGGCTTGCACCGGACTGGAATGGATAATAGAATCGTTATAACGCAAAATATATATTATAATAATTAATATAAATATTTTCCCGGAAGAAACAAATATCCGGCTCCTGTTAGGAAACCATCCATACTTCCATGCTAACGTTATAAAAGCAAAAGTCATTCTGGATATTCACGCCTACACAATTTTTCAGGGAGATAGACGGTGACGGATATAGGATACTACAACCCCGGAAAAGCGCGTGCAAAAGTGCGTGCAAAAGCGCGTGCAAAAGTGAGTGCAAAACCGCAGACAGAAGCTAGCACTTGATACTATTTTTTTTTTGCTCTTGGTTTTCTTGTCTGACTGTGAAATGGTTGAAACGTAAATAACAGATTCAATATTTGCGGAAATGCGAAGAAAACAATCAAAAATTGTATAAAATGAAACCGACCTACGATACATAAAATTTACACATACAAACCTATTATAGTAGAAGATAATTAACCCAAAACCAAGTCATCATCATCATCATCACAATCATGTCCACCGCTGGACGTAGGCCTCCCCTAATGAGCGCCATAGCGCCCTGTCTTCAGCTTGCCGCATCCAGCATCTGCCAGCAGTCTTTCGCAAATCGTCAGCCCACCTGGTCGGAGGGCGTCCTACACTACGTTTGCCGAGTCGCGGTCTCCACTCAAGAACACGTTTACCCCATCGGTTGTCGGTTCTTATTGAGATTTATGGCCAGCCCATTGCCACTTCAGCGTGCTCAGCGTCGGGATTATGGGCACTACCCTCATGAGATAATAGAATCAGAGGAAGGCCTGCGTCCAACAGTGGACCATATTGAGCTGTTGAGGTTGAGGATGACATTTTAGAACGGTACTCAACTGTTCCCGCGTCACTTACATTATTATTCAAACAGGGGACCGCCTAGTACAGTGGCAAACCTGGAAATAAATAAAATAATAAACAAACATCGACAAATCCATCTCCAAGGAAGTTTGCTGAATTTGTGGTGACAGAGTATGATGGATCATACTGACCTAGTTGTTAATATGTATATGAGTGATTACTTTACTGGATACACACATCGAGTTCTAACAACTTTATCACGGTGGTTGTGTGTGTTGTAGGTTTTTTTTCTAACTACTAGCTGTCCGCCTCGGCTTTGCACGGGTATGTTATTATAACCTATATTCATCAGGGATAATGTAGGATTCTAATGGTGAAAGAATTTTTCAAATCGGTCCAGTAGTTTTGGTGCTTATTCAATTCAAACAAACTAACAAATCTTTCCTCTTGACAATATCAGTATAAATAAAACATCCAATAAAATTTTGTTATATCTTTAGGATACATACGGTTCGTTGTCTCTGTGAAATTTTACAATAATTTAGACACGTGTACGAACTTTTGATTAAAGATCTCCAATACCTTCTAAAAGAACTATATTTCTCAGTTCTGTTAGATGGTGTCAGAAATCTTTCTGGAATACGAGGAAAATATCCTGTCAATAACCATATTCAATGACTTACAAAGAGAAATATTCCTGCTAGAAAGGTGTCTACCGGAAAAGGAGAAATAAAACCAAGCAAACTTTTCGGTGACATCATAAATCCTAAAAGCAATAAACAAATAATTCGAGGACATCAATTGACTTCCGTGATTAGTTCCCACTGTTTCCGTGTAACTATCTCACCGAAGTCACGTGTAAGAAAAAAGTTACAGCCCTCACCTAATGACACGAAAATGAATGGGTTGGGGCTGCTTGGAGCGAATATTATTTTAGAATCCCTAATTTATTTGATAAAATTACAATTAATTTTAGTAACTGTTGGAACTGATTTATAACTCAGTCAATAACTACTTTGTCAGCTAGTTGAGAATCGTTTTATGTGGAACTGTAGAGGAAGATGTTCTTACGAAGTGAGTGGGGGGGAGAAATGTTTAAGCTTTCTAAGCTTACGGAAAATCGTGACCTATTTTAGTGTATGTATAATCGTGCCGCGCGGGCCGCGAATGAACTTAATAAGTGTTTTTGGCCTGAAAGTGCCAAATTCCGTAAGAAATAACCAAAAAAATATTTTTTATCTCAACCAAAGCTAGCGGTATTGACCCAGGTTTGCTCTCGGGATCGGCACAGAGCCAAAATTTAATGACATCGCTGACGGAAAATTATTTCCAAATAAAGCCGTTGAAGGAAACAATCATAATAAATCCATAGTCCTTATATCAACGTCACTAAAGATCATATTCCAAAAACCATTAGTAACATTAACATTGCTATCTCTTGGGAAATCCATCAAAATTGACGCGGCGTTGCCTGTTTTGGTTCGTCACATCACGTGATCATGTTAGTCGTTCGTAAGCTGTTTTACCATGTCGGAGATGAGCTTCAGATAAATAATTATTTATGAAAAGTTTTACATAGTCATACCACACAAACCATATTTTATATTTACTTTTTATGAATTGTCAGAAGAGACTTATTTAATTGTTTTTTTCAATAGTTTTTAATTTAACAGAATTTTATATTATGTTCACAATTCGTAAAAAAATCGTTTTTTTTACGAATTATGGTTGAAGCAAAGATAGAAAAACTATTAGTATGAGTGAAAGCACTGAAGTTCTAATTATATTTGCCAACTAACACTACAAAGATTCTTTTATAACTTCGAAATCAAAAGAATTGTTGAGTGAGCATGTTTTACCTGATACCTGACCCCATGATTGACGTGTTTGGGTTTGACTTGGTACGCTCATAGAACGCAATAAATATTCTGATTCGGTGCAAGTGCCCATTGAAATGTTTTCCCGTGTGATGTTATTATTCTTGAAACAATAATTGGAGGTAATCTATCCAATGCCATAAACGTACTGCCGCTGCCAGTCAAAGTGCAACAAATTACTCAAAATCAATCGAAACTAATAATCGAGTTTGTACGAAAAGATTGGATCGTTGTCATAGTACAGTAAGTAGTTCCTCTCGATCCGGTATCAACCCGAATTCCGTTGCTACAAGGCGTTTAATATAAAGGAAGGACTCGAAATCGATGGAAGTATTCGAAAGAAAATGCGTAGGTACAAGTCGTAATAGGGCCTTAGATAACCTCAGTTACGAGTAACAAAATATATTTCATGGGCACATTACTTACAATTACGTACGCGCCAATTTTAACGAAAATCAAACTTAAGTATCTTCTGGAACAAATTATAATATTCACACTTAAAAGTTGAAAAGGGCTTAAACCATCAAAATAACTTTCGGCAACTTAAAACTGAACTGAAATTTTTGCCTCAAAACTTAGTTTTCTGTTCCGCAGTTTGCAGGGGCTAGAAAGTTCAGCGACTTTCAAATTTATTGATGCTAGTTTGAGATTGGAACTTATAGAATATGTTAGAAGAATTTTTCTCCACAAATAGGTTCAATATTAATACGACCGATTCTGACATATATTCACTACGTGTTAAAACACCGCAAGTGTTGAGTTGAGGCTCGTTGATGGCGTTTTACACTTTTATTGCCATGACACAGGTCGCTTGTCTGCCAGAATCGAAATATTAATATTGAACCTATGTTCAATATTAAGGCGGTGGTTCTATGCGTAAAACTATCGCCGTCACCTCTTTTATTTTAATACTAGGTTGAACAAAGGAACTTTTAAAAATCCAACGTACAGTTTGTGATACCTATTATAAGATTTTTTCAAGGCCTCACTAATAGTTTTATTCTATTAAGTTTAGCCAGTAAATCGAAAGTAGTTATTGGTGGCCAACAAGGACAACTTTGATATTCTGCCTAAACCTAATAGAATGAAACTATTACAGAGGCGTTAAAAAAAAGCCTGTAATATGTACCCTAAGATTATCCTCAGTGTTCATACTGGTTCTATACACATACGAGAAACAATCAATATGCTACACTACAAGATCAATTTGCTGTCAATCCAACCACATCCTTTGATATAACGGATGCTAGATTGGGTTCCCGCTTCCATCAATCCACGTTTAGGTCAATCTACGTTGATATAATAAAATGTAGGTAAATGCATCAAAATGAATTTACCGTTTGTTATATTATACTTGCATGGCTTTATAAGAGTGGGGAAATAGACAGAGCACCTGTATTAGAGAACACACTTCATCATCATCATCATCAACCCATATTATTCCACTGTTGGACATAAGACTCCTCTAATGAGCGCCATAGCGCCCTGTCTTCAGCTTGCCGCATCCAACATCTGCAAGCATCCAATTCGCAAATCGTCGGAGAGCGTCCACTACGTTTGCCGCGGTCTTCAATGAGGATCAGTCACGATTTTTGTTAAGTATGTAGATCGATGACAGTAAAAAAAACATGACTTATGGTGAAAAAAATATCCAATTCGGACAAGAAATGACGAAGGTACAGCAATTTTACTGTAGCAGTTCAAATAACGCCCGCCAGTAC
The DNA here is from genome assembly GCA_946478455.1 of Eupithecia vulgata. Classification (NCBI taxonomy): domain Eukaryota; kingdom Metazoa; phylum Arthropoda; class Insecta; order Lepidoptera; family Geometridae; genus Eupithecia; species Eupithecia vulgata. The sequence continues at coordinate 12,212,696 of OX297867.1, forward strand.
CAGCCGCGAGCGCGTGACGTCATCCCACACATACCCGGGGCGCGACCCCGCGCGCGCTCTTCAGTTTTGTAGGTGTACTCCGTTTCCCGCGCAGTTCTTGAGCTGTGCTTGTCCCGGTCGCTTTGTTATAGATTTATAATAGTTTTATCATTTTCTTCACATTTGAGAGTGCAGCTATAACCTTTAGTTTTTACTTTATGCTCCGGTGTTATTCTTGCCTTTACTGTGCACACATTTCGATTTCTTTGGACTTGGGCATACCCTACGGCATCGTCGCCATATGACTCTCGTACAGACCTGTAATAATCATACAACATTAAATACCTACATCACATCACCTCATGCGGCTGCATCATTTAAGTGCATCGAAACAAAAAACATGGTAGGTATCCGCTAATGTTAGTTAATCTACGGCGCGCTCCCGGTCTATAATGTTTAGGTGAACTAGAAACCGGCACTTACTAAATCGCAATAAATCATGCCTGCAGTTTCCTGCTTACAAAAACATCAACTCGAACTCCGTAGAAAGAAATAATGTAGGTACTTGACTTGACTAACGTTTTTTATGATGGAGTAGGTTATGCTGTTCATGTACCTTTTTACCCAGGTTATTTTATTATTTTCACATTACCTACCGCAACGGCCATGTAAAAAAGTACCTAGGCCTAAACTCACTAACTAACACATTAAATTTGGTAGGTACTTACCGTTGAAGCTTCCAACCTCGGATTTCAGCGCTGGTATACTTCACATGATTGTTTAAGTATTCAAAAACCATGAAAGAATCCACTTTAGGTAGATTATCTGACTGTCCTTTTTCGAATCCATCTTCCAATCTGTTGCTCATTATTACAGAACACCGAAACAATAAACCGATAATGCATAAAACTTGAAAAAAAAACCGAGTGTTCGCTACTAATCACGAATGTGCGTACTGGACGACTGCGATCGCGCGGGGTCTGTGTGTGATGACGTCGTCGGTATCCACGGGCGGGAGGCGCGCGTTTTAAAATCAAGCCCGATAAAATATTAAATAACTTTGCCATTTATGGACGGATTTCAAAAAATCAAAAAGTAGTGTACTCAGAAAATCATAACACATGCAATGTAATAGTCAAAATTGGATTCTCCCGTTATGTGACTGATCCTCATTAAGAACACGTTTAACATAGCGGTTGTCGGTTCTTCTCGAGATATGGCCAGCCCACTGCCACTTCAGCTTGCTAATCCTTTCAGCTATGTCGATAACCTTTGTATCGAACGATGTAGCGAACACACTCTGTACAGTCCAAAATGTTCTGTGCACATAGCTTGTCGAAAATGGCCAAAATTCGGCTAGAAGGACATCGTTGTTGTCATTTTATCTTTTAAAACTCTTTGTTATGAATATTAACTAAAAATATGATCAAATATCTAGCGAGTTACAATAGCAGATATAGATACAAGTGAACAGATATTATCCTGAAATTTATTAAAAAGTATCCTTCGTGGGAAAACCGTAGATAAGGTCGTTTTGCGTGAAAAAAAGCTTTACCAACTCTCCCCAAACTTTTCTCATAAGATTACTTATTTACACCTCTCGAAAAATACACAATACATTACGCAGATGCGCCTATATCTTAAAGTTGGGGTAGACGGAATGAGTAATGGGTACTTACATCGGAAGAGCGGCATGATGGTTTTTGTTGAAAATTTGTTTATGTAGGTTTACCTCAGAATTATACTTAAACGTATCTACTCGTATTAAATGGCTACTTACTTACTTTTGTAATATATATACCACATTAAGATGAAATAAGTTTTGCCATGCCAAATTTCAGTTCAATCGGAAGCCTGACATAAATCAAAAACTAGCTGGATTTGATAAAACCTCTTGCAGTTGAATCTAAATAAAAACTAGCTGATGAAAAAGGCTATTTGCAGACTCATTTTATTTATAATATTTTACATCTTGTTTCGACGACTTTCTTATATTAAAACTACGCTTGAACTCTCAAGGCCCAGTTTGCTTTCATCAAATCACAACCATCACGAAACACCGGCCAGTAAAACTAGGGGATTGCAAAATCACACGCTCGATAAAATTCCGTAAACAAACAACCTAATCTTATGACTCGAGTTAATGGATTTTTTTACCTTGAACTGGTATAAAATTAGAAAACCCGTTTCGAGGAAGGGTTTCAGATTTGATTACCTTTACGGTTAAGAGGATAGGGATGCTGGGCCGATACAAACGTTTTAGTAAATATTTAGTGGGTTGGCGTTATCACAGTTGAAATAAAGTGTATTTTTACGGAGGCATTTTTGGATCTACTTGGACTTTCATAAGCTTTATCCAATTCGCAGATAGCTTTTTGTTTTTCAGCAGTTTTATTTAGCAATGAGGTGGCTTTACTTACTTTACTTTGACTAAACATTTCAATTAAATTGAATACCTCAGATTGCAGTGAAATATAGCGGGATGCTTTGATCATAATAGGTTGCATAAACTGGTTCAGCGGGATAGTCTGGTACTGCCATTGTCGCTCACACATAATTTTTTAGTTGTACTTTGTTATTTTAATGTTATTGACATTTGTATTCCCGAAAAGCAAAATATGTTAACAAATTGTTTCTTACAACCAACTGTGTTATGCTTTTCCAACCCATTTCTAATATAAGTAAATAAACGATTTGTGTACGAGTTCATTACAAAGCTTTCTGAGCTTTATGGCGTGATTGGATCTTTATTTCTGGGATTGGAAAAAAGTGTACCTACCAGAGCGTTTTTCATTTACAATTTACTTACATGCCACATCGTTCGCAGCATTAGAATGGACCACTCCAACTCAGACCTTGGAACTCGTGTGAGAAGACTAAGGAAACCTACAAGAAGAAAGTATGCAGCTTGCATCTGAGTATTTTTCATGCCTCCACTGCGATGACCAATCCGCCTGTCAAACGTGTTCAAAAGCTTCTCGTGATTATGGCTAACCCCCCTCGACTGACTACACAACGAACTGGTGGTTGCCTTATTAAAAACAAACCGTGATTACAGTGAGTCTACTATGAATGAATAATTTATATGCTTAAATATAGGTTAATAATGGTGGTTTCAAAATAGAGTATCAATATATTTGACTTGTTAGTTGTACAAATGTATGTATAATTTAGATACATTGTAGTTAGAGAAGACTGGTAGGTTACCATGTTAGGTCATCATCCCACCATGGTAGGTACATACTCGTAGTTCAAAGTTTGATATCCTAGTAATAAAAAATATATCGAACACCATGTATAAAACAGATAGAGAATATTCTTAGACAATTTAACCCGCAGAATATTAGATTATTTGTTCATTTTAGTAAGATTCGGTTCTCTGTCCGAATATTCGTACTCGATTTTTCAAAGTTGCACGGAGCAACGAACTAGCAACAAGTTACTGACGAGGCGTAATGCAGCTATGCATTCTGACGTTTATAGTTATATAACTATGAGAAAAAAAAATTATACCGTCATTGGATTGAATCGTTTTTATACAGACTGTTCACCGTTAGATGTCCCCTGCGTTGTTTGTAATTACATTCATCGGTCTGTAGGGGTTAGGAGCTTTACGACTACATCTCTATTTGACTAGGCAGCGGATGTGACTAGATCGCTTTGGGACTAAATCGCGATATGACCATATCGCGTTGGGGTTACATTGCTTTTGGACTACATCGCCAAAGGACAAGAAAGCGTAATGACATAATCCTCGTTTGTTTTCTAAAGTACAACTATGGCGAAAATCAAAACATTCAAGTTTGTAAGTTTTTGAAGTAGACGTCAGGTTTTTGGTTATTTTTTCATTGTAAAAGGTTCGGTGAACCATACCCAACTCATTCGGTGGCCCGATGCCAATGTACGATGCTTATAATTAACTACGAACTTTCGACTTCTAAAGGTGCCTTTGGGTCCAGTCCAGACCTGAACGTTGTGACTAAAATAATTACTTTTTAGGGTTCCATTGTTTTATGACTAAAAACTTAACTAGCTCGTTGAGGTAGTTCTAGTATGTCTGATTCTAGCCACTAACTTTTGATTAGATTTTGGTTTAATTACAGTATTCTTTGATTTTATGTCTATATTTTTTCATTGTAAATTTGTTCCCTCAGGGCTAGATGATGTTGTGTGGATTGTCCACCATTTTTAGGGTTTCAAAGATCGGTTTTGAAACCCTTATGGTCTCGCTCTGTCCGTCCCCGCTCTTTCTTGAATATCTCAGTAACTACTGCAGCTATTAACTTGAAATTTGAAATAATGATACATTTCGTGCGCCATTACTAATTTTAGGAAAAAAATATATAAATAAATGAAAAATGAAAATGAATATTTTCAGTACAAATTTTGATGTTGTAATTTCAAAAGAGACCTAGGAAGGCAAATGGGGTATCAAATGAAAGGTATCGTTTTGTACATTTCAAAACACTTTTTGAAATTTCTGTAAATTTCATACTTTTTGAAATATTTCAAAAAAAGTCGAAAAATTGACCATACCCCCCCCCCCCCCCCTATCTCCGAAGATTGCACACCGATCCACGTACAATGTATTAAGCGTTTGTAGACATCGATCTATATTTTACAGGAAAAATATAGAGAAGTCTGTAATAATAATAGTTTTTGAAAAATGGTCAAAAAGGGGTTGATTTTTTTTTCAAAAGGGGGGGTACCTGCCTATGTGGGGTATCAAATGAAAGGTATCGTTTTGACCATTTCAAAACACTTTTTGAAATTTCTGTAAGTTTCATACTTTTTGAAATATTTCAAAAATAGTCGAAAAATTTACCTTTCCCCCCCCCCTATCTCCGAAGATTGCAGACCGATCCACGTACAATGTATTAGGCGTTTGTAGATATCGATCTATATTTTACAGGAAAAATATAGAGAAGTCTGTAATAATAATAGTTTTTGAAAAATGGTCAAAAAGGGGGGGAATTTTTTTTCAAAAGGGGGGGTACCTACCTATGTGGGGTATCAAATGAAAGGTATCGTTTTGACCATTTCAAAACTCTTTTTGAAATTTCTGTGAGTTTCATACTTTTTGAAATATTTTAAAAAAAGACGAAAAATTGACCATTCCCCCCCCCTAGCTCCGAAGATTGCAGACCGATCCATGTACAATGTATTATGCGTTTGTAGATATCAATCTATATTTTACAGGAAAAATATAGAGAAGTCTGTAATAATAATAGTTTTTGAAAAATGGTCAAAAAAGGGGATTTTTTTTCAAAAAGGGGTACCTACCCATGTGGGGTATCAAATGAAAGGTATCGTTTTGACTATTTCAAAACACTTTTTGAAATTTCTGTAAGTTTCATACTTTTTAAAATATTTCAGAAAATTGATTGTCCAAATAATTGGCAAATGTTTGAAACCCTCGGCGCGCGAGTTACACTCGCACTTGGCGAATCTTGTTTTAAATGTCTGCTCACTGCTGAACAACTCAAACGGGCTGTAAATGACACTATTCAGTCGTCACCATTGTAGGGAATTGTTCAAAACGAATCAAAAAGTAATGAACCAATCACAAAATATAAACAATATCCGATCTCCACAATTAAATATTACATGTTACAATATTTTGTGTAGATTTAAGAAACAGAAAACACAAATGATAAAAACACATTAAAACTACTACTTCAATATCATATGTTTCCATTAAATATAAAGAGTTTCATAGAAATTATTAAATTCAATGCAATACCTATTAAGAAACCAAAGAAACACGTTTTGTAAACCAAACCTTGTGAATTAATTAGAGCAAATTTATAGTAAAAATAGTAAAACGTTTTCAAACTTATTGGTCATATTTTGATATGATTTTGGTCATTTCTGAGATTTGTTTCATAACATATTATACTAGATTCGTTTTAGAAAAATATTTTTAAATATTTCACACGGAGCGTCCATAAGAGCCTATACAACCTTAAATTTTTGTGAAAAGGACAGACGTAGGATTCCGCGTTCACAGGAGTGAGACAGGGCATAGCAACGCAAGCCCAAAATCAAGTTTTAGCTTATTATTATTATCTATTAATTAGGACTTTATTATAAAAATCCGAAACATATAAAATGTTCTTTAAACTAAGTTCTATTATTTTGCTTATTTTCTATGCTTATTTTCAATAACTTAACTATTGTATTTTTTGAGAAAAGAAGGATAAAAAATTAGGTAAAAAATTAGAGGTTACTGCGATTTTTTAATGGAGAAAATTTTATGAAATCGTGTTTTCGAAACATATACAGAAATAATACAGATCCATAATCAGAAATTGCACTTTCACGAATCGATAGAATAAGTCCTGAACTGCACCATGTTTACATTTCAATGTTAAATATTTAGTCGTTTGGAAGATATTTAGGTCTGACGGAATTGATTTGAGGTGTATAGGCCCTTAAGAAGGACTGGAAACATCGAGGTGTATTGTATGGAGGCCAATATCAACGTGCGCAAACGGGGCATATTTCATGCCCAAATTAATTGGCATGAACCAATAGGTTCTACTTTAATTTAGCTAAGCGTTAACTTTATGGATTCAAGAAGCCAGCTGCCTTCTTCTTAGAAATTTGTTCTGAGAAAAATTCTATTTATGTCAAGTTTACCTAAGAGCGAGTTTTACTGCGATTTATTCAAATATTGCTTAAAATTTATATTCATGGCCTCATTCAGTGGTCACCTCAGATCCGTATTCCAATGGTTTTATATCTAAAGATATAAAACCGTTGCAAAATATAGTACCGCCAGTGGTCGAAAAAAAGATCTAAAGAAACATTCTGGTTACCCAGCTTGGAGATGGTGAGAGCAAAACACATGTCATAATGTAACAAACTGACCAACAGTTTTACTAATGGGAACGACCAAATATTAAAAGTTTCAGTTTCAGTTTATTTATTCAAGAACAATTTTTACATCGTGTATGAATATATAGTACATGTTAGTTATTATTATCACTATGGTATGCATTTTACGGCATTTACAACAAAAAGAAAAATATAAAAACAAAATAATCAAATAACAGTCAATTAAATTAAGAGCATGCATGTAATAATATAATTCAAATTCAATACTTAACAATTACTTTCGTGTGATAAACTCGTAAATTGTGTAAAAACACCCCTTCAGCAAAAGTTTCCTTAATTTATTTTTGAAAATATTTGGATTATCAATTGCTTTCATTTCAGTAGGAAGAACATTAAAAAGTTTTACTGCCTGATACCTACTGCCATGCTTTGCTACATTAAGTCTGGGATAAGCCTCGAGCTCTAGGTCTTTCCGGTCTTTCTTTTAAAAGAAGACGCAAGACCGGTTATCCTCGTATTAAAGTTCGCTCGGAGGTAGGTACTTAGACTTGTTACTTACTACATAGGCGCCAACTTAGAAACAGTAATCGCTGCTCAGAATTGATGAGAAAGGTCCTTAGTGTTAGATTTACAATGTTGTTCATAGCTCACACAATGTTACGAATAAACAGTTTCTGTGCCTACAAATCCAGGCCATGGCAAACTTGGCGTTTGTATGGTTTGAAGTTTATGTTTTTATCAGTTACCTTGCCTCTGCTGGGTGAAGTTTTGAATCATTGAAGTTTTTGTTTGTTTGAAAATGTTAATATATTTTAAAAATTGCTAATATTTAAATAAGTAATATTGGAGTTTCTTAAAAAGGCTATGGTTCAGTCGTTCCATAGGGCAAAGACCGGCCCTTATTTTTAATTAACTTTTCTTCTAAAACCACTGAACGGTTTGGGCTGAAATTCAATTGAATTGCATAGATGTCGGTTTAGACCTGGAAAACAGCATAGGCTTTTATTTGTCCCATGAATCAATTATCACGGGCTTTAAATAGAAAACAAAACATAAAACAATTACCATACCTTTGGTCACTTGCGTTATTCACGTTGCATATAGGCAACTTCTTATCCCGGATACAACAAGTGAAAAACTGAAATGGATTAATTCACCCAATAAGCCATTGAAACTAGATAATTTATACATGGGCGGCTAAGTTTCTAGAGAGTTTTTAATCGACCATAACTTGGATAAAGCCCTCGTTAACACAAAAAACCTGCAGAGAAAAGAAATCCTTTGTAGAACCAGCAACTTTTGCTCGTCACCGTAAAATTTCATCGTTCTCATCACTCGTCTACATTTAGCAAGTTCACAACATAGTGAAATTATTCTTGTATTGGTTGTGGTTTACTTTATGTCTAAAGCTTATTTGGAACAGGGCATTCAAATGAATAGGGCAACCGTTTACTTCTAAATTTAATTTCGACAAAGCATGCATTTCTAAATGAATAGATCAATACATGAGTGGGTGCAAAATGAATAGGGTTATTACATCCATTTTTGTTCAAGTGTCTCAATTAAGTTCTGTAGTGCTAATGCACCATTTTTTTTAAATCTCAACTACCATCCATTTGAATGTATGTGCGCACCCGCCTTCTTGGAAACCTGAGAAGCAGGTTAATAACCGTGGGTTGGTTCCTCGCAATCGCTTGTTCTTCGCAGTAAAACGCCATCCAGCCATGGGATGATAATCAGCGAAAGACTACAGGCAGATGCTGGATTTGGCAAGCAGAACACAGGGTTCTAATGGCGCTCATCAGGGCATGCTCATTAGAATACGTTCATGGATCTAAAAAAAAACAATAGATGCTTATTTTAAGTTGATCTATTGATATTTAAATACTCGGCCATGACTAGACCCATAAATAATAAATAAATAAATAATGCTAGACAATTCACACAGCATTATCTAGCCCCAAGCTTAGCAGAGCTTGTGTTATGGGTACTAGATAACTGATATACATAATATAATACAATACATAGATAGATATTTTTTTTATTATATATAGAAAACGACCAGAACACCCTGAACAAATGTCTGCAGATAGTGCACACATTTGTCCCGAGGGGGGAATCGAACCCGCAACCTTCTGCGTCGCAGGCAGACCTTCGCCCACCGCGCCACATCGGTCGTCAAATCTTCCTAACTACTAAATATTTGACTTTGAAATTTATATGGTAAAGTTCAGGACTCTCGATCATATGTTTCGAAAATACGATTGCATAAAAGTGTCGCGATAGAAAAAAATTACCTCAAAATTTTTAATATAACCTGAAATTCTCAATAAATACAGAAGTTAAGTTCGTTAAACACGTTAATAGAACTAAGTATAAACATTTTATGTGTTTCGATTTTTTCAATCAATGTCCTAATCATCTGCGTCTGGTAGAGATCGCTCTTGAGCGATAAGACCGCCAATTGTTACATATTTGTTTTTTACTTCTTTTATTTTTGTCCTTTATGTATATTATGTGTGCAATAAAGCATTTTCTATCTAATTAATAGATATAAGTAAAACTTGATTTTTGGCGTTTTTATTTCCTGTCCCGCTCCTATAACCGCTAAATCCTGTCTATCCTTCTCACAAAAATTTGATGTTGTAAAGGCCCTTAATTTTTCACCAGACACGTATTGCAAATAACAAAGAATGATCATTATCATCATGTCGCCTCGGTCCTTGGTGTAAGCTGACTCTTAGTAATATTAATGTTCAATGTTCTCATTTATTTATCTGTAATCTTTATTAATTAAAAAAAAAAAAAAAAATTAAATTCATTTATTAAATCAGACAATATTGAGTCCATTTTATTGTTAGTGAGCTGTCTTAAAAACTATGTTAAAACACAATTAAGTTCCTATCTTTTAATGTAACATTAGGTCTTTGTAATAGTTATGGTAAATAAATTATTTTGTATTTGTATTGTAGTACGTAGTACACAGGTGACAGATTAATACATAATTGAAACCTAACCTTTTGATTTGTGTAGGTAAGCACCTATCAGTAATTATATTTTGCTTTTGTATTTCACAGTAGACATTTAAATTAATTAAATAATATTATTAGTTCATTAATACATTTTTGTCAAGAATATTGTATAATTATTATAAGTACCTAATGCTAATAGTTTAGTATTAGTTCAAAATCTGTATTTTAGACCTAGTTTTATTTATCTTTTTTAGTGTTATGTTTAAAGCACACCTTAATTTTTATGTTGACCCTGTGTGGTTGGCAGGCAGAAAATGCCATCGGCATTATGCCCACCAATTGTGTAATATTTATAATTGTGTTAAGTGTAAGAAAAAAACCTAAATAGAAACAAGGTTGCTGATTGTTGCCCTGTTAAGTTGCCCGTGTACAAAACTATCTTAGGAATAACTATTACCGCAGTATTATTATTTTAATCTTTTTTCCAAGAACGTTGTAAAGAAATAATGAGTTTGGCAGTTTCCTTACAGATCCTGGTTTTCTTTGAGGTTCTCGAATAAAACGGCATTCGATAGACCATGCGCCAGACAGAGTAGATGTAGGTATTCGTTTTGAACCAGAATCGTTATTTTAGAACTCTTAGTTTGTAGTTTCAGCCCGCGGCTTCTTGTTCTTTCTGTCAGAGTTCTAAAGTAAACTTAACCCATAGTTATTTTAGGTCAAAAACTAACGCAACGTTATAGCCTGATCTGTTTTGTAGTTTTTGCGTGAAGAGGTAAATAATCAAACCTTACTTTTGTTTAAACTAAATATATGCACAGTTTGGGATGTTGATCGAAAAGAAAAATCCATTGCATTTCCGTCGGGTACGCTGGTAGCCTACTTATTTATCAACAAACTTGATTGTATAAATAAAGTCATATTTCAAATTATGTTGGAACAGTTTGCTGTAGTTACTTTACGGTAGAAAACGTGTATTTTGTTGCGGTGCTATGTAAAATAATTATTAAGTTTACGACATCCCTTGTTAGCAGTCGCTGTTTTGGTGAAGTAAAAACGAACCTAGAAAATAAATCTCTAAAATAATACAACAAAATAGTGTATAAATATTTTGTTGCTATGAAATCTCACATAAAGCTTATATTACTGTTATGTGCTATCATAGTAACATTTTACTTACTATTCTTTACAATAAAAGTGAACAACAAGAAACAGATAGCGACTCCAAGAGTGCAAGTCGCTGAAACACATGAAACTCTGAAATACATTTTATTATGGACACAAGAGATCCACGAAATCAGTTTACCATTTTATTACATGGGTGTAGGGCAGCAAGGTTTTATCAGCAGAAATTGCACTTTCACGAACTGTTTTTTAACAACAAACGTGACGTACTTTGAAGATTACAGAAAATTTGACGTCATAGCCTTTTCAGGAACTGAATTAACAGATTACTACTATGAACATTTAATAATGCCTAAATTTCGTTCTCCGCATCAAAAGTATGTTTTCGCAAGCGTAGATTCACCTGATTCTTACTCATTATGCAATAAAAATTACAACAACTTCTTCAACTGGACTTGGACGTTTAAATTGGATTCCGAAATCCAATGGGGTTATATTACAGTAAGGGATCTAGATAACAAGGTCATTGGACCAAAAGAGAACATGACGTGGCTGAAACCAGAAGATATGATCCCTATGAACACAAAATTCAAAAATAGACTGATGACAAAGCAAACAGCTGCTATATGGTTTGCCCCAAACTATGACACCAACATAAAACGAAAATATTTCGTAAAAGAAATACAAAAGGAGCTCTATCGGTTGGGGTGTCCATACGACGTTTGCAGAGTAGATGTTTTAGGAAAGAACGAAATACGCAATTGCTTACTGGACAAAGATCAGATGTGTTATAAACTTATTGGAGAGAAATACTATTTCTTTTTAGCATTCGAACAAGCACTTAGTCCGGACTACGTTACTGAGATACTGTTAAGAGCTCTTCATAACAATGTTGTTCCGATTGTGTACGGCGGTGCTGATTATTCAAGGTAAGAAAGATTAAGAACCGCTTGCACAACGATAATTAACTTGCTTAATTTTGATTAGTAAGTTGTCAAACCATACAAATACGTCAAAGTTAATCAAAAGTAGACTTGTAAATACTGTATGTGCAAGTGGGGCTTAATGTCTTAGGTGGCTTAATTAAACTGAAACTGCGTTTTAAACGTTTTTCTATTTAAAGATTGATATCATTCTAAATATTTGTCCTATCTTATCGAAGCCTTTCTTGCTTGTACCAAACAATTACATGGACCCGTTGGGAAAGAAAAAAGAAAATATTATTTATTTTATAAGACGTTAACATTTGAACTTATTTTTTTTAACAATTAAGTGGTTGACAAAAAAAGTATAATTTATCTAAGAAGGGAACAAAAGGATTGCATTAGACTATTTTAAAAAGGGTCATCTATTATTTTTTCTAAAGATGATGGCCCATGGACGATGGCAAAAAAAAATGCTTAAAAATTAAAGAAGGTTCTACTTTTTTACTGCTATCACCAATCTACATATCTGCCAAGCGTTGTGTTTGTTGCAAAGTTCTCCTCGTTTGGGAAAACACGCGTTTCGCATTTAATCTTTTTGTCGTATAAAGTTTAAATATAAACCAGATTATCATTTTAAACGGAGAAAATACGCTAATTTTGGCCGAAATTACTCTCCTAGAGTCTTCAGGTGATCGGATGGCTTCTTTCTCGGTCAGATAATTAGCATTACCATTCTAGGTGACAACGCTGCATTCTAGGCACTCTGCTTGGAGAGGGATTCTATTTTTAGGACTTATAATTATAAATAAATAAATAATGCTGGACAATTCACACAGCATTATCTAGCCCCAAGATAAGCAGAGCTTGTGTTATGGGTACTAGATAACTGATATACAATACAATACAATACAAAAATTCTTTATTGTACACCAGAAAAAAAAACATTACAAAAAACATTTACATGAGACAAGTACAATGGGCGGCCTTATCGCTTAGAAGCGATCTCTTCCAGGCAACCTTTGGATGGAATGAATTATATATAATTTATATTATTATTATATAATTATGATATACATAATATAATACATAGATATTTTTTATTATATATAGAAAACGACCAGAACACTCTGAACAAATGTCTGCAGATCGTACACACATTTGTTCCGAGGCGGGAATCGAACCCGCAACCTTCTGCGTCGCAGGCAGACCTTCGCCCACTGCGCCACATCGGTCGTCATATAATTATATATATACAATATACATTATTATAAGTGTAAATAATAAATAAATAAATAACGCTGGGCAATTAACACAGCATTATCTAGCCCCAACCTAAGCGTACCTTGTGTTATGGGTAAATTGTTGTTATACTTTAAATTGTAATGTTATTTGGCCTATTCTGAATTACTTATGTGTTTTTAAATTACAGATTTCTGCCCCAAGACTCGTATTTAGACGCAAGAAAATTAGGTATAGCACGTCTAACAAAATCAATGATGTATCTCTTAGGAGAACCAGAAAAATACGCTGACTATTTTAGATGGAAAAACCACTACATTTATCGGAGATCTTCGGACGCATCGGACACAAACGTCAACTGTCAAATTTGTGCATTACTAAACGATGAAAAGTCTGTTAAAAAATTCTCAGTATACGAGAACTTTACACGGTGGTGGAACACACCTGGAAACTGTATCTCTAAACAGGTATTTCCTGAGAACATGGGCAATAGAAGTGTGTATATCGCACAATTGTCGAAACAGCCGTTGATGGGTGTATAAATCATAATCAACGTATAAAAAAACAAACTAAGAAATGAGACATATTTAATAGATTTTCGAAAAATCGTGACTAGATCTAAGTTGTTTTATTGGGACGTTTTTTTAAATAAGTAAATATGAAATCTGTTTGTTATGTCAAAATAGATTTTAGAAAAACATGTTTTTAAAAAATGCATATGATAGTATAGATTTCGATTTCAACAATTAAACACTTAGACTAGTCAAATTACATTATTTAAACAGCTACGGATGAATATTATTGTTTAATAAAATATAAGCGCGCCTGGTACAGGTCCGCCTGCATCGCAGGAGGTTGCGGGTTCGGTGCCCGCCTTGGGACAAATGTTTGTACGATCTGCTTATATTTGTTCCGGGTGTTCTGTTTGATTCCTATTTATTTATGTAATAACAATGTAAAGTATTGTATTAAGTTTAACAGTCATCTTATTCCTACCCATAACACATTTTAAAAGTCTATTCCGTCTGTATTTTTGTATTGGCTATACTCCGAAACAGCTACTGAACTGATTTTGACGAGATTTTCATTAGCAGATTGCTAGCACTAACCATTAAAACTTTATTTAAAACTTTACTTTATCAATCCCGTCGTCGACCGTCGTCGACCTCAGTGGCGCAGCGGGCGAGTCTGCCTGCGACGCAAGAGGTTGCGGGTTCGATCCCCGCCTCGGAACAAATTTGTGTACGATCAAAAAAATATCTATCTATGTAATGTATAATATTACGTATATCAGTTATCTAGTACCCATAACACAAGCTCTGCTTACCTTGGGGCTAGATAATGCTGTGTGAATTGTTCATTATTTAATTTTTATTAAGATTCATCCAATAGAAAAAGGGTATATAAAGTGATTGTAGGTTTATAACCAATTTATTTGGAGCGGTATCTATATAAAGCAAAAATAATAAAATAAAAATAGAAAGCGTACATTTTGCTATGGAATACAACACATTCTCGAAAGGTTAACGTATTCTTACCCAAAGCAGAACCTTCGTTGACCCTATCACCTGTGCCTACATAACCAATGAGATCCATTGATCAAATTAGTTCCTTCTTTTATGGTTCAACACCTTTTCATTGCTTTACTAGATATATTGGGTTGTACAAAGTTTCTTTTTTTTTTTTTTGAGGACGTGAGCGTAAGTTTTACGTGACCTTCGTTTGACCATATTCTCATCTGTTGTTATGCCACGATGTGATAGACGATGTATTACTATCGCGAAGGTCTAAATGACACCTATTTACTTTTGTAATAAGCGCCGAGCTGTTATAAGGGGAGTTTTGAAAGAAGGATAGGCATAGGATTTCGCGTTCATAGGAGCGGGACAGAACAAGCGTTTTTGGAACGGCGGAAGTGTAAAAATGGAGTTTTTGCTTATTTATAAGAAAATTTCACAATTTATTTAAAAACTATCTGAAGGTTCCAAGTAATTAGTAATTACTTACTAATCAAAACATAAGTAATTTCAATAGACCGCAGGGGTCCTAAGACCTTGACCAAATTAGGTGCAAAACAGTGCAATTTCACGATTTTTTCTATCGTTTTTTTTCATAATCGTGTTATCACGTTGAAGGAACCATAGAAAAAATTTAGAATTTTATGTTATTCGAGTTTTTAGCCACGAGAATCCCGTGAGTACTGAGATCTAGTCCTAGCTTGACAAGCAAACATGATAGGTTCGCCTCTTAAGACAAAGGTGAATATGACATGTGTCTTATGTGATCGGCCGCTTATGACTAAAGTGAATAAGTGTCATTAGCGAAAGTTATTTACATAACTAATAACCGATTACTGGTTATGTAAATTACTTTTATTCCGAAGTTTCAGGTTGTGTTCTGATTGACTTGTCATTTACGAGTTTGTTTGTTGTTAGAATTGTTTACGTTTTTAGCAAATATTGTACAAAACTCTATAAACGGTAAAAAGTTATTCGAAATAAATTTGTAATTAAATCTGTTTTTCATTGCCCTTCTCTTCATCGTTAAATTTTTGATACCTTCCTTCTGGAAATGGGAATCCAGTTTTGACATCTTAAATAATGTAGTCTAGACTAGACAAATAATATATAATGGTCGAGCTATGTGGGGGATTTCCGGAATTTGTTTTCCTGACATCCCCCACGAGACTGATCGATTTGATTCGGGGGATTCCCCCACGTGAGGGACGGCCGTAGGGGATTTCCGGAATGATCCGTAACAACAACCAAGCGATATTTTTTGATGTTGACTAAGAAAATGATCTGAATTAAATTTGTTAATATCAACACTGCATCTGTTCTAGTACAATCGTATGTAGCTACCACTACGAGTGCAGCAGTCGTCCGAGCAGACTGTGATCGTGTCAACGTGACTTCAGGACCTGACTGACGGACCAGAACATGCCCTACGTCACCATTTTGTTTTAAATCCTTATTTCTGTAAATCGTAATCCAGAGGACTTTTGTTATAGTGCTTACCAGCACTCTGGGCATCTCTAAGAAATGAAATAAGTTCCCAAAAATTTTCGACTTCGGCGGGACTCGAACCCGCGAAGTCGAAAAAGTTACATTTACCGTACTAAGGATGGAGCCCTTAGTACGGTAAATGTAACTTTAGTCTTTGAACATTGAATACTTAAATGTTTTCTATGTAGGTGGAGCCACCGGCGCTACAGTCCGTAAGAAGTCCCAAAGATTTTCGACGAAAACCGACTGAGACTTCGTGGCTTATTTGGTTAGAGCACACCCGTACTAAGGGTTCGAGTCCCGCCGAAGTCGAAATTTTTTGGGAACTTATTTTATGTCGTAATCCAGTTTTGACAGCCTAAGTATGTAGCCTAGACAAATAGCGTAGTTACTTTATTAACAATGAAAATTACAATCAAATGATAGAAACAAATTAAAACTACTATTTACAATAGAAACAATTGAGCTAACTGCAGACTGTTGCAAACAATCTGCAGGTAGCTCAACTGATCCATATCAATACCAGTCAGAAGCGTCCCCAAGACGCTGGCTGTATTTCCCCGCTGTATAACAATGCTGATGCGCTGCGCCAGATACTCACCAGCTCTCGGGTCACGCGTCGACCAGACGCTCAACAAATTCATACTACCTAAATATTTATCTGTCAACATTATGATTGTGATTTACTGAGACGGCTTCTTCTTCTCCTTCGTCATATTCTTCATTGCTAAACGTCGTGCCGGTCCTGAAATGCTTTCACGAAGACGCTGGTGAGTAGAAAAAGATTTGAATTTGTCAAAAAAAATTCAAATCTTCTTCTACTCAGGTGAAGCGCGTATCACATAATGAAAAAAAATAACCGAAAAATCAATGGTAACACCCATAGGCTTAGAATTTCTATATCTATGGTAACACCCATAACACCAATCACCGTTGACGTGACTATCCTTGAAATAAGTCGATATATATTCTTCACTTCACTTCAACGGCCTATCGGTCCACTGCTGGATGCAGGCCTCCCCCTGATTTTTTTCTCATGGGGTAATGCCCATAATCCCCACGCTGGACATGCGGGTTGGGGATTGCAGTTCGGTGGTAGATCTATTCTGCAAGGGGCGCTGCTGCCCGCCCCCGGTGTATGTCCCTTCGTCGCCTCCTACGACACCCACGGGAAGAGTTGGGGTGGTGCAGTTTAATTCTAAGCCGGCACTACACGGCATATACAAGATAAATATTGGAACGACCATATTATTAGTCGATGACCAGATTAGATAAGGCGTAAGGCTTCTGGCATCCATCTTCCCCTAGTCAGGCTAGTATATGTTATGTTTCCTTGACTATAAACTATGCTCTATCATCTAAGCTCGACACATTAATTTACTAGCTTGGTGTTTCAAGACTATTTTCCTTCTTTATGAACAGCCTGGGACATGACTGCCTGGGGTGGCGTGATAAAGGAGAAACCTATTTAAAATTTATTTATTTTACTTTAGAAAACACGGAAGAATCCAATAACATTATCTGACGGTACTCAGGATTGCTAACACTTTCATGGCCCAAGAAGCATATTTTCTGTTACACAGTGATAATGTAGATTTATAACGGCAAAAGTTTTTTTGAAATCGGCACAGCAGTTTTTAAGTTTATTCGTTACATACAAAAATCATCATCATTTTTATATGAGTCCACCGCTGGACATAGGCCTCCCCTAATGAGCGCCATAGCGCCCTGTCTTCAGCTTGCCGCATCCAGCATCTGCCAGCAGTCTTTCGCAAATCGCCATCCCACTTGGTCGGAGGGCGTCCTACAGTACGTTTCCCGAGTCGCGGTCTCCACTCAAGAACACGTTTAGGTACCCCAGCGGTTGTCGGTACAAAAATATAAATATTATTATAAATATTTATAATATTATTATAAAGATTAGTATGATAAACTGGTAGAGACAAAATAGATATCCATTCCAAACTTAACATTAAAAAGCTGCACAAAACAGTTGTCTGACAAAAGCTAGCTTCAATTGAACAAGTTACTGAAAACTCCGACTGAAAGTATAACAAAGCATCCAGTCATTCAAAATAAAAGTTTATCGATAAACAAATTGGAGTCAAAGTCGTTAAAACTGTTCTGCGGCTCAGCAGCAAATGGACTGGAATTTTGTCCGTGTAATTAAAGAGAAGCTAGGGAAAAGAAAATTTACTGTACTGTCTGTTTTTGAAGATAATGCAGTTCTCGATTCTGAAATCACACGCTTTTTTCCGGGATTAAATAGTATGTAAAATTATTCCAAGTATACAACTGCATGTAGGTATGCAAAACTATGATAAATATTTTCAGTATTTTTTGACTGATTCAATATACGAGTAATAACATTCTCACCTGACGTTTATGCAAAGCGTGCGTTCTATTTCACAAACTATCAAAGTAGGTACGTAGAAAGTAATAAAAATAAACCCGAACAACTTATTATAACCAAACCCAAATGATGATGATGTCGACATCATCATCATTTGGCTTTGGTATATACGGTGAATCTAATCTTCAAATTCTAGAATTTGAAGATTAGATTCAAAATTTACTCATCATCATCAGCCTATATGAGTCCACATCTGGACAAAGGCCTTCCCTATTGAGCGCCATAGCGCCCTGTCTTCAGCTTGCCGCATCCAGCATCTGCCAGCAGCCTTCGCAAATCCTCATCCCTACTGGTTGGAGGGCGTCCTACACTACGTTTACCGATTCCCGGTCTCCACTCAACAACACGTATACCCCAGCGGTTGCCGGTTCTTCTCGAGATATGGCCAGCCCAAAGCCACTTCAGCTTGCTAATCTTTTGAGCTATGTCGATAACCTTGGTCAAAATCTAGTGTAAAAACATAAATATTTTACAAAATATCCAAAGCATATTCACAAATCACAAAATAACCTAAGTAGGTTCGGGTAATTGAACATTTCTCATATTTATTGCAAATCGAAATTTTAACAACTGTCAACGAAAAGCCCAATAAACTTATTTACTTACAAAGAACTCGTAATAAATCTCGAAATAAAACACACATTTGGTCGAAACAAACCGTTCTATAAAACGAGATGAAAGCCGTTTCTGACGAGAAAAACAATAAACACGTTATTTATAAGCAGGATTTAGTCGGATTCTTTCCCTTGTTGGAAATAAAAAATATGTAATCAAGCTTAGAACTTGAGCCTATACAACCTCTTTTTAAGAAAAGGATAGTCATAAGATTTCGCGATCATAGGAGCGGACAGGGCATAGCAACGCAAGCCCAAAAATCAGTTTTTCGCTTATTATCTATTAATTAGGACATTATTTGAAAAAAAAACCGATAATTTCTAAAGCGTAACTTTGCGATTTTTTCCTATTGAGAAAATTTTATGGAATCGTGTTTTCAAAACATAAGATCTATAATAGTGTAAGTCCTGAATTTTACCATATTATATCAGTTACAAAGTTAAATAGGAGTTTGGGATATATTTAGAACTGATGAAGTTGATTTAAGGTAGTAAGGTTGCCCTGTTGGTTAAAACTTTATACCACTAAAGTTTTCGACTAGAGCCGAGTATACCGTTTATAACCACTGTCAACGAACCGTTGATGACCTCTGTGGCGTGGGGAGCGAAGGTCTGCCTGCGACGCATATCAGTTATCTAGTACCCATAACACAAGCTCTGCTAAGCTTGGGGCTAGATAATGCTGTGTGTATTGTCTAGCATTATTTATTTATTTATAACCATATGGCCGTTTTTGGCCGTAAGTTTTGATGATTAGCATAGTGGTATTAATTTAGGGCTGTGGATTTTATTTAATAAATAAATAACCGAATCAACGTAACCGACCTAAGCGTGACGATTCAGTGGCGTTAACAAAGCTACAATAGTAGTTTCGCTTTAGAAATAAATCAAATAATAAAATGCCGTGTTTATTGATAACAAAGTTCGAGTCATTACAGCTGTCGGAACTGTCGAACAACTAATAACATAAAAACTTCAGGAACTTTCCATGAAAATTGGTTCCTAGAAGGACAACTAGTTCCTAAGAAAA
Organism: Eupithecia vulgata; assembly: GCA_946478455.1. Classification (NCBI taxonomy): domain Eukaryota; kingdom Metazoa; phylum Arthropoda; class Insecta; order Lepidoptera; family Geometridae; genus Eupithecia; species Eupithecia vulgata. The sequence goes on from OX297867.1 coordinate 12,232,839, forward strand.
TTAACGTAATAAAAATGGTAGTTTTAACCACTGTAAGGTCTAAACAGAAATAGAAAAACTTCTTTAATACAGGTCATAGTATAGTCAATCTTTATTGTATGCGCTAAGCCCTAAGTTCGGTTGATGATAGTAAAGAGACGCGATCGTGACATTTCATTTTCACAATCACAATGGTGCAGTCTAATTAGGGCTTGCAGATTCTGAGGTTGACCCTTTTTTTAGGACTACAATAGAGACGCGCTGAACCAAATTCCAGATAAGACCTCTGGTAGCGCGGTGGGCGAAGGTCCGCTTGTGACGTTGCGGCTTCGATTCCCGCCTCGAGATCAATGTTTGTATGATCTGCCGATATTGATTCCGGTTATTCTGGTCGTTTTCTTGGTATATCAGGTAAAAGGAGTACAGTAAACAGGAGACGTTAAGAAGACGTCTCGATATTATCGTCAATCAAACTTGAGGCTCAGAACCCTGGGGGTCTACTCGGAAAAGGAAAATCGAAGTTAATTATTCGTTTTCGTGCTAAACCAACTCGTAAGTCGATCGTATAAGATTGGCATTTGCACGTAAACGAATCCGAAAATTCGAATTTCGTTTTTACGATTACGAGCCCTGAGTTTGGTTTGACGATATTATAAACACACACGATGATGGAAGGAAATCTATACGGTACTTCCCTTTGACCTAGAGTCATGAAATTTGACAAGAAACAAGGTCATACCATACCACAAGTAAAGTGAAAAATCCGTAACTAGTAAATTTTTAGATAAAATTTAAGATTTTTTTTTATCTCGACCAAAATCTATAAGGCACTAACTTTCCGTTAAACTAGAATTATGCTATTTGGCAAGAAACAACACACACAACAAACTCTTAATTTTATGGAACCCTCGGTGCACGAGTCCGACTCGCACTTGACGTTTTAATTTTTATTGAATCGTGTTGCTGATGCCATTGGATACTTTTTAGTTTGCCTACACAACCGTATAACATATTAACAACACTGCGCCTACTATTTCTTGGTGTAAAACGAAAATGTAAAAACAGATAAAAAAACGTACAACTTTAAAATGAATTTTAAAGTTTATTTTGTTGATATAATAAGTTAAACGAACATTTCCAACTGCTTTTTAACTAATCTAGCTCAAACAAATAATAGAGTTAAATTAACACTAGTATTTACAATAGAAACAATTGAGCTAACTGCAGACTGTTGCACACTATCGACAGATAACTCAACTGATCCATATCAATACCAGTCGGAAGCGTACCCAAGACACTGGCTGCATTGCCCCGCTTTAAGGCAATTCTGATGCGCTGTGCCAGATAATCACCAACATTCGGGTCACGTGTCGCTTGGACCAGACGCTCAGATACTTTTTTGATAACCCGGAGAGCCTCGTTACTCCACGAACCAAGAGTCTTGACTCCAAGAGGAGCAAGTGAAGATAAAGAAGAAGTTGAAGAAAAATATTTATTAGACACAACACAACACACAAATTAAACTTTAGTACATAAATATAAACATAAGACTACTTATTTAGTACCTATTAGATATGAAGTATATTAAGAAGATATGGATGAATTATTTAGATACAAACACATGACTAATGGGTTGGTTGGTACTGGTACCCCACTCAGCAAGTAGAGAAGCGCGCGTGTGTGTGTCGGTCTTACTGACGTGACTCAGCTTATTCCTCTTACACAAAATGCAATTTGGGAAAGAGCGCCGGTTTTCAGTTAGAACCAGGTAGGATAAGTGACAGACACAATCTCAGATCCAGCGCACAGAAGACAGTTTGTAACTCCATAAAGCTTAAACAAGGCGGCCACACTGGATATTTGAAATTATCAAAAATATGCGTAGACCCTGTATCTAGCTCAATAATATAGTTTTAGATTTTTAGGGTTTCGAGATCGGTTTCGAAACCCTTATGGTCTCGCTCTGTCCGTACCCGCTCTTTCTTGAATATCTCAGTATAGCTGCAGTAGTGCAGCTATTAACTTAAAAATAATAATAAAAAATAAAAATCATTTTTACTTGAAATATACATTTCGTGCACCATTACTGATTTCAAGTAAAAATATATATATAAATGAAAAATTAAAATGAATATTTTCAGTACAAATTGTGATGTTGAAATTTCAAAAGAGACCTAGGGGGGGAAATGGGGTATCAAATGAAAGGTATCGTTTCGACCATTTAGAAACACTTTTTAAAATTTCTGTAGGTTTTACACTTTTTGAAATATTTCAAAAAAAGTCAAAAAATTGCCCCCCCCCCCTTTATCTCCGAAGATTGCAGACCGATCCATGTACAATGTAGGGGACTTTTGTAGATATATATCTATATTTTACAGGAAAAATATAGAGAAGTATGTTAAAATGACCATTTTTGAAAAATGGGCAAAAATAGCGGGGACTTTGTTTCGAAAGGGGGGCTACCCCCAAGTGGGGTATCAAATGAAAGGTATCGTTTTGACCATTTAGAAACACACTTAAAATTTCTGTGGGTTTCATACTTTTCAAAATATTGCTATTCGAAAAAAGTCGTAAAATTTACTGTACAAATAATTGGCAAATGTTCGAAACCCTCGGCGCGCGAGTTACACTCGCACTTGACGGATCTTGTTTCTCATATCTTTAGAGTAAAATACCCGATAGAATCAGCGTAAAATACAAAATCAATACAATAAGTTCAACGCCATTTATTAGCAGTAAAATCGGTTAATTTGTTTGCGGTAACCGGTAAAGCGTTTTACGACCTCTAACGCGATTACGCCATGGGTTAACGATACCTTCGGGATAGGGAAGTGAGGGTTTATTTATATGCGGCTATGGCTCTGACCTATCTAGGTGGCTATATTTATCGCGGGAACAAAGTTTAGGCTGAAATGGGAAGAAGGGATAAAGTTTCATATGTACAAAAATCCAACTATCACATAATTCCACTAATCACAATAATGTTAGGACGATGTTGTGAAGACCGATGTGGGTTGCGGGTTCGATTCCCGCCTCGGGACAAATGTGTGTACGATCTGCAGATATTTGTTCAGGGTGTTCTGGTCGCCCAAAAATAGCGATATACATAATTTAAATACTAGAAATAAGAATAAACTCGCTGTGCCCACAACTAGGCTACAAAAGATAAATGTATCTTTTAAAGGACAATGTATACGCTTCTACAACAAAACTCCAAGTGAGTTGCAAAAATTATCAATAATAAATTCAAACAAATTGTCAAACATATCCTTTGTAAAAAGGCTTACTATAAAATATCAGATTATCTAGACGATAAAAAAGCTTGGGACGAGTTTTGCGCTTCTTTACTTTACCTTAAAAAGATTGAAGTGGACAAAAAATCAAAGTGATCACTTTATTTCCTAGTTTTACTTATGTAATCTGAGTTTTTGTGACGTGTCCAAGAGTCCTGTAAGGTCTAAAGGAAATAAAGCACTTTGAATTTTGAATTTTGAATTTTTTCTATATATAATAAAAAAATATCTATCTATGTAATGTATTGTATTATGTATATCAGTCATCTAGTACCCAAACCACAAGCTCTGCTTAGCTTGGGGCTAGATGATTCTGTGTGGATTGTCCAGCATTATTTATTTATTTATTATAAATGCGAAAGTTTAGATGGATAGATGGATGGTTTGTTGATCAATCACGCCAGAACGACTGAACAGATCTGAATAATATTTTGCACAGGGGTGTTCTTTTCTACAGTATAGTGTAGAATAATAATAATTAATAAATAATGCTGGACAATTCACAAACCATTATCTAGTCCCAAGCTAAGCTGAGCTTGTGTTATGGGAAATGAAATAAGTTCCCAAAAATTTTCGACTTCGGCGGGACTCGAACCCGCGTCCCACCCTTAGTACGGGTGTACTCTAACCAACTAAGCCACGAAGTCTCTGTCGGTTCTCGTCGAAAATCTTTGGGACCTCTTACGGACTGTAGCGCCGGTGACTCCACCTACAGAGAAAACAATTAAAGTTTCCAATGTTCAAAGACTAAAGTTACATTTAGTTCGTTTGACTTGAGGTGTTGCCGTTGCTAAATTCTAAGGATTTTTGTTACAGTGCTTACCCGCACTCAAGAAATGAAATAAGTTCACAAAAATTGTGTAAAATAAAAAAATTTTGTGTTATGGGTTCTAGATAACTGATATACATAATACAATACATTACATAGATAGTTTTTTTTTATATACATAGAAAACGACCAGAACACCCTGAACAAATGTCTACAGATCGTACACACATTTGTCCCGAGGCGGGGATCGAACCCACAACCTCTTGCGTCGCAGGCAGACCTTCGCCCACCGCGCCATAGAGGTCGTCAAATAAAAACAAAAAAATTATAACTTCCAAAAGCCGTTACTTTGATTCCGACTGGTTATACTTATGAGACAATCTTTTGTTTTTTTCCACAAAGTAAGATAATGCTGTATGGACTGCGTGCACTGTGATGTTATCGTTGTTCATAGCTTCCTTCAGTCTCGACATACAGGTAGATAACGATCACAACGCACATTATATCCCGGAATTCCATAGAAACTTAAAAAAAAGGGTAGGCACTAGAAACAAACCACTTTAGAAGAATTAGCAAAAGATGACATAATGTAGTGCGGCGTGCGAATGTCCGCCTACGACGCAAGAGGTTTCGGGTTTGACTCCCACCTTCGGACGAATGTTTAACGATCTAAAAATATTAGTTTATTAATTAGTTCCGGGTGATCTAGATATTTTCTATACACAAGAAAGAAGTTTTAAAAATTCTATCTGTATATCGACGCTTGAAAGGCAATAATTACCAAGCGACATGTTGGCAACTTTACACTAGAGCATTTTAAAGTATATTTTTTCAGAAAAAAAATCATATGTAATGTATTGTATAAAGTTTATATGTCACCTAGGACCCATAACACAAGCTCTGCTTAGCTTGAGGCTATATTATTTTCCGCCATTATCATTAAATTGGCAGAATGAAAAAGTATCAAAAGCCAAATAAAATAATAGAAGTACGATTGAAACGATTGGATCAATGTCATGCTATGAAAAATAAGGAAGAAAACGAAAAAGAAAAAGTTTTCGTAAGAATACAAAACCTCAGGGTCTCTGATTAAAAAGCACTGAAGTAAACCATTAAAGGTCGATACACACGAATCAGTGAAGCCACAGTTCCGACACAATGCGAAATATTCTTTCATACATTTTATATGAACGTATCCCCATAACGTAACGTCCCTTGTCAGTATCAGTGATGACACAGTGCTCAGATGCGTTCATAGAGAATGTATGAAAGTGTATTTCCCACAGTGCCGGCACTGTGTCGGTACTGTGGCTTCACTGATTTGTGTCGACCTTTACTGACTGTTAAACATACTTAACCAAAACAGCATTTAAATAACCGCAAGTATACCAAATTAATGCCGAAGCTCCGATTCAGGTATTTAAATTACACTCAGTTAAATTAAATTTAAATGGAGCCCCTGAATATTGTGACTGCCAAAAATTTTATGATATACCAATAATTTTAAGTAAGTAATACCGTATTGAATGTCACTGACAGAGTGTTATTTACTACCTTTAAGTCTGCCGAATTTTGTTTGTTTTTATTTAAAAACATTTCATTATTAATATCAAAGCCTATAAAAAGCACCGCTTCTGCACAGCACCCACCTCGATTCAACCTCAAATCGTGCTGACCGCGTGCTGACCGCATGCTGTCCACGCGGGACGGTAAGTAGCTATTTCACTGTCCACACACGCTCGGTAAAAAGCCGTATGAGTTTGCTGCAAGCGAGCGATCTTTACGTCTGGTGCTATTAAAAGTTGCGGTAAACAAGGCGTTAACCATACAGCTAGAGAGCGGTTAGGTTGCGGTAAGCTCGCTCTAACATGACTTAAATGTTTCTTCTGATGGGGAAAAAGTGAAACAGATGACGGCATATCGACTGTGTACTGCTATTTTTCAGACCTTGACCCTTACAAGGATGGCGTAAAAGCTTTCGAGATTCTTAAGAGAAAATTTACACATTGATGAAGTAAATTTGTAAGGCTACTAGGAAAGAATATTGAAAAATTAAGACAATATTAATTCAGTGCGAAATTATTTTCATTGCTATTCTAAGTACTTCTCACTTCCGCCCTCGTATTAAAAGATCAAATTAAAATTTACAAAACATTTTATTATTCAAGGGTATTCTTAGAATAAAGCTAACGTTTTCGCTAGGAAATGCTCTTTTCTCTCAATTATGAACTATAGGAAAATACTAGCAGCACCTCGCGGGTTCACCGACGTAGTTACCGTTTCCGTGGGAATTCCGGGATAAAATATAAACTATGTGCTATTCCAGACTATAATCTATCACTGTGCCAAATTTCATCTAGATCCGTTCAGCCGTTCTGGCGTGATTGAGAAAAAAACATCCATCCATCCATTCAGCCAGTGATACAAACATGTATCATTACATTTAAATATTTATTTCAGTTAAAAAAAAAACAAGTTTTGCTTTGCTACCCACTACTGGGCCAATTCTTCTACACCAATTAAAATTATATTTGCTACGTCTTTGGGATGTTTCCAAGAACCCAAATCCGGAAGTTAAAAGTTATGGAATCTTTTTAAGAGTCCTTAAACCGTCATGTCTCATTTTACTGCCAAACAGCATTGGTTATTAAGTAGGTACTAAGTTCTGCCTGCTGTTTTGGACGCATTTTATCGAATACTACTTTTATGACTACATTTTCAATGCATAGTAGTGCTGCCAAACATATTTTAATTAATCATTTCGAACAACTTGTTTTCATGCCGCTAGCCAGGTAACAAAACCTGAATTTTAATAGGGTTTATTTTCGATAAAACACATTTCGTTTTGAGTAAATGGATACCTAAAAGTGGGCGAAGATCTGCCTGCGACACAGAAGGTTGCGGGTTCGATTCCCGCCTCGGGACAAATGTGTGTAGATCGTACACACAGACATTTGTTCAGGGTGTTCTGGTCGTTTTCTATATGTATAATCAAAAATATCTATCTATGTACTGTATTATAATAGGTATATCAGTTATCTAGTACCCATAACACCAACTCTGCTTGGGGCTAGATAATGCTGTGTGAATTGTCCAGCATTATTTATTATTTATTTATTTATTTATAGGTATTTTTTTTTTTTTTTTTAATATATTCGGTTCTTGTTTCCATGTATCGACTAGTGTCGATCAGGTTTTTCAAGTACAAGTTGGATTAAAAGCTCTAAAATCTCTTAACCTGTACCTATCTAGGCCGGAACTTTCCTTCTACTAACCCAAGATCGAAATACTGTGGATGGATCACCGCAATACGTCTCCATATCGGTCGTTTCTTAATTTTGTCCTCCAATTCTTACCCGTGTAAAGTTGCATTACAGAAGTGCAACTTTACTTTTCTATAATGCTTCAATCCAATACGTTATTAATAAAGACTGTTACGTTATATTTTAAGTTATTAGTTTACGATTAAAAAATTAATTGTGAATTGATTACTTTCAAGTTTTATAGAAACATGCTGATCAAAAGATTATCCCTTGAAAGGTTCGTGTAAATCCCAACGATGACGTCTACAAGGAATAATATAATATTTTTAGCCCATCCACAAATGCAAAAAGATTTTTCGATAAAAGGTTTGTGGAAAATGTTCGATGATAAAAATATATTATGTTTATAGATCAGTAAAAATAAGATTTGAGGTCGCATAAAATAATTCTGAGGAACAATTGTGTAAACACTTCTTTAATAAAGACCACGTCTGGATGTATATAAGGAAAAGAAATCTAGCACGCAGGTATTTATACTAATATTTTAAGGTCATATTTTAAGGTTAAACAAATCTTTCTTTGATTTGTTTGAATTGAATAGGCTCCGAAACTACTGGACCGATTTGAAAAATTCTTTCACTATTAGAATTCTACATTATCCCCGATGAACATTTGCGTATGTATAACGCATGAAGCTGGGGCGGACTACTAGTCTACAATAAATTACTTAAAATAATAAAATCTAAAAAATAAATAAGGAAAGCGCATATTATACCCACGCTTAAGAAATTCTTCAAATCTTTCCGTGGGTGACGGAAGAGGCTACTATAAGGGACATACACCGGGGGCCAGGCAGCAGCGCCTCTTGCAGAATAGATCTACCACCGAACTGCGATCCCCAACATGCATGCCCAGCGTGGGGATAATAGGCATTACCCCCATGAGATAACAACCAATGAGGCGATTATCACGGGAAGTTTGCGTCCAGCAGTGGACCAATATAGGCGGTTGAGGTTGAGGTAAGGAATACTTATAGGATAAAGATATTTCGACCTAACTATGTATTTAAATAATTATAATTTTGACATTTTAAAATTTTGTATGCAAAAGAAATTATTATTGAAGTACTAAAATTAACGTGCTTAATATAGGTACTTATTCTTTCTATGTTTAATCAAAATAATCAAATTAAAATGTTAACATATTACTAAGAACGTAAATAAATAAATAAATAATAAATAAATAATGCTGGACAATTCACACAGCATTATCTAGCCCCAAGCTAAGCAGAGCTTGTGTTATGGGTACTAGATAACTGATATACATAATTATAATACAATACGTAGATAGATATTTTTTATTATACATAGAAAACGACCAGAACACCCTGAACAAATGTCTGCAGATCGTACACACATTTGTCCCGAGGCGGGAATCGAACCCGCAACCTTCTGCGTCGCAGGCCGACCTTCGCCCACCGCGCCGCATCGGTCGTCAACGTGACACGCGTGTTTTAGTAGTATGTTTTTATATTGTTATTATAATTATTTCTTTAGCACTTTTCTTTATTATCTCTATACTTAATGTAAAAACACTTGGACCTTCTTAGAAAAGGAATTAAGTATAATAATAATATGTTTTTATTTCAGACACAAGATCGATCGAGATTAGAAGAGTATATTATTATCGAAACATGCCAATATTTGATGCAATAAGTAGTAAATTCAGGATTATTCTAATCTAGCGAAGGATTATTCTAATCTATTATTCTAATCCTGAATTTGCTACTTTAAGTAGTGAATAAATTTGCTACTTTTAATGCCAACAGAGTATGTTAGAATTAATGAAGTTGTAATGCTGTTTACGTCTACGTTGTCCTAAGGCGAGCAGTGTAGTATATTACAGGGTATTTCTATTTCGTTACTTTATCAATGTCAGCCATAACGTGAAAGGGCTAAGAGAATTCTTAGCTTGTAGCTATTTATAGCTGTTCTTCCAATTTTTGTTACCTACGTTAATTACGCAAATAAATAAATAAAATAAAATAAAAGATAACCGGAATTATACAAGTCGCCGACACTTTGAAGACCTCTGTGGCACGCCGGGCGAAGGTCTGCCTGCGACGCAGGAGGTTGCAGGTCCGATTCCCGCCTCGAGACAAATGTCTGTACGATCTGCAGACATTTGTTCAGGGTGTTCTGATCGTTTTCTATGTATAATAAAAAATATCTATCTATGTATTGTGTGATATTATGTATATCAGTTATCTAGTACCCATAACACAAGCTTTGCTTAGCTTAAGGCTAGATAATGCTGTGATTTAATCCAGCATTATTTATTATTTATTTATTTATTTATATTACCTATAGGTGGGTATTGACCGAAGTTACGTGTAACACAGCAAATGTTCGTGCAGTATGTACAAGCAAAAAAAAGGCGCAACGAGCAACGAAACGGATTTTATTACACGGCGTGACGCATAAGATACGTTGCGAACGGTACATTACGCCTCGTAACACCTTTGTACTCTGTTTTATCTCGTTTACTTGAATCTATAGGTATGTATTTCTAGTGATGATGATATGTTACAGTCAAGCACGATTTATTGCCGGCATACCATTCCTTCCACTACATTAATAATTGAAATACATGCGCCAATATCCTTGGTAGATATACAGGGTGTGCCATATTTGGTTCGTGATAAATAACTGCTAAAGGAAGAAATTTCAAAGAAAATATTATTTATAGTGGCACGTTTTCTACATTTAAGTAATTATCCACACAGTTATCGCGTAATTCAAATTCAAATTCTAACTGGGGTCTGCATTGACATCTCGCATGGGAGTGTATTCTGCATTGTCCCCCTGCCTAATCAGGCCCTAACCAGCCCAGCTGCTTGAAGTACCGGAGCAGGACTCTTGATGATTGACAACTTCATTTCAGCTTTTCTGTGGGAGTGGTTGGATTTGATGCCTCTATGAAAAAATAAATAAATAACATACGCGATAACTCTTCAATTAAGAGTCATTGAAGAGTTATCGCGTATGTTATTTAGTTTTTCCTGATTCGGATCAGACAATTGAAATTTAATTGTAAATATTTATCATTTTATTTTTCAAATCAATCGTTTTTGTATCTATAGACCGATGTACTACAATGCAATGCGCTGCGCAAGATACTTACCAGCTCTCTGGTCACGCGTCTATTCGTTACAAGCAGACACGCTCAGATAATTTTACAAAAACCCGGAGAGCCTCGGTACCCCACGGATCCAGTGTCTTGACTACAAGCGGAACAATTCCTATGTAGGCTCTGTCGAGACCTACATATTTGCGCCTCTTAAGATAACGACGTTTATGACAGTATTGATATCGATAGACAAGTTGAAATACCTGAATGTAGATTGTTTGCAATAGTCTGCAGTTAGCTCAATTGTTTCAATTGTAAATATTAGTTAGTTTTTAATAAACATCTCAGTTACAACGGTTTGAGTCAGATTGCAGAAAATTATGCTGCCGGCCAAATAAAAACATTATAGGTTTCATATGGTTAGTGCGTAACACATAAGCCCTCGCACTCTGGATAATCGATATGCTTTGGGGCTTATTTAATTTTTTAAAGTTTTATATGGTATGATTGTAATTTTGATATCCGCCCCCCGACTCAAGGAAATGGTAGGGCCCAACCCAACTCAATCGGTTTACCTCTCCTCACCTACAGCCTATAATGGACCACTGCTGGACGCAGGCCTCCCCCTGATTTTTTTACCTCATGATTGGCAATGCCCATTATCCCCACGCTGGGCATGCAAAAGGGCTGGAAAAGTAATCTTTGTAATGTTAAAAGAATTTTTAAAATCGTTTCCATGACACCTGACATCCATTGATAACCACCTACAACGGCACAAACTTTTTACCTCTAAAGTTTTAAAATAAAATAGTGATAGATAGATAGATAGATAGAAAACACTTTATTGTACCACACAAACACAAAATACAATACAAAAGGAATTACAAGAAATATAGGAAGTACAAAGGGCGGCCTTATCGCTAGTGTTATCATTATTTAGTGTCTTTCTATAATTATTGTTTGTTATACTTTTAGAAAAATGTAATATGTACTCTTTACCACCTTGTAGTTACTTGGTACAGTGTGTTCTATCAAATGGCAATTACTCCGTGATTTACGGCACTATAGCAAACAATACCTAAACTTGGGAACAGTTTCAATGGAACACTTCGGAGTTCCTACTACATCACCAACACTCATTAGGAGCTTTTAGTTAAACGTGTTTTGTTAAATGATACCTATTTATAACAAGAATACAGATGCGTTTTGACGGTCGATGTGACGCAGCGGGTTAAGGTCCGCCTGGGACGCTTTAGGTTGTGTGGGTTTGATTCCCGACTTGTAACAAAATTTTGTACGATCGCCTATAATTTGTTTCTTTGTATTTCTTAGTATAATACAAACATCTATACAAATTATGTTATTATATAAGAAATTAAATAAGTTCCCAAAACGATTTCGGGAGGACTCGAACGAACCTGCGCCCAACCCTCTCGGTACGGGTGTTCTCTAAACAACTAAGCCACGAAATCTAAGTCGGTTTCGTCGAAAATCTTTGGGACCTCCCATACCTCCCATATTATAATAATGTGCATCGCTAAAATTAATTTGTAAATAAATAATTCCTATTTCAGAGAATTAAAACAGACCTAAGGGCTTCCTTTTTTATTTCATTTTCTAGACTTTTTCTGCTGGTTTAAGTCTTAGTGTTATAAATGTTTTTCGTCATGTTTTTCATAAACTGAAAAATCATAATCCAGTTTTTATCGACAACACGTGCAACTAGATAGTCAATAAAAAATAGTTGAAAACGTTGTGAATATCAATAAGCCACAATTTTAATAAATTCCATAGCATCCACTGCATACCATTAATAATTGAGCAAAGCCGAAACCGTAGTAATATTTCATCGGTGCAAGACTCTTAGCCAAGAATTTGAGCTATCTTCCTAAAGATTTATTCTAGACAAGGCTCTGCCCCCGGCTTTGCTTACGCGGTACCTGGATAAAACGTAGCGTAAAGCAGCTAAGAATAGTGTTTGGACATAATTTATAAGAGATTATGGTTTTAAATGGACAAGTAGCAGGTACTTAAGACCTGAGATCTGTTTGATGGTAGAATTATATATATATCAACTATTACTTAAAATAAATATAGGGAAGGCCTAATTTAGGCTGATGATGATTAAATTAAATAAATGATACTGGACGATTCTTATCATAGCATTATCCGGCCGCAAGCTAAGCAGAGCTTGTGTTATGGGAACTAGACAACTGATATATTTTATTAGAATACATCATATAAATAGATATTTTTATTATACATAGAAAACGACCAGAACTCCCTGGACATCATATTTGCAGATCGTATAAACATTTGTGCCGAGGCGGGAATCGAACCCGCCACCTTCTGCGTCGCAGGCAGACCTTCGCGCACCGCGCCACAGAGGTCGTCATAAGAAATAGCAGGCGCTATGTTTATGTCATATGGCTGTGTAGGCAAACTAAAAAATATTAACTGTCATCAGCAACATCATCGCATTTGTTCAGGTCTCCAACTGACTTAGGTAACTGCTTTCAGCCACAGGTTCAGCGTTGTTACGCGCAACTTGAACAGGTAAAATTTAAATACAATATTTATGGCTCTAATAACACAAGCTCTGTTTAGCTTGGGACTAGATAATGCTGTGTGAATTGTCCAGCATTATTTATTTATTTTATTTACTTATCGATTGAATAACAATTTTGTTTTTCTTTTTGTGGTTAATTAGCACTATTATTATAACCTAATTGATTCACTTTTTTAGAAAATAGGTGTTGCCACAGCCAGGGATTCTGTTTCTAACTAATTAGTAAAAGATTTGTTTTTAACAAAGGAAAAGTTCAGGATATTAGCGACTTTTTTTACAAACAAACAAATTTCACATGTTTTCATATTATATTATTTTAGTTACTATGTGGTTTATGAAGGATACAAATAGTATAGGTAGCACGCCTGTCTACTTCCTTTCCTTTCAGCCATACCTCATCCGAATTGTCAGAATGATGTTGCCAGCTAATGCATCAAAAACCAATTTTAAACACAAATATTTCTAAGGAGTTTAGTAGCTTATAAACAGTTTTATTTATGGATTTTTAAGCTTTCTTTTTATTCAGTAAGAATTGCTAGTGATGATTGTTGTTTTTATGTATTGTCACTGGTTATTATAAATACGTTTCCTACAATCCTAAATTATAAATGATTAGTTAAAAATGGTTCTACCTATCTATTGAACGCAATCGTCCTTGTTAAAAAAATCTACGGACCTATTGACCGCGATACGACAACACAATAGGACAACAAAACATTTTCAGAAAAGGAACCTTCTTTTTTCCCGTTTTTCCAATACACAAAAACTTCACGTCTTGTTCTATTTTTTATGGATCTTTCGGGGAATAGATTCTCAATCATTGTTTGAGTAGTTTCATTTATTTCTGGTGGTGTCATAAAATCTTCACTATCATTCGACGACATTCTGTAGGTAGAATTAATAAAATTACCAAACCCAAATTCAAATTTCGAAGAAATTCCCTCGCATGCCTTTATCACTTCACGGGTTCTTTTTTCAAAATATTGTTCGGAAATCGAAAGAGGAATAAATTATTTGGCGGACTTGGAGTAAGAACTTTTTATCGTTTGACCTATAACGAAAATAACCATAGCTAGAAATGAATTTCCAAACACGTTTCTTTCCCGCTCAAAGCGTTAAAAATGAAATCCCACAGACTAAAATTATGTAATTTCTAACCTATATTTGGATAAGGAAGACTTTTTTTTCGTCCACTTCTATCTTTTTATGGGAAAGTAAAGAGGAGAACAAGAAACCTTTACCTTGTTTTTATGTTATATTTTTGAGTTAAAGCAAAACTTGTCGCAGGCTTTTTTATCCTATAGATAATCTGATATTTTATAGTAAGCTTTTTTGCAAAGGATACGTTTGACAATTTGTTTGGATTTATATATATTGATAATTTTTGCAATTCACCTGGAGTTTGTTGTGATCACTTTATTACCTAGTTTTACTTATGTAACCTGAGTCCTGTAAGGAAATAAAGCGCTTTGAATTTTTTAATTTTATCTTCGTAGAAGCACGCCGTAGAGCGTCTACAGTTTTCGTAGAGGCTCTACGGTCTTCGTAGCGGGTCTACAAGCTGCCTGTACTCACGCGTAGAGTTCGGACTAAATATTTTTGCAAGTATAATGCTAAGTACAGACTATTCTGTAAAACATATCGTTACATATTCAACTGCCTTTTTATGAATCCTGACACATTACATCACCATTACCATGTTGTAACGGCCCCTGACAACCTGAACCCATCGCAAGTTTAGCACCGAGCCGCCGCACCGTGCGCCATCTACAATCACTTAGAAGAACATTATAGTGCGTATCGCGTGGAAACCGTTGTTATCTTAATAGCTCTGCTTAGGATTGTGGGGTCCAAACGGACTGAGGGTTCTTCTGACACACAGCTTATTGGAAGGGCAAACCTGAAAAGCTTTATAATTGTAAGGTAACCTAACACTTGCGTCAAGGGAGTGGCTAGCACAGGACTGTGGTGGACTTCATAAACTTTGCAAGACCTTTAAGCCTTCCAAAGTTTATATGCTATCCACAATGGTATTACACAGACGCAGCTGGGTTTTACCGACTGGGTGTACCAGTCAGCAAAATCTGGCTACGGATGGTGCTGATTATTATAAAACAATGACGGCCTAGTCCTCATTAAGAAATCTTCTTTTTCAACGGCATACTTAACTCCACTGCCTACCTAAAATAATAGGAACTTTGTCATAACCATCTTGCTTGATAGGCGGATTCTTGGTCGCAGTAAAGATGTTAAACTACGTGAATAGAGGCTTCTACTCTTTCTCTGACTTACGATATTTTCTGGCTGAGTTAGAGGAGTCAAATCTTATTCTGCATCCGTCACGGCTGACGGGACAGTCACGACCCCCACAGCAGATTTTTTCTCGTATATTAATTGTTCTTGTCTCTAGATAGATAGATAGATAATCCTTCATTGTACAACACAGAGAATACACAAATAAATGCTATCAGTAGACGAAGTACAAAGGCGGCCTTATCGATATGAGCGATCTCTTCCAGGAAGCTTGGGATGGACTGGATATATTAGAATAACAAAGACGCTGGGCACTCGACAAAAAAAACTATAATACTTAGACTATTATGTTATAATACCTACATAACCTACAAACATGTGTTATACCTGTGTTTATATAAGTATTAAATTTGTTTATTAATTTTATTTATATTAGTAGGTATCTATTCGTCATCGCAGCGTGACAGAGGTCATCCTCTGTCACGCTGCGGGTCTGCCTGCAATGCAGGAGGTTGCGGGTTCGATTCAAGCCTCAGGACAAATCTTTGTACGATCTGCAAATATTTGTTCAGGGTGTTCTGGTCGTTATCTATGTATGATAAAAAATATCTATTTATGTAATGTATTCTATTAGGTATATCAGTTATCTACTACCCATAACACAAGCTTTGCTATGCTTGGGGCTAGATAATGCTGTGTGAATCATTCAGCATTATTTATTTATTTGGAGGATTATGAACCGGTATGTTCGAGAGGACACATGTAATCCAAGTTTTAACCTATTCAATTACGAGATAGGGGACAGAGAAATATTTTTACTTGGGGACTTGCACTAGAATATTGCCTATTCAGTTTCGAGATAGCTGGCTCTAGTTATTTTACGAGGTTGTAATCTTGCTCATAGTTGCTTAATAAGTTGACCGCGTTTCCTTCAGAAGTTAGAATTAGCTAACGTGTGAAATGGTGTGAATTTCACTCAAATGCAAGTTTGTTTGGACTTTAGTAACTTTAATACTTCATTGGTTGGTGTTATATGGATGTAATGTGATATATGGATGTGATATCTTATTTATTTTTTTATTTTCTTATTTATTTATTATAAGGATGTGATATATGGATATTTGTATTTCTTTACGCCAAAACTATGGATCGGAACGGATCCAAATTTTGCTAAAATATCTAGACGTAAAATCAAACATTACTTTATATACCATTATTTATATCAGTTCCAATGCGATAGAAATAACCTTTAAACGATTCCAAAGAACCTATCAATCCTATAAAAATAATATTTCGGATAATTTTAAATAAGCAGAAGCTTACTTTGAGTTTTGATGCTGTTTTGTGAAAAAAAATACAGTATAAATAAGTATCACTATTTATTATAATGTCAGTTCTGAAGCACGGCAATAAGAAATTTGTCCACAGAAGATGGCTTAAATTTATTTCAGCATTGACGTGATTGAGGTTGGTAGGTTAAAACGTATTTCATTGAACCTTCTTTAATATGATCGCCTAGTACTTTCTGTGTACTGTGTATGTGTGTGTGAGCCAATAAAAAGTATTCTTCTTCTTCTTCTTCTACTCTTCATTACGAATTCGTCATCAATTAGTTTTCAAATACATTTAGTATACTTTAAAATTTTCAGCCGGTGAGTATAGTTCAATTGATGGTAGATAAATTTATAAAACAAAACCAGCAACAATCATGCAGTTTCTGGAATGTTTTGTTTTATTTTGACCTCTATTTCAAGCTGAGAATATTTTACGACTTCATGACAAAAAAATAAATAGTTTGTACAAATTAGGAATTGTACGAACCGCCGAGAAAAACCACACTCTACCAGAATGTGACAGAAATTTAACAAAGTAAATATTATACTTCTCATTTCTGATCTGCGCGATGACAAAAGGATAGGTGAAACCTTGTAAGAGTAAACATACTTCCTCCGTTCTCCACGCTTTTATTAGAAATGTTCCTATCCCATTTTGATCGCTCGCGGATTATATTTATATTGATTAATGGTACCTATTTGAGTGTACTTACCTATTAGTGGTCTAAGGTAGATAGATAGAGAAACACAGATTGTTTAAATGTATCAAAGAGAACAGCAATTTGGCGGCCTTTTCGCTTAAAGTGATAAGGCCGCCAAATCTTGAAGTCATAATAGGTTCTTATTTAGATACTGTGCCGACCTATGGCAATAACGCACCCCGCGTTATTGGTTCGATTCCCGCCTCGGGACAAAGGTTTGTACAATCTCCAGATATCTATTTCCCATAACACAAGCTCTGCTTAGCATAAGGCTAGATAATGCTATGTGAATTGTTCAGCATTATTATTATTATAGATAGTTATTGAAAACTTTGATGCTGAAAATCTCAGTTCACGATAACTTACCTCCTACTCGTAAGTTTTCCTACAGCGTTTGTGACTACTACAGCGTTTGTGACTAAGCAAAGTTTTTGAAAGCAACATTTTATCCGATTGATACTAAAACTCTTTGAATCACGTTCGTCTTCGAAGATATCTCAAGCCTCAAGCAAAAGTTAGGAGAGTAAAAGATAACTTCTCTTCTACTTCGGGTGCGTTCAGTAAATAGCGGTAGCGTGAGTGGAAGCGGATTTGTGAATCACACTAATTGTAATGTGTCCAGCGAGCTATGGAGAGAGCTATGCTCGGAGTTTCTCTGAAGGATAGGATTCGTAACGAATACATCCGACAAAGAACTAAGGTTATCGATATAGCTTAAAGGATTAGCAAGCTGAAGTGGCAGTGGTCTGGACATATCTCAAGATGAACCGACAACCGCTGGGGTAAACGTGTTCTTGAGTGGAGACCGCGACTCGGCAAACGTAGTGTAGCACGCCCGCCGACCAGGTGGGATGACGATTTGTGAAAGACTGCTGGCAGATGCTGGATGCGGCAAGCTAAAGACAGGGCGCTATGGCGCTCATTAGGGGAGGCCTATGTCCAGCAGTGGACTAGTATAGGCTGATGATGATGATTGTATAACAGAACACGACCATGAACGAAAAAGTCTAAAGGCAAAAAATGGCAAAAAATCTAATCTGTTATACAATATTCTTACCTAATTATTGTTTTGAAATTTATTTCAAAACAATTCATCATACTTTTTTTAAATAATTATGACGTAATACTGGTACTGCTGAAAAAAAAATAAGTAAAAACATTAAATTCTGTGAAATATTGTACAATTTTAAATTATGCAAGAGTGCGTGTAAAAGAACACAAGTGGAAGAAAAATTGTGAATAAAATAAAACTAATATATACGAAAATCAAAAAATCGTGATTTATAAGTTGACCCCCGCGGGGTCCAGAATCACCCCCCTTCGTCCCAGTACACTTGTTAGGTAGCGCCTGTATTGTTGGCGAGGGTAAGATCATTTTTAAAAATTGTAATAAATATCTTTAGTAATAAATAATCTTCCGCTTCCGTTCTTGCTTTTCACCGAAAATGCAGTCTTCAAGTTTCATCTCATAAATGCTATTTATTCATGAGAGATTAATGTTTATCTGATTCTTGTTTTGAGATCTACAACTTTTATTAGAAAAGTGAATGTTCTGGGCGAATTTGGGTTACAAAACCTTTGTTCTGTAATCTTTATCGAAATACAAAACACATACATACCTACTCTTCTTTTCGAAACTAAAAAAATGTGCAAAGTACCATCTGTTTTCTTAGTTATTGCCATTACCAATTAATTTCTTTTCACTGTCATAACCATATAAAATAAAAAATAACCAAGGGATTTTTTTTATTTTTTGGCTTATTTTAGCAAATACATGTCATGAGATTCATTTTTTTTTTATAACTGCGATCAATAAATATAAAAATGTATTTTGAGACAACCCGCGTCGAACCACAAGTGCGAGTGGGTTTTTCTGCACTTTAGTTTATTAAAATTGTATTTTTGTAAGTTGTAACGTTCTCTTTCGACTTTTTCGAGAGATCTTGAGATCTCTAGACAGGTCGTAGGGCAGTAGCTGGTTGATTTAGATGTATCCACAGTATTACGACGCTCATTTGTTTTTTTTGTAATTCTTAATACAAAGGTAACCAATAAGTGAGTCATTCAAACACATATCTGAATCGACCAGCCGTTCAATGAAGTTTCTTCAATTAGGTATTTTGTTGAATAGAATTTTCCCTCTGGTACAATCTCCCGAACAAAACTATCTAGAAGCTTGTGCAATATTTGTAATTCTCATTTCATTGTACCCTCAGCTGTGTTTCTAGAATTGCACAATGCTAACTAACGGTAATTTTGTATATTACGTTTCCGGATTTAGATCTTGCGGCCATTGTTAAAAGTAGGTACAATCTACATCCACTCACATCTTAGCCACCCTGTATTTATTATACTTATGAGTTATATAAAAAAACAAGGAAGGTAGTAATGTTATATTTGTGTCAGAAAAGCAAAACTACTTATGAAAAAACCTAACAGCTTTCCCAAAAATTTAATTGTTTCAACGAACAACCTAAAACACGTATTATATTTCATTTTACAGCTTTGAGTTTCATGTTCCATTAACTCATCATACAGTTATAGTGCCATTAGCAACGGGCGGAGGGCTGCATTTACACAGATAGCAGGTTATCGGTGCTTACAAATACCAATCTGAACTAGATGAGTTTAAAAATATTAGGCACATAATAGATATTTTTAAACAAATTGAATTCAGAACTATTGTTCGTTAACTTATAAAATACAATCAAATAATAGAAACAAATTAGAACTATTATTTAAAAATTAAACGATTGAGCTAACTACAGACTATTGTAAATAATGTACAGCTCAAATAATCGATCGAAAGCGTCCCCAAGACGCTGGCTGCATTGCCCCGTTGCGTTGCATAGCAATGCTGATGCGCAGTGCCAGATATACTCAGCAGCTTTCGGATCACGCGTCGCTTTGAACAGACGCTCAGTTTTTTTTTTTTAATTCATTGAGGCCAAGGACCTGTGGCTCGATTCCAAGGGGAGCAAATGCTCTGTCGAGCCCTGCATATTTCCGCCTCTTGGGATCTACAAGTTTTGTAATGTTTGTGACATTACAAGTTTTAGGTACTTTTAAAAATCATATAAATGGAATCTAGAGGATAAAAGATTGGCACAGGTTTTGATGCCTTTATAATATACAAAATGAATTTTGAAGTGTTGTTCTTTACATACATTTATTTAAAAAATATTGAAATGAACAAAGTAAAAGTAACAACTTTATTTCGTACCGCTAACGGTACGAAATAAAGTGGCACTGATCGATATCCCCTAAGTACCCAAGTACCTACTCACTTAGATTTCAATTAGTATCTAACTTCAGCGTGAATGTACCAAAGGCTCGCCTTTGATACGTTTGAACTAGGTTAACAATTAATAAATATATATATATATATGTATGTATATATATGACTAGTGATTCCGATAGGTACCGCGTCGAAGTACTTGGGTACTTATAGGATTAACGCAGTGGATCACCCGAAGTGGATCTTGGCCACTGACACCATAGATCACCAGTTGTTCCAGTTATTTCCCCATAAACTGCTAAAAGTATAAGTTCTCTACAATAAAAGATGTTTATTTATGACTTTGACACCTGTTTTCGGCTAAACCTTGGTCAGCTGGAATACCGTAAATGCGTTGCATTTCTACAGAAAAGAAACGAATCATTAAAATTCGCTGGGCGAGATAATGACAATGATCGTGGTATCGCGCACAAAATGATATATGAACAGATCTAAGTAATTTGAGTTTGTTTCCAAGCGATCTCTACATTTTTACGGATGAACATTAAGAATTTCTATTATAAGACTTGGGATAACCACGTGAAGGGGCACGCTGCCTGCTGCAACGAAGCGCCGCCAATTGGCAGAGTGTGCTTCTTTGTGCCCAAAGTGTAAAAAAGTGCCCTAAACGATAAAAAAATGGGACTAGATAGTAAGGTATATAACTATATCAGCTAATAACAAGGCTGTTGTTCGCAGAATCTGTGTGACTACCTGATCACAGCAATCACCCATGCAAATGTGCCGGCCGATAAATAGTAATTCAAACCACTGCAAATAATCTGTTATTCGTGCTTAATAATGCTGTAAGTGCCTCATCCTCTAAAACCAGTAATAAGAGAAAGTTCTAGTCATTAATAGTTTGCCTTGCATAACTATATTATGTACTATTAAGTATTTAATTTCTTATCACAATAATGGTTTTTTAGAGAAAAAACATTATTTTGATTAGAAATGTGATCCATAAATTTTCAATTTTGTGGATCAGTTAGGAATAGACCGCTTTTAATGATAATGAAATGGGCGGCAATAAAAGCCATTGTGAAGCAGGTAGAAGTCAGATAAGATGACTGAACTTAATAAATAATGTTTCTTAATTAATTTTGTTTTAAGTGTTTTTGCCTTGGCCAGACAGCACCATTACTGGTTACACTTTTTGAGCTTAGACGATGCTTAAAAAAGTATACTAAATACTTTTTTAAGCAGGGTTTTTACAGGGTTATTGATAAATTAGTAACACTACGTGAACTGCAGGTTCTGCCCATCATCACGAACATGTTTTTGACGAAGCCAGATCATCATTTGTTTTTTTTTTTTTGTATCAGAGGCGGTTTAATTCCATAATTACCAAGTGTTCAAAATACACCAAAGAAAGATATTGTTCTTACGCTGTTTGTCCACCGCCACGTCAACGAAACTTTAACGATAACGATATGACGGCCACGAAGTAGCAGTACACACATTTACGTATTTTTACTATGGTCGCTTGTCCACCGCAAGTACATAGATTTTGCATGTATTCCATATCCTGTCACTTTTTTATAAATTCTGTTGACATGTCCTGTCATACTTTAACAGCATTATCTTCATTCGTAATGGCGTTTTGTTTTCAAAACGAGGCTATAATTGCTCAGCGAGCACACAAGTCGCCAGTGTGAAGAAGACTTTAAAATGATATCGTTATCGGTGACGTCGCGTGGCGTCGACAAACGATCGACGTCACGTCATCTTGAACTCGTCCTATTTTTTTGTCGTTGATATTTCGCTGGCATGGCGGTGGACAAACGGCGTTAGTCTAGCCAGCTTCCTATGAGAAGCTAAAGCGGGCTAAGTTAGACGGTCTACTTATGGCGCACCCGTCACGGTCAATTTATTACAGTCATATTATGTTCAAGATTACTAACTACGTTGGCTTTAGAGGCGAGAGGGCTAGACAGTGGAAGAGAACACTAGCAGCTCAATTTGGGTCTAGATCTTATACAAGAAGTTTTCACGAAAAATATTAAAAAATTGACAGTTTCTTAAATTCAAGTTGCTGTGTCTGCATATCGTCTTAAGTCTGTAGATATTGTCAAATTTGCACTACCAAAATGAAACAAATTACACAAAATCATTCAAAAACAACATAATCAAATTCGTATGAAACTATTAGATCACTATGTTTATGTAGTTCTTCTTAGTATATGAGTACTTCAAGATGCTAAATGCATAAATCATGCAAATGTCAACCTAAGACTTAATAATAATTAATTAATATTCTTATGCAAGTAGGTACAAACATACATAAAAAAACATAAAATATTTTTCTATAGAAAGTAGAAAATATCTATATTTTTAATTAGAAAGATTTGTTTGTTTGTTTGAATTGAATAGGCTCCGAAACTACTGGATCGACGACCCCGCGAAGCCGGGCGGAGCGCTAGTATTAAATAAATAAATAAATACCATAAACAATAGAAATAACACCAACATTCACTTTCCTGTCAAAAAGAAATCTAAAAATTTAAATATAATCTGGTTATATCAAGTGTCTATTTGATCTAGCCAGCTTGTAGAGCAATTAGGTACTTCCGAATTTCATGAAATTTAGCTTAGTTTCTGCCTGGATTTCTCTAATGCCTCACTAAAGAGTATTTTACAAAGGAATCTCTTGTGTCCTAACAACATTGGGTCACTCTAGCTTAGCTGAGCACATAAAGTACTTGCCCAGTAAAACCTTCTCGTTAGCTAGTGTAGTAGCAAGAATTTGCTAAAACGAAATCTATGTTCCAAAGTAGGAAGGTTTTCTAACTCAGCAACATGACCACGCGTTTGGGTTTCGAAGAATAATAAATTGTTTCGTTTATTTTTCCTTACCTCAACAGCCTTACTGATCCACCGCTGGACGCAGGCCTTCCAGAATAATCGCCTTATTGGTCCTTTATCGCCTTTAATCTCATGGGTGTAATGGGGTTATCCCTATCGCAGTTCGGTGGTAGATCTATTCTGCGAGAGGCGCTGCTGCCCGCCCCCCGACGTATGTTCCTTAGTCGCCTCTAACGACATCTACGGGGACTTTCTAGATGTGTTAATTAAATAAATAAATAATGCTGGACAATTCACACAGCATTACCTAGCCCCAAGCTAAGCAGAGCTTGTGTTATGGGTAACACAATACATAGATAATTTTTAAACGACCAGAGCACCCTGAACAAATGTCTGCAGATCGTACACACATTTGTTGCTGTGTTGCAGGCAGGCCTTCGCCCACCGCGCCACAGGGGTCGTCAATTGTCCAGCATTATTTATTTATTTAATTATTATACCCCATAATGAATAAGAGCCAATAAAGCGCTTAGCAGGGTTGACCTATACGCGTTAATTGCTCTTGACATATGTGTAGTTGTAATTTACATTACAATTAAATAACCATATTAAAATCCATTGAACACAATACGTTTGGTCACAGAGAAAGGTGTTAGCCTACTCGACGTATTTCTTTGTTCTCTTTGTCAAGGAGAAGTTAACTGAACGGTAAAGTTTCAAAGCGGAAAACGTTTCGTTTTAAATTCTGCTAATCGTATGAGTTAGCCTCAGATTATTCAGCAATGGTTGCGCTTAGACAAGCTTGCAGTGAAACGGAACGTAGCTGGGTTATTTTATCAAGTGGGTTTCAAATCAGTCGAAATTTGTGAGAGCAGCTTTAGAGGAGCACCCTATGAAAGTTTTTGGGGTTACTGCATTTACCTGGTTTGTTTTTGGGAGATAACAAAGGTGTATAAAATGTCAACGGGGCCCCCAAAAGTAGACTACATCTCGTGAATTTTGAAACTCCATACTACAGCAAGTCTACAGTAATATTATAAAGGGGAATTTAACGATTAAACTTAAAAACTAATAGATAGATTTCAAAAATTCTTTTGCCGGTAGAAAGCTACATTATCACTGAGTAACATAGGCTATAGATTATACCCGTACGAAGCTGGGGCGGACCGCTAGTTAAGTGTAAATCCGAAAGTTAGTCTCTCTGTTTCCTTATCACGCCTAAATGGCTAATCGGATCCTAATGAAACAAATTGACTTAGCATAGAGATAGACGGTATCCCGGGGAAGGACGTAGGCTACTTTTTTATCCCGGATAAACACGCGCAAAATTGTTGCACGTGTACGACCTTATAAAGTTAAGATATAGGCAAATGAATACGGTATGGTAAAATCATTTCAAAATAAACAACTGCCATTCAAAGGACCGAAATCAATAACATCAATTCAATTCAATTTTAAAAGTTCTTTATTAAATAAAAATAGTGGACAGTACATTTCCAGTGTGTGTTAACTACCTAGAAACAATACAACATAAACATTAAAGCGTTTTATAAGCCATAGGCTTCTTATAAACTTTTGAGCAATTACCTAATAATTAAGCTGTGGTATTTAACATTTTTAGGGGTAACAATGAAGATCTTACTTACATACTAATCTAGAGATTATGTAATCTTTAAAACTAGATTACATTTTTGATTACGAATGTATATACAAATGGACATTATCAAGGTTGAGGATAAAATGAAGTTAGTCAATAACATCACTTAGTGCCATTATCAGTGTTTATGTAATTTTAAGAATTCAATTTTTTCTAAGTTTTTGGAATATCAAAGAATGTGTTTTTTTTTAATGGTAGACAAGTCACACAGCGTTATCTAGCCCCAAGCTAATAAACAGAGCTTTTGTTATGGGGATAACTGATTAACATAATACAATACATTACATAGATAGATATTTTTTTTATTATACATAGAAAACGACCAGAACACCCGGAACAAATACCTGCAGATCGTACAAATATTTGTTACAAGGCGGGAATCGAACCCTCCTGCGACGCAGGCAGAGCATCGCCCACCGCGCCACAGAGGTCGTCAAATTGTTTTTCAATATAAACCGTTCGAACTCATAATAAATTTAGATTGTCGGTATAAAGTGCTAAGAGAGACATAGATACAAAACATACAAAAAGTATAAAATCACATAAATACAGAATAAGGTCCCTTTCACGCGTAGAATAGGGACCATTATAGGCTGTTGAGGGGGAGGGGGGAGGGACACCCGCAGAATGAAAGGGACCCCTTTTCATTCAGCAGCGTGTCACCGGAAGCGCGTGCGCACGCGATCGGCGCATTTTGTATAAAGCCTATGTGAATGCTGGTTTCGCTGGGCGCGTGCGGTCGGTCGCGTTTTTCAATACTTCTCGACCGGCAGAGTTGCACGCAACCGGCGACACGCTGCAGAATTAAAGGCTGCTCCGTGGAGTAAAGGCACAGTATATTGGCCAAGCTGTCCTTATAAATACTGTGCTAAAAACCTAGAGTTCAAAGAGCATTGTTTTGTCTTTGTTTTACGTATCACAGTGATTTTATCAGCCAGCTCTAAAATCAGTTTTTGGTAGACGATAAGATTTTTGCGCTAAAAGTTTAATGCCAAAAGAAGTTTCGTCCATTAGGCATTTTGAGAGGACGTGCCTATAAAATGTACAGAAACAGTAAAATATAAAAAATAGTGTTTTTTTTCGGATAGCCACGGATCTATTTTGGGTTATAAGTACAATAGATATGAACGATTGAAAGAAAGAGCGGGCTAGCGGCTTTAAGGCAGGAATTAAACCCGCAACCTTTTTCCTCTTCCTTCACATAGGTTGTCAATAGTAAATAGGGCAATGACAGGACGACCTCTGTGGCGCCTTAGGCGAAGGCCTGTCTGCAACGCAGGATGCTGCGGGTTCGATTCCCGCTTCGGAAGAAATGTTTATGTCTTCAGACATTTGTTCAGGATGTTCTGGTCGTTTTTTTAAGATAAAAACTATCTATGTGTATCATGTGTGTCATAATATATTGTATATCAGTTATCTAGTACCCATAACACAAGCTCCTGTGTGAATTGTCCAGCATTATTTATGTTTTATTTTATTATTATTAATGATGATGACGTGAAGTAAGGTAAAACTAACCAACAACGTCTCACTTTCTTCTAAGACAGGATAGGAGGAATATTGGGAAAAGAATTTCGACATCAAAAACATAAGGCAAGGATCTCATAAGATCACATTAGACATGGCTGCTTGACAAGAAACTATAAAGTAACAAATAACACGAAATTGGTTCTAGCGAATAACGTGTCAGGTGTCTGTTGTTTCATTTATCTCTTCCTAAGAGAAGTTTGGGGACAGGCAAAATAAATAACTCCATTTTGTTGTTTTTTATAGAAAAGAAGGTACCTTGACATTGTTCAAAAGGTATTTCGCACACCTTGTACTTAGGTAATAGAAATAGTTCCTGTTAGAATAAATCCTGAATATATAGTGCTAGGTAGGACATAACTACAGGGTGTCCCACGGCCTTACGACATGGAGGGCAGGTACCAGATATATTGTGGATACTATCTTTACTAAAAGGAAACGTTACTTTCTATTCAAAATATGTGAAACTGCAAACACGGTATCCTCCTTCCATGTCCCATAACCGTGGGACATCCTGTACATAAAATATCATAAATTCTAAAAAACTAATTCTTAAATTAATGTAGGTACTGGACATGGGAATAAAGTTTTGTTTTTTATTTCATTCACGGTTAATACCTAAAACCCGCACGCAATCAGAATGAGATGGAACCTTGTCAAAGTGAATTTACGACCACTTTCATATTGCTACCAACGCATGTGCTCGTCTTATACCAGCTGCAACTGCGGTGCGCCCTTAAGACTGGTCTTTCGAAAAAATCAACATTTTCATGATCTTTGAAATCCTACTGCTGTTCAAATAAGATCTAGGATTTACATTTGATTCTGTACAAAAGCGCCAAGATAGATTTTTGATTAGTAGAAATACTTAGTCGGTTCATAAATCTTTGGACCTCTTACGCTAAGGATTTCTTGGCTTAGTTGGTTAGGTTAGATCATACCTTTAGGTGGAGCGCAGGTTCGAGTCTTGCCGAAATCAAAATTTTGAGAACTTATTTAATTCATTACAAGTAAGCGAGTTAACTACGAACCTTATTTGTGTTGGAAGAACACCAACGTTTCATCCCTTAACGAGGGACTTCTAAAGTGGGTGATAGACGTGCGAGTAAGCTCGCGAACTTGTGGCTCGTCTACCTTTTTCGCTATAGTGTGCGTACTTTAAAACCGACGAGTAAGGTCGTTGGCGATCCGACTAGTTTGAAATTTTACGCTGGCAGTGTACGTGTGGCAGCACTGCAAGCCGCGAGCCGCTTTTCTTTGTCCAGGTCGTTCGACTTCGTTTTTTTTGTATTTAAAATGTAAATTATATATTATTCTTAAATAACACAAAGCTTCTTCTGTCGATGACATTGCAATACATAGTGAGGAAACTTCACGTGTGTCACCGACATCGAGCGGAGTAAATTTGCGATCTTAAAAACCACGCACTTCAAGTTCGCACGTCATCCACTTTCATCCACTTTAAGGTGAGTGCGGTTCTAGATGCGCTCGTTCCGCATCCCTCCGAGCACAGGTTCGTAGTTAACCCGCTTACATCCGTAATGAATTCGTCAAACTACGATAGTTTTAAAGTAAAACGTATTTAATTGCTTAGAAATTACCCCGAGTGCAAAGGCTATGTAATAAAACACCTATTTATGTACCTTTACTTCGTCGCCGTCATCTCAATAACGTTGACGTTCCATTGACATATCGGTGGACAATGAGGTGGACAAGCAGCTTTAGGGTTCATATTAAAACCAATACAATAACAACAAATTGTGAATTAAATAAAAATTACTACCTACAAAATACAATAAAACAAAGCAGACAATTCCACGGCTTACAATGAAAATATTGCTAACAAGGCTCCCGGTAGTACCGGTATAAATTAGGGTAAAGAACCCAACATTGACCTCTCTGTCGTATTTGTAATCACAGAGATTAAATACAACTCGAATATTCAGTAGGATGAATGAACGACCCCAAAAGGGTGTTTTTATTATTCGTATTATAAATGAGATGGGATAATTAAACATTAAGAAGGACAACGGCGCGACATCGGTGAACAGAGTTTGGCGCAGTTTAAATTTTTAATAACGAATGATTGTACGATCATAAGAATGAATGATTGGCGACCGATTAGCGGTCATTGAATGAATGAATTAATTAATTATTGGGAAACTACGTCGAGTCTTCTCGTCATCCATGCAATGCTTGAAAACATTTTTTTTTCAATAAAGTCATTTGTTACGGAATATTTACCATGATTAGATTTTTAAGTTCTCAAAAAAAAAATTTTTTTTTTCAATCAGTGCGTCTTACCCGTCATGACCTACGGAGCTGAGACGTGGACACTCACGGTACGGCTGGTCCACCAGTTTAAATTCGCCCAGAGAGCTATGGAGAGAGCTATGCTCGGAGTTTCAAGACACGAGAACCAAGGTTATCGATATAGCTCAAAGGATTAGCAAGCTGAAGTGGCAGTGGGCTGGCCATATCTCGAGAAGAACCGACACGACAACCGCTGGGGTAAACGTGTTCTTGAGTGGAGACCGCGACTCGGCAAACGTTGTATAGGACGCAGTCCGACCAGGGGATGACGATTTGCTAAAGACTGCTGGCAGATGCTGGAAGCGTCAAGCTGAAAACAGGGTTTGATTCATTTAACAGCTATAACGTTGTAAAACGTCTTCTTTACGACACAAACTTTCACCTTCATAATGTTGTTTAGTTTCTGTTTTATGATAAAAGCAAACTAATTATAATAATAGAAAAGCAGAAATATCTGCTTTAATTTAAAAAATGTGACTGCTACGTATCATTCATAGATTTAAAATCAAAAGATAAACAAAAAAAAAACGTGGAATGGATGAATTGATGGGATATTGTATTTATTTTATTTATTTTCTCAAGTTTACCTACTTGGATGCCTTAGCATGAATTGTGGCGTAATAGCGTGGTTATCTACCTAGCTATATGTGAAATTTGAACGTAAACACGTTAACAACAACTACAAAATAATATAATTTCTCGCTCAATCATGGTGCGACAGCTGGCCGCCATTTTTGCCACGATTGAAGGTTCCTATGGCGCAGCCGCCAGTAAAAGTATGTGCCGCAAAGATTATAGCGTAGGATCCTAGGATCTTTGCTGTGCGGTTCCTACTCGCTCTCACCGCATAAGGGCCATTGGATATGAAGGATTACTAACATAATACAATAAACAATACAAGAGGTTGCGGGTTCGATCCCCGCCTCGGAACAACTTTGTGTACGTTCTGCAGAAATTTGTTCCGTTGGTCTGGGTGTTTTCTATGTATAATAAAAAATATCTATCTATGTAATGTATAATATTATGTATATCAGTTATCTAGTACCCATAACACAAGCTCTGCTTACCTTGGGGCTAGATAATGCTGTGTGAATTGTCCAGCATTATTTATTTTTATTTTTATTTATAATATAACGATTTGGAAACTTTGTTCCATGGAATGATAGGCTGAACAAAGATTAGCCTGATTACTTACAAGCCTACCTACTCACATCAGTCAAACATAAATCCTAAGAGTTACAAAGACAATATTTATTATAGCTTAAACCAGACTAAATCATTAATTAAAAGCAGATTCGAGATTCCTCTGATCCCCGACACTTTAACCCCGTTTAAGCTTGAAACTAAACGTAAAGATCAACATCGTTTATTTGAATAGATTTGTGCTAAAACAGCGTACAGTTATCCACCAACTTCAATCTAATAGTCATTATACTC
This sequence comes from Eupithecia vulgata, assembly GCA_946478455.1. Classification (NCBI taxonomy): domain Eukaryota; kingdom Metazoa; phylum Arthropoda; class Insecta; order Lepidoptera; family Geometridae; genus Eupithecia; species Eupithecia vulgata. The sequence goes on from OX297867.1 coordinate 12,263,145, forward strand.
GGGACAATAAGGTTTGTTTTAGAAGTGATACTTGTTTGGGATGGTGTACGTCTTTAGAGTATAAATGGCGTATTTTATCGCCCTAAACTTAGAGAACCTAAATCAGATAACAATCAAGGATCAAGATTCATTAAATAGCTTTTGTAAACTCAATTTGTTTGTCAAATTTCTTGCATATTTTAAAACTACGCACTGGTTTCAGGATTAAGAAAGAATTATTGCCCAACAAGTCAAACAGCATTGGAACATAAGTTTTTCAGTTAATTCTAAATTTTTCAATCTACTAAAATTGAACGCTTTAAACTGAACGTGCACCTGGCGGCGAGCAGTTATCGAATTTTCTAAATCTTCATAATAGCCTCCTAAGCCCTGAATTTAAAAATAGCACTTCGCCTTTGAGAACGGATGTCCACTTTTTGGAACAAATTGATTGATACCCTTAAGACCTGAACCTTATTTTGCTTGTAATAAGCCTTAGATTATATTTACTGCATTTTCGCCAGAACAAAGTTGATTTGGGTGTTCCTAAGGAATACATAGAGTTCATTTTGAATAACCTATAATTTGTTCGTTTTTTGGAACATTCGTCCTTAATTTTTGAGTATTTTTTCAAATCTAATGGGTAAACAGTATACACAATTAGGGTTTTTTTAATGTATTTATTAATAAATAAACACGAAGTATAAACTATGAGATTTATAACAAAATTTAGTTTAAGATATAAATCACAATTGCTTCGGTCTGAAATGAACGTAACAATATTATTAATCTTTATATAAAATTCGGTTAATCGTAGCCTTTCTCATCTACAATTAGTTAAACTGCTAGTCTAGATACGGTCGCATTGGAGACGAAGTGGACTTTTTCAGAACAAAATTTTACGGTTCCATTTTTTGGTGCAAAAATCAAATACTGTGTTTGAATAATAATCGTAACCCATTTTGACAATCAACATGAAGTGAAACTAACAAAATTTAACTTATAAGTAGCAGAAAAATGTGAAAAAATTAAGATTTTACATACCCCTGCCGGTGCGGTCTGCCATCTTGGTGGATGAAAGACGACACACTGTGCTGTGCGTATAGGTTATAGCAAAAAAATTATTAGCGGGAGAGGGTGAGGTATATTACGTTTCAAATAACACAGATAGCAGCAGTGCTAAAAAAAAAGATTTTGAGAGACAAGCGAACAAATATTATGGTCAGTTTTTGGAACATCCGTCCTCTACAAAAGGTTGTGTTTTCTAGAAGCCGGACTCGGCGACATGTTTTGTTTTGTTCCAAAAAATGACTGCAAGGGCTCAGGAGGATATGAAATCGTATGCAGCATCGTGCACCTATCGGCAGCGAACCCGCGGCATTTCAGTAAAATGCCATGAGGAAATGCGATGATTGTAGGCAATGCCTACCTGCAGTGCCGAAAGGTGCGTGCTTAGCTTTATGGTCGAAAATGGCCCCCTTTTGGCTTAGTTTCCACATTATACGCTACGCACTAGCGATTACCACGGGGCGGCTAATCGCGGGGCAAGCCGTTTTTCCAGTGAGTAGAGTTAAAGTAGAGTAAATATGCAACCACTTGTATACAATTACAAGCGTTTGTGTACAATCACAAGCGGATGCATGCACTCAACCGCCAAAAAGGTTCTTCGTTAAACGGCGGCGCCAGCCTCTAGTGCTCAGCTCTCTCTAGGCTCAGCCTCTACTCAAAAAATATTCAATTTGAGACCTAAACCCTCATTAGATTTGTAAAACATTAGATTATATAACATAGATTCAGCATCTCTAAATAACATTACCTACTTATAAAATAGGCACATAAACCTATTAGCTTTTTGTACGGAGATGCAAAATAAATATTGGTAAGGGAGCAAACGCGTTTCCCTGACATGTCCTTGGCACAATTCCTTATTATATTGTGCCATGTGGATTGTGGCGGCAATATTTGCATACAAACATTGGATTGAGCCTACGTGTGAACCCTTTGAGGTGTCAAGTTGGAAACTCGCTTTCATATAAAAAGCTGTGTTGATTCAGCAGTTTCTTTCTTCGAATATTTTCCATAAAGCTGTGATTTCGGTGGGGGCGGGGCGGTGGGAATGAGGGCGGATATTTTTTTTTATTTCTGAAACAATGTCATGATGACGCAGCTAGCAACAAGTTCACTGTCAACGCATGGTCAGCAAAGAACCGTAAAATCGAACAAAAGAGTCACTATAATGCACGACAATTTATTGCACAGCCGAATATTGTACACCTTGATAATCCGTGTCAAAACCTATTAAAATTGGAAGCCATGACACGGATTATCAGGGTGTACATTATTCGGCCGTACAATAAATTTTCGTGCATTATAGTGACCCGAACAACTGAGGGGTATATATATATTTGCATTTTTTAAAAGTAAAAAAATAGTTCCAAATATCTCGATAAGTGGCAGGGAGCGCCATCTGGAAATTAGGGTGTTTCAATGTCAAATGAAAGGAAAACAACCTTACGTCAAAATGGACCGAATTGGAATATTCAAAGTTTTCCTTTCATTTTACATTGACGTATTTCCAGTTGACTCCCTGCCACCTACTGAGATACCTGGTACTATTTTTTAGGGTTTCAAGATCGGTTTCGAAACCCTTATGGTCTCGCTCTGTCCGTCCCCGCTCTTTCTTGAATATCTCAGTAACTACTATAGCTATTAATATAACTACTACTTGAAATTTGAAATAGTGATACATTTCGTACGCCATTACTGATTTCAAGAAAAAAAAATATAAATAAATAAAAAATTAAAATGAATATTTTCAGTAGGTACAAAATGTGATGTTGAAATTTTAAAAGAGACCTAGGAGGGCAAAAGGGGTTATCAAAATGAAAGGCATCGTTTCGACCATAGACATAGAATTTTTTCACTACGTTCAATAGACTAACAAAGCGTGGGAGCGAGAGGTATTCAGTTAATACACACTGCCACGAGAGAAAAAGAGATAGCGAAACAAGATGTCGATAAGACATATTTTGAGCTAGTAAGAGCCCTTATCGGCCTCGCCTGATCCAAGTCGAGAAGAATTTTGTGCATTTAATTAATAATCTTACGATTAAAACAAAAAATCTTTATGCTGCCACGATAGGGTCTTGTTCAGTGAGTGAATGTGACATTACAAACGTAATAACTCGCTTATAAACACGTTTCACAGGTAATTTATGACTGTTTTTACTGAATTCTTCATAATCATTATTTCGTAATTTTTTGTATGAAAATGAGGCAAAAGAGCTTTTGAAAGCTTAGATAATAGGTTTCTCTTAAGACTTATCATCAAATTACATTGCTAAATGAAGAATTTTAGGATATTTTGTGTAAAAATTAAAATTGTTTGTTTACGATAGGGATTGACAAAGTGATGATGTCATTGTATCGATAGCCGATAAAACGTGTCGGCCAGTAGGTTCGACGTGATTGGCTAGGCTTATCATAGTTTTAGATTTGTAAAGTACAATAAATATGCTTATTTGAGATTCATCATGACCTGAAGGGCTTGCGTTTCGTTATTGCTGTGTTCAAACGTAGAACTTCATTTGATACGTGTAATTATCAAGATAAGGTGTGGTTTATTATTGTTTGTAAAACACTACTTTCCATTCCCAGATTATTTTAAAAACATCTCTGTTTTAATATTTTTGCTTTTCTTTTACCCCCGTCTTTGTTTCAGTGGCTCCGCTCTCTTTCGAAAAATAAAAAAAATCTGATAAGGGGTTATAGAAAACTCGAGTTCACAACGTTATCATGGAAGCTCAAAACACTTAAACCACCTTGAAACAAGTCTAAACGGAAGAAGAACATGAGATTATCTCTATTATTAAATATCCATATTATATTATAAACATACATTATTTCATACTAGCTGAACCAAGCCATTTCATTTATAAATAACAGATTACCAGCTCTAGCTATGTTGCTATTTGTTTATTATTTGAAATGTATTTGATTTTTAATATTATACAATACTTTTTATATCACTTTGTTAAACTAACTCATTATGTCCTGTGATTTCGCCCGTAAGACTGTCGATAATATTATGCTAGAGTCAAGGCAGCACTATTTCACGCACACATTTACATTTCATTTTTTGTAACACCGTTAATCTGTCACTGTTGGTCTTGTACATTCTAAGCCTATGGTTTCGACCATAAGTCTCATATTAAAAAAAAGTCGAAAAATTAACTATTAACCTCTCTATCTCCGAAGATTGCAGAGCGATATAAGTACAATTATGTGGGGTTTGTAGATATGTATTTATATTTTACAGGAAAAATATAGAGAAATCTATAAAAATTACCATAAATGAAAAAATTGTTATTTTGAATACTGTCACTGTAGTGTACCATAAACAGGGTTTTTGGTAAATTAGTAACACTACGATGATGGTTCGTAAGGGAGGTTTTACATGAAAATTAGCTGTAAAACAGCTCTGCTGAATTAGATTAATGCTCTTTTTAGTGCTTTACGGTAAAGGTGTGGTCGAAATGAGCTACTGTTTGGACCTTTATAAAAATAAAGTTTCAACATCTATAAAATAAATAAGACCGTCGCGTCGAGTCTAATTTTTTGATCGTTTTCTCAAGTTACATTATTCGGAAACAAGGTCAAGTGAACGCGTCTGGCTTTTCTCATTTCCTCTGTAAAAATTGATTTGAAGTAACTGCTTTACGTAAAAAATACCTTAGTTAACTTCGACTAAATTACGTACCTAACTCTGGCTGCATTTTCATACGGTGAATAGCCAAAGCGAATTTTGTAAAACTTTCAAAGGGAATATCGCTCGAGGCTGCGTGGGTTGAAAAACGTTCTTCTGAAAAAAAGTTAAAAATCCTTTTTTTTCCCTAAAATATGAAAAATGCCTCTCATGGCGAAGTTTCTGAAAAATACATGATTGATAAAAAAATAATCAACACAATTGCAGCGCTCGGAAGACTTTATTCACTGTGCGTTGTACATGATTTTTCAGTTCATTCTTTAACTTACAAAACCAAAACAACGCAAAAATCACTCGAACTTTTTGTTACCGGCTGGTAGGCGAAGCGAAATAAATTGTCATTAACGCTGTGGAGTCTGTCGCAAGCATCATCTAAAATAAATTTCATTCACAGATTCCTCATATTAATCAGCTACAACATTATGCAGCTCGACGCAAGGCCCTATTGTTCTCGGCCGCCGCGCGGGCGCGTATATCTACAGCGTTTCGGGACACGAGACCAGTGACGCTTATACCAGACGAACCTCGTCAGCATGCGCCGCGCGCCACACCTCATCACCTGGCTCACCGGCGTCGGAGCGCCATTCCTTCGGCTGCCCGGCTCGAGAACACTCGCCCGCTTAACTTTATTTTAATAACTTCTCTCGTCTGTTCATATTTCATTTTTTATTATATTACAAGTTTGCTTTTTATTAAACGCATGTATGAGCGTACTTACTGTAAAACTCAATAACTCTTTTCCTTCTACTTCACGCGGCGAGAAGCCACTTACCTACTCCCGAGGCAGTTATACATTGGCAACCATAAACCGGTTGCCATAAACTGGTGACCCTTACGTAGAAGACGCGAAGATCACATCCCACCGGATTACCGGTGCATGGGAACAGTTCGAGTTGGTGATCAAGAAAGTACGAGAAGGAATTCGCAGTTTACGCTTCAACCGCATAAGGCCGTATTGGATTTCACGCAAGTTTTTGAATATTTATTTTCTTTGTGATGGCGAATGACACTCAGCCTAGTGCTTCTTTACCCAAGTCATCGTCTGATTTGACAGACGCCCTTATGGACATTTTAGGGAAAAATGTAGATAATGTCCGAGTAAAAGTACCACCATTTTGGAGCGAGAAACCCGCCATATGGTTCGCTCAAATAGAAGCACAGTTTGAGTTAGCTAGAATTACCACAGATGCCACTAAATATTATACCGTAGTTGGTAACCTTGATGCCCAGGTTATTGCAGAGTTAGACGATATCATTGCAAACCCGCCTGCCACTGACAAGTATGGAAAATTAAAAGCCGAGCTAATTAAGCGTTTGTCAGCTTCACAGGAGAAGAAAGTACGCCAGCTCCTGGTACACGAGGAGCTGGGTGACCGCAAGCCGTCAGCTTTCCTGCGGCACCTGCAGAGCCTAGCCGGTCCAGGGTTCCCGGAGGATTTCCTGCGCACGATCTGGACGAGCCGGCTGCCAACCAACCTGCAGACAATTGTGGCTTCGCAGGCTGATACATCCATGGAGGCGGTGGCATCCCTAGCTGACCGGGTAATGGAGATCGTCCCGGGGAACCCGGTAGCCCAGGTAGCCAGCACATCAGCGGCATCGCCGGACTGTTTCGAGGTAATGCGTAAAGAAGTAGCTACTCTTACTCAGAAAATAGGCGAGTTGTCCAATAGAATGGATGGTGGTCCCCGCAGCAGAGGCGGCTACAGAAGAAGGTGGAACGGTAATAATCGAAGATTTAACAGGTCTCGTTCCCGTAGCCAGCCCAGGTCTCATGCCTTCAAGAAAGAGAATGACAGCCCTATCTGCTGGTACCACGCTAAGTATAGAGACAATGCTTTACACTGTGATCAACCCTGCAACTACACATCCAACAAGCAAGCGGAAAACTCCAAAGCCAGTCGCTAACGACGGAGAGCGACTGCTGCAGTATTTCCAGCCGTCTATTTGTCACAGATCTCCACTCCAAGAAACATTTTCTCGTAGATACTGGTTCGGATTTATGCGTCTACCCTCGCAGCTACCTCCGCGAGCGCCGTGCCAGAGTTAACTACGATCTTTCCGCAGCGAACAGTACTACCATATCTACATATGGCTACTTACCCCTGCAACTGAACCTTGGACTGCGGAGAGACTTCAGCTGGAAGTTCATTGTCGCGGACGTGTCGAAGCCAATCATTGGGTATGATTTTCTTTCTTTTTACAACCTCATGGTCGACTGCCGCAACAATAGACTGGTCGATGGTGTTACCAACCTTTCAGTTCTTGCAGCAACAGCAAATACAATTGACATACCAAGTGTCAAGGCACTCTCAGGTTCATCGGATTACCACGAGTTACTAAAGCAGTTCCCCGAGATAACCCGACCAGCTGGTACTCATCGACAGGTACAGCATTCTACAGTTCATTTTATTAACACTACGCCTGGACCTCCTGTATTCTGCCGACCTCGAAGACTCGCACCTGATCGCCTGAAGATTGCGAAGGCAGAGTTCGAGGCCATGCTCAAGGAAGGAACTGCGCGTTGTTCCAGTGGTCCATGGGCATCCCCACTTCACCTCGTACCCAAAAAGGACCAGACCTGGAGGCCTTGTGGTGATTATCGCGCACTAAACGCGCGCACTATTCCAGATAGATACCCAGTCCGACACATTCAAGATGTATCGCAGTTGTTGAGCGGATGCACGATCTTCTCCGTCATTGACTTGGTGAAGGCTTATCAGCAGATTCCAGTCAACCCTGACGACGTGGAGAAGACTGCCATATCGACACCATTTGGCTTATTTGAATGCCCTTTCATGTCGTACGGTCTCCGCAACGCCGCACAGACCTTTCAAAGGTTCATTGACGGACTTGTAAGGGGGTTAGACTTCTGTTTTCCATACATAGACGACATACTCATTGCTTCCCGGAACAAGGTAGAACACGAAGAACATCTTCGCATCCTGTTTTCCCGCCTGAACGAGAACGGCGTAGTCATCAACGTCCAGAAATGTACGTTTGGTCAACCTCAGGTAACTTTCACTGGTTATTCTGTCTCAGGAGAAGGTTTGAAACCACTCGAGGATAAGGTACAGGCCATATTAAACTTTCCTCCACCTCAGACGGTCAAAGGCCTTAGAAGATTCCTAGGAATGCTGAATTTCTACCGACGTTTCCTGAAGAATGCAGCAGAGTTACAGGCGCCACTCAATGATCTCTTGGTAGGAAACGATATGAAAGGTTCTAAACCCGTTTCCTGGACTCCGAAACTCCTAGATATTTTCCAGCTTTGTAAGGAAAGCCTCTCAGATGCTGTCATGCTAGTCCACCCAGTTCCAGGAGCGAATCTGGCACTAGTGACCGATGCATCAAATGTTTCCCTAGGAGCCGTGCTTCAACAGCGTATCGAAAACGCTTGGCAACCCCTGGCATTTTTCTCGAAGAAGATGAGCCCCACACAGCAACGTTACAGCGCATACGACCGTGAACTTCTTGCCGTGTACGAGTCCGTTAAGCACTTCAGACACATGGTAGAAGGTCGTCACTTCACGATATTCACGGACCATAAACCGCTGATATTCGCATTTCAGCAGAAAGATCAAAAAGGTTCCCCGCGCCAAATCAATCAACTATATTTTATTTCACAGTTCACGACAAACGTAGAGCACATCTCCGGACAAGAAAACGTCGTCGCGGATACTTTGTCTCGGATAGAAGCTGTCAGCGTGCCGGTAGACATCAAAGATCTCGCTTTTTCACAGAAAGACGATCCTGAGCTACAGTATCTCCTAAAGGGTAACTCTTCCCTGCAGCTTGAGAAGGTAACACTTTCAGACATACCTATTTACTGCGACGTTTCCATGCAGAAACCTCGTCCCTTCGTAGCAGCTGCCCACAGAAAACAGATCTTCGAGACGCTACACAGTCTGAGCCATCCAGGAGCCAAGGCTTCCATGAGATTGGTTAGTGAACGTTTTATTTGGCCAGGTCTCAAGAAAGATATTCGTGTTTGGGTCAGAGAGTGCGTTCCATGTCAAAAATCTAAGGTAACGAGGCACACCATAGCTCCTGTCGGAAATTACGGTCTACCTGATGCAAGATTTTCTGAAGTCCACATCGATTTAGTCGGTCCTCTTCCCGTTTCCTCAGGTTTCAAATATTGCCTGACTGCGGTGGATAGGTATACCAGGTGGCCAGAAGTAATTCCTCTTTCTGACATTACAGCCGAAACTGTTTCCCGAGCATTCCTGCTGAACTGGATCTCCCGCTACGGGTGCCCGAAGAAGATTGTCACAGATCAAGGCAGACAATTCGAATCCCGACTATTCCACAGCTTAGCCAAGCTGTGCGGCATTAAACTCGCGAGGACAACGGCCTATCACCCTTCGTGTAACGGTATGATTGAGCGCATGCATCGCACAATGAAAGCAGCTATCATGACACATGGCGGTAAGGACTGGATTTCTTCTTTACCCATAGTCCTCCTTGGACTCCGGACCGCCTGGAAGGAAGACCTACAATGTTCTTCGGCAGAGCTGGTATATGGAGAGCAGCTACGCGTTCCTGGTGAATTTTTCACAACTATGTCTACTCAGGTGGAGTATCCTGATTTTATTTCTCACTTGCGCCAGAAGATATCTCAGCTACGTCCCAGCCCAGCTGCTCATCACGGACAGTACAAGGTGTTTGTGCACAAGGACCTAGCCAGTACATCACATGTATTTTTAAGGCAAGATATATTACGTGGATCACTTGAACCACCCTATACAGGCCCTTATAAAGTCATTTCTAGAAGCGCAAAGACTATAGACATTGAAATTCGAGGGAAAGCTGTGAAAGTCTCTATAGACAGAGTCAAACCAGCTTACATCAGCCAGAACGACATAGAAACTGCAATAAATTCAAGTCCGCCATCTGACACTGCGCCGCAAACCCAAGTTCCTATGTTAAGCCCAGATACGAATAGTTTACGTACCACAAGATCGGGCCGGATAGTAAAACCTCCGGTTCGCTTCAATACTCCGTATTATTCGTAAGGGGGTCCTGTGGAGTCTGTCGCAAGCATCATCTAAAATAAATTTCATTCACAGATTCCTCATATTAATCAGCTACAACATTATGCAGCTCGACGCAAGGCCCTATTGTTCTCGGCCGCCGCGCGGGCGCGTATATCTACAGCGTTTCGGGACACGAGACCAGTGACGCTTATACCAGACGAACCTCGTCAGCATGCGCCGCGCGCCACACCTCATCACCTGGCTCACCGGCGTCGGAGCGCCATTCCTTCGGCTGCCCGGCTCGAGAACACTCGCCCGCTTAACTTTATTTTAATAACTTCTCTCGTCTGTTCATATTTCATTTTTTATTATATTACAAGTTTGCTTTTTATTAAACGCATGTATGAGCGTACTTACTGTAAAACTCAATAACTCTTTTCCTTCTACTTCACGCGGCGAGAAGCCACTTACCTACTCCCGAGGCAGTTATACATTGGCAACCATAAACCGGTTGCCATAACGCCATCTATCTATTTCTAATTTGATACTTGAGTTGACTTGTTTGACTTTGATTGCTCTGATATCTACCCCGGAATTACCCTAATAGAGTCCCATTTTACTCTTTTTGTACGGAATCCTAAAAACATGGCGCTACTTCTTATTTTCGAGAAGAACCTATAGTTTAAAGTAGTTTAAAGCCTCGCCGCCATCTTCATTTCATCTTTCCCCATTGTGTTCAACTCCTCCTTACCGCAATACTCGTTTACTGCAAAAATCCAGCTTCTGAGAGACTTGACAAAATTGGATTGTCGCTCGCGGACGGTTCACCTGCCTTCTTTCCTTTCGTTGAGGTATTACGATGGTAGATTAAAATACAACTGGCAGTTCAATGAACTGCGGGGACAGAATGTTTCTATATTTACATATTTACACAATGTAGGTACATAATAATATTAATATAGACAAAATATCCCTTTGCAAATCTTCGTATTACATTATAAATACGAGTAGATAGATGACTTTATTTGCAACTTCAGACACACACGTTCAAATTACAACAACAATACAAAACACTAGTAAAAAGAACAATGATAAAATACAGTTGACTAATGAAACAAATACTAAAATAATTAAAATCTAAGGTAAGATGTACCTACCTACACAGCACAAGACATTTCTAAGATTACCTGTCCAATCCAGATCTTGACTATTCCTCTCTCGCCATGTGGCTTAGGATTTGCACCACCCTAACTCTTCCCGTGTGTGTCGTAAGGGGCGACTAAGGGATATCCACCGGGGGGCGGGCAGCAGCGCCTTTTCCGAAATAGAACTACCACCGTACTGCGATCCCAGTGCCCAGTGTTAGGATTATGGGCATTACCCCCTATGAGATAAAAGTCAATAAGGCGATTATCAGCGAGCTGCCTAAGTCCAGTAGTAGACCATTATAGGTTGATGAGGTTGACGTAACGCTACGTTATTTTATTTCACTTCCTATACAAAATGTTTTCAATTCTTTATTACTGTAATTGTTAGTGCAAAAAGTGCAATATTTAAATTTCAAGTAATATACAACTTCATAGCCAGCTTCTCGAAGATCGACGAATATATAATTCAAAATCAAATACTTATTATATGCGATAGCGTGAATCAGTGAAAGGGTTTCAACTTTCGTAGTAGGAAACATTATACTCTTCTAAACCTGTTTCGCAAAATTGCCTTCGTCACGTCAAAAGAGCTCGTAATTCGGTTAGTTTCTCTACTAGCCGGAAAGCGCTCAAGTTTGATCGTTTGGAAAAGTTTAAAACTGAAACTTTACTGCATGACACGCTTTTGCAACATTCCTAAATAATAATGCGGTCGGAGTCCAGTTGGATATGAAGTGCTGGTGACTTTAAGTCGCGACAAAGAGCCTTGAAGGAACCTTTAACCTCAAGATCTGTCTATTTATTTGGTTATTAATATGTACACCAACAGTAAACATAATAATTATGCTTATTACATTAATAAATTTTGACATGAGACAGGTTTTAATATAATCTTCTTTAGAATTTTATAATCTTCAAACTTCTATAAGTATAAATGGGTTAGGAGCTTTACGACTACATCTCTATTTGACTAGGCAGCGGATGTGACTAGATCGCTTTGGGACTAAATCGCGATATGACCATATCGCGTTGGGGTTACATTGCTTTTGGACTACATCGCCAAAGGACAAGAAATCGTAATGACATAATCCTCGTTTGTTTTCTAAAGTACAACTATGGCGAAAATCAAAACATTCAAGTTTTTAAGTAGTTACATATATTGAGGTAAAATTGTGAGTTTGTGAGGTTGTAAGGTGTAATCTCTGGATGTGCTCTGGATGTACTGAACCGTTTTCGAAAATTCTTTAACCAATGTGAAAATGGAAAGCCATGTTATAATTTGAGAGTGTCTTCAGCAGCTTAACGGGTAGATTAATATATATTATATATTATTAGGTAGCTTAAGTTAAGCTACCTAATAATAATTATATAATATATATTAATCTACCCGTGCGTAGCCGGGGCGCCTATGCCTTATGATCATAGCCCTATGTTCATCAGGGATAATGGAGGAGAGGTCCAGTAGTTTTGGAGCCTATTCAGTACAAACAAATTTTTCCTCTTTCTATGTATATTAATATAGACGATGAAAATTTATTTTATTTACTCGCATGCGTACATTAAAAATGAGGAATTTATATGGCGTGATCAAACGTAACGGCTTCATGGGGTCTTTTCTTATCCCATTTAGTTTAATGTTACTTATTATATCTGTGCCCCAATTTATCACGTATACTGTTAAGCGTGATAATCTGAGGTGCGATGATGTTCTGCATCATAATCTAGGTCCTACGACATACCCAAGATATCACTCTGATTTTCATATTAAAACGAGTCAGCTAAAGTCGCTCGATTTAAAGTAGCGGTCGTGAAACCTGACACAACTTTGCAGTATGACTAGAACCCTGCATGTGGCTAACTTTATGAACACTAAAAGTGGATTAGCTCTCGCTGAAAGGATACTAATCTTATTTATAGAAGTTGTTCCGATTTGGTGCGCTTTTAGCGGTTTTGATGAATTTTCTTAAGGTTTATTGAATGAATTAGATTTATAAACAATGGTGGCATAGAGCTTAGGCAAGGATTTAAATTACTAAAACGGGACATAAATCATTATTTTTGTTAATTTAGATATAAGCTGTACCTACAACCAAAGGCCCTAGCACGACTTGTACGCGTTATCTTGCGAATACTTCCATCGCCATCGAGTTCTTCCCGTACATTAAGCGCCTTGTAGAAGAACTCGTAACGCGTTTAAACTTGCTGCTAAAACTGTAGCAGCAAGTTTCAACTCAAAACTGAGTTTCAGTGGTAGATTTGACACTACTTCTTCACCAGCATGAAAAAAACGTGTTAATAGAACTGTCAATGTTGTTGCATACTGTTTTGTGTTACCCGGAAACGAGTTTATTTGAACGCGTTTTAAGATACAAAATCAAATATCAAATATCCTAGGATCCTGCGTTTAAGGGTGAATTCCTCTCCAAGGCTTCAGGCATGTTAAGTCCCGACAAAACGTACCTATGTGACTTTAAGTTATTGTGCACTAGCTCTAATAACTATATCCTTTTCTCCATCCCTGGGTTGCCTGGAAGAAATCGCTCTCAGCGATAAGGCCGCCTATTGTACTGTTAGTTTTTAATTTTAGATATAAGGTTCATTTTTGTTATTTATTTAAGTGCAATAAAGTGTTATTATTATTATTATTATTATATTTAAGTAGAGAACAGATTACTACTCTTGAACAACCTATTTCGTTAAATCTTATAAGAACACTATCCTGCAAAAATCAGGCTTTATGTTTTTTATCCGTCGATCTAGACCTACTTATATATAACCTGAGATAATAAATAATAAATAAATAAATAATGCTGGACAATTCACACAGCATTATCTAGCCCCAAGGTAAGCAGAGCTTGTGTTATGGGTACTAGATAACTGATATACGTAATATTATACATAACATAGATAGATATTTTTTATTATACATAGAAAACACCCAGACCAACGGAACAAATTTCTGCAGATCGTAGGTACACAAATTTGTTCCGAGGCGGGGATCGAACCCGCAACCTCTTGCGTCGCAGGCAGACTCTCGCCCGCTGCGCCACTGAGGTCGTCAATGAGATGTTTTACTGCTTCTATTGCGGGTCCATAATAATATCTCATGTGGTCAGCCCTCGATCCGAATGGGCTTCTAGTTCCTACAGACGCGGATGCAATGGAAGTTCCATAAAGCTGTCTATTTCATAAAATATTGTTATGGGAACGACAATGTTACAAACGCGCAGCTTATACAGAGTTTATGAAAGCTAGTTCACTATAGAAAATAATCATCATCATCAGCACAAGCTTGGTGTGATGATGATGGTAGCCAATTTCCCTCCATACTCCTAGCCAATTTTCATCTAGAAATTCGGAAAAGGCGGCCAGTCTCAACGAAGACTAGCATTGGCTAATCTTCTGTAGTAAAATGCACAAGTGTGTGCTCAAACGATGTTTATAGTGACCTCCTTATTCCTTAGATCTCATAATCCGATGGCTGAAGACCGACACGACTACGGAGAGGTCAAGTGCAGGACCATATGTTTACGTACTTACCGAGGCACTGTTGTATTAGAAGCTAGGTATGTGTGTATACTCTTGAAAGCAGAGTAGGGTGACGCACTTCTTATGAAATATTAAACAAATAAAATAATTTCACTCTAATGATATCTTCATAAGAAGATTATGGTTTATTTCCAATTCTACAGAATCTCAAAACTATAGATTTCTAATATTTCAGATTCCCTTGTGTACAGATTCTCGTATCTACCTTCAGATTTCCATGTCCACAGAATCCCTGGGTTGCCTGGGAGAAATCGCTCTCAGCCATAAGGCCTATTGTACTGATCATTTTAAAATTTAGATATAAGTTTTATTTTTGTTATTTTTTAAGTGCAATAAAGTATTCATTCATTCATTCATTCCCATGTCTACAGTTTCCTATTTCTACAGTGTCCCATTTCTACTTATTCCAATAAAGTGAAAGTGATCTATCTCTTGTGTTATAAATTTGCCCGGAAGTTTTACGCTGTGCTTGGACCATAAAAGTAGCCTATTTAAATATTGTCCCAATTCAACACGGGATAAATTTAGATACATTACGATGTATTCTGTCGGCGAGAATGTATGAGGTTACACTTGGGAATTTTATTATGGGGCACAGTCAGCAAAAGGTATTAGGTAAGAAGGTTCTCGTTGCAGGCAAATTTTAAATTTGCGATAAAACTAAATGTCGAAAAAATATTGAATTGTGTCTTTAATATGTGTTTTTTTCATCTTGCTGCACCCTAAAAACCGTAGAAAACCTTAATTTTTCTTTATTAGTGAGGAATGCAGCACTAAAATTCGAAATACAAATGCTTTATTTCTTTTAGATCTTACAGGACTCTAGGACACGTCGTCACAAAAATCAGATTACTTATGTAAAACCAGGAAATAAAGTGATCTCTTTGATTTTTTTGTCCAATCTTTTAAAGGTAAAGTAAAGAAGCAAACAAGAAACCTTTACCTGTTTATAATGTTTTCAAGTTGGATCAAAACTCGTCCCAAGCTTTTTTAG
The DNA here is from genome assembly GCA_946478455.1 of Eupithecia vulgata. Lineage (NCBI taxonomy): Eukaryota > Metazoa > Arthropoda > Insecta > Lepidoptera > Geometridae > Eupithecia > Eupithecia vulgata. The sequence continues at coordinate 12,278,559 of OX297867.1, forward strand.
CATCTAAATAATCAGAGATACATATTTTATAGTAAGCCGTTTTACAAAGGATCTGCTTGACAATTTTTTGGGAAGTAAAGTATTAAAAAAAAAAAGGAGATGCCCTCTTTGAAGATTGGGTGTTGGTACCCATAGTTGAGTTTAATTCCTTCATTGTACCTACAATGAAGTTGATTAACTGTTGAAGCTTGGCTTTTAGCCATTTTGTCACTGTAAAATATATCTAAAGTTTACGAGTCGAAGCTTATATTATATTGCTTTCATTTTTGTGATGTTTAGTAGCAGTGAAGGATATATTTGCTTATATCCTTTATGCTTACAATACCATACCCTCAGATTACTCTAAGCTGGCGCGCAGCTCATAATACTCAGCCATTAGTAGCTATAGCTATATAACAATAATATTATATCAAATAACGGTCATGTCTGACGGTCTAATTGGGGGAATAGCTGTGTTTCAGCATGTTTATGCTGGATGAGCTGCTTGTTAACCCGTCTCAGACACAGGGGAGTATCTTTATATTATTATAGTCTACAATTTCGTGTTAATAAATAAATTATGCTAAAAATCAACACAGCATCATCTAGCCCAATGCTAAATGCTTGTGTATCAGTCATCTAGCACCTACCTATAGTAGGTGCTAGATGACTGATACTTAATATATACAAAGATATCTTTTATTAAATATAGAAAACTCCCAGAACGCCCTGAACATTATGCAGATCGTAAGTTTTTTTGGTTTTTGAATATTTGTTGAATATAATAATAATTCTGCGTTAAGCATGGTAGAGATATAATAGGTAATATTTTTTGTTATAGTACATGTAGTGCGTAAGCTCTCACATTCGGGATAATTTGGAAATGCATTACGTTCTGACATTTTTGCCGCGAGTTAGTTAGTTGCTGTAGTTTGAGATATTTCTTTAATTTTTTCGAATTTTGTCTACACCAGAGACAATATTAGCGGTCTCACCGAAATTATAAATTAGAACTTCGTTTAGTCAGAATCCACCTCTGTGATATCCAAAATAGCTGCTCCATGCAGTCTCGTCATTAGGCAAGCGATAAACGGCCGTATAATCAACCTAATTAAGTAGTATATGCTCTGCTGCCGTGCTGTTTGGTGAAATTGAGCACGATGCATTGCTTGCCGTGGTCAATAAACAGAGGCTCTAGTATAAAATTTTGCATAGTTTTAAAAAACTATAATAGTTTACGTTTCCTTCCCTTAATTTAGTTAGCTCCTTATAGCGCCCCGACCCCATGTACTGAGAGGGATATTTTTTTAGAATGACGCAATCCAATAATTTCATAAAAACTCGATTATAAGGATTTTTGGTATAGTGCTGTCTCGCACTCTGGGTATCTCTAAGAAATGAAATAAGTTCCGATACAATAAAGTGCCGAAGTCGATTTTTTTTTTAAATTTATTTAAACTCGATTTATAGTTTTCGAATGATTTTGAGTGACTTGTTGCATTTGGACAGGACAAGAAGATAGTGGCTGTAACTGTCTCGACAACTTTTACGTTAAAGTACCTATTTTGCTAACTCGTACTAGATGTACCTACCTACTGCTTGCTATCCACACTAGGATGGTTTGGCAAACCTGCCTTGAGCTTGTTGTACAATTATTGATGGATATATGAGTTTGATTCTATACATAAAAAAAATATAGGAATAATTTTCTGATTACGAATTAAAAATGATTAGCTAAATTTAAAATGGAAGTTTTTACTTATGAATAGATAAAAACAGAGTACAAGGGACTCTGCCATTTTTATACCTACTTCCCCCTTCACGTTGTCAAGTCCCTCCGTCGTCCAGGCGTATTGCCAGAGTTGCTACTGTAAAATATTGCTTACGTTTAATAGTACCTACTGCTAAAATACTTAACTATAAAGTTTTTTCTATAATGAAAACCTTTTTTTTAATCTTTATTTAGCGTTGGGTGAGCTTTGTCTGAAAGCTGAAAATGAAAGTTGAAAAAGAAAAATGAAAGTTATATGAAAAATGAAAAAAAATGAAAAATGAAAGTTTTGCACCTGACACATTGTGTGCGCGATTTACGGTCCTTGGACCTTGGACAGAAACTTTTAGATTTAGGATTTTCGGTAGTTACCGCAGCTAATGATCGTTTTTTCCCCAATATATCTCCAATACTTATTTGTAGGGACGTTGGCAACCGCTGGGGTAAACGTGTTCTTGAGTGGAGACCGCGACTCGGAAAACGTAGTGTAGGACGAACTCCGACCAGATGGGATGACGATTTGCGAAAGACTGCTGGCAGATGCTGGATGCGGCAAGCTGAGGACAGGGCGCTATGGCGCTCATTAGGGGAGGCCTATGTCCAGCAGTGGACTGGTATAGGCTGATGATGATGGCAAAGTGCGGTATTGAAATCTATTTTTCAAGTGAGGCTTGATGAGATCAAATGCGAGTGTCTTCAGATAGGTGCGCCTATTTTTAAAATTTTGATTGTTACTGCAAGTTGATGAATTCAGCAATATCATAGAATTAATCCCGACATTATTTAATATTCCATAGAGGACACAAAGGCTCCAACGGCGAGTTTTGCGTGTCACGCTGTACGTGTGACAAAGTTGGTCGAAGGAGTCAACTCCCCCCTTTCTTTTCATTAGGTATAGAATGATATTATTTCGGGCAAATTAACAGCTTTGTCTGCGTCTGCTTTATAGTGCATGGAGGAAAGCATAAGGACGTCATGACTATTAGCTATTCTTATATCCTCCGTCAAGCGAAAATCTTCAATGATTTCATCTGTTTCATTTTCTGACTCCTCGCCTAGAACAAGATCTTCTTCATCTGCCGACTCCAAAAGAATATTTACAATGTCGTTTTCCATCAAATTGCGTTTTGTTTTCATCTGAAAAGAAAGAAAATGAAGCAAGAAGCACGAAACACAAACACCAAGAAGTACAATTTTGTAAAACCATTTATATCTGTTAATAAAAATCTACAATCAACATTTTGAGTCCGTACATTATACATGTGAACATATCATATCAATCACACATCAAAATGTCAATATATAACACGAACAGCATAAAAAAACGAAAAACATGATCATATTAACATAATTAAATACTTACGTTGAAAGTACCCTGGGGTGCTGGTGTACCCCACACCGTATCGCATCCACTGGCTAGCTGGACTAGCATCCGACTGAGGTATAATGCGCGTCCCCCCACCCCGCGTAAATACACGAATGTTTTTAGTAATTAACTACGAAAGGAGAAAAATATTCGATTGCGAAAACAGAAAAGAATTTCTTGTTTGACAGTTAATTACGAAACAGTGAAAAATAATTCTTTTTTCACAGTCAATTGTGAAACTACAATTGCGAAAACGGACTAAACGGAACGCGCGATGCAAACCGTCAAATAGTAAAAAAGTTATGGACAATTTTATTTTAATTTTTTTCATTTGTACCCCAGGGTACGGTTCTAGGGTCAAATCTGCATCCAATAATTATGGTAGGTAAGGACCCAGTTTGAGTTTTTAAAATGAAATCGATTCTATTTCTGAAGAAACGTAAATAATCACAAAGCTTATTGTGATGTGATTAATACAAAATTTCCTACCCAAAGCAAAACATGAAAGGGCCCTCCATCACGAAATTAATTCAATTCAAATGGGAAACGTAATAAAATACCCTAATGTATTTTATTTATTTTACCTTTTGCCTTCAAGATGTAGATGGGTAATTTATCGAGGTTCGTCGTTTGACCCAAGCTTTATGAAAGTTGAATGTTTATGTAAGCATTTACAAGTCTCCCCCAAATTTTAGGCATTACAACAATAAGAATAAGAATCGTTTATTGTAAAATTGTGTGAATCATATTAAATAAATAAATAATGCTGGACAATTCACACAGCATTATCTAGCCCCAAGGTAAGCAGAGCTTGTGTTATGGGTACTAGATAACTGATATACGTAATATTATACATTACATAGATAGATATTTTTTTTATTATACATAGAAAACACCCAGACCAACGGAACAAATTTATGCAGATCGTACACAAATTTGTTCCGAGGCGGGGATCGAACCCGCAACCTCTTGCGTCGCAGGCAGACTCTCGCCCGCTGCGCCACTGAGGTCGTCGTATATTAGGTACATGAAGGTCTTATAACGAAATTATAGTAAATATGTATCAACAACTTTATCCTATTCGGACATACAATATTTTAAAAATAACGCCTACCATAAATGGTATGGTAATTATTAAAATAATAATAATAAAATAATAATAAAAGTATTTATTTCCAAAAATGGTTTCAACAGGTTAACAGAGTACTTAAAACTAATTAGGTTATCTCTTAATGTATAAATTTAAATTTATCTATAGTACTCTACCCTAAAACCTAAGTGCTGAAAATGCATCGACTCCTCGCTCTAACTAAGTAAAACTTGTGTTTAGACGCGAGGGCTACTCTGCCTCACAGACACAAAGAGTGCGGCTGAAGTAGGTACATGGTATAGTTGGTACATAGACTGATGAGTTGAACAGATTGGGGGAGAGCAAGACTTCTTGCCGTAATGCAGTAGGTACATAACTAGTACGGAAAACAGTCACTTGACCACGAGTAACAATATCTAGATTTACACCTAGATAATACTACTAAGTAATCATTACTCACCTTGTTATCAGTACCTTTTACTTATGAATAAATTTTACTTTACTTTACTACTATGGCTCGTTGAGAAGGCGTACTATAAGGTCGAAGATTTTCTCGACAAACATGTGTGATGACATTATATTAGTATTTAATTTATTTATTACATATTGTATTAATAGTAAAAAAAATATATTCTCTATTGAATTGTTTTATTATTTTTTACTTTACACATTGACAATTTATAATTATTTTACTGTGTAATTTTTTTTAATAATTTGTTATTAAGTACCAAACCAATTTTAATAAGATAATTTGACTTGTAAATATGATTTTACCAATAAAATGACTACCTATCTGACTACCTGACTATAATACTTATTTTTATGTTTCTTAGTAATTACTATAATGTTAAACGTAATTTGTATTTTTTATCGACTTCAAGGACATATTCGTTGGGTAGACCGTCAGGCTGTTACTTGGATTCTTCTTTATCTGATCCCGCTCTTCATCACCGAAGAAACAGGCAGGGTAGCCCGCATCGGACCCTGTTTCCCCACCGGACAATCCACCTGCTCCCGCACTCGCCCGGACATTATCACAATCACTCAAACAACAATATCATAAATCCCTGTTACACCACCGAAGGCTATCACGCCGATTAAGTTCCAGGTAGATGTGAATTGGGCGAATTTGGGTTATTTTAAAACAATTTTTCTCCGTTATCTTTATTGTAAAAGCTTTGAAAAAAATACATAATAATTCAATCCCCGTGATAATAATACCTTCGATTCGAAAATTAAAAAAAAACTATTTTAAATATTAGAAATAATTGTGCAAAGTACAATCTGTTTTTTTAGTTTTTTCAATTTTTCTTGAGGATAATTAAAATTAAAGTTATCAAAATAGAAACGATAATTTGTAATTGGTTGGTCTCATTGCGTAAAGCAATCACTCCTAGACAACCTTGAGATGGAAGGAATTCTTACAAAGATTTCACGAAAACCAGAGCGTACGTAATAGGTACCACACTAATATTAAAATGCGAAAGTTTTGATGTTTGGATGTAAGTTACTGCTTCACGACAAAACTACTGAGCGGTTAAGGCTGAAATATTAAATACAGACAGTGATGCAGCCGATGCAGGTACTATACATATACACTACAAAAAATTGAAGTGGACAAAATCAATAACATCTTTGGAAGGGTTCCTAAAAATAAAAATATCTAAAATATCACTTTATTTCCGTATCACTATTTTATATAAAAATTTGACCTTCTCTAATTGTACATTCTTGTATTAATTATGAAAATTAAAAAAAAATTGAGTGATTGCCATAAACGTTTCTATAGAAACAACGCGTACAAAGCCGCGGGCCAAAACTAGTTACGGAATAATTTGTAAGGGACTGAATAATTGTTTGCAAAACCAACAACTTTGCAACACACGTTATGTAATATTCCCAAACATAGCAAGCATATTGGCGTGTTGCTTGTTCCACATCCCGGCTCTTACCAGACAGATGGTACTTTGAGAACCACGTAGGACATCTACGTACAACAATTGAATACAAAGTTACAAGCACGTTGCGTACAGTCGGGTAAGTAAACAGCAGGCTTACTGTTGACCACATGAGGCTCAGAATAAATAACAGTATACCTACTTATAGTTAGAACACTACACGATGGTAATCAAAATGTTTTTATTTTTGGCGACGAGCAAAACTAGGTATATATGACTGCACATGCATACCTATGCCTTCGCTCAGTGCGTTGAAGCATAGAAAAATACCAAGAAAAAAACCGCAGGTATTACCTAAGTCGTCTCTATAGATGGAACAAGGCCGATGCTGATTCATTTTTACTAAAAGTGAATTATATTTAGCTTATTGAAACCAAAGTGCTTTATTTCCTTTAAACCTCACAGGATCCTTCGACACGTCAGAAATTTCATGTCTGTTTGTGATGGAGAAGGATACAGTTTGATACTGTCACGGGACAGATCTGGTCTCATTGTTTGTGTATTCCGATAGCAGTTTTATTATTGAACGAAGTGAACGAAGCGAACAAAGTTCTCAGTCACAGCATGGGTGATTTGGGAGTATGGTGGAATAGTCACTTAAAGCATAACTGTCCAAACATTGATCCAATTTTCTTGAAATCCGGTGTACTGATGAGATGTACAAATGTCGATGACAATCTGGTTTTGATATTCAGTTGGTCGAGAATGGATCTGTCTCCAACGCCACATTTCAAAAGCCTCGATCTTCTTTCAGTCAGCTGCACGAATTGACCACGAATCAGAGTCATCTTAATTTATAAAGGAACAAGCGATTTTCTGGGGATATCGCCCAGCCCAAACCGCTGAAGTTAGAAAGCTGAAATTTGGAGGGTAGCTACCTCTTAATACACAAGCTCCCGATAAGAAAGGATTTTAGGAAATGTCATTAAGGGGGTTAAAAGGGGGGTAGAAGTTTTTTTTGTTCTTTTTGTAACGCTTTAACCGGTGGCAAGATTTCCGTGAAACTTAAAAAGAATACCAAAAATACATATTGAACACATGTTTCAGGATATTTCAAAATATTCATGAAAATTAGGTAAATGGCTTTATTAAAGTTTGAAATTCGTACTTTGGCTTCTAATTAGTAGGATTAGATTGAAGAGCAATAGGTACATATCGTATCTTCTACGCGAGCGAAGCTGCGGGCGGAAAGCTGGTATAGAAATATTGAGAACACCCAAGAAAGCACTATCATTATTATTATTTAATCATCTTCATTTATGCAAAGCATGTATAAAGCTGACAGTACACGTGTCACTAATTTACGGTTCAAGTGCCGTGTACACACAAACGGAACTTCTGACTCCGAGATCTGTGGGATAACTTTCACATTAATTAAACTCAACTTCGCTATCGTGTATGTAGGTTGTTCGAACCAATGTTTAGATGAGACTGGCTTTGGGTCATATAAATAGGTTAACTATGCAGGGTTATTGGTAAATTAGTAACACTACGGGAACTTCAGGTTCTGTCCATAATCACGAAAACGTTCTTAAAGAAGCCAGGTCTTACGAGTAATTCTTTAGAAAAATATAAATCACCTGTGATACAAAAAGGAAAAATACCTTTGTCTGAAACCCTACGAGTTACTAAAGACCAATATTCTACTCCCATACCCACTGTTCATTTAGAGCAGAGCTGTTTTCAGCTAAGTTTCAAATAAAACCTCTCTAACGAACGATTATTGAATCAAGGGAGGTACCTATTACCAATAATATACCAATACCAAGTATAAGAATTAAGACCGAAGAAGAGAAGAATTAGGCAGAACCTGCAGTTTACGTAGTGTTACTAATTTACAAATAACCCAGTATAGTGTATGTCTTTAACTGTATGTATGTCTACTAGGCACATTGACGTGATGGGAATGGTACAACAAAATAGACAAGAGAAACGCATAACGCGTTCTTACCTCGTGAATGCTCTGCAAGTTATTGCTTTGCTATATATTTTAATATTAAAAAAATTTAGGTAACTTCTTCTTTCTGGATCGGTTTTCTATTCTTGTCGGTTTCGAACAAACCACCAAGAACGAACCCAGAAAGAAGAACACAAGCGACGGTGGCGGATAGAAAAGTGCATAGGAAGATCCTAGGTCCAGTCCGACGAGAAGACGGATCCTGGAAGGTGCGGAAGAACCGAGAAATCGCTGAACTAGTGGCCGAGCCCAACATCATAGGTGAAATAAAATCACACAGGCTGCGCTGGTTTGGTCACGTGCTACGGATGGAGGAAGATCGGGCTGTAAAACGGGCTTTCCTTGGAGCGCCGATTGGCCGACGACCAGTCGGTCGGCCCAGATACAGGTGGAAGGACGAAGTAGAGAAGGACCTTCGCTCACTTCAAGTCTTCGCACCGGACTGGATGGAGGCGGCGCTGGACAGAAGCCGGTGGCGATCTATTGTGTCGGAGGCCAAGACCCACTTCGGGGTCGATGCGCTAGGATAGTAAGTAAGTAAGGTAACTTCTGCCTGTTTACCTTTTCACGCCTAAACGGTTGATTTGAACTCAATGAAATTTGGCAGGGAGGTAGATGGTATCCCGGGGACAGACATAGGCTAATTTTTATTCCGGAAAAGAGCGCGCGAAGTCATGGGAAGCACCTAGTATTATTATATGTATTCAATTGAGAGTGTCATGACATGTACCAGATATATTATATTGAATTCCTTGAGCTGGTGAGTATCTGGCGCAGCGTCTCAGCAGCAATGCTGGTACGCTGCACCAGATGCAGATACAATGCAGCCAGCGTCATGGGACGCTTCCGACTGGTATTGATATGGGCCAGTTGAGCTACCTATCTGTAGGTAGATTGTTTGCAGCAGTCTGCAGTTAGCTCCATTGTTTCCATTATTTTATTGTCATTTTCTTTAATTTATTAATATTCGTATAAAATATTAAATACTCAAAGGTCTTGACATGGTTTTTTTCGATCTTTCGATCTATGTCAGCGGCGTTGGCGGGTAAAGTGATAGAATTCATTTATTATAAGGAATCTGTTTGGATTCCTGATTAGATATAATATTAATAATAAAAATAATAATAGTAATCGATTTTACTATTAAAATGTTGTGATAGAGAGGTAGGTTCACTTTATATCTCTATAACTCTCTCTTTGTACTTACATCTTTTAATTTTATAAAATAAAAGAAACGTGATTGAAAACAGTTTTTTTTTATTTTATTCACGTGTCTTTTTTAGGGTTTCAAACATCGGTTTTGAAACCCTTATGGTCTCGCTCTGTCCGTCCCCGCTCTTTCTTGAATATCTCAGTAACTACTGCAGCTATTAACTTGAAATTTGAAATAATGATACATTTCGTGCGTTCAGACGCATAGTACCAGAAATGCAAATTACCTTATACGCGGATGGCCAGAAATGGATTTCGCAAATTACCAGATACGCAAATTACCAGATACGCATACGACCAGGTTTTGTTTCGCAAATTACCAGATACGCATACGACCAGATTTTGTTTCGCAAATTACCAGATACGCATAATGACCAGATTTTGTTTCGCAAATTACCAGATACCTATTACCAGACCTGGGAATATAGGGGGCAAGGGCTTGACAGATACTAGAAGTTGACTAATTTTTTTTATCGACATTTATGGATATCGATATATTTGTTTTCGATTATTTCATCCAATTTTTTCCAGGTTGAATCGATCCTTGCCAAAACTGATAAGATTGCTAACAAAAAACAATACACATTTATTTATATTTATAAGAAAGTTCCTGACAGTAAGTGTTACACCTCCGACGGATAGACGTATCTGTCAGTTAAATGTAATGCTGTCTCCTTATTTGAACATATGACAGAAAAGGATCTCGTTAATTTTAACTGGCGGTTAGTGTTTATTCGGACACTATGAGACAGACCCTAATACTAAAGAAATTCTTTAAAACAAATTAGACAAGACAAGTCTATCTATATACAAACTCTCTACTAGCCTTTCTAATTTGCAAAAAAAAAATATTTTCTTGGTGCCAAAAATATCGATATGCATAAATGTCGATAAAAACTTTCGTCAACCTCTAACATTTGTCAGGCGTTTGCCCCCTATATTCCTAGGTTTGCCTATTACGCATGTCTTAAATACCGGTATCCCGATATACCGGTATATTGGACCGATTTTTACGATAACTAAAGGTAATTGAACATTAGTATAACGTTTTTTTTATTATATACTATAAAAAAGTAAGCAGTAAAAGGGTAAAACACTTGTGGTGGCTAGTTAAGAATTTGCTGGCATTTGTCTAGAATGTCCTATTTCGGTACGTAATATTCAAAATTTGATAGTTATTAAGATGCTAGTGCTAGACGAAATAAAAACAACATGTGATGTTAAGTATTACTACTTTATAGTCTATAAAAATTAGAATCATAAAATATTTTTCGATATTCCACTTAAATTATGTATGCACACTCTGCTTGCGTAAATCTAAAAGAAAATATAAATGTGGCAGTTTTTTTAACTAAGCTTTTTACTTCTTCTTCTTCCCACTACTCAAGAGCTTTAAATTATTAGTTTTCTAAGAAATGAATGGAATGAGCTGGAACGGAATTCAGGTAATTTACGTATAAAATTCTGGTCCTTCACGTATAAGGTAATTTGCGTATCAGGTATTTTGCGTAATTTTAGCATCCTGGCCATTTGCGTGATGGAATTCAGGTAATTTACGTAGAAGGTAAATTACGTAAAAAAATCTAGTCCTGGTAATTTGCGTTTCTGGTACTATGCGTCTGAACGATTTCGTGCGCCATTACTGATTTTAAGAAAAAAATATATAAATAAATGAAAAATGAAAAAGAATATTTTCAGTACAAATTTTGATGTTGAAATTTCAAAAGAGACCTAGGAAGGCAAATGGGGTATCAAATGAAAGGTATCGTTTTGTACATTTCAAAACACTTTTTGAAATTTCTGTAAATTTCATACTTTTTGAAATATTTCAAAAACAATCGAAAAATTTACCATACCCCCCCCCCTATCTCCGAAGATTGCAGACCGATCCACGTACAATGTATTAGGCGTTTGTAGATATAGATCTATATTTTACAGGAAAAATATAGAGAAGTCTGTAATAATAATATTTTTTGAAAAATGGTAAAAAAGGGGGGGAATTTTTTTTCAAAAGGGGGGGTACCTACCTATGTGGGGTATCAAATGAAAGGTATCGTTTTGACCATATCAAAACACTTTTTGAAATTTCTGTAAGTTTCATACTTTTTGAAATATTTCAAAAAAAGACGAAAAATTGACCATTCCCCCCCCCCCCCCCTAGCTCCGAAGATTGCAGACCGATCCATGTACAATGTATTAGGCGTTTGTAGATATCAATCTATATTTTACAGGAAAAATATAGAGAAGTCTGTAATAATAATAGTTTTTGAAAAATGGTCAAAAAGGGGGGGAATTTTTTTTCAAAAGGAGGGGTAATTACCTATGTGGGGTATCAAATGAAAGGTATCGTTTTGACCATTTCAAAACACTTTTTGAAATTTCTGTAAGTTTCATACTTTTTGAAATATTTCAAAAATAGTTGAAAAATTGACCTTTCCCCCCCCCTATCTCCGAAGATTGCAGACCGATCCACGTACAATGTATTAGGCGTTTGTAGATATCAATCTATATTTTACAGGAAAAATATAGAGAAGTCTGTAATAATAATAGTTTTTGAAAAATGGTCAAAAAGGGGGGGAATTTTTTTTCAAAAGGGAGGGTACCTACCTATGTGGGGTATCAAATGAAAGGTATCGTTTTGACCATTTTAAAACACTTTTTGAAATTTCTGTAAGTTTCATACTTTTTGAAATATTTCAAAAAAAGACGGAAAATTGACCATTCCCCCCCCCCCTAGCTCCGAAGATTGATGACCGATCCATGTACAATGTATTAGGCGTTTGTAGATATCAATCTATATTTTACAGGAAAAATATAGAGAAGTCTGTAATAATAATAGTTTTTGAAAAATGGACAAAAAAGGGGTTTTTTTTTCAAATGGGGTACCTACCCATGTGGGGTATCAAATGAAAGGTATCGTTTCGGCCTTTTTAAAACACTTTTTGAAATTTCTGTAAGTTTCATACTTTTTAAAATATTTCAGAAAATTGATTGTCCAAATAATTGGCAAATGTTTGAAACCCTCGGCGCGCGAGTTACACTCGCACTTGGCGAATCTTGTTTCTTAATTTCTCAGAGACTACGATGTGTACAAACCTGTTGTAATATCGTACTAAATCATAAATAAACGCAATAAATACCCGTGAATACTTGTAAAACAGATCCAGTGACTAAATTCTCCTATCTGGATATTCAAAGAACCACAACAGCTGAAAGCTCTCAAATAACAAGACAAGATGACTCCTGAAATTGCGGGTAGGAGAATTCTTATTTACCTGTGATGCCGGAGAGGTATCTGTTTTGCATTTTAGTAAACCGTTTTGATTGTAGTTTAACTTTGTAACATATTGAGTATGTATATACTCCAAACCATAAGACTATGTCGGCAGATGTCGGCACACAAAAGGGGTTTTGGTAACGCGCGTTTTAAAAACCATCTAACCAAAATCCCCTACATCCATACGCACCCAAACGCGCGATTCGATGTACCTAAGTCAAGATTAATGTGAAGTAATAATAATAATAATAATGCTGGACAATTCACACAGCATTATCTAGCCCCAAGCTAAGCAGAGCTTGTGTTATGGGTACTAGATAACTGATATACATAATATAATACAATACATAGATAGATATTTTTTATTATACAGTGTGGAAATTAAACTCAGGCCCTGGAGGGAAACTACTTAAAATCCTTAAGCTAGCTCATTTTACTTAAAGGAGACATTCCTTTATTTTTAAAAAGAAACAAATCTGCATTAAAATATTTTTTTAAACTCGCTTGCTTCGCCCGGGACTCGAACCAACTAAAATTTAAAAAAATAAACACTCTTTATTTTATTATACTAATCGGTAGTATTAATATTCAGGATAAAGTTTCTGTAACAAACATTTGGTCTTAAAAATAAAAATAATCGTTAAATCTAACATCAACTTTATTTTACTATCAATTTTGTAACACTTAAATTATTTAACTGATAAATTGTTCGAAATGAGCCCCGTCGTTCCGGCTACACAACATTAGTCGCCGTTGAAATTCATTTCTTGTAGCCTTCAGCAAAGTGTTGTGGTGTATGCCCCTGATAACATTTTCTACCGCAATCCTTAGCTCTTGAACGGTTTCATAGCAAGTTTCATAAACAACATTTTTTACATGACCCCATAAAAAGAAGTCCATGGGCGTCAGGTCTGGACTTCTTGCAGGCCATCTAATCGTGTTGTGTTGGAGAGATAACAGAACTGTTACGTGTCTTTTACTTGTTAAAAGTGAACAGTAACCAAATATTTTTTAGAGAAACTTTATCCTGAATATTAATACTACCGATTAGTATAATAAAATAAAGAGTGTTTATTTTTTTAAATTTTAGTTGGTTCGAGTCCCGGGCGAAGCAAGCGAGTTTAAAAAAATATTTTAATGCAGATTTGTTTCTTTTTAAAAATAAAGGAATGTCTCCTTTAAGTAAAATGAGCTAGCTTAAGGATTTTAAGTAGTTTCCCTCCAGGGCCTGAGTTTAATTTCCACACTGTATACAGTGTGGAAATTAAACTCAGGCCCTGGTTTAATTTCCAGTTTAATTTCCACACTGTATACAGTGTGGAAATTAAACTCAGGCCCTGGAGGGAAACTACTTAAAATCCTTAAGCTAGCTCATTTTACTTAAAGGAGACATTCCTTTATTTTTAAAAAGAAACAAATCTGCATTAAAATATTTTTTTAAACTCGCTTGCTTCGCCCGGGACTCGAACCAACTAAAATTTAAAAAAATAAACACTCTTTATTTTATTATACTAATCGGTAGTATTAATATTCAGGATAAAGTTTCTCTAAAAAATATTTGGTTACTGTTCACTTTTAACAAGTAAAAGACACGTAACAGTTCTGTTATCTCTCCAACACAACACGATTAGATGGCCTGCAAGAAGTCCAGACCTGACGCCCATGGACTTCTTTTTATGGGGTCATGTAAAAAATGTTGTTTATGAAACTTGCTATGAAACCGTTCAAGAGCTAAGGATTGCGGTAGAAAATGTTATCAGGGGCATACACCACAACACTTTGCTGAAGGCTACAAGAAATGAATTTCAACGGCGACTAATGTTGTGTAGCCGGAACGACGGGGCTCATTTCGAACAATTTATCAGTTAAATAATTTAAGTGTTACAAAATTGATAGTAAAATAAAGTTGATGTTAGATTTAACGATTATTTTTATTTTTAAGACCAAATGTTTGTTACAGAAACTTTATCCTGAATATTAATACTACCGATTAGTATAATAAAATAAAGAGTGTTTATTTTTTTAAATTTTAGTTGGTTCGAGTCCCGGGCGAAGCAAGCGAGTTTAAAAAAATATTTTAATGCAGATTTGTTTCTTTTTAAAAATAAAGGAATGTCTCCTTTAAGTAAAATGAGCTAGCTTAAGGATTTTAAGTAGTTTCCCTCCAGGGCCTGAGTTTAATTTCCACACTGTATATAGAAACCGACCAGAACACCCTGAACAAATGTCTGCAGATTGTACACACATTTGTCCCGAGGCGGGAATCGAACCCGCAACCTTCTGCGTCGCAGGCAGACCTTCGCTCACCGCACCACATCGGTCGTCAGTTAAAAAAAACTATAACTATAAGCAAAATAAAACTATTAAAGAGGACTTAAAAAAGTTTAAATAATAAGTATCACAAACTGTACTATGGATTTTTGAAGGTTCCTTTTTCAACGCTTTTCAGTAATAAAATAAAATAGGTGGCGGCGCTACTTTCACGCATACCACCGCCTTAAGCATGCAAATATGACTGAGCTTTCAGCTTTCATAGCTTTCAAGCTTTCATAATACGGGACTTAGTTTAATTTGTGGCTACTGATCAATAAAGTGGTGGTAGGTAACATTTTGTTGAGCTAAGTAACCTTAGGTAAGGTTAAGGTTATTTAGCTCAACAAAATGTTCGCACCCACTCCGGCTCATTACAAAGTTACCTAACTAAACAGAATCTACTTGTAAGTGAATCTATTTAGCAAGGTAAGACTTTGTAACCAACTTGTATAAACTATTCTTAGACTAAGGCCGGATTCCCACTTTTTAAATAACATCTGAAGTCTGGCAAAATTAAATAAAAGAATAAGCATATATTTATTCGCAGTTTAGATACAATCTTGTTTGTTACATTACTAAGAAAAAAATAAAATAACAAGTAGGAACTTATCTTAAGAACTTTTAACGACTATACACTTCTCAGTAGTACAATAATTAAACTTAAAAGCTACAAAATGGCGTCCGACTCAGCATCTGTTCTAATAGCCGCAGGCTACCACAACGCTGGTCTTTCGTCAAATTATTTGAAAAGGTTAATTCAATAAACTCAACTATTAATTTCTATAACATACTATTACTTACTTTTAGCAAAACTATGCATAATAATGACGACCTCTGTGGTGTGGGCGAAGGTCCGCCTGCGACGCAAGAGATTGCGGGTTCGATTCCCGCTTTGGGACAAATATGTGTACGATCTGCAGGTATTTGTTCCGGTCTGGTCGTTTTCTATGTATAATAAAAAATATCTATATTTTGTAATCTATTGTATTATGCATTATCAGTTATCTAGTACCCATAATACAAGCTCTGCTTAGCTTGAAACTAGATAATGCTGTGTGAAATGTCCTGCATTATTTATTTATAATAATGTCTACGTTACCGAATTTCGACCACGGTGGCCTGTCACAACGGACACTAGAACTTCTCTCCGGTCTTTTGAGGGGCATGGAAGGGGGCCTCGAGGCTTGGCCTCTTTACCCTGGCTGCAACTCGAGGGGGTCCCCTTCGGTCCTTGGGTTGAAACAATGCTCTTTTTGTCTGTTTTTCTATTATTTATTTTTGTTGAGGCTGATTCTCATAATCTGATGGGACAGCAATCAGACACGACCACGGAGAAGTCAGGCGCAAGAACAACGGTTTTATAAAAGTAATATTATCATAACTAATACCTATCATTGAATTGGGGTTAAAGGAGATGTGTATGTCATCTGTATTATTATGTCTTCGTACAGGACCTCCGTGGCGCGGTAGGCTAAGGTGCGGGTTCGAGTCCCGCCTCGGGACAAATGTTTGTACGATCTGCAGACATTTTTGTTCAGGGTGATCTGGTCGTTTTCTATACGTAGTAAAAAATATCAAATATCAATAACGTTTATTTCGTTAAGCTTACAAAATAAGCACTTAGACAAGTCAAATTTTATACTATAAACATGTTTATAATATATATAGTAATTATTATCAAATAAGAAATAAGGTGTTATTGATTTTATCCATTTCAATTTTTTGTCCACTAGTGGAAGAAGTGGAAAATAAACCACTAGTAAGTGTATATATGACTTACAAACTAATACTATCTATGTATATATTATAATATAATTATGTATATCAGTTATCTTATCTAGTACCTAGCGTGATACATGCTGTGTGAATTGTCCAGCATTATTTATTTTATTTATTTATTAATTTCTAAAGATAGTTGTAATTATTTTTTATTGACATGGTTTTTATATCAATATTAATTAATCGCTATTCAATAAATAAACTAAAATAAAAAAAAATTCTGAAGATGATCTCACTTTGGGGCGAGATAATTTGTTATGATGAAATGTCTGATTATCAACTATTCAATGCACAGATAGTCTATTTCCATCCAGTGTTTAAGACAAAAAGTCTAAAAATGTCCCGTCTATGTTTTACGAGTCATTGCAAACGTCAGCCTGCTAGGGACGGACCATAACAGCTATCAGTGACAAAATAATGCTTTCTGGGCAGTTTCGAATCAAATGGGGCATCCCTGTTCGTGATTATTTCTGCCCAGTGGCAGTGGGAGCAGACCCTAACCGCTACAACACTCGTCACGTACGCTGAGGTTGCGGGTACCCACTCCACTGAAGATGAAACCGCTACTTTATGGACCTTTGTACATCTCGAAACCTCTTCAAAACCGCTGTAAAATCTTAAAGTGTACAAGTAAGCCATGAGTTTATGAAGGCTAGCGTTTGTTAGAGGTTCGGCTTGCGTACATGTAGGTTACACTTCTAAGTCATTGTACCTACCTATTTAGGATATTATGATATCACACTAACATAATAAATGCTACTAATATAATGAAGGTATGAATGTTTGTTACGCGCCAGAACTAATGAACTAATGTTCTAAGCCGAGAAAAAACGACAGGTAAAGTTTTATCTCGTAAACCAGTTCCTAAAACCTAAACAATTTTTTTTAATTGTGAGTACTTTGTTTATAAGCCTCAAAACACCATTTTTGCTCTTGATTTTAACTTATCTGCCATAAATAAAGTTCTTTCACTCCAGAAGCTTTCAAATGACATTATATTACATGACTGTTAGACCAACTAGAAAATGGGGCCCAAAATACCTATAATTTTTTCAACCAGGATTGCAAATCAAAATACAGATTTAGATTCAATATCTTTATTTCTTTAGGGTTACAAAATAAGAACTAAGCCAAGCAAAATTTTATTTTATAAAGTATCATCAATACAAAACACATAAGGTGCTTATGAATACATTTTGATTTGACACATCTTTTCGATTCAATAGTTTACCAAAAACCTAAGCAGATAAAAATAGGTTTCAGCACACCTATTGATATGCTAGACAATAAACATTATCTTGTTTCGTCTCAAACCAACGCCATTGTCCCACATCATTCGTACCTTACAGCGCCTGAATTTTTAATTTTATGACCAACACAAGGTGCCCAAAGGATGAAAACCTTGTATTTTCTGTCTTATTGAAATGAAGTAAGGTTGATATTACCACCACGTAAGTTCACACTAATTTTTAATGAGGGAAACTTATAATGGAAGAGTACCCCATACCGTTAGTAGTGTATAGTAATTCTGTGTCTATAGTTATCTTTGCGTTTTAGGTTACTGTAGGTAGGTACCTCAAACGCTAATCGGATTGCTATTAGTTTGTAGTAGTGGAAATGTTTTGCAATAAAATGATTCACTCTACAAACTCCGAGTAACTCTGAGATTTTCCTGTTTAAGTATATGAACCTTATTTAGTATCGTTACCAAAGATGACTAGACTGTGATTAGTAGTAGGTAGTGTCGTTTTGCCCCTTGAGTAGAATTTTTACGTTACATTGCTGGAATCGAAAAATAATTTTTTAACTGATTCAGAAGTTGCAGTTAAACTTCGGAATAATAAAGGTATACTATTAGAAAAATGCTATTTCTTATTCGGAAAATATCTCCTGGTGTTTTTCATCGTTTCAAATCGACTCTGTGACAGCTGTTAAATCTTAAATCTAAATGCCCCCCTACTCTTCCAGTCAAAATTATCATCCTAAATTAGACAGACTATAGGAGATATCCGCCGGGGGGTGGGCAGCGGTGCATCCCGCAGACCAATTCTACTACCGAACTGGGATCCCCAACTCGCATGCCTGGCGTGGGGATTATGGGCATTACCCCCATCAGATAAAAGCCTATAAGGCGCTTATCAGGAAGAGGCCTGCGTCCAGCAGCAGACCAATAAAATAGGCATTAAGGTTGGGCTTGAGGAGATCTTAATATATATCATTTTAATATCGAGCCGGAACCGAAATACTTCAAGCGGTATAAAGATGGTAAGGTAAGGCAAGTACGGTAAATTAGGTACCTATCTAGGCGCTTTAAATGTTTAACTGTATTCTTTACACAAATATAAGCAGCTAAAATGCATTTTGCCGTGTGGTGCCAGCTTAAAGTTTGCACCACTTCAACTCTTCCCGTGAGTGTCGTAGGAGGCGACTAAGGGACATACACCGGGATGTAGGCAGCAGCGCCTCTTGCAGAATAGATTTATATAACCTGCCCAGTGTGGGGATTATGGGCATAAAAAAGATGAAAAATCAGGGGAAGGCGTGCGTACAGCAGTAGATCATTATAGGCTGTTGAGGTATGGTGAAAATTCATTTTAGGCACTCTACTAAACTTACACACGTATCTAATGTCACTTTGGTGTTACAATGTCCAACTACTAGAAGGCTTATCACGAAAGAAATCTTCTAGAGGCAGCGTTAAAAAAATTACTTCCTATAATTGCAGCAACTTCTTTCGTGAAAGCACTTTACTGAAGATTTGACTTCGAAATTGACTATTGTTAGTCGAACATAATGTAAATGGAGTACCGAACGTTCGACAAACCCAAATTTATTAGAACTTGGTAAATAGTCTACTTCGACTTACGAGCACTAATATATTTGCTGACGGCATAGCACAAAGGGAAAAACGTTGGGTACCAGTTGGTGGTCATATCTCACCCTCCAATTTGTACTGCAGATATTCTGTGGTTCACGGCACAGAATGGCTTCCTCGACGATATATTTTACGGTTTTTCATGTGCCGTGCAGTTTTCAGCTTGCTACCTGACTGAGATTTGTGTTGTGTCTTATATTTCTCGGTGAAATCCATTTTTAACCCCCTACTCAAACAGAGGCTAATAAGTTTAACATTTTCAGTTTGTGGCATCATTTGATTTCAATGTCTAGCTGGTATAGCATATAAATATGCGTATAAATATTGACCTGTATCTAAATCACATTATATTTAGTCTTAGATATGCAAATATTAATGTATTACTTTATAAGTCATATAAACACTTCATCATCATCATCATCAGCCTATACCAGTCCACTGCTGGACATAGGCCTCCCCTAATGAGCGCCATAGCGCCCATATAAACACTTAGTAGTGGTCTATTTTCCACTTCTTCGACTAGTGAAAAAAAACTTGACGTGGACAAGATCAATAACAGCTTTATTTCTTATTTGATAATAATGACTATTTATAAACCTGTTTATAGTATTAAATTTGACTAGTTTAAGTGTTTATTTTGTAATCTTAAAGAAATAAACTTTATTGAATTATGAATTGAAATATTATGAATTATTTATGATCATTCTCAATACAACTACAAAAGAATTATCCAAATCGGTCCGTGATTGACGGGAAAATTTACTAAATAAAATGTATATTTTAAATTTATATTTAATATTATGTATATTTTAAATTTATATTTATCCGAACATAGAACCTCTTGTTTTTTCGTAGTCGATTAAAAAAGGAACTACTTGCCTATTACTCTCAGTTCCAAGTGTTAGATGTCATATTTTTCGCTAAATACCTATTATTACCCAGTAGCAGCAACGCTTAGGTTATAAACAGGGTGTAACAAAAATTAAGGATTTTAGGTTATTGTTTCATCATCATCATCAAAAGGATTAGCAAGCTGAAGTAGTTAGTGGGCTGGCCATATTTTGAGTAGAACCAACAACTGCTGGGGTAAACGTGTTCTTGAGTGGAGACCGCAACTCGGCAAACGTAGTGTAGGACGCCCTCTGATCTGGTGGGATGATGATTTGCAAAAGACTGCTGGCAGACGCTGAATGCGTCAAGCTGAAGACAGGGCGTTATGGCGCTCATTAGGGGAGGCCTTTGTCCAGCTGTGGACTGATATAGGCTGATGATGATGATGCATGATACTCGAATATAAACTTTGAATCTGACAAAGTGAATACCTCCTCTGAATCTGGCAAAGTGACTCGGAAAAGCTAATGCTTCCACTTTGCTACAATATGACCCTAAATAAAATAGGAACAAAGATACCATAAAGGCGCAATCTAACAAATGGAGCTCTTACTGCCAATAAATCTTTTATTCTTTGTACAACACAACAGTATATTATTTTATTACATTTTGACGATGAAAAAACATATATTTTTCACGGGAAAATTTTGTAGATTCCTTTTGTAATGGTAATTAATGAATTTTATCTTTTATACATTAAACAATAACATTTATTTTATACATTATTAACGTAGTGTAGGACGCCCAGACGGACCAGGTGAGATGACGATTTGCGAAAGACTGCTGGCAGATGCTGGATGCGGCAAGCTGAAGCCAGGGCGCTATGGCGCTCATTAGGAGAGGCCTATGTCCAGCAGTCGACTGATGTAGGCTGATGATGATGATGATCTTTTATACTGTTTATTAGGTACTAAAAGTGGGTTGATGTAAGTCATTTTGTGTCTATTATTTAATGATTAAAATAAAATAGGGTTAAGCTCGCCTTTGTACATAGATTTTCGTTGTTTTATTTTTATGTTTGTATTTTTGTGTACAATAAAGAATTTAAGAAAATAGGACCTAGAATATAATCTCAGTAATATTACATATGTGAAAGTTTGGATGGATAGATGTTTGTTATTTCTTCACGACATAATACTAAACGGAATCTTAGGCTACACTTATTTTATTCCAGCCACATAGCACGGGGATTTTTGTCTGGAATAGACAATAATGACATAGCATCGTCATACATTGCGTACATTATCGAAGTTGAAGGCGTTGAAGGAATACTTTACATATAATTTACGCAATCGATGACGAAGTGACGTAATGTTACTCTATTCTACCCTAGACAACAATCCCTGTTCTAGGGGGGCCGGCTTATAACCATCAGTTTGATAATTTCAGTCCGATCCGTTCAGTAGTATTGGCGTGAAGAGGTAACAAACATCCAAATATCAAAACTTTCGCATTTTATAATAATGTGGTGTGATGTGATGTGATCTAATGTGATTAGTGATAAATTAGTGTGATTATAATAATAATAATAAAGCCCATTTATTTCCAATCTTCAATTACTATACATGCATTTCTTAGCTTAAATTAATTGCAGTGATTATTAATCACATTATACATACTTAATATCGCTTCTAATATGATAGTAATTAATAATTTTAATATATAATAAACAAAAAAAATAATATTATTATTTTATCTCATTTTAATCACTATCCCTACTGTTTCTATCACTGTTGATCGGAACCCCTTCTTGGGTAAAGGCCTCCTCCAGCTTACTCCAAGCCTCTCTGTCTGTTGCTCTCTTTCTCCATTCAGTTAATAAATTAGTGTGATTAGTACGATAAAAATAGACATAATGACGATCTAATAATAAGCTATTAATACTAGTTATTAATAGCGATGTCTGCAAATGAAAATTAGTGGCTTTTCTCTTTTGTATGTATGTGTTAAATGTTTCTCTTCCTAAGATCTCATTATGTACATACTCAGTTATGAATAAGCACCTGTATGTTATTCAATTATCTGTGTTTTTTTGCTGTAAGAAATAGTTTTTTACTTACCTCAGTGGCACAGTGGTCGCAGGTCTACTTCCTACGCAGTAGGTTGCGGGTTGAATTCCCGACGCCTGCCCGTTAACTATTTATGTTATGTACTCATTATGTATTGTATACTTAACAAAGATAACATATAATCAAATCTAGATTTTGTGATGAATTTGTATGCTATGTTTAACTCTGATAATAACTAATGCTGGACAATCCACACAGCGTCAATTATACCCAAGCAGCTAAGCAGAGCTTGTGTTATGGTAATAGATGACTGATAAACATAATACAATGCATTATATACATTAATATTTTTATCGTCCAGAACACCATTTGCAGATTGCTCAAACATTTGTACTGAGGCGGAAATAGAACCCGCAACCACCTGCGTCGCAGGCGGACCTTCACCCACCGCGCCACATTGGTCTTCAATAAAGTTATAGAGTAATTTTTAATTGACTTGAAACCAAGTAAGTATTTACTATAAAGTTCTCTAAGTCAACTACTTAAAAGAAAAACAAAAGAATTTTAATTAATTAAAGCTTTGTTTTCAGAAGACAAACAAGTCTGACTGCAATGCAGAACTGATATTTTTGCAGACTTTAAACAATAATACTGGAGCAGGCTAGGATTCGTGGCTGAATGCTTTATTGATAAAAGAAAGTCAAAACTTTCTTTTATCAATAAAGCATTCATTGTCCATAGATTTATATCGTTAGATACGCTCTTACATTAAAAACTTTGGCAATAATATGTGCGTTAACAAAATGCCGATGCACGCACACTAGTACCTAACGAGTACCTAGTAAAAATAGTGTTTTACCAATAAACCTGACTGTTATTTTTATAATTTATTGTGCAAATAAATTGCACATTTTTTTTGTGAAAAAATAAATGACATATTATGTATATGCCTAGAAATCAAAAATTTCTGAATGTGTGCATCAAAAGGATCAGCGAAGTGAGCAAACTGACCAGTGCCAGTGCGGTCACAACAAGCCGGCAGCGGAAGGAATACTTGTGAGTGAAATTACACCTTTTGCTTTTTTGTAAATTGTAGAATGGATGTTGGACTTGTGAAATGCACACGATGTCATGTGTGTATCAGAAGTCCAAAACAAGTTCGGCTGACACTGTGCTTAGATGTATGTATGTGTCTGCAGATCGTGCACACATTTATCCCGAGGCAGGAATCGAAACCGCAACCTTCTGCGTCGCATGCAGACCTTCGCCCACCGCGCCGCATCGGTCGTCAACAAAATACATACAAATAATAATAATAGTCATACAAAATGTTCATTGTATTTACACTTTACCAAAATAAAGCAGGCAACAATGCGACGACGGTAACGTGAGGTCAGGTTGACGTTATTGTATGTACGTGCCGTGTGGTGCCGTCTTAAGATTTGTACTCCCCAACTCTTCTCGTGGGTGTCGTAAGAGGCGACTAAGGGACGTACACCGGGGGGCGGGCAGCAGCTCTTCTTGTAAAATGGATCTACCACCGAACTGCGATCCGCAATCCGCATGCACAGCACGTGGGGATTATGGGCATTACCCCCCATGAGATACAAAAATCAGGGGTAGGCCTGCGCCCAGCAGTAGACCATTATAGGCTGTTGAGGTTGAGGTGGAAGTATGTACGACAAACATTACAATAACGTTAAATTTTAAGGCCTAACTAGTTTCAGCCGGCGTGAAAGGATAAGCAAGCTGAAGTGACAGTGCCATATCTCAAGACGAACCTACAACCGCTGGGGTAAACGTGTTCTTGAGTGGAGACCGCGAGTCGACAAACGTGGTGTAGGACGCCCTCCGACGAGGTGGGATGACGATTTGCGAAAGACTGCTGGCAGATGCTGGATGCGGCAATCTGAAGATAGGGCGCTATGGCGCTCATTGACCTCAAGACCTATGTCCAGCAGTTGACTAATACAGGCTGATTAAGATGATAAATAAATAAATAAATAATGCTGGACAATTCACACAGCATTATCTAGCCCCAAGGTAAGCAGAGCTTGTGTTATAGGTACTAGACAACTGATATACATAATATAATACAATACATAGATAGATATTTTTTATTATACATAGAAAACGACCAGAACACCCTGAACAAATGTCTGCAGATCGTACACACATTTGTCCCGAGGCGGGAATCGAACCCGCAACCTCCTGCGTCGCAGGCGGACCTTCGCCCACCGCGCCACAGAGGTCGTCAACAAACTGATCCGAATCACAATCTCAGTATCTCCTTAGTTTCAACTAGGTATTGAAAAGTACTTACATTTCGCGAGCACGTAACACAAGCTGAGCCACGTTTTATTTTTAGCGATCATGACGCAATCAGTTAATTGCCTCAGGGAACTCCAAACATTTTCTGACTTCGGGTGTTATCAAGGACAATTCAAGAACAAACACATTTTTATTTATTTGATGATTGTACTAACGACAGACAAGCATTTATTTGCTTTTTTCACAATAATTAAAATCTATTCAATAATAGTACGAAATAATAATTAACTTCAACATTAATTTGTAATGAGTATTATCTTTTAACTAACAATAGGTATGTTTTACTGAGTTAAATGCTGAATCGTAAATATTCGAATAAAAATAAAAGCGTTAAATAAAGGCGTTCAAATAGGTAATTTTTTCCAGGAGTTGTATAGTTAGATAATCTTTAAAAATTATTTTGAACGATAACATATTCATTAATAATTCATTCATGCATGAAATACAAAAAAATACATTTTAAATCTACATTAATAATATAAGCCTAAAATAGCCATTGACAACAATCTTGTTCTATTTTTTTAAGTACCTATTTAAACCTATGAGTATTTTCTGTGACGTTTTAAACAAGGCTAAAATAAAAGCACATTTAACATAACTTAAACAATGTTCTTGATAATCTAGTAGAACCTTTATCTACTAAACAGCAATAAACATAGCCAACCACCATGGGGGCTTTTCCATCCACGACTTAAGTTTTTCTCTTGGAGGTAGTAAAGGTTTCTTTTCCGGTTTTGGCTCAGGCATTTTCGAATATTCCATTAAAGTTTTGCAGTCAACTGGGTTTTGGAAATGAGCGTGTTTTGTTCTTATATCCACCATGCATTCCATTTTATCAAAAGCAGTGAGTTTACCTCCTTTAACGCTGAGAGGATCACCATACATATACAATGTTTCGTTAATACAAGTTGTAATGTTTACAATTGTTTGCTTATCAGTCACAGTTGTCGTAGTTTGTATGAATGAATTGTTTGTTTGGTTTGTGGAAGTAGTGATTGTAGATGTGTTTTTAGTTGGTACATCAGTTTTGATAGGAGCAATTGTAGAAGTCATGACAGGAGAAGTGGTAGTCACGTTTAAAGTTGTATTAGCAGAGCCAAGTGTTGAAGGTGTGGGGACGTCTGCAACAATACTAGTGGAATTAGCTGTCACATTTTGTCCAACTAACTGATTGATGCTATCTTTTGTGACATTCACTGCAGTGACGTTTAATGCATTAACTGGAATAGGATTAGGAATCACAGTAATATTGGTCGTGCAATTTGTGTTGACGCGTGTCTCACTTTCTATCTTTTTACCACCCTCTGTGAACGTGGAAACAATTTCACATGGTATTTTTAGAATTTCTAGCTTCCCGTTATTGTTGATCCTCAAAGTGCATGTCGCTTCATCCTGTGGCTTGCTGTAAGAGCTCTGTGATTGCTGATAATTATTTCCGTCGTTGTAGTTGTTGTAACTGCCGGTATTGTAACTGTGGTCGTTGTATCTATGCCTGTAGTAGTCATCGTAGTAGTAATGATCGTGGTAGTGACTGTGCGAGCGTCCCATGTTGTACAAAGTTAATCCAGTTAGTAAGTCACCGTACCTACTATCAGAGTTCCTATATTGTGTCACGTAAACATGTTGAGGGGCAGTATAGTAAGTGGGGATATAATGATACGAAGGAGTATCATATCTTCCTGTGTTTATGTTATAATGAGGTTTGTTTCCATAGCTTGATCCTGAGCTGGTACTTGGGTATCTTGAACCTCCAGATAATCCGGTATTAGATGGGTAGCTGTGGGAACCTGACCCTGATGTTGATGGGTATCTACTTCCGGACCCTGAGCCAGATAATCCGGTATTAGATGGGTAGCTGTGGGAACCTGACCCTGATGTTGATGGGTATCTACTTCCGGACCCTGAGCCAGATAATCCAGATGAAGACGACGGGTAACTATGGGATCCTGATCCAGATCCAGATAATCCTGAAGATGAGGATGGATAAGACGGCTTACTCCAAGATGATCCGGATGATCCTGATCCAGACAAGCCAGATGAGGAGGAAGGATATGAAGGCTTACTCCAAGATGACCCAGATGATCCAGATCCAGACAAGCCAGAAGACGATGATGGATATGACGGCTTACCCCAAGAAAAACCAGATAATCCTGAAGATGATGAAGGGTATGACGGTTTACTCCAAGAAGAACCAGACAATCCTGAAGATGACGAAGGGTATGACGGTTTGCTCCATGAGGATCCAGAGCTCCATGACGAAGAGGGCTTGTAACTTGATCCCCAGCTGCTATGGCCAGAGCTGCTAGATCCACCCCAGCTCTTGCCCCAAGAGCTGCCTCCACTGCTTCGGCTCCCTCCGCTGCTTCGTCCACCACCAAATCTCCCGCATTCCGTTAATACCGATAAACACAATACCAAAAGGGCAAACAATATTTTACTGTTCGCCATCGCGAGGCGTCAGAGCGACGCGCGACCGCTAACTCGTTTCAATCTCGTTCAACACACGCAAACTTTTGTACCATGATACAGATACAAAAACAAGTTCTGGGAACATAATATGCCTATCTCATTCACTCTCACTGCTCGTAGCTACAGCGTCTCATTCCTGCGATGATAAGCACGGGGCAAAAGGTGACGTAAACAATTGGTACTGGTTAATTGGAACCATTCGGAGAGGATAAATAATATTTTGATGGACAGACCAATTAGACTACTTAAAAATAAAACGCAAAAGCAATGTCAACATTGATAGTGTAGGTACCAAAACAGCGCTATTATATACGAATTACTATTTTATTAGCTTATGGCATCGACATCGTCTCCAGAAGCTGAAGAGAAATAAAAAGGCCTAATACGATGACCTCTGTAGTGTGGTTAGCGAGGGTCCGCCTGCGATGCAGGATGGCTTGATTCCCACCTCGGGACAAACCTTTGTACGATCTGCAGATATGTGTTTCGGGAGTTCTGGCCATTTTCTTTAAATAATACGAAATATCTATCTATGAATTGTATTATGTATATCAGTTATTTAGTACCTACCTAGTACCCATAACACAAGCTCTGCTTAGCTTGGGGCTAGATAATGCTGTGTGAATTGTCCAGCATTAAAATATTGTAATAGTATTAAAATAAATATATTATATAAGTAGCACTGTCCATAAGTAACCCAACTTACCCGACGAGGGTTATACCATCTGAGAACGTACGTAATTAAAAAATAAAATTAATGATTACTTTTTAAATCTTCTTTCTATATTTTAAATCAGGCATTCCAAAATATTGATCCCCAATTGAACAAGGATTTTTAACCGTTAATTTTAATTAAATTTGGAATATTTGTACGGTTTGATAACTCACTAATCATAATTAATGCCAGTTAATTAATAGTGTTTTACTACGTTACAACTCGGTCCTTTCATCCTCTCTCGCTACGCTCGGAGTATAACAACCTCGTATATAATGGGATGCTTTAGTCCTTTGTAAAACAATCTACTATTAAACCGCTGTCAAACTACAATAAAAAAATTAATTATTATAACTACCAAGTAAGTATATCCCCAGCCAATTATGTTCAAGGCTTTAGAATCAAACTTTGCGTAAGTTTGATTCTAAAGCCATGAACACATCCCGGTAGGAAATCAACGTTGAGCATCAGTTTTCTTAGCTTAGGTACATAAATTGAAGAACGTTTGTACTTTATAAAACTTTCAACCTACGTTTAACCTACCTTTTTATCATAGTTATATTATAAAGTACGATTCAAGCTGGCTATTCCAATTCAATATGATCCTATTTTGTTATAAGGAAACTGCAAAACAAGATTGTCGTTGGATTTTCCTGTTTATTATTAACAATTCGTAGAAAACAAATGCGTTCTTATCAATACTTGGTTTTAACCCACACACCATAGATTAATAATAAAAATGAAATAATAATCTATTTATTTGTTGCGCAATTTACGAACCGTTTATTGATTAGTAACTTTCGAGATAATTGATTGAACTATCTACTTAGCATAATGTAGTGCAGAACAATGATAAAAGTAACCAAAAAATATAATGAAATAGAATAATTGAAGAATAATGCAAAAAAAAATTTTAAAAATTACATCAAATAATAGAATTAAATTAAAACTAGTATTTACAATTGAAACAATTGCGCTAATTGCAGACTGTAGCAAACAATCTACAGGTAGCTCAACTGATCCATATCAATACCAGTCGGAAGCGTGCTCAAGACGCTGCTGGCTGCATTCTCTCGGGTCACGCGTCGCTTCGACCAGACGCTCAGATATTTATGGAAACCTGGAGAGCCTCGGTACCCCACGGACCTAGTGTCTCGACTCCAAGAGGAGCAAATGCGTAGGCTCTGTCGAGACCTGCATATTTGCGTCTCTTGAGATCTAAGTTTCTTTAAAGTTTTTTTTTTGTTTTTTTTTTTT
Organism: Eupithecia vulgata; assembly: GCA_946478455.1. Lineage (NCBI taxonomy): Eukaryota > Metazoa > Arthropoda > Insecta > Lepidoptera > Geometridae > Eupithecia > Eupithecia vulgata. Next base: position 12,307,808 of record OX297867.1, read on the forward strand.
AAGATTATTTGCGGCAGCGATGTACCTTAACACGCTAGCACGAGGGAGTAAAGTGAAAGTAAAGTAAAGTAAAAAGGTTTTATTTTTGTCACAATAACACAAATTAAAAGAAAAGACAAACAAAGAAAAATAAGTGACAAAAAGGGGCATCGCTCAGCATATGCCCAGAAGCGATACATATCGCTAATGAGCGCTGGTTTTATGCGACTCCCAATGTGCGCAAGCAGCGACTCCGCTGTGACACGCGCTTACAAAAAACTTTTAAAAACTAAACAAAAATATAAGCCTCAGATTAAATGTTACATAACAAATGTGTAAAATGCCGTTATATCTTATAAATAGTTTCAATTTTGAGTTACTTTTAAAACGCTATCTAAAACTAAACTGGCACACAGAACGACTGCCAACTGGAATTTCTTGTGACGTTAAAAGAAGTTTCTTAAGGGATTTTTTAAAAGAATAAATGGATTTAGCATTTTTAATTGGAGGGGGTAAATTGTTCCAGCATTTTGTGGCAGCATACCGGAGTGATGATGAAATCCGACGCATGCGTACGGTAGGCCTAAATTAGTAGCCAAACTGCTTGTATTGTACTATGTTTGTTTTTACAGACCACTAGTCCGCCCCGGCTTCGCACGGATATTCTATATTGTATATGTCCAGCAGTGGACTGGTATAGGCTGATGATGATGATGATATAGAGAGTAAAGATTTGTTTGTTTGAATTGATAGGATCCGAAACTACTGGACCAATCTAATTGAATATCTCTCAATAAACTCCAATTCGTAAATTATTGTGTTCCGTTATAATAGCAAAAATTATGACTGAAAACTTTTTGTATTTTATTAACTTGTTGTAATTCTGTAACTAGACAGTATAAGCTATGTTCCTTATCAAACAAAACGTAAGGTATTGTTGTTTACAAAACAAATAGGATGGAAACACGTCATTTTCGACGTAAAGTTATGCAAAATTGTATTTTGCTTATTTTTGTTAACATTTCATTTTAGGTGTGTATTATTAAGAAAAAAAATAACCAGGGGATTTTAAGAGCCCTAGAAATATATAATAAAAAAAATTGAGTGCATATTATGTTAACTAACTTTAATATTAATTTAGATAAACAAAAGCTGAATATTTTTTTCTGTGAAATATTATCCTTTTATCCTGTCCAGAGGAGGGCGATACTGAACGCGACACAGTTTATACTTTTAGCGTCAGTATCGTTGCATTATGTTTTTAGTTTTTTTTTAAATATGTAAATGGTACGAAATAAACGTTTTTGTATTTTGTATTTATTTTTGTATAATCTATCTAATTTTCTAAAATTTGTGAGATTCACGTTTAATAGGTCTGTGAATACTATAATTTGGCAAAATAGTTTTATGACCTATTCAGTGCTATCGTCGCAATGACCTTAGGCAAATATCTCTAAGACCAATCGCGCTGCAAGGCCAATTAGGCGAATAGGTCATCATGCGGTACTAGGAAATAAAAACGGAATAGAAGTAGCACATTAACACTTATATTTATCTTGCTCACACATACTAAAATGTTAGCTTAGGTCAATAGTTCACGCACCACTGCAAAAGAATTTATATAAAACTAGCAGCGCCTTGCGGTTTCACCCGCGTAGTTACTGTTCCCGTGGGAATTCCGAGATTAAATAAGCCTGTGAGCTATTCGAGACTATAATCTATCTCTGTGCCAAATTTCATCCAGATCCGTTCAGTCGATCTGATGTGATTGAGTAACAAACATCCAAGAGTCCGAGGACGGACATAGGCTTTACATCCCGGAAAAGCGTGTGCGAAGCTTCGCAGCGAAGCTACGGGCAGAAGCTAGTTGTTGTTATAAAATACTCTGGGTTCCATTAATATAACAGAAAAAGTTATTTTATTTAAAAAAAACTTTTTTAAAGCAATCTTTTAGTATCCTCTAAGACCAATGTGCTTGGCAAGGCAAATCCAACGATCCCAAACTCGAAAAAATCTACATTTTCCCAAATGCTCCCAAAATACTAATTAATCAAAGTTGATTTTACCATAATTTCATAGAAAATGGTTTACAATTTACGGCAAATTACTTATTCGCTAGTTTTATTGCTTGAGGAAAGCAAAAATAATAGCGACAAACATTCAATTTGTAGGAAACGGAGCAACAACGCTACGCTCCAATTTATGAAACATTCAAACCCTAAGAAGCTGTGCTAAAACGCTCCTTTACATTCGAGCTGAAGCGACTCGCTACGCTTAAGAACAATTAAACCTTATTCCCAGTCCTGTTTTAACTCAACACGTTGAATAGAATCCAGGCTATTATGACTTATTGTTAGAAACTCGGTCCTCAGACTGAGCTAATTTAATTTCTATTTACTCTGTGGTTCTGTTTTCTTTAGACAAACTGCAAAGTATTAAAATTTACTGAGGAACTACGGAATGAAAAGTTGATGGTGCTTCAAGTAGAATATTGCGTTAAAAATTATGTAGAAGCTATGAAAAGACAATTATTTTTAGGTGCGATGATATTGTTGATTTTCAAATGGATTTTTAAATACAAAGCTGCATCTAATTTTATAAATCTGTACTGAGTAATCTGTAAGTAAATCTGTATTGGTAAATTACTAACAACCGTCGAAAAAATCTCAAAAATCTCAAAAATCAAAATCATTTCAACTGTCTAACTATCACGGTTCTTGAAATACAGCCTTTTGACAGACGGACAATAGGCTCTCATATCGTACGACGACCTCTGTGGCGCGGTGGGCGAAGGTCTGCCTGCGACGAAGGAGGTTGCGGGTTTGATTCCCGCCTCGGGACAATTGTGTGTACGATCTGCAGACATTTTTGTTCAGGGTGTTCTGGTCGTTTTCTATATATAATAAAAAATATTCTATCTGTGTATTGTATTGTATAATGTATATCAGTTATCTAGTAGGTACCCATAACACAAACTCTGCTTAGCTTGGGGCTAGATAATGCTTATTATTATGACTTATGAGTTTGTTTTATTTTATAATGAACTATTATTTTATAATTTTTATTTTATATTTTATAATTAGTAACTTCGGTTTTCATTTTCCCAGTAGAGTCCCATTCTACGCGGTATTCGCTACTCAGTGCGGCTGCGAAATCTGAGTGGGCATTCAGTACAAATGCCCAGCGGGAATACGCGCGAAACTGGGAGAAGGTTTTCGCTGCCGCCGCTATGTACATAGGTATAGCAATGAACACAATGGTGAACAGGCTCTTAAGTACCTAAATTTATTTAAATAAAACAAACAAACTTATCCAGTAAGTATAATTTTTTTGGAGTGTCATGATGTTGCGATGTCTGTGTAGCCGCTTCTTCGTCAAGTCTTGTGCTGGAAATGTGAAAATATTAGACTTATAAGAAATAAATTGGAAAGTAATTCTAGTAGACGCTAGTGTGAAATAAAAAAAGAGTTAATTAAATAACGTTAATAGTTATTTTATTGTAATGCTAATCAACATTATTGTACAGAAACATATTGATTTAGGTGAATTTTGGCAGTGCAAGGTTAACACATTGGGTCCCAAGAAAAAATATTCTCCACTTCAAAATATGTTGTTTGATCTGCTAGTCTTTATAACTCTAAAATAATTTATTGGCTTAGGAAGACACATGTTTAACACGTTTTCTGTCCGCTAAACCACATGCAGGTCAGGAAACTTTCGTTTGGAAAATACTGATACGTTCCTGAGACATTATGTGTATAACATAATAGTAATAAGGTGTTTGCTTTATAGGGCGTAACTCGCACTGGGGTAGGTTTGGATAACTTCTATGTTTCCTCATGGAGCTGATGCTGAGCCTCGTGTAGACGACGTAAGAGTCATATTAGGTCCCAAAGATTTTCGACGAAGCACGTTTTCGTTTGATGGAAAGATTTATAGAAAATACTTTTATTGCACACTTAAAACTTAAAAATACAATTTACACATAAAACAATTATATAAGTGACAATTGGCAGCCTTATCGCTCAAGAGCGATCTCTACCAGACAACCTGGTATGGATAGGATCATCGGATATACATGGGGTAAGATCTGTGTGCATCGGATGACTGCTCAAAACTTATGTATACATTTACTCAACATTTTGCAATAATTATGATATCTTCTGATAGGGTGATGACTTTGGAGCCACCCTGTATATAGAAAGCACCCTGGGCACATATAATTTCTATACCTAGCAAATATTTCTACGTCGCCGAATATGTTTTTGTCAGATCTTTACAAAAATTTCTTGAGACATGCTAAGACAATCTATATTATATTTAGGTACCTATTTACTTGACTTTTCTTGTTATGTTATTATTTCTCTTTTGCTTATGGCAGGGAACGTGTTAATAAAATAACCTTCGAAAAATATATAAGGCCGTTGTAACATTCGATAACAAGACAATTTCGTTGACAAGGTAAAACCCAGCATTACGATCACTTTCGACTTTCTTTATTAACTGTTTGGTTTTGTACAAGTTCATACATTATTTCTAACAAATATTTATTCAAACGATAGTGACACTGAGAGACATAGAAGAGACAAAGAAATACGTACCCACTAATATTTTAAAGTGAATTACTGTAATAGGTACAAGGATAACATGATAACAAGAGTGGCTAACTAAGAAAATAACTGGCAGTAATGAATTTTTAGGATGTCTTGGTAAGTGAAAGTAATTTTGTTACGGTGTCATCATCTTTAAAAAAATTAAAATATTTTTAATGCCTAAATAAAAGTTTATTATGCCTAAACACTTTAAGCGTTTTTGTATTCTTAGAAAATATCAGAAAATTTTGAAATTTCCTTTTCTCTGTTTGCTTTGGCTCCGAAATGGCTGGACTGATTTTGACGATACATTCACTGGCGAATAGAATAAGGGCTCCTGACCTTCATCGATTTCTTCGGGCTAAACTATTATGCTCGGAGTTTCTCTAAACTCTGAAGGATAGGATTCGCAACGAATACATCCGACAGAGAATCAAGGTTATCGACATAGCTCAAAAGATTAGCAAGCTGAAGTGGCAGTGGGCGTGCAATATCTCGAGAATAACCGCCAACAGCTGGGGTAAACGTGTTCTTCACTGGAGACCGCGACTCGGCAAACGTAGTGTAGAACGCCCTCCGACCAGGTGGGATAACGATTTACGAAAGACTGCTGGCAGATACTGGATGCGGCAAGCTGAAGACAGGGCGCTATGGCGGTCATTATGGGAAGACAATGTCCAGCAGTGGACTAATATAGGCTGATAATGATGATGAAATTATTAATTCCTTAGACTTGGGTTGCCAATAACAGGCACAACGATGTAATACCCTTATTATTATATATTTGTAGCACTGGCAACGCAACTTGCCTATCGCCTACGACAGGCGTTGCGCCTCAGACCTTCTCAACAGCTCTTCAATACTTTGTAGCAGCTCAGTGCCTCCTTCATACCGATTGGCCACCTGATGCAGATGTTTGTAGTAAGTATTATTGCATCCGATATAAAAATATATCTAAAGAGCTGAGAGAACAACAACGCTCTCTTTTTCAGAGTAAGCTAAAATCTCTGCTTTGTAATAAATGTTTCAATAATTTAAATGATTTTATGAATGACAAAAATTTGAATAATATTATAATAGACTCATAATTGTTAACCTAATAACCATTAAATTATTGTATTATCTAATGTACCTATTATTGTGACTGAAACTGTATTAACAATTTAATTGAAATTTTGTTTATACCTATTGATTTTGATCTTATTATAAATTATTACGTATTAATTCTGAATTTTGTAACACGACATTGCACGCCACATTTTGGCAGAATACATTGATTCCATGTATTACTTAACACCTATTTAATACATGTATTTCGCAATAAAGATACTTTACTTTACTAAATCTCGTCTCGTAATAATGTCCGTCGTAAAAATTGTTGAGATCACGGAAATTCCAGTAATTTAAGACCCAGTAATTTTAGTACCTTTGAGTATGAAGTTGGCAAATTATCTAGGTATAAAAAGTAAATTTAAATTATGGTAATTTGCCAACTTAATTAGATAGATAGATAACTCTTTATTGGACCACACAAAATACAATACAAAAAATACATAGAATTAAGGAAAAAAAAGGCAAAGGGCGTCGTTATCGCTTTGAGAGATCTCCTTCAGGCAACCTTGGGATGGACTGGAAATAAAAGAACAATTGATTAATATGAAAATAAAATAATTACATAGTAGAAGGTAATAAAATATGATGTTTGTGTATGCAATAAATACGGAAGTGGGTATTATGAGACGAGACTTGGGATATGTTTCTTTTCGGCTCTCACGACTTTTTGTAGTTAAGTACCTACTCTTAGTGAGAAAAATAAACGTTAAATAGAATTTAGGATTGGTCCATATTTTTCTCTCTAACATGTATTTCAAATTTTAAGACTATTTCACTAGTAGTTATGCTAGAAGTATAAACGGGAAATAAACTTTAGGGTTCTTTTTTTACGACAGAACTCTAAAAATCTTGATATTAGAATGTCCTAGCTCTGCTAGGAGGAAGCTCATAAATTTAAAGGTTCTTTTATTCGTAAACAAAACCATGGCCAAAACAAAGCAATTTCCCCTTTACTTTGGCCATGAGTTCTACTTATATTCCAAATTTCACGTTTGTAGACCCGCTAAAAGTACCTACTTTTATATTGTATGATCGTCAGTGAGTGAGTCAGCGAGTGATGACGAAATAGCGATATTATGAATGAAAGTGAAGAGAAAATAAAAATTTGTAACGTTTGTTCTTGATGTTAGATTAACGGAACTTGTCAATAACGAACGTTAGGAAGAGTCTCAGGCATTTTGTCAATTTTCAAGCCCTAGTTTTAATTTGTAACAAAGATATCGATAGCTGAAAAGTGCCTTAAAAGGGGTTTCCGATAGCGACCGTCTACTAGACTTCGCAGGGCCACTACCATAGCCCCTGATTTTAGAAGTAAACACGCTTTGTCCAACACTTTAAATTCAATAATTTTGAAGAAGATCTAGATAGGACCATTTCAATTGAAGCTGTCAACTAATAAGTCTCTACGTTTTGTTTGTGGCTGTCAGCCTGTGAGCATCGTAAGATACGACTAAGGGAATGTACCTGAGAAAGAGCAGCTTCCTTTTGTGTATTTTTAACCCATCTACTGCGATTTCCTGCTTAGCGTGGTGGTGATGGTAAAACTTCCTATTTTTGGGGTTAGCATAAAGCAGTGGACTTAAAAATGAGTAGAAGTGCTATAGACATCACTAAAGCTAAGCTGAGATGAGCTAAGAAAAGAAGTGTTTTAAACAACTAAGAGAACGTCGTTATTCACACATCTCTTTTCTTCAGTGAAGACCACCGAGTGGAGATGTATCATATTTGTATGCGAAGAAAAAAGAATGAGAATGAAAAGATGTGCCTCGCAAGTGCATTTATCACAATGAACATTTGACGCCCGGCGCACGCAGCTCAGCTGGTCTAACCAGCACACATCTCCGCTTCAGGTTAGCCAGTACGCATCTCCGCACAGCTTCAGTGAAGACCCTTTAGCTGAAAAACGTCTAGTCACGTCTCCACTTTTAACATTTCCGCACATCTCCGTTTTGGTGGAGTCTAGGCCTTAAATTAGGTAGCTGTATATTGTTTTGGTAGGCAAAACTTCAGTTAGTGTGGAGGTAAGCTAATTTGAATTATATCTTTCAGATAACCAAGCGTTTGATTTCATCATAGTGGGCGCTGGGACTGCAGGATGTGTGGTGGCCAACAGGTTGAGCGAAAACAAATCATGGTCTATTCTTCTTCTTGATGCAGGGGAAGATCCACCAGTAGAAGCTGTCGTGAGTATCATATTTATAACGAAATAGCACCTTTTGCGTCAGCCTCGCTCTATAAAACGTAACTTTGTAACACTCGGAGGATACCACATATTTCCGTAACAGTTTATAAAATTGTAGTATTTTAAAATACGATCTACTCGTAAACGAGTTGCCCATTTCATTTTGGGGTGGCCCGTTCTTAATTTTTAATTCAATTCGGGAAAATTTACAACTCGCCTGCAGGCCAGATTTTTCTCGGGCAAGATGTCCTCTTACTCAATCATTCTGGGATACCTTGGTTTTTGTTTAATTTCTACATTTACTTTCAGGTACCAGCACTTGACAAAGCAATGTTTAAATCAAAATACGATTGGCAATATCTCACTACTAACGATGGAAGATCAAACCAGGCCCAAATCAATGGCTCTATATCGTGGCCAAGAGGAAAAATGCTTGGAGGCAGCAGTAACTTGAACGGTATGCTGTATGTGAAAGGAAGCACATATGACTACCAGCACTGGTATGATGAAGGCAACACAGATTGGCATCCAGAGACAGTAGATAAATACTTTAAGAAAGCTGAAAACTATCAGTATCAAGCATTGTTGACAAACGATTCAGTTAGAAATGAGTACGGAGACAAGGGAAATCTTATTATCAATAGATTCAATAGCACATACCGCTCATTGATTGAGGAAGTTCTGAGCGCTTTAGACGAGAACGGCATGAAACGAGTTGTAGATTTTAATGTAGCCAACGTTATGGGATCAAGTATATCGCCAGTTACAGCAGCCAATGGAATACGACAGAGTTCTGTCCTAGCTTACTTAAATCCAGTAAAAAATAGGCACAATTTAAAAGTTCTGAAAAACGCTCTTTGTACAAAAGTGCTCATTAATAAAACCACAAGAAAGGCATATGGTGTCCAAGTCGAGAGGAATGGCAAAACCTTGACATTTTGTGCGAGGCATGAAGTTATTTTATGTGCTGGTACTATCAACTCACCACAGCTACTTATGTTATCCGGTATCGGTCCAAAAGGACACTTAGAATCTAAAAATGTATCTACTTTAGTTGATTTACCTGTCGGGCAAAATCTTCAAGACCATGTTATTGTCTCAGTGACAATTTACGGAGATGGTCCTACTCAAGTAGATGAAGCCACGAGGAATTTCGACGCAATCAAATACCTTTACAATAGAACTGGATATTTAGCCCAAAATAGTTTTGCAGATATCCTAACCTTTTATTCACCATCAAAAGACATCCCTTATCCGGAATTTCAAAGCCATCTTGCAATATTTTGGAAAAACTTTACAAACACTCGAAATGCTTACTCAAATCTTTTTAGGTATAACGCAACAGTTGCAGATAATGTTGTAGAGTTAAATAAGAAGCACATATTGTATGACTTCTTATTTAATCTCTTGCACCCTTATTCAAGGGGTAACGTTTCTTTGAACACGAATGATCCTAAAGACCATCTTCGCATATACCCCAACTATTTCGAAGATCCAAGAGATTTAGATGCTGCTGCAACTGGCATACGAATGTTGTCTAAGATAGTAGAAACAAGATATTTCAGATCTATCAACGCTTTCCTAGGACGGATGACATGGCCACCTTGTGATAAATACGAGCTTGATAGCATAGATTACTGGAAATGTGTTTGCTTGAATATGGCACGGACGTGTTACCATCCAGTAGGTACTTGTAAGATGGGAACAGATCCAAAGAGCTCCGTTGTAGATAGTAAACTGAGAGTACATGGAGTAAAGAATCTTCGTGTTATTGATGCTAGCATTATGCCGACAATAACGAGTGGTAATACATATGGACCAACTATAATGATAGGCGAGCGAGGAGCAGATGTAGTGAAAGAAAGATACGCGTAGATTCTTGTAAGATATCTCTTAGTTGTTTGCTTGTTTGAGCGGTGAAATCTAGGCCAATGTTAAAAAAAAACATCAGGATATTCTGTATAAACTGTCAACGGTAAATGGCTGAACAAGGAAATCACCTAAATACATAATTATGGACCTTAAGAAAATGGGAAAAGATACCTAGGTACCTACCGCTTAGAATTTTTTTCTATTTAATTCAGACTGTAAATTTTTCAACTATTTTTAGAATATTTCAAAAAATGTATCAAACATTCCGAAAACTGTTTTAATTAAAATGTACAAATTCAAGTTTTAAACCTTTTGATATCGTATACCTTTGATATCCTACTCGGGTAGATATAGCCCTCCCTTTCCAAAAATTTCCCCCCCTTTTTTGACCATTTTTCAATAAGTGTTATTTTTACAAACATCTCATATTGTTCTTATAAAATATCGATATAATATCTACAAACGTCACATACATTGTATATGAATCGCTCAGCAAACTTCAGAGATATGGGGGATACTAAATTTTTGACGTTTTTCAAATAAATATTTTACAATATTTACTGGATATTTTCATTTCCACTTATTTTAATTTTTTCTTTAAATCAATATTGGCGAACGAATTATTTTAAGATAATAGCTGCAGTCTGTACTGAGATATTTAAGAAAGAAGGAGGACGGACAAAGCGATACACGAAACCGATCTCAAATCCTTAAAAAAAACTTTAAACTCCTGTACAAATGAAATCTATCTATCTATGTTGTATAATGTATGAATGCCTTGATTTATTTGTGTTTGAAATAGATGGTTCGTCAGCTGACTTCATCATTATTGGTGGTGGCACTTCAGGAGCGGCCCTTGCCATCCGCCTCTCTGAAAACACTTCCAACAACGTTCTTCTAATTGAAGCTGGTGGGGAGTTCCCTTTGGAATCTGGAGTAAGTTTGTTTAAAAAACCTTATTTGATACAACTCGCTCGTACGGATAAGTGTCGGAAAGTGTTATTCAAACAAAAACATTAATGTAAAATTATGTCAAGATCTAACAATACTTCCGTTAATATTTCATTTATCTTTTCGTTTATCATCATTTTATTTGGCAGATTGCAAGCAATTGGATTTATAATCATAAATCTGTAAATGACTGGAACTACACAACTGAAAATGATAGCTAACACGCAGCAGTGTCTTCGGGGAGGCGTTTCTCATCCCTCTTTAGGCAAAGTCTTTGGAGGCAGTAGCTCTATAGATGCTATGCTCTACTCTCAGGGTGATCCTAGTAACTACGACAAATGGGCTAAAATAACAAATGAATCAGCATGGAATTGGGAAAACGTGCAGAGACTTTTCAAGAAAGTTGAGAAATTTGAAGACAGCCAACTCAAAAAGACCAAAGACCCGCACCATGGATATAATGGTAAAGTCAAATTGGTCAAAGATTTGAGACCAGTCGTGAATAAATATTTTAACGCTTTCAAAGATATAGGAAAAAATGTGGTTCTAGGTATAAATAGTGACAACAGACTTGGTTATACAAGAGCTGTGTACTACATAGCTGATCAAATGAGACAGAACAGTGCTCTCACTTACATATATCCAATCAGAAACCGTACTAACTTGATTGTTCTCAGAAAAACGCAGGTCACCAAAATTTTATTCAATAAAAATAAAAGAGCTATAGGAGTGAAAGCTGTGTCATTAGAAAATGACCAGAAACTAGTTTTTAAAGCTACAAAAGAAATAATCGTGGCAGGAGGTACTTATAATACAGCTAAACTATTACAATTATCAGGCATTGGTCCAAAATGTTTGCTAAATAAGTTCTCCATACCACTGGTTTCTAATCTTCCTGTAGGAAAAAACTTGCAGAATCATATAGCAACAGTGATAAACTATACTACAAAAGAGTCTTGCCAACCTTTTGTTTATGAAAAACATAATATACATGACTTTCCCATAGCCACGTTCGTTGGATATAACGCTCTCAACAACTCTAAATCACCAGAATACAGATCAGTAAACTACGTCAATCCTGTAAGGATTGACGTAGTTAGCCCTGATAAAATGTTGCTTCAAATTCTAGGATTTAGGTGTGGATACGAGTACGATATTGCAGACTCAATGTACAATAAATCTTTGGGCTATGAACATCTGCTTTCATTTGTAGATGCTTTGAACCCCAAATCAAAAGGCAAAGTCGAAATAAGAAGCAGAAATCCTTTTGATAAACCGATTATACACACAGGTTACTTTAGTGAAGACGATGACTTAGAAGATATGATTAAATATGTAAGAGATTTTATAAAGGTTGGTAAAAGTAGCTTCTTCAAAGAAGTAGAGGCTGCTGTGATAGATCCTACTAATGGTAGATGTGGTAAGATGGATTTTAATGATGATAAGTTTTTGAAATGTTACATTCTATGCATGATGGTTCCGAGAGATCAAGAAACTGGTACAGCTGCAATGGGCGTCGTAGTGGATGGCAGACTCAGGGTGAAAGGGGTGTCGTGCTTGAGAGTAGCTGATGCTAGTGTGATGCCAACCCCTATCAGTGGCAGCAAAACGATCCCTACTATGATGATTGCAGAGAATGTAGCTGAAATGATCAAAGAGGACGCAGAAAAGGAAATTATAAATAATGAATATGTTTATTGTGAGCCTTAAGGTAAATGTGGTTTTTGAATATATTGTATCTTTGTGTTATCTCCTCTTACCTGTTTTAAACAAACAATACTTGTACTAAAACTCAAGATGTCTATCGGAGTATTTATATACTCTTTCTATCTATTACAATGAACTTTTCCTTGTATGTTTGAAATAAACAAACAATTAGCAATTTCTTTATTTCATTCGCAACTTACAAACTAGCGCAGGCGGTAAGTTACAGATTTTAGTAACGTTGTTTTGTTATTTTAGTTACAGTTTCAGATTAACGCTGGCGCTAGTTTACCACATCTTACCAGGAGGTGGTTATGATAAGATATATATACCTTATAATAAATACCTCATCATGTTATACCGGATGCTAAATAAATAAATAAGACACCATTAAATGTGCTATATGAAGCCACAGACGAATTTTCAGAAACTTGGTCTGATTATTAAACTATGATTAAACATCACGCGTAGTTACTTACATACATTGTTCCATTTTAATAAATTATCTACGGCTGAAACTAAGCAGATAACGTGACCATAAATCTAGAGGAAAGCAGAGAGATGTAAGATGGTTTCTTATTAATCTATGAATGACATCAAAATGAACTAAAAAGGTAGGTACATTTGTTTGAATGATAGAGGATAGAAAGTTTGCTGAATAAAAGTTTCAAAGAAAAAAAATCACAAATAATCACCGTAACCTTTGATTAAGATACTATTAAAGAAGCAAAAACTGGTAACTTGACTTAGTAGTAAATAGTAGTAATAAAGGTGATTCCAATCCTTAATAAATAAATAAATAAAATAGCCTTTTATTTCATTGCCATTCCTAATACATTCAATTTTTGTTTAGTTAAAGATTATTATTGTCATAAGTACTATTTAAATATTAATTATTAGGTCCACATATTTAAAAAAAAATTAAAATAATAATCTACATAATGTCATGATTCATGCAAGAACCCCTCATATGAGGGTGAAAGATTCCAATCGTAGGGCCTTCAGGGTACGCCATAAAGGGATGCGGGCCCGACGTGTGGGCCTGCAGCTGTTTCGGTTACTAGAGGTTGAAAAATGCTGTTCACTCAATTTTATGACGTGACATTACCTACACAGTTAACTAAATTGAAATCGATTCTAGTTGGACATCACTATTGATGGAAAGCAAAAACTCTATGGTCTATCAATGGTCAATCACACTTGTGCCTTGAAGTTTCGAAGTGAAAAGAAAAAGTTCGATAATTTTCTTGGTTTTGTTTGTGGTTTTTGGAAATGAAGTAAGTATTTTAATGTATCTCTGTGGCGCGGTGGGCAAAGGTCTGCCTGCGATGCAGGAGGTTGCGGTTTCGATTCCCGCCTCGGGACAAACGTGTGTACGATCTGCAGACATTTGTTCCACCACCCCTCCAGCTCCGGTGCGAAACATGGTTTTCAACACGCTTTGAAAAAAAGGAGAAGGTTATATGCTCGGCTATGTTTATTTGTTCTTCGATCATTCGTCAATAATAATTGTTGATCAATTTTGGAATTAAAAGTTTCGTTTTTATCCCGAATAACTTTGAAAATTGAAGATTTAGTAATATACTTATAAATCTGTGATTGAAGAGATTTGTACTTTCTAATTTTCTTCAAAACCATTAATTTCTTGTTTTTTCGAATAAATCCTCATCGCTCGCTTGACTTTCTACAAGACGTCTGAAAAAGAGCAAACTTACGTCAACTTGGCAGCTACATCTTACTTGACAAGTCAAAAGAACAATACATGCAAAAGTAAATTAAGTTTTAAATTATGTATGACTTTAATCTCCCAGTTAATAAGTTATGTTGAAAAATTGTATTAAATAAATATGGGCATTAGAAAATAATAGAAAAATTACGAAGACGCCGACGGATTTTTGTGAATCAAATATTCACGATATTGTTGCGGGGAGCCTAAGAGACTTCCCGCAACAAACCCCACCTTCCATATCCTGAGACGTCTTCTACCTCACCAAACAGCACTGGATTATATAATACAAAGATATACCTCTTGATGGCTCCTGTTATGCGTTCAATGATCTTCTCTCAGTTCTTGAACTTAGCTATTCGAATGCTGTCAATTCAAGATAAGAGGTCATTAAAGAGAAACATACAAGTACCTACCTAACGGATGATAGAATAAAAAAAAGATACCTACCATACTATTGAATAGCGTTTTACATTCCAAAGTGTGTGCGTGTGTCAATATGGTTTGTCAATAAAGCATGTAATTAGTAAAAAAATATGTTCTGTTTCAATATGTAGGGACCTAACTAAAATGTAGCAGAAACTTCTTTCAGAATGATGAATAATTATAATGCTGGACCATTCACACAGCATTACATAGCCCCAAGCTAAGAGCTTGTGTTATGGGTACTAGATAACTGATATACTAATACAATACAAAACATAGATAGATATTTTTATTATACATAGAAAACGACCAGAACACCCAGAACAATTGTCTGCAGATCGTACACACATTTGTTCCGAGGCGGTAATAGAACCCGCAACCTCCTTCGTCGCAGGCAGACCTTCACCCACCGTGCCACAGAGGTCGTCGATATTAAAATCAAATATATTTACCAACTTAAATGCATTTACTAACAACGTCGAGTCTACTCGTCATCCATACCGCACTGATTGAGAACGAAAGTTACAAAAACGAAAAACTGCAGGATGCGGCAAGCTGAAAACAGGATGCTATGGCGCTCATTAGAGGAGACCTACGTCCAGCAGTGGACTACTATAGGCTCATTAATGATGATGAGATACAATTTATTATATATTATGTATATAAACGTACAGAAAAAACAATTTAGACCGCAGGCGGACCTTCGCCCACCGCGCCATTATGGTCGACAATCCCAAACAATGTCAATAGTAAAAACTATCGTAGTTTGACGATTTCATTACGTATGTAAGCGGGTTAACTACGAACCTTGTTTGTGTAGGCAGAACACCAACGTTTCATCCCTTCACGAGGTAGGTACTTCTTTAGGGTAAGTGCGGCTCTAGATTGTTGCATATCAGTCCACTGCTGGACATAGGCCTCCCCAAATGAGCGCCATAGCGTCCTGTCTTCAGCTTGCCGCATCCAGCATCTGCCAGCAGTCTTTCGCAAATCTGTCATCCCACCTGGTCCGAGGGCGTCCTACACTATGTTTGCCGCTTACATCCGTATTGAATGTCATAGTATGGACTACACATTTCAGTTTATTCACGTCACAGTAATCACACCCGTGCCACACATGATTAAGAAATGAACATACAACGTAATAACGGATGCTTATTATGAAAGCGTTCGAAGGCTCTGGAAACCTCTATGTACCTACATGCGCAGATATTCCTACCTATGTTGGCAACTCAATCAACAACAACACAAATGTGGGGAAGTGCCACAATTTACTCAAAAGGCTAAGCCCTTTCATCTGTTGCCAGAAATTTATCAAAAGCCGCTACCGTTTAAAAGCGGTCGTATATTTCAAGTTAAAGCGGTTCCCCGATCGAAACTATCGCCACCTATTTTATCTTGTTATTTCGTTAAACAAAGGTCATATCAAAAGGTTCAATGGGCAGTTTATGATACCTATTAAAAGCTTTTTTAATGCCTTACATTTTGTATAGTTTAGGCAGATACGAAATTGCAATTTGTGGACACCAAACTCTATTTTCGCTTCTCTGCCTATAATTGCTCTGCCTATAAATGCCGTAATATTTTTATTTATTATAGGTTCCTATAGTTTAATAGGAACCTATAATAAATAAAAATATTACACAGGATTTAAAAAATCTTTAATAGGAATCACAATCTGTTCAATGAATAATTTGAAATTACCTTTGTTCAACGAAATAATAAGATTAAACAATTGGCGGCGCTTGTTTCGCTCGAGAAACCGCCCATCGATGCGATTTGCTAGGTTACGAAATCAGAAAGAAAATAATCAAATAACAAATTTAAATTAAAACTGATGAAAGATGGGAAGGCGCGAGTGTGTCGACACATGTAGCGTCCCACACAATAGGCCTCCCCAACTCCCATGGGACTAGAGTCATGCCGTCAGGCCTCTTACCATCGTCACGCAACAGACCATTCGGTTCGAGAATTGCTGGTACGTTAGCGGTGGTAAAGGCCCGCCGGATGATGTCGTTCAGGCTGGCATGATCTTTAATTTCATCACAGATTGTTACTCACGAACAGCTGATAACAACAATGATAACTGTGCTAATAGTTAAAACCTATAAAGACATTTTCATAAACCAGTACACGCACGTGATTCCGTAGAGGTTTAGTAGAGGATATTATTATGGTTAGAAGGATATCGACTACTGACTTCAAAATTAAGTATATTAATATAAAAACAAGCTTTTAAATCATGTAGAACCAAAGTGTTGGGAAGAAAAATCCAATCAGCTTAAACTCTATAGGGTTTCATCGTTTCGTCCAGGAGTTCCTTTGGCCGTCAATCTCCATCATCAGAATAACTCGATAGTACCATAATGCATTGTCACCTAACTTACAAAATATGATAAATTTCAGCTGCTGAGCGGGTTTATAATACCGTCCACTCACACTAAGCGGTTTTCTTCCACGCTCTTTGCTGCTGTTTTTCCATAACCTGAATCTCTTCAAGACAAGAGGTAGGTATCTTCTAGATTCCTTCATGATACATTGTCGGCCACATCTTCACTTTCCATAAGCTGCGAGGATAAACGATTTAAATTCAGTAGCA
The DNA here is from genome assembly GCA_946478455.1 of Eupithecia vulgata. Classification (NCBI taxonomy): domain Eukaryota; kingdom Metazoa; phylum Arthropoda; class Insecta; order Lepidoptera; family Geometridae; genus Eupithecia; species Eupithecia vulgata. The sequence continues at coordinate 12,324,952 of OX297867.1, forward strand.
AGATTCGTACACATAATAATAGAAAGTTAAATAAAAGCAAAATAAAGCTTACAATTGACTGGTAGTAAGAAATAGTTATCATAGTATTTTTCATCGTGAATAGACCTTCGTTTGGCCACAATTAATGTTGTGACGATTTGGCCGATGTTATATCGGGAAGTTCTAAAAGACATCTATTTAGTACTCTTGTCTTGTTTGTTTACCATTGGCGTCAATGACGTCCGCAATTTCGTAAAATCCTGGGTTAAAGCTGAAATATTAATCATAGGAACAAGGGGCCTTACAAATAATTCAGTGGAAATATGGCCTTTTAGCAAACTGCGGTTGAAGGGATGGGTTGGCGGGATTTTGGCAGCGGGATTGAGTGTCTATTCTTTGACAGGCTATGAAACTAGATACCTTCATCTATCCCTATGATATCGCCATTTGTAAGCTTATCTTCGACCATAACGTAGGAAAGCTTCGTATAGAATGAGTATAATGGGTCGTAACCATCATTTGCCAGAGATCTTTTCACCACAAATGCATAGCTATTTCGTTTGAAAATGAATCAGTGAAGTCAAGGTTCAAAATTCAAAATGAATCAGGGAAGTTAAGGTCGCGGGCTCAAGATTCAAATTTGTTTGTGGTTCAAAAATATTTTTCTGCATTCCACAAGCAATAAAACTAGTGAAAAAGTAATTTGCCGCAAATCGTATGCCATCATCAATTTACTTTATTTGGAACTTTTGGGAAAATACGATAGATGTGCTAAAAATCTACATTTTCGAAAATGCACCTTACAAAAAAATAAATTAAATAACCTAACCTGATTTGACTCAATGTTGAATCATACACAGACACTTACAATACAATACAATACAATACAAAACACTTTATTGTACACCAGAAAAAGAACATTACAAAAAAGACATATTACATGAGACAAGTACAATAGGCGGCCTTATCGCTTAGAAGCGATCTCTTCCACATAGAACTTACTTACACATAGAACACTACATTATATGTACATATAGGAAAATCATTCATATTCATTGTTTTTTTTACATCCGGACTTGACACGGCGACGATGCGTTCACGATAGCTGCCAGACTTTCTTGTTTTCATAAATTTATAGTTAAGGATGTGCACTTGATGTAATTGTACCTATATGTCTTTTGCTGTAATAAATACTTTCTTACTTTGTACTTTACTTTTTACTACCAACAAACAGGCGAGACTTGATCGTGACGACGTCGTCACGATCACGTCTCGCCTATCATCTCACACTTGGGGCTCAGTTTTTGACAGGATCAGTAAAATTGTTTTGTTTGTATCGTAAAAGGCAAGAGTTACTTTCACATTTTGTTCAATTCTGCTGACTATTTGAAGGTTTAATTATAAATACTATTTAACGATTATTTATCGCGTTTATTTACATATTTTTCCCGACGTTCGACATCATTTCCTCATCCCGTGACCACGGCAGTGTGTAAACCTTTCAAAACGTCGGGAAAAATAGGTAAATAAACGCGATAAATACCCGTTAAATAGTATTTATAATTATGTGTTCAGATCGCATTAGTTTAAAAACATTTATTTGAAGGTTGTTTCACTCTTTGAAGCCTACGGGAAAACTACGATTGGCTCGACAAACGGTTTTGTGTGCAGATGAGTGGAGGCGTTTTGTGAGTTTTGGCCGAGGGGTGTCAACTTCCGACGGTTCACTGGCCTACAAGGGGACACCGGCGTGTACCGACCGTCGTCAGCTGACACCGTGATATCGTCATAAATGTCACCGCCGCAATCTCACCTGATGAAAATCGAAGATGTGGAACATTAATAATGCAAAACAAAACAAATACAGTTTTTTTTTTATTATAATGCATATAGAGAACAGCTGGAAAACCTTTAACAAATACTTGTGCTATGGTACTAGATTTCTGGTAGCGGGTTAAATTGTCTAAGTTTCTGGTAGACATAATGTAATCCAATACATAGATATTATTATGCATAGAAAACGACCAGAGCACCCTCCACAAATATTTGCAGATCGTACAAGCGTTATATGTCCCGAGAAGAAAATCGAACCCGCAACCTCCTGCGTCGCAGGCGGACCTTCACCCACCGCGCTAAATTGTTTTTTTTTAAATGGCGCATATTTTTCATATATCGTGTTCTTAGGGGCGTGAGAGCGCCATTATAGTAAGAAATGCATTGCACTTTTATTTATTTTAAGATACTTTTGTAAATAATTTAAGCGGTAAAATACAATTTGCTTTAAAACGTGTCGCTGTGAGACGGGAACCATTCTTTTATGCCATTTCTATTATTATTTTAGTCCATTTTTGCTTCCAGCTCATAAGAGGTCTATCTCTCAATAGATCTATTTTCTCTCTCAATCTATTTTATTTTATTAATGACTCATAAAAGTTCTATCTACACGCTCTCTATTATTTTCTGAGTAACTGACAATTTCAAGTAAGTCCTAAAATTTTATACGACATAAATTACAAAGGGGTTAAATAGTGGGGCATATTCGCATTAAAATTTACTATTATATGAGTTGAAAGTCATTGCGTAAACCTTGGGTGTACCTGTTATCTTAACTCCGAGGTACACTAACGGTGCGACCTATTTTAACCGACTTAAAAAAATTATAAATCAGGAGAAGGCTCTTTCTTCGATTATTGATTATAATTGAGGAGGCTCTTTGTTCAGCGCCATGTTTTTTTTTCGTCGAGTGCTAAAAATAGTTCAGTCAATTCTGAACTATTTTAAAAAAATATTTTGCTATAGAATTGACGAAGATCCTAAAATCCATTTTTATCCTGAGGTAGTATTTACGCCGCTAAATTTAAAAATCAGTTTATGTATTCAGTATGGATTCAAGTGAAAAGTAAGCTTTCTAATGGAATAATAACATTTGAAATCGGTTCAGAAGTTTATTTGTTACATATAAAAATACAAATCTTTCCTTTTTATAATATTGGTGTGGATTAGGAATAACGTCAAACAAAGATAATTTCTAATAATCATTGGACAGTTAATAATACCTATCATTAGCTTTTTATGCCTCTTTATTTTTTTATACAAGCTTATATGTAACTCGCTCTGAAAATATTTATGTATGGGACAAATCTTGCTACTGAATCCTAGACCAGTTGTCCTCAATCGATTAAGTTAAAATTTGGCGTACATGTGTAAGTTCGATGGCAAGGCACAACTGAGCAGGTTTGATTATTAAGAGGGTAATATAATCTATTTTGTGAATAGGATAGGCATAGGATTTCATGTTTAAAGGAGCGGGACATAACAGAGCGGCGTAAGCTCAAAAATCAATTCTCAATCTTTTTGCTGATTATCTATTAAATAAAGACATTTGTTTGCAAAAATAAGGCGAAGGTGCCCTAGGTATTCTTCTATTTAATATGGTTATGAAAATAAAAAATCTTGTGATTGACAGTTTAGGAGAGACATTGTAAAAACTAAGAAAACAGATGATTTTAAAATTTTATTTATTTATTATTATTAACTCAAATTTGCCCTTCTATCTTTCATTTCTATCGCCGCCTTAAGACAGATGGTGGCCATTTGAACTTATAAATGAAACGACTAACAGAAAATGGCAAATGCTAAAACAAGCGAGCCCAAAAAAAATGAAACGTCTCAACCCTGTCATAAATGGATCATTGGATTTTTGGTACTTTATTAATAGCCAGTTTTTAAAAACATTAATGCTATGTATAGTTTAGGCAAAGATGCGAAAACAGAGTTTGGTAGCCAATAATAGCAACTTTCTCACTTACCCACGCGTCTTATTAAAAGCGTGGGTCCTTTTAGAGTTCCATAGCGAAACGGAAAAACTTAACTCAATAAACATGCAAGTCCGCCCGTTGATGTCGTTATCAGAAACAGCAATTTTGGGGCACCAAAAAGGCATCTAATTTACGTCCAGAGACCGTCCTAATTTTAATCTTAACTTTATCAAGCTATTGACAGAAATTTGTGTTAAAAGACACTTATTAAGGCACACAGCATCATCTAGCTAACCCCAAAGTAATAGTTTGGGTACCTATAATTTTAATCTTAATTTTAATCAAGCCATTGTAAGAAATTTTTGTTAAAAGACACTTATTAAGGCACACAGCATCATCTAGCTAACCCCAAAATAATAGTTTGGGTACCTACTTAAATAACATAAACTTATTTTTTAAGCAAGACTAGATTATACCATTACACATTTTTCTAAGCAAGAGTAAATACCTTATGTCGATGACTCGGTTAATTTTTAATGTTTTTATCTATGTTAGTCTCTAAGGTATTTATTATATGGGCCCTAATTAAGTTACTTTTGTACACTTTCTTTGTTGCCTTAAATAAAGTATTATTATTATTATTACTTAAAATCTAATCGGAACTCTCGTATCTTACCCCTTCGACTCTCACTTGACCAGTTTATTACTTTTTGTTTTGCCTAATTGAAAATTGACGTAGCGTGATTTAATTTATTACAGAGTCGTGACTTTCCATTATTAGATTTTCAATTTATAAAACGTTTGTCGAATATGTATATTTGGGGCTACTCATTTGGAAGACTCGAGTGTTTACTTGCTTGACGTAGGGATTTCGATTACATTATTACATTTATTACACTTCTCATCAAAAAAATCGAAACACTACTGATAAAAATTGGATAGATGTGATTAAAAACAAAAAAACGATGATGATGAAACGATGCAAGAAGAAGAAGTGATTAAAAAATCCAATTTTTTATTTAGATACCGCTTAAATAGTACATGCAAATAGTGTTTCGATTTTTTTGAAGAGAGTGTATTTAGTGCGAATTTTCTGTGGATGGTTATTATGTAAAACTTGGTAGTTTCAGAGAGAGATCAATTGAGTGATCCATTCATTGTTATATATCCATTATTATTATTATTTATTAAATACTAGCGGTCCGCCCCGGCTTCGCACGGGTAGTTATTTTTTCGTCAATTTTCCAATGTTTTTAATACTTCTTATCCTATTCCGAACTAAGAGAAATCCAACAAATCAAAAACCATGAAAATCGGTCCCGTCGTTCTTGAGTTATAAATGGTGTAACTAACACGACTTTGTTTTATATATAGATGACATCCAACATGAGATCACATAAGGCTAGTTATTTAGTAACAAGTAATAATTTAGTATTACATATATTTATACTATTATTTTGTATTATTAATATACAATGTGCACAATACCAGAATTACTATCAACAAAATAACCTTTCTGTTTAATTTGGTCGCACAAAGTACCTGGCTACAAAAATAAAAAGAAGAGTACAATACAAAATAAACCAAAGCTAAAAGCCTTATGACTAAATCATATAAAAATCATATAATATATAATTATTTTGCATGATGTTCTTCTAGACCTGGATCATTATGGGCTTGGTACTTTTATTCACAAAAACGTGTGCGAAGCTGCATGTATATGTTCAAAATCACAACCAAAGAGTATGTGGCAATTTAAACCAGTGAGCAAGTTCACTGGTTTTCTTTTTATTTTGTATAGTGGCAGAGATACGAAGTTGCCCATTGTGGTCACTAAAGAAACTCTATTTTCGCATCTCTGTCAAAACTGTACAAAATAAAACTATAAACTATGACAGAGGCTTTAAAAAATCTGCCATATCTTCATTAAGAATTAAAAAATTAAATAAGTCCAAAAATTAAATAAGTCAAAAAGATACATTTCTGCAGAATTCGAACCTGCGTCCCACCCTCAGTACGGGTGTGCTCTAACCAACTAAGCCACGAAATCGTCGTCGGTTTTGTCGAAAATTTTTGGCACTCTTGGCTTCTAGCGCCGTTAGCGCCACATTTTCATTTCCATCAGGTGAGATTACACAGAACGAAGGTCTATAATAAACTACTTAAAAAGCTTATAATAGGTATCACAAGCTGCCCAGTATTTTTTTTTAAGTTATTCTTAGTTCAATGTACATATTATTAATAAGATAAAATAGGTGGCAGCGCTATTTGGGTTAGAGTAAAGGAAGATCAGCTAATGAAGGTTCCTTTATCACCATACACTGCACATGCTTTTGTTTATAGCTAGAGGAGCTTATAATGTTTGTAGGTTATGTAGGTATTAATTAAAGTATGTGTAGTGTAAATGTTATTGTTTTTTTTATTTTATAATTACTTTTCTACGAGTAGACAAAGCACAAAAGAGGCCTTGCTATGAGCGATCTTTTTCAGGCAACCTTGGGCTGGACTGGACATGTAAGAAGAAATAGACGGTGGCACTATTTCTTCTTACATGTCCAGTCCAGCCCAAGGTTGCCTGAAAAAGATCGCTCATAGCAAGGCCTCTTTTGTGCTTTGTCTACTCGTAGCATTTATTTCTGTACTGTTTTCTGTGTTTGTGTGGTGCAGCGTGGGTGCAGCAAAGTATTATCCGGCGTATTATCTGATAATATTAGTGGGCGCTGATCCATTTTCGGGCCTCCTAGCCGAATGGTCTAGAGGTCATTTACAGCAATGGGTTCCTTATTCATGGGTTTCCTGATTATAAATTTCCAAATTCTATTTTTGCTTATCGCATGACATCCACTTGTGAAAACACCCTTATATCATTCAGACTCAATCACTTACTAAAACAAAACAAAACACAACTTCGTGATAAGTGCTGGAGTTAGGAAAGATTTGTGTAAGTCGTTGATAACATCCGAAAGAAAAAAGTTTGAAGAATCGGGGCGAAACCGGAAGTACTGAAGTGGTGGTGTCGATGCGCTATCCAACAAATAATTCTCTCGCTACTGAAAAGATTATTCGTGCTGCAGATTTCAGCTGTAATTGGAGATTCACGTTTCTTATTTATTTATTTATTTATTTATTTATTTATTAAAAAGGAACGCCAACAGCGTACTATACATAAAGCATTCTTAAAGATATACTATACTTATTATGACAGGTTCTAATATATGCGCTAATAACAGGCGGACACAACATTGTTTATAAAATATTATAAAAAACGAATTAAACTATTTATTAACATTTATATACTATACTATAATCAAATAATGAGATCAAATCAGTAGCTGTAACAAAAATAGACATACATGTTTTAACATGAAACATTTTTATAAACAACATTTTTTTTTTTAAATCACAAATCTTCATATATCTATTAAGTGATGAGTTCTTTCTGGAAATGTTCTAATACTTTAATTTTGAAATTGTTGGGGTTATCACTAAAAATGTCTATATCAGGAATTTGTTTGACTATATTGTTATATTGTTTACAAATCTGAATTACTGGAGCTTGTAAGCCTTTATTAGAGTTACAGAAAGGAGTGTTAAAAATGCTAGAGATGGGATGCCTGGGATTTTTAGTATAGCCACATGTGACTTTCTTTATTGCAAGTACCTACGTATAGAATTAAAGAGTTATTAAAACTACTAATAGAGTCCACAGGGGATCGGAATGCTGGTTTTTATTTCGGTCAACGAATTAGCATTGCCATTCAACGTGGCAATGCTGCCAGCATTCTGGGCACTCTGCCTTCTGGTGACGACTTAGATTTTTAGTAAATAGATGTAAGTGTAAATATTAGTTGTAATTATTTTTTGCTGTTAAATAAATAAATTATCTTTTATTAGGTTTATTAATATGCAGATGTATTTTTGTAACAAAAGAGTTATTGATTTAATTTAATTGACTTGATTATGGTCGCTAAAAATACGCAAAAAAATTACACGAAGAACCGCAGGTACCTACGTGTTTTTATTTATTTTATTATTCTAGAATTAATTTGACTGGTTTTAAAAAACCATAAGCTGACTGGAAATTCCTAAATAATGAAAATGGGTTTCGAAGTGTAGGTATTTTCGAATTTGTCCATTGCTGGACATAGGCCTCCCCTAATGAACGCCATAGCGCCCTATCTTCAGCTTGCAGCATCTGCCTGCAGTCTTTCGCAAATCGTCATCCCATCAGGTCGGAGGGCGTCCTACACTACGTTTATCGAGTCGCGGTCTTCACTCTGTTGATTTGGATAAGGGCCTCCTTTCACTTTTACCAATCTCTTGTGTTTACTATTACTAAAAATAACAAAGGAAAAAGTCTTGACTTATTAAGTTATATAACTGCCTACAATTTTTTCAATTTACTTGAGTCTAAAGCATGGCTGCTTGGGTCTCTATCTCTAACTCAAACAAATATTCAGAGATTGAAAGTATGTCAGCAAGGAATGGAAAGGAGTATAATCAATGTCAGATTAAAGGACCGTAAAAGACTGACCAACATAAGGATGATCACCAAAGTGGCAGATGTAACAACCAAAATACTCAGACTGAAATGTAGATGGACTGGCCATACTTTGCCTTCAGCGAGAAGGAAATGGTCTTATGAGACAATGGTCTGGTACCCACGCGATGGGAAACGTAGCAGAGGCAGACCTATTAAACGTTGGGAGGACGATTTGCCTAAGGGGTGGCGTAGGGCATGCCTTAACCGCACGCAGTGGCATACAATGGAGGAGGCCAATGTCAAAGGACAACCTAACTTACCACCAACCGGTATCAAAATTGTCAATCAATAAAGATAATTATAACAAATTAGATATAAAAACTAAGAAAAATTGGCTTATTCCACTAATCCCCGTTGAAAATCCCCGTCAACGGGGATTAGTGAACTTTTTGTTCATTATTCCCCGTTGACGCCGATGCGAACTCGTAACGGGGATTAGTGAACTAAAAAAGTTCATTTATCCCCATTGCGTTCAAAATAAAATACTAATACCTATAAGAATCATGTTTTTATATACTTTTACTTTATGAATCGCTTATTGATTATTTTTATAATCATAATAAATTGCCTTTTTAATAAAATCCGATTTTTACCTATTCCTTTTTTAATGTTTCTTTAATAAAATCACAGAGCTATAAAAAACAGAAAACATAAATACCTACTATAAAATAAAATACAGATATATACTTATGTAATCACAGATTTTACGTTTATTAACACCTACAACCACAGTTTAACAGTTAAATCAGTCTAATATACATAATCAAATCACAGTTTGTTAATTGTAACTAGGTATTATGTTTTTAATGTTAAATACCTATTTAATTAATAATTGTATCAATTAAATAGGTAACATTAAAAACATAATACTCCTATATATAAACCTAATAAAATGACAGATTGTTACAATTATTAATTAAAAATGTAGCATTAAAAAACAACACTCCTAAGCATTTATTATTATTTATTTATTTACATAAAAATGACGTGTTAATAGTAAAATGTGTTAAATCACCTAAGCTTTTCTAAGAAGTGTCCAATCGTAATTTCGCCATTAATAAGTTCCATTTGGACCTCCTGTATATGTTTTTAATGTTACCTATTTAATTGATAATTGTAACAAACTGTGATTTGATTATGTACCTATATTAGACTGATTTAACTGTTAAACTGTGGCTGTAGGTATTAATAAACGTAAAATCTGTGATTACATAACTAAGTACATATCTGTATTTTATTTTATAGTACTTATGTTTTCTTTTTTTTATAGCTCTGTGATTTTAATAAAGAAACATAAAACAAGGAATAGGTAAAATTCGGATTTTATTAAAAAGGTTAATGTATCGTTGCCTAGGCAATTTATTATAATTATAAAAATAATCAATAAGCGATTCATAAAGTAAGAGTAAATAAAAACATGATTCTTATAGGTATTAGTATTTTATTTTGAACGCAATGGGGATAAATGAACTTTTTTAGTTCACTAATCCCCGTTACGAGTTCGCATCGGCGTCAACGGGGAATAATGAACAAAAAGTTCACTAATCCCCGTTGATGGGGATTTTCAACGGGGATTAGTGGAATAAGCCGAAAAATTTAAAAAGTTAGTGAATAACGGCAATTTTTATTTATTTTATTTATTTATAGCAAGCCAGTACGTCAAGCACGGGCATATACGTACATACAACGAAGTTGCATCCAGTGAAGTACTTTATGTGCGCATCGGTACCTCAGTTTGCATGCACCTTCCACTATCCACGTGTTCCAGATAAACACTTTTGTCTCTCGAAGCTGGTTCTAAAGTTTAGCTCAAACCCATCTCGAGTTAAATTTGTTGACGATTGCAGACAAAGGTTTCCCGGCGCTCTGGTTCCAAACGAATGAGCTGAGCCAAAGCGTGTAGAGACTGGACACTAAAATGAAACAGTGTATAAAATTTATCATCGTCTTATGACGATACCCCGAGCCAAACTAGCACCGCCTTTTATTTTATATTATCATTTTGTTGAACAAAGGTAATTTCAAAATTTTCAATAAGCAGTTTGTGATACCTATTATAAGCTTTTCTTAATGCCTCTATAATAGTTTTATTTTGTATAGTTTAGCAGTTACGATGGTGCACTTGCAGTTGGCAGAGATACGATGGTGCTTTTTGTAGCCACCAAACTCATTGATCGCATCTCTGCCTATAAACTATACAAAATATAAATATTAATGAGGCATTAAAAAAAAGCTTATAATAGGAATCACAAACTGTCTATTAAAAATTCATACCTCATATTTTTAAAGGCTTTCCCCAGACGGCGTGGCGCTAGAAATAGCGACATATGGACTAACTTACGGAGAGTCTCGTGTGGCGTGGTATCTTTCCTCTCTTTCTCGCACTCTATAGCGGCCATATTTGAATCCAGTGCGGGCCGCGCCGCCAGGCCTTAGCTGCCTGTGTGCAACATATTCTATTTTATTAATTATTTTTTCCTTCACTAGAGTAAAAATAAGTCCGTTATTCCAGATCTATAACTCCGTTCTTAATAGTTTTTGCGTTGTCTTGGGCCAGACATCTCCCAACAGCACAAACGTGCTTTCGTCTTTGTATTAGGATTTTATTTATTGTGATTTTGCTTCTGTATAAATGACTGTCTCCTTCTCCTTCTCAACAGCCTATAATGGTCCACTGCTGGAGGCAGGCCTCCTCCTAATGACAAAAAAATGACTGTCTAAAATTTGTAAATGTGGGTGCTTTGGCGCTCATTATGGGAGACCTATGTCCAGCAGTGGACAAATATAGGCTAATAATGATGATTTGTGAATTTAATTTAAAATAAATTAAAATGTGAATAGTTTCTCAGGTAAATGATTTTTTTGTAATATGTAAATTTTTGTTTAAAATATGATTTTACTATACCAATCTGTCGTGAATGAAACTTGATCAATGGACTCCCAAATATGTAGATGTATGTGTATTTGAATTTTAGATTGTAAAAATCAAATCCAATTGTTATTCAGTCTCTGGAGTACCGTTTGCGGTTCTAACGAGGACAGAACTTTAAAATAATGAATCGGAAACGCAGTTTCCAATAAACAGAGCGAAACAAACTCTTTCAAATTTCAAGTTTGAGTAGAAAAATAAATAGTGTTTCTAAATGTAGGGGTACACGATTCGTTTATTTTTAAAACAACGAAGAAGACAGCTTCAATTAAAGTTTTTACCTGGAACTTTTTAACGAGGTTGATGGTGACTTTTTATTTTTATGGAGTTACATTTTTTGGGATATTATTGATTGAATTGAATTTCTTAATTGTTTTTGTAGCATAAGCAAAAAATTTTATCTATATAAGATTAATGTGATGGTTGTTTGTATGCATGAATTGCAAAAAGGTGTAAATTATGTTTGAGTTTAATGTTCCCACCCTCCCTCTTCCAACTACAACACTACATTATTTTTGTTGTATATGTATGTTTGTTTGTATGTTCGGTTATGTAAAAATTTTAACTACTTACTAGTAGTCAAGGCAAGAGTAGCACTTGACAGACTGCATCCTGCACCGACCGACTGCATCACCAAGACTAACTAAACGCCTACTGAACCTAACCAGAAGGTATCTAGGCGTCCTAGTGGGAAAACTCACAGGACACTGCCCACTGAACTAACACCCTTCACCATCGGAGCAACAGACAGCTCTCTCTGCAGGGAATGTCTCAGCGACGAAGAATCAGCTGCCCGCGTAGTCCTGGAATGCGAGGGAAAAACGACGCAACGACACGAAATCCTCAACCACCCGAGGTCACTCAAAGCTTGTGATGATCCCAGAAAGATTCTGCGCTTCTGGACGGAATTGAGCTGGCTAGGCCAGCAGAACGACCATGCAATGACCAATCCGAGTCTCAGTGCGGAGAGAAGAGTACACACACCATAACCATGACCATAGTAATCTAGTACATAACCGCACACCAATGTATTATTTATGGAAAATGTGGCGATATAATGTTGGGAGCAAGAAATCAAAAGAAGAAACATATGAATAAATAAATGGTAGAAATAAGCACCGGCATAGTGCTACGAACACCTTTTTAAGTAGCATAGACAACATGTATATTATTTTGCAAACACCAAAATTTTCACCTCAACTTCGGACTCGACTTAGTCTCTAATTGGTGTGACCTCGCAGATCATTACGGAAGCATTAACCGAATTTCTTTGAAATCACTACGCCCCTCTCGTGTGGTACTGCGTTTATCAGCGTAGGGCAGAAAGCGAAATTGCCAACTGCTTTATTACAAGATTACAGTGTAATTACGTGCCAGACCCCATTTAATGTGAGGGGATGGCCTTTTTATTTCTGTCTGCGAACCGCCTTAGGAGTGTCTAGATGGCTCAATGCCTGGCATATTGTTAAAAAGTAAAGTAGTAGTTTTTTTTGAACGCACAACCCTCCTTCAGTAGGTACGGAATGCGCTGCAATTTGCGACACGAGATCAAGGGACTAAGGTCTACAAGTTACCAAATTTAGCTGCTGGGTAGGAAGGGAAAGGGGTACTGAAAACTCAGTAGATTGAAAGTAAAGAATCTAAGATAAGATGTTTATTGCAAAAATAATCATTACAAATAATAACACAGCAGTTTGTCTGCCATTAAGAAACATTATGACACTAAAGAAAATTCTTGTTCAAACCAAATCTAGCTTTCATTTATCATACTTAAATCCGCTTAGTTCTAAGTGTTTCGGAGCTAAGAAGAATTTTGTGCATCATCTTAGCGTGCTACGAAGATCTACGTAAAAATATATATCGTTATGGGAAAGAAAGGAATGAGTTTGGGTAAAGGTGGGATATATCACTGGAAAGAGAACAAATCTTTTACACAATAGTGAAATCCTCAATTCTCTGCAACGTCGATTTTGAGTTATATTAGGAGTTTTGTTTTTTTTTTCAGAGCAACTGCTCACTCACTAATATTGCAACTCGCGCAAATCTCTTTTGCGCTAGTGTACCAGATCCCTAATGATAGTTCAATAATATAATAAAACCTGTAGCTAGCCGACAGCTGAGTCGTGAAGCGAGTGACTGAAGAAAATGGAGAATATTGTTATTGTACTGGGGAAGACGTATATACCTCCCCAATTACTAATGGAGTAATAGAGGCAGAGAATGATATGAAAATGAAGTAGTATTTTGCTCCAGAGGAACAATTGAACCTTAGCTACTGCTCAACATTAAGGCGGGTTTATAAGTACCTAAGAGATTATATGTTTAGTTGGTCACGGACCTAGGCTCCGAGCCATATAAATTACAATTTAGAAATAATGCTGAGCGATCAAACTTGGGTGTGACGCCACCGCTGTAATTTTGTTCATGTTGCTTGTATTTTCTAGCGAAATATATTTCAAGTGTTGGTCGTCTTTTTGTGTATTCTGAAATTTAAAGGTACCTACTGACTGGCTGTACGGGACTTAATGTAATTAATTAAGGCCAACGCAAACCGTAACGGGATGGCAAAGCATCATTTTTTTATCAATGGACTTTCAAACGTATCGGTATAGAAATAGGACATAAATTGCTATGCTTTAAAATTATACCGTGGCATCAAAAAATCCGTTTCGATGACACGGCATCACGCTCGCTGTGCCCAACGTAGACCGCTGCGTTGGTTAGGCGTTATGTTACACAGCGAGCGTTCTTGCTGTTAGAACGGGAAAAGAAGGCGCTGGAACCGAGACGCTTTTTAGCGCACGGTGTAACGCATCATGCTCACTGAGTATGGTACATTACGACCCGTAACACCAGTCATCATCATCATCATCAGCCTATATTAGTCCACAGCTGGACATAGGCATCCTCTAATGAGCGCCATAGCGCCCTGTCTTCAGCTTGCCGCATCCAGCATCTGCCCACCGTCTTTCGCAAATCGTCTTCCCACCTAATCGGAGGGCGTCCTACACTACGTTTGCCGAGTAACACTTTCCGTAACACCACTCACCTAAAAACTCCTACCTAAAAATTAAAGGTATGTAAAACTGTAAAAAGCTACAATGGAAAGCGGAAACTTTATTTTATTACCGCTTAAAAGGTAATAATTCATTGAAAAACTGAAATACAGCTATGCTATTATTTTACGAAGTGAGAGAAATAGTTAGTTTGTTCAAACTCATGGCAGTTTTTATTACTTGCTGCAGAGAGTTCGACAGAAATAAAATATTGTTTGTTCTTTTCTGATTATTAAAACGACTAATTTTATATAAATAATAATACCTGACCTCTTTCTATCGACCGGCTTTCATATAGATCCGCGAACGTAGGTATTTACTTACTTACTAGCGGGCCTATTCTACCTCAAATCAAATTTGTTATTTAGTAGATCGAAATATCTTCGAAGCTACTAAATATTTAAATATTTTTTTAAAAAAAATATCTGAGCGTGTGGTCGAAGCGACGACCCGAGAGCTGGTGAGTATCTGGCACAGCGCATCAGCATTGCCATACAGCAGGGAAATGCAGCCAGTGTCAATACACTGGCTGGTGTGCCCAATGGCACACTTCCGACTGGTATTGATATGGATCAGTTGAGCTACCTGTAGATTGTTTGCAACAGTTTGCAGATAGCTCAATTGTTTCTATTGTAAATACTAGTTTTAATTCTATTATTTGTTTGTAATTTTCTTACTTAATAAAGTCTTTAACTTACTCTTAGACTTACTCTATCGATCATATGTTTTGAGAACAAGATTCCATAAAATTTTCTTGATAGAAAAAGATCGCAAAGTTACCTCTAAATTCTTACTAAAACCGGAATTTCTCAATAAATACAGAAGATAAGATCTTGAGACTAATATTAGCTGTTGATGATGATGATGTGAGTGCACCTACTTTATAAACTCATTCCTATTATTATAGGAATGAGTGTGTAAGGTAGGTATGTGTATTCCAATGCCGTATTTCAGTTCCTATTAGAACAAATTGCAAAAACCCATTAGAATAGAGCCTTAAAAAGCTATAGTTATTTGTATGTCAAATAGAAATAAAGAACTGAGGAAGAACTAAGGGTTCCGTAACATATCTTAATAGTATATATACAAGTGAGCTAAGTTGCTCATTGTACACGAGGCTGCAACCCAAAGCTTGCAGCCCTAGCCGTAGGCGAGGGCGTAATCAGCCGAGTGTCTAGTGAGCAAGTTGCTCACGAGTTTCATACGCACTTTCTCAATACACTTGCGAGGGAAAAAAATTTATTGCATAAATCGCAACGCAAACTACCCACTCCATTATACCATGGAGAAAGGATAAATCAAAACATCCTACAATGACCAAGAAGGCGCTTTCAGTTCCATTTTCAAATGAAATGTAAGTTCTTTGTAAATGGAACACCAAAAAGTCGAGTCTTTATGCAAAAAGACGAATGTCTTCATCAGCCATTATCACACATATGTTATAGTTCGGTTTATGGCCCTTAGAACGATGTCATAAGGCTCACTTTACGAGTAAAGTGTGTTGAAATAAATATACTAATTTATTTACTGTGAAGAATGGCACGTCTATAATCAGAGTTACGAATGGTCCGACAGATTTCCAATACCATCACAACTTAGCGTAAGCGTGTATTGTCCAGTATTATTTAAATATAATAGTCAAAATTGTATATAATATCTCTATTTATTTTTATTTATAATTTATTTCAATGTTTTTACATTATTACTACTTTAATTTTAGCATTTTAGTACTAGGTAAAATTATGTTTTAACTTAAATTTCATTATCTATGTAATGTTTGACTTACCTATGTTATCTAGTGTAACGTTATGGTGAATAAATAAATACAAATACAAATATTTATCAATATTTGACACCATCAGAATCACTGTCAAGTTTAGAATCGAATTGTTATAATGGGTCACTGGCCCAATAATGTACCTACACCTTGATAATCCGTGTCATGGCTTCCAATTTTAATAGGTTTGATGCGGATTATCAAGGCGTACATTATTCGGCAGTGCAATAAATTGTCGTGCATTATACTGACCCGTTATACCTTATGGTCTAATTGTTTTGTTCGTATGATTCTCTGTATGCACATAATTTGTGAATAGATCAAGTTCTATACACATAATAATTACGTAAGTTTTGTTTTATTTTGTGATTATTTTATGTTTTGTGCGTCTAAATAAAAATTAAAAACAATAATCATAATGAGTATAAAGGATCCCGTCAGCACCTTTTAGATACGGAACCCTAAAAGTACATGTGTATGGCCCATGAGATATTACCCGACATAATGTTATCCAAATGGATTGGAATCAATACCATGTTTCATCTGTGTTCAATCTCGCTACATTGTCATCATAATGAATAGAGTAGCCACACAATGTCGGGTATTCAGTATAATCTATGGTATTGCTGAATGCAGGGGGTGACTGGCTATTATGGGGTTATAGTTAAAAGGGCGCAATGCGCATCATTTTGTTAAAAGGATAGGCATAGGATTTTGCGATCATAGGAAGGATACCTATAGCATGCGTTTTTGGTCGTGTTGAATATTGATTATGTGACCTGTATCCTGTGAAAGTTAATGAAGTTTTCACAGATGATGTAGGTACTTCTGTTGCCGCTGTAACAACAAAGACAAAAAAAACGGTACAAATATTTAAGCGGGCTCCCATACCACAAACGTGATTTTTGTGTCGTTTTTTTAGATTACGGTACGGAACGTATCCGTGCTCGAGTTCGACTCGCAATTGGTTGGTTTTACTTTTCCGTGATCTAAATTATGCTGTCGGAAAGATGTCGAGTATTTAGTTGACTATTTCGGCTTTGGTTCGCTTCTTGATCTAGTATAGAAGACTTACATAAAACTCATTTTTAGGGTTCCGTACCTCAAAAGGAAAAAAGGAACCCTTATAGGATCACTTTGTTGTCCGTCTGTCCGTCTGTCCGTCTGTCCGTCTGTCCGTCTGTCCGTCTGTCCGTCTGTCCGTCTGTCCGTCTGTCCGTCTGTCCGTCTGTCCGTCTGTCCGTCTGTCCGTCTGTCCGTCTGTCCGTCTGTCCGTCTGTCCGTCTGTCCGTCTGTCCGTCTGTCCGTCTGTCCGTCTGTCCGTCTGTCCGTCTGTCCGTCTGTCCGTCTGTCCGTCTGTCCGTCTGTCCGTCTGTCCGTCTGTCCGTCTGTCCGTCTGTCCGTCTGTCCGTCTGTCCGTCTGTCCGTCTGTCCGTCTGTCCGTCTGTCCGTCTGTCCGTCTGTCCGTCTGTCCGTCTGTCCGTCTGTCCGTCTGTCCGTCTGTCCGTCTGTCCGTCTGTCCGTCTGTCCGTCTGTCCGTCTGTCCGTCTGTCCGTCTGTCCGTCTGTCCGTCTGTCCGTCTGTCCGTCTGTCCGTCTGTCCGTCTGTCCGTCTGTCCGTCTGTCCGTCTGTCCGTCTGTCCGTCTGTCCGTCTGTCCGTCTGTCCGTCTGTCCGTCTGTCCGTCTGTCCGTCTGTCCGTCTGTCCGTCTGTCCGTCTGTCCGTCTGTCCGTCTGTCCGTCTGTCCGTCTGTCCGTCTGTCCGTCTGTCCGTCTGTCCGTCTGTCCGTCTGTCCGTCTGTCCGTCTGTCCGTCTGTCCGTCTGTCCGTCTGTCCGTCTGTCCGTCTGTCAACCCACTTTTATCAGAAACGCGTGGAGTTATCGAGTTGATATTCACATCATATACGCAGGCTCGTAACCTCTTGAAGCCTCGATATAAATCAAACTTCTAAGTCAACGCAATCAAAAGTTACAGCTGTTTATGTCTATTTTTTGTTGATTTTCCAAGGGAATCACATGCACACAAAACCTATAGGGTACTTCCCGTTGACCTAGAACTATGAAATTTGGCAAGAAGCAAGGTCAGAAAAAATAATTTTCGAATCTCGCCATGTGATAATTTGACAAGTCTTAGCCTGTACATCGAAATTTTGTACAACTATAATTTTTCATGTGTTTCACCTTTGACAATAAAGATTATTCTATTCTATTCATGGACCAAAAACCAGTAGGGTACTTTCAGTTGACCTAGAACCATGAAATTTGGCAAGAAGCAATGTCTTATAGCACAAGTACCTAAAGGAAAAAATCTGAAAACCGTAAATTTGTGGTTTATTCATAGAAAATAGTACATTGATACCCTAGGGTTGGAGGTAACTACGTAGTTACGTCATAATCGTTATCAAATCAGAAAATTATTGTGCCTTATTCGTCTGGGTTGATTTCTTTTCTGAAGAGTAGGAGTTTGTACGGAACCCTTGATGCGCGAGTCTCACTCGCACTTGACGTTTTTTTTATATTTATTATTTATATATTAGCGCACCATAAATTCGTTCCTCTCGTTTTAAGTCATTTTTATCAAATGCTAGTAAAATATTTCAAAATTCTATGTCTCCCTCAAGCGCACCATAAATTCGTTCCTCTCGTTTTAAGTAGGTATTCATCAACTCAACTAGTATTTTCAAAGCAATTTTTATTTTTGAACTTTATAAGTTTAGCCAGTACGTTTTAAAAGCAGAGTTTTATTACTTTCCGTTCTCCTGGGAACTAGGCCAGGGGACTGAAGCCAAATAAGTTGTAGATGAACAAATGAGCTGAAGACTTATTATAGAGAAGAGCTACTATTCTCTCTCTAAAATAATTTCTTTGTCCATTATTTTCAATGAAAAGGTTACAAATCACGGAATTTTCTATCTGTAATTTGGGTCAAATAACACTAATATCACACTTCATATCACATCACGTCACACTATTATTATAAATGAGAAAGTTTTGATGTTTCAGATCTTTTCTCTGGGGCTGAAATTTGATAGTTCTTGGCTTGAAATAAAACATAGGCGTATATATTATACATTTTATTCCATAAATCAGTTTCCATAGGATATAAATAACTCTAAACAACGCGTGCGAAGCCACGGGTAGAAACTAGTAGACAATATAGGTCTGAACTGAACCGAAGAACCCGAAAAACGCTGAATACTGATTGAAAATCATGTTTATTTTTATATCTACGTAATAGAAAAACCGCTGGAGTAAACGAGTTCTTGAATGGAGAACGCAACTCGGCAAACTTAGCATAGGATTCGTAGTATACCTGGCCGGAGGTCCAGGTATAATGACGACCTGCTAAAGACTGCTGGCAGATGCTGAATGCGGTAAGCTGAAGACAGGGTGTTATAGCGCTCATGAGGGGTGGTCTATATCCAGCTGTGGATTATATAGACTGATGATGATAGTTATATAGTAGATGAATAAAGAAGCATTCTATAATTTTATTATTTTTAATTCGACAGAACGCGAAAATCTAGGTAAGGCGGGTTTAGTCTACAGTTTAGTAGAGTTCGTGGATTGTCCATGTTACCAGGAGTTACGAATGTGACATAAACGGAAGTTATGGCAGTTGACAAACATTCCAATTTCAAAACGTGAGCGCAGTAGTGTTTTGTGAGTGTTTCTCACTGCTTGTGACTGTAACCGTAGAACATACTTTGCTGGAAACATCTTGTCACATTGTACCTGGTTTTGCCGAACATAACTTGAAGTTTAACGTAAACTTAATTTTTAAAGACACTGCATAGATTCCTAACTTTATTGTAGGTACTTTGTGTAGGACATAATGCGATATGGTAAGTAGTCAATCTTTCTAAAAAACAACATATTCTACACTCAACAATCAGCCAACCTAGCTCGTTGTTTTAGCTAGACTAAGTAATAACAACTGACCTTTTTCATTTTTGTTGCAAGTAAAAATACATTCTTTATATTCTATATTATTATTCATTTATTTCAGATTCTAAAAATCCATACATCATTAATTATTATACACAAATCCATGCCTCAAATATAATTATACTTACTTACACAAAAATTAAAACTATACCTACATCGCACGATCTAAAAATTATACAAAGTTCCAAATACCTATACGTAAAAAGTGAGCTTTGGTGCCATTGTCTTTTTTAATCGAGTTAGTTTTCTAAACCAGCCTGTTCCTTTTTTAAACGGCCGGCTGATGTTTGAAAAAACATAGTTAACTTGCTGAACTTGGAATTCTAAAATTCAACTTTATCTCACGCCTAAATGTTCGGTATTTTTAAAAGATCATTTATCTTGAAAAAACATCGCACATTTTGACGGAAGGCGTGCGGTCAATGTTGTTTCAATCATTTTTACGGCAAATTCCGACTAACTTTTCGAATCTTCGTTCCAAAACGATGTTGAAATAACTGAAAAAAGTTTTTATGCTCGCCTCTGTAGAATAACAACCCTCTGGATGTTCTTATTTTAAATATTATTTTCTTTTTTATTTAGCATGTAAGTAGGTACGTGTTGCTCGCCTCACTTCGAATTTTGAATTTGAGTTGGCGTCAAGTTTTTTTTTCACTAGGTAGTTATTTCAATTTTGTTTTGTCTAGCCAATTTATAAGGTATATCCAAAAGATGGCCAATTACAAAATTCTGATTATTTTTAATCAGTAGTACCTACCATATATTAAGATCTTACGTGAGGTCCTACGTTCAGATTCAGCTTGTAATCACTTTTTAAATTAAAATACCTCCTCGAAGGCGTGTACAGGCACCAAATAGGTGTTGTAAATCTAGTTTTTTGGGTAAATGCTTGTAAAGCATTAACTGCTTTAAGTAACATAGTAACTGAAACACGCTTCAAAGAAGCAATTATATAGATACATCAGGTTTAAATAAGGTTTTACAACAATTGATTAAAGAATTGAGTTTGGTAAACATAAGGTATACCATGATTACCAAACTCGCTTAGACTTATGGTGTTTGCCTCTTTGGTCCTCTTCAACTGTGCCCAAAGACGCTTCTCCTCAATCGTTTGAATATTTCTATTTTTGATATCCAGCGTATTCATAAAGAATGTCTTGGAAACCCGGATGTGGTGTATCAATTTTGTGAAACAAAACGCATTAATCCCCTCTGAGTTCTAGGTATACATATTCATATTTTCGTTTCATATTGCCGTACTCAATATTCATCCAAAAAATATTTTCTATCCGATTCTTTTTTCTTTCTACTTTGAGCGACTATTTGCACCACAAGGTGACTTCGCTACCTTAGCTGTTTTTTTTGTTTGAATAAGCAACAACCAAATTAGCAATATTTAATCGCCTGTACTTGGTTATTTTTGGCAATCTATGAGTTGGTACGCCTATGATAAAGTTATCAGCAAACTTTACTGGCTGCTATTGGCTAGACTGGAGGATGCATTACGTCGATTACTTCCGATTTTATTTGAATGTGGCATACAAACCAACTTCAATATATCTTCTTTGAATATCTATACAAATTGAATACATCCAGATAGTTTCGTACGTACGTCTTTTTACTTTTACTGCTTTTACAAGGTTTTTTGTGTCATTTTCAACCAACGAAATACAAAAGTGGAGGTCGTTCTATGTCCGGCTGTTTGGTTGCATGTTTTTATTCTATTTCTTTGACAATTATGGACCGATTTGGAAAATTCTGTCTTCAATGGGAAATGATCTCGAAGTAGTCCCATAAAAATATTACCGAGAGATAACACAACAGTGTAAATTTTAAGGAATTTTCGGTTGGTTTTTTAAATATATAAAAAATGTTTTTATGTATTTTTAGTATACATGTCATTTTATTTTCACCATATTTGCTCAATAATTATTTTTTTAGACTTTTTCTCATAAAGAGTAAAATACCCTATTGACGCCCTACGACGCGTTTTATCAGGAACATAAGGATCCTCAACTTGTCCACTGTACACAAATGGTCCACTACTGGACGCAGGCCTCCCCTGATCAGGTAGGTACATAATATATTTAGGCACAAAGAATATTCCAGACAGAGACAGACTTTAATTTAATTACTGAACCCTCAAACACGATCCAGAGGCTTGATAACGGCCTCATTTCTATAGTAAATTACTACTAAGGTAGGAAGGAGTGTCTTGATTGTGAAACATTGCGTCTTCACCCTCAAGCCCATTGACACGAACTGAAATTTACTATAATGAAGAACCACACCTTTGACGCTACGTTTATAAAACGACGCGAGTTATTTATTTACACATAACATAACCTATAACAACATAACAATATATTTTATATATTATATTTGTGTAACTCAGCTAAAAACCTATTGTAATACGTACCTACTACTGTTATAAATTATATATAAGGCACACTAATATTACCTTAATTTTAGGTAGATATACATATATGTATTTCTCTGTAAGTGAATAGTAATTCTTTTGAGAAATAAATATCTTCAACCATAACATGGTACTTTGAATACTAACATTAAATATAAGAGGTATTTTTGATACTAACAAATTATGATTGACGACCTCTGTGGCACGGTGGGCGAAGGTCTGCCTGCGACGCAAATGGTTGCGGATTCGATTCCCGCCTCGGGACAAATGTGTGTACGATCTGCAGACAGTTCAGGGTGTTCTGGTCGTTTTTTTATGTATAATAAAAAATATCTATGTATTGTATTATGTATATCAGTTATCTAGTACCCTTATCACAAGCTCTGCTTAGCTTGGGGCTAGATTGCTGTGTGAATTGTCCAGCATTATTAATTATTATTGTTATCTTCTCATTCGTAGAGTTCTTGCCAGAACTGCTGTCGTCGGCATGACGAATCTTGTTGTATGGGCTGTGTCACTTGCCTCACGATAGGTAGATATATCGTAATTCTCACTGTTGGTGATTATTCTGGTAGTGTTTTGGGTAAATAAGTATGTGGTTATCATACAAAATATCTATCCTTATAATGCATTGTTATAAGTAGGTTTATCAGTCGTTCTAGTAGTAATAATAACACAAGATCTGTTTAGCTTGGGGCTAGATGATGATGTATGGATTGTACAGTATTATTAATTTATTTATTAACTTCAATACAAATTTATGCGGGTTAACTACGAACCTAGTTTATATTGGAAAAACCCCCAACGTTTCATCCCTAAAGGAGAGCCTTTCTCAGGGTAAGTGCGTTTCTTGTCGCTCCTGTAAGCGCTGAGAGGTAGAGTCCCTCGCGTCTATCACACAATTTTTCTAAACGTAGTTTGAGCGAGGAGTTGAACCAAATGGTGAAATCGGTCTAAACACATAGCAGTAGTACTTTAGTACCTTTCCAATATTCAATGTACTAAGCAAGAGCGTAAGAAATAAACGTTTTTATTATTATTTAGGTATAGAATGTAATCTACTCTGTTTCGGGAACCGGTGCTGTCCAAAACGCACGGGCCTAAGATTATTATTATCAAACTTAGAAAACCAGTTCCAAACCAAAGCAAAGCATCTAATGAAATAATCTTTAATGGCTAATCTTTTGAATGAACAGATGGTTTATTATAGCCATGTTTAAATTTATTTCCACTTTTCTAGCAAATTTCCCGCGGTCGTAAAGCCATTACCGTATTTCATGCCGAGCTTTCACTCCTGAACTATAATTCAAGACAAGATGTGGTAGGTAATAAAAGCTTTTGAAAGATTCCGTTCAGTGATTATATCAATGGTTTTATTAAAAACGTATATGGACAGTGGGTTTTGGCCGAAAGGTGTCGTTTTCAGAAAGTTCATTGGACGCCTGTCAAACGACACCGCGCGTGCGTCATCGGAGCGTCGGTGACTCGGTTAATTTTTAATGTTTTTATCTATGTTAGTCTTTAAGGTATATATGGTTATATGGGCCCTAATTAAGTTACTTTTGTACACTTTCTTTGTTGTCTGAAATAAAGTATTATTATTATTATTCTTAAGAGAATGGTGCCCTCAGAGAACTTCAACGTATGTTCAATTGAATACACACACACACATGCACACAAACACACTTAACCCCACAAGTGAACGTTCACTTTTTTGTTTATAGTACTTGCATGTTTATCTCAGAATTGTTTTGTATAAGTTAATATTCATAACTTGAAAGATAGAAAATAATAATTTGTAATATAATAAATAATCTTAATAATTCCAATAGTAATTTCAAATAAATTTAACAATACGAAATAGTGTAAGTAAACAGAAATTCAGTTAATTTATTTATTTTTATTTTTTGTAACTTTTATTAAATCAGTGTCATTGTAATGAGGGATGGCATAGATGTCTATAACACAGGCTTTACAAGCCTAGCGTAGATATCTAAGGCTAGCCAACTCAATCAACGCATTCATCTCCAACTAATAGTTTAAATTTTAAGAATGATTGTTTTCGGTATTGTTCTGTCAAAGTTTCTATGCAATAAATAAATTTATTATTATTATTATTTATTATAAATAAATTATTAATATAAGTCGCGTAGATAAAGCTTGGGGTTGTAAACTACAGCGTCTCTCCGGATGTCCCGCTTAAAACGGATTTGACCAAATATGACCATTTATGGAGTAAATGTTCTAAGCACGACAGCCGGGTTCGATTCCCGGGACAAAATATGTTTGTCTGATCTGAAAATTTCCATGTGTTCAAAGCGTTTTCTATGCATTTTCATCACATTAATAATATAAATGCGAAACTTTAGATAGATGAATGGATTTTTGTTACTTCTTCACGCCAAAACTTAGTAGTTTTGGCGTGAAGAAGTAACAAAAATCCGTTTAGTAACGGATTCTTTCGTATTGTACACACAATAGATGTAGCAGCTAATCTAACTAATTAATAGAATCTAGGGTTATAAATAGCTGCTACATATAAGCCTAGATTCTGTAAATTAATTACACCGACATAATCGGACATGATTATGCTCATATGCAATATTTCAGCCCGGTCCATGCAGTTGTTTTGGCGTAAAAATGTAATAAACATCTAATCGTATTTCATCATGTATCATTATCAAACTTTCGCATTTTTAACATTAGTGTGATTGCCGGTACTTAGGAATCAGGAGTCATCATAATATCTAGTCAAAATAGCTAAAATTGCATACGTATTAAGTTTTTTTAGAATTTAAAAGCTATATTATTGGCAATGTCGAATTGTTGTTATGTTAATGTTAAACGATTGTCTGGAACCCTCTATGAATTACTAAAAAACCACTCCTCACTCCCATACGCACTGTTAGCAATTTAGGGCAGACTAGTTTTTAGGGATGTTATATTCATCGAATATGGGTATTTTTGTGCCTGCATGAAACTGTTTTTTTTTAATTTATTTTATTATGATTAGTTTGAAATAAAGTCTCTCTGATTATTGAATGGAGGAGGGTGCATATACACTTCTTCATCGTCTCAGCCTATAAAAAAACTGACTGATGAGTAAAATCGCAGGGCCGTGTCGTCGTCTCGATGTTGATGGGGTTTATTTATCCAGCAGCTGGGTAACTTTATGAAATTAAGGAATCACCTTGGCTGTAGTAAGCCTATTTTTATTAATTTCTATAATTTTTATGTCCATAACTAATATCAAAAATATGTAATCAGTGAGTTTATCAAAGGTTACGTTGTTGTTAAAATACAACAAACCTAAGATAAATAAACTGAACGGAACAAGTGTGGTAAAATAAAGCTAACGCTTGCCCATGACATGTCTTCGTTGTACGAGGAAAAGATCATTAGACAGGATATTTAAAATACAAGAACTTACTGCTATTGGTGCTGGATCACTATAATGCACGACAATTTATTGTACGGCCGAAAAATATTCACCATGATAATCCGTGTCAAAACCTATTAAAAATAGAAGCCATGACACGGATTATCAAGGCGTATATTATTCAGCCGTACAATAAATTGTCGTGCATTATAGTGACCCTTGGTGCTCATCTACTTGTCATTTTAACATCATCACCCTACCATTGCTTCGTCATAGTAGCAAAGTGTAACCCGCGTACATATAAATTGATTGCCGATGACGTCATCTCACGCTGTACCACTGAGTTCGAATTTGATCAGAGCGGGACAGCATGACAAATTATAACCGACGTCCTTAAAGATTAGCCGTGTGGTGCCGGCTTAGGATTGCACCACCCCAACTCTTCCCGTGTGGGTGTCGTAAGAGGCGACTAAGGGACACACACTGGGGGTGGACAGCAGCTCCTCTTGCAGAATACATAGAATAATATCTACCACGGAACTGCGATTCCCAACCCGCATGCCCAGCGTGGGGATATGGGCATAAGCCCTCAGGAGATAAAAAAATTAGGGGAGGCCTGCGTCCAGCAGTGGATCATTATAGGCTGTTGAGGTTGAGGTCCTTAAAGATTGAGATTGAGAAAGACATCATCTCTCTTTCTGTCCGGCACGCGGACAGATGACGTTATTCTAAGTCTTATTTAATTTTATATTCCGCGTTTTCAATTCCATTGTTTTTTTTTTTAATTTTTCATAGCAGTGTCTTCGTCGAGAGTTTGTAGACGGTCTGCCAGTCATGCAAAGAGTTATAATATGTGATACCGTAATATTTCTTTATCTACAGCATTATTTAAGTTGACCGAACGCTGGGAAGACCTTTGCGTTTCAAACATTTATGTTTCTTGTTAAAAGGACTGTAAAGAATCGATTTTAAAATCGTTGTCAGACACAATGCTATTTAGATCAATATTAATATTGTTTGTTATTTATTTTTCACAAACAGAGGGTGAGTTAATATCACTTAACAAGTTTTTTTAAGCTTACTCTATTAAAAGTAGTTCCTTCTCAATTGCCTATTTTTATGTACATACATATAAGCTCTTAACAGAGCCAGTGTTTGATGTCATCGTTAAAAATATATACAATATTCGGTTATTTTTATTTTTTTGTTTTTAAAGAATCTAGAATAAAAAACTATTTATTTCCATCAATATCAAAATGTAAACTAAGGTCCGTATTATGAAAGCTTGCACAATCATAGATCTATTTATGCTTTAGTAAAGTTTATGCCGTAAAAAAGAGTTACTCAATCATAGAAACTTTCTCATGGCTTGAGTATATAGTAAGAAGGTACGTGTAGACTTAGCAGAAAGCTGCTGAAAAAGCCAAGCTAAGCAGAGCTTGTATTATGAGTACCTACTAGATAACTGATAAACATAATACAATACATTACATAGATAGATATTTTTTATCATACATAGAAAACGACCAAAACACCCGGAACAAATACCAACAGAATCCAACCCGCAACCTCCTGCGTCGCAGGCGGAACTTCGCTCACCGCGCCACAGACAGGTCGTCGAAGAGATACAAGAAATATTATAATTACAGGATTAAATGAACTAAAAAACGACAAACGCACACAATCAATTAACTTTGTTTTGTTTTAGGCTACAGTGGACGTAAAGGTTATCCAGATTACAATGCACAAAAGCACCTCCAAGGTTGGACAAAGCTGCATGTTGCGCCAGCTGATTGGAAGACAGCGGCAGCAAATTGTAAACAAGAAGGTAGGTATGTTGGTTGGAGTCACCTGAGTCGACGATAAAAATTTCGTAAAAGAAGAGAATAATTTAGCCTTGGATTACCTACTCCTGGCCTTCTCAAATGTATAAGAAATCGTGATTAACAACATCGTTAAGAAACTTAAAACTGAAAATTTAAGAAAAAAGTTTGTAAATTCCAGAAATAATCCAAAGGCCACGAGGGAAGTTATCAAAAATCTTACATACAGAAAAAACTTAAAACACAACCCCTAGAGTTCGACGCGCTATGCTATGTTATGTTATTAAGGCTGTTCACCTTCTTATGATGATATATAACATGTGTGTAATTATTTCAGGTGCGGTGCTGGCAACATCATGGTTGAACGAACTGAACCTCACTTTAAGCAAAATAGTATCGGATTCAAAAAAGTCTATTGATGTTCTGTACATGGGGTCGCAGATGATGTTTCCAGGAGGAGTCTATGAACCTAATACAGGTAAACATTCACATCTGTTAGTACCTACTCCAGGCAACCCCAAGACACAAATTACATCAATGATGTAAATGCTTGGCCAGATGTCGCCCAGTTCCACACCGACAATTAATAGTTAAGTATATAAGGAAAATAATGTTAAGCTTAGTTAGTCTTAGGTAAATATTGACCTGTATCTAAATCACGTTAGGTACTTTTAGACATATGGAAATGAAAAAAAAATATTAGTTTACAAGTCTATACACTTACTAGTGGTTTATTTTCTACTTCTTCCACTAGTGGACACACAAAAATTTAAGTGGAGAAAATCAATAACACCTTGTTTCTTATTTGATAATAATTACCATTTATAAATCTGTTTATAGTATAAAATTGATTTGTCTAAGTGCTTATTTTGTAAGCCTAAAGAAATAAACGTTATTGATATTTGAAAAATTTCCCCCACATTTAACCGTAAGCTCACTTTGAGAGTTTGACAAAATTTGCAATGATTGAAAGAATTTGCCCCGATGGCAAGACTAGTGTTGCCATATCTGGTAAAAGTACCCCCAGGCAACACCTTAGTGTTGCCACATCGGGGTATGAGATTTTACTTTGCATTGTCTTTAATAATGTGTTCGAAGTCAATGTCTAGGACTCAGCTACTATATTATGTTAAAGAAGAAATAGCGTCGAATGAAGCTGTTAAATATAACTACTATTGCACTTTACCACAGGTGTAATGACAAGTGACTTGAAGAACAACGTACATTGCTCGGTCTACTTCCCCAACAACCACACAACCGGCCGAGTAGACTGCAGCCAGCAACACCCATACGTCTGCTTTGCGCTGGCGCCGGTGATTGACTGCGATGTGCATGAATTTGGTAAGAAATAAAAAAACCGTGCTAAAAACATCTTTATTTCAAGCACACTCATAAAATAACATTTAAAATATACACAATAATAATGAAATATAATGAAAAAAATAAGATAGATCAATTCAAATCACACATAACATTAAAATTAACAAAAGTAAGATTAAGGACATCTACACAGACACCCCTCAAGCTAACGTTAGCTTCGAGGCCTTTATCCGTACCTATCAGCATCTTAACACTTTCATGGCCTACGACGCACCCCTGCGTGCGCCCTTGGTTCACACCACTGAGGCTTGGTAGTTAATGCGATACACTAACACTTTCATAGTCTACGATGCATATATACCAAGGGACTACCGTGAAGCTGGGCAGTTAATGCGTTAATACACCCACTGATCGTATCTAATGAGCTAATCCTTAATCTGTTCTAGGTCAAAATAGGGATGGCTACCCAGGATACAACCGCTGCTCCAAAGTCAAAGGCTGGTTGAAGATTCACGAGGGGCCAGCAGATTTTAAAACAGCAAACGCGACATGCACAAAAGAGGGTAGGTTATGGTAAATGGCAATTCTAGTCTAGGAACCAAAGTCAGCAACGCTGCCGACATAAATATTTTAAAATAATGTGATCTGAACACATAATAAACTATTTATTGGGTATTTATTTAAGTAATCCCATGACCACGACAGTTTAAACCTGTTGAAACGTTGGGAAAAAACCTAACCTATCCTGGCGCATCGACCGAGAAGTGGGTCTTGGCCTGTGACACAATAGATCGCCACCGGCTTCTGGCAGTGCAGGAGCACTGCCTCCATCCAGTCCGGTGCGAAGACTTGAAGTGAGCGAAGGTCCTTCTCCACTTCATCCTTCCACCTGCATCAGGGCCGACCGACTGGTCGTCGGCCAACCGGCGCTCTAAGGAAAGCCCTTATATCAACGGCATGTCCACGATACTACGAGACTTTTCAGAAGGTGCTGTAGTCGTGCCTCCGACAACTTTTACTAATCATAAACCCGGTGGATTATATGTCATAGGTGTGAAGCAACCCGTTGGATTTTGTGTGTTGACTCCTAGATGTGAAGCTGCTAACTTTTCGTCGATCAACCCGCCAGCTACCAACCATGCTATGTCTAATGAGTGAATAGACTCTTTACACATATAGTTACAATGTTTTGTGGTGTTTCAAATATTTGGCACAGTTGGCGCTATGAGACTTTGGGGTTGTAATCTCAGGCAACTTAAGATGTGAAGAACATATTGTAAAACAGTGAAAACAGCTAACTCTATAATGTAATTGTATCAATTTGAAGAAGGAATGTTTTGATCCTAAATCCAAGCACTAAATTTCAGGTGGTTCACTAGTCAATCCATTTGACACTGAGGTAAAGAAAGTCGCACTGAATCTAATTCAGTTGAACAACGCGGCCAAAACGCCTCTATCATCGGTCTACACCGGAGGACAAGAGATTCACCCACACGGAGCTTTTGAAGAAGTTAATGGTAGGTTTGTATTATGGACGAGATGATTAATTACGATCATATGACTCTTCTAATCAGACTTTTTTTTTGTTTTGATCAAAACTTAGTGATCACGTGAAATACATCTTTACATAATATATGTACATTTGACGTTCAGAAAAACAATACCAGAGTAACCTAATCACAATTTATTCTCAATTTTACAAAATAAACAAAATCATAACCTCAAAATTAACAGAAATAAAATAAAACACCATTTAGCAAAATAAATCAAAGTACTCACGATTTGACATACACTGAACTGATAATCAACACTTTTACCAACTCACAACTCGCATCGATAACAACCACTCTTGTCCGTCCGAAAGTCCGCAAGCAAATGAGGGTCGCTCGCTCGGCGCGCGTTTTATATGCACCTGGAAAGCCTTTGTCCTGTTGTTTCCTAAATGTACATATATCGAGGACAACAATTCAAAGGGATGTATCAGTAACTTTCTTTTTTTGCTTTCTCTAGGGAGCAAAAAACTGTTAAATTTCTTTCAAAGTTGATCTCAGATGATGGGGTACCGAAGGTAATTGCAATAAGAGCATGATTCGTACTGAAACTCAGCTTAAGCTTACGCCCGCATATTTGGGTCTAGGAATAATTTCGGGCCATAGTCCATCAATATTATTATTATATCGCCTTCTACAATTGTCACGCACTAAGAAATGAAATAAGTTCCTAAAATTTTCGACTTGGTGGGACTCGAACCCGCGCCCCACCCTCAGTACGTGTGCGTTATATAGAACCAACTAAGCCACGTCTAATCGGTTCCATCGAAAATCTTTGGGACCTTACGGACTAATAGCGCGCCGGCCACGCACTAGTTTGGAAGGTTTCTTAAAAGGCGATAAAACACCTATTTTAAGGGACGAGTTGATAATTTTTTTTATTGAGTATATTTACATCCATCATGACAACGTGGCGCGGTGGGCGAAGATCTGCCTGCGACGCAGGCGGTTACGGGCTTCGATTCCCGCCTCGGAACAAATGTGTGTACGATCTGCAGACATTTCTTCAGGATGTTCTGGTCGTTTTCTGTGTATAATAAAAAAATACCTGTCTATGGATTGTGTTATATTAAGTATATCAGTTATCTAGTACCCATAACACAAGCTCTGCTTAGCTTGGGGCTAGGTTATGCTGTGTGAATTGTCCAGCATTATTTATTTATTTTTATTTACTTACATCGTTACATATCTTATAATGCTAGCAAAATAAGTAGATAAACAATACCTAGATTTTCTAAAAATTATTTGCAGGAAAGCTACAGTGGGTAACTAAAATGAAGACATATTGTATTACCCTGTTGGCAACGAATGCTTCCGGAAAAACGGAATGCGATACCAAGCTCCCGTTCATGTGCTACGCACCTTATTCACCACTTGCACAATACGAGTGTGATGATGATGATGATGATTTGGGTAAGATCTTAAATATATTTTTTATAATTCTGTTCTTCTCTGAACAATCTGGTAATCCATGTATTTACTACATAGATTACCGTGAGTAGTATATTAGGGTAGGTATATGCATAGATTTTTTTATTTATTTCATCTATTGTTTATGATTTTTCATTAGGTAGGTACCGAAAAAAAAAATTACGTACGAATAACCTAAAAATAAAACTGCACTCACTTTCGGGTAATAAACGCTGCCCTTTTTCTGTGACGTCACCATTCAGTTTGTAAACACAAAGTACTTCTGTTCCTTCAATCAAATAAAGTTAAAAACAAATAAACGACACACACAAATAACAAACATGATGGTTCTTAAACCACCATGTTTGTTATTTGTGTGTGTGAGAACAAGAAAGATAGTGGGAACTAAAACTTCTTGATAAAACGATAAAGAGTGACGTCATTGTTAAAAATTTTGAGATTGAGTCTTAAAATATCTACTTTCACAATAAATTCATAAAAAATATGCAGATATGTTTCTATAACAAAAGAGAACAGAAAATTAAAATCATCAGTTTGTTATTGAAGTCTCTTGCATATACCCTATTTGATTTGTGTTGTAGTTTGGTCGTTATGCAAGAAGTTTTAGACTGTTCTACAAGTACTGAGTATTGCAGCTTTCTGGGTCGAAATTTTGTAACTTGCGCTACTGATATAACCTGATAATTTTATTCAAAAAAGGACTATTCATGGTCATATTACAACAAAAAAAATACTAAAACTCCACAAAAACAATTATATAACAGTTTTAACCGGAACGGTTAAAACTGTTATATAATTATATAAACCAGAAAATTTTCAAACAAAACTTTTAAAAATCATAATTCGAAAAATCGGGAACATTCATGGGGTATTTTTAGGAACTTACCCCTGGATGTGAGGAATTCATTTTTTTTATGACGTCACTGTTCTTCCATTCTGTATAACTGAAAAAACTTGGTGGAGTTTTCACATATTATATATTTTAGTTGTGAACTTTACTTATAGATTACGAGCTGGATCCACTCGGAGGTCGTTGTTACAAGCTCTACAATGTTGGAAAGTCCTGGGAAGACGCCCAGGAACGTTGTGAACGGGAAGGAGGGGACCTAGCCATCATCAACAGTCTTGACGAAGCGGTGTTCCTGAAAGAGCTATACGCGAAGTACAAAAGTATTTATTACTCCCATCATGGGTGGGAGGTGTTTGTTGGCATTAAGGAAGAGGGTCTTGGCAACTGGAGGACTATAAATGGTAAGTATGTCTTATTATGGAAGAAAACGCTACTAAGCGATAAGGCCGCTGTTTAAGATCTGTCTGTTTCTTGTTTTTTTGTGGTGCACAATAAAGAGTTTTGTATTGTATTGTGTATACAAAATAAACTTTACAGTGGGGCAATGCAACCATCGTATTAGGGATACCATCTGGTACTAATTATGTATCAGTGGAGCTACCTTAAGATGGATGGGACAGTCTGCAGTTACCTCAACTATTCCAATTGTAAATAATAGTTAATTTTTTATATTATTTGATTGTTATTTTCTTTGTTGATAAAGATTATTCCACTAGAATTTAAAAAAAATAAATACAAATTTTTATGCTAAATTATTATTAGAAACCAATTAGAAGTATTTGTAGTAGACTGTTACAAACAATCTATAATAATAATAATAATAATGCTGGACAATTCACACAGCATTATCTAGCCCCAAGGTAAGCAGAGCTTGTGTTATGGGTACTAGATAACTGATATACGTAATATTATACATTACATAGATAGTTTTTTTTTTTTTTATTATACATAGAAAACACCCAGACCAACGGAACAAATTTCTGCAGATCGTACACAAATTTGTTCCGAGGCGGAGATCGAACCCGCAACCTCTTGCGTCGCAGGCAGACTCTCGCCCGCTGCGCCACTGAGGTCGTCAATAGGAAGCTCAAAACATCTGTGTCAATACCAATCGTAGATTTCCCCAAGAAGCCGATTGCATTGCCCTGCTGTATGGCAATGCTAATGCGTTGCCAGATGCTCACCAACTCTCGGATATTTTGGAGAGGAACAGCTAGTTATGGTTGACATAACTAAGCACAATAATTATGATTTTGCTTGTGATTCAGATAATAGCTTATCCTCCTTAACAATTTTCTTTCCTTAAGCACAACTCAAAAATTTTGGCGAAATCACCATAATTGTAAATAAATACTCAAAAAAAAAACATCTGAGCCGGCTGTAGATATCTAAATATTCTTTCAGGTATCAGTCTTGAACAAGCTGGATATGCTGTATGGCGCAAAGATAAACCAGGTGATCAGCTAAGCGATGATCCACGCTACAAGGGGTTCAGACAAGTCTGCGGAGCTATGGACAGAGAAGGACATTACTCTAACTGTTGGTGTCAAATGCTGCACGGTTACATTTGTGAGCAAGGTGCCACTGTTGTGCCGAAAGTTCAGGAGTATACAGTTCACAGACAACCCTCTGTAGAAGGTTACATCACGTTGACTTCGAATTACTCTTATAGCAACATCACATCAACAGTTAACTGATACTGATTATCGTATGCTGAAAACCTCTTATATCAATGTCTCTATTTTAAAAGTTCTTTATTAAATAAAAATATAGTATACAGTACATTTCCAGTGTGTGTTAAAACTACCTAGAAACAATACAACATAAACATTAAAAGCGTTTTGTAAGCAATAGGCTTCTTAAAACTTTTGAGAATTGCTCAAAAGTTTTAAGAAGCCTATACCTAGTAATTTAGCTATAGTATTAAACATTTTTAGGGGTATCAAAGAAGATCTTACCTACATACTAATCTATAGTTATGTAATTTTTAAAACTAGATTAAATTTTAAATTCCGAATGTATATACAAATGGACATTATCAAGGTTGAGGATAAACTTAAGTTAGTCTTTAGCAGAATACACAGTTGTTTTACATTAGATTCATCATAGATTCATCTAACTCTAACGTAAAATTTGCCATGATTTGTTGAACATTGTATTATCAAGATAGTCGAGGGTATAAAAATAATAAAATTTGCGACCAGCATGAACACAAAGAACAGAGTTTTAGAAACCTCTTAACTGTTTCATGTCATTAGGGGGTTAGTTATGGCAACATGCCTCAGTAGTAATTTCAGCGAGTCAATTCAAATATATTTATTTATTCGTCAGTATGAAATTCCTTTTTTTGCCTTTGTGATATGGCGTATGCTTTATACCTAGGTAAGAAAACTGTTATAAATATGTACTTGTATTAATCTTGTTTTATTATTGTTTATGAAAAGTTTTCTCCGTTTTACGAAAATTTAATAATGTCCCAGAAATTAACGATTTCGGCAGGATTCGAACCTGCG
This sequence comes from Eupithecia vulgata, assembly GCA_946478455.1. Lineage (NCBI taxonomy): Eukaryota > Metazoa > Arthropoda > Insecta > Lepidoptera > Geometridae > Eupithecia > Eupithecia vulgata. Next base: position 12,360,226 of record OX297867.1, read on the forward strand.
CCCCACCCTCTTCACCCTCTCAATGTTTTGCGACATTATTAAATTTTCGTAGAAAATATGCCCAGTGCGAATAACGCACTATAAAGAAAAAAGCTAAGTTTTCTCCGTTGTTAAAAAATCAAAAAGTAACCAAATTAATACTGCTAAAGTTTCTAATTGAGACAGATTTGTCTAATCTTCGTTCTAGTTGTCTGTAAAATTATTATTTTAATATATGTATCGAATAAAACTGGGGCTTCAATAACAATTAACTAAACAAGAAATCATAAAAATCATTGGCTATTAAAACGTTTTCCTTCATAGCTTCAGCTATGTGTCCTGAAGGAACGCGTTGTGTCTCCGTTTTGCAACGGTGTTTCCAAGAACAGCTTGTGCTGTGCCCACCGGCACAGAGCACTGAATATATTAATTATAAGATAATAATTATGCTATGAGTACATAAATCATCATCATCAGCCTATATTAGTCCACTGCTGGACATAGGCTTCCCGTAATGAGCGCCATAGCGCCCTGTCTTCAGCTTGCCGCATCCGGCATCTGCCAGCAGTCTTTCGCAAATTGTCATCCCACCTGGTCGGAGGGCTTCCTACACTACGTTTGCCGAGTCGCTGTCTCCACTCAAGAACACGTTTACTCCAGCGGTTGTCGGTTCTTATCAGGATATGACCGGCCCACTGCCACTTCAGCTTGCTAATCCTTTGAGCTATGTCGATAACCTTGGTAGTACATAAATACATACCAATAAATGATAGGATTCATTACGGATGTAAGCGGGTTAACAACGAATCTTATTTGAATTCGTCAAACTACGATGGTTTTTATAGTTAAATCATAGGATCTCCGAAAGGTTCACATTTTACCCATATGACAACGAACTCGTTTATAAGTAACCTAGTATGTAGTTAAATTCAAGATCTTGAGTTTTTTTTAAATTAACGTCAACTGGTAAAAGTAAGTATCTAAGTACGTAACCTTTTAAAATTAAACCCACTAATTCCTTTAAAAAATACAATTTGGCACTGCATTTCCACCACGGAACGGATGTAAGAAAAAGGTTTCGCGCATGCATAAAGTGTGGAGTCAACAAATTTGATTTGAGTAATTGATTTAATTTAAATGTCTTTAGTACCTGGCTAGTCATTTATGGCATCACCATAAAGGCGTACACTGTGAACAATAAATAAACTCAAAAAATCAGAAGAATGAAATACTTAGATTTGGTGAAAGTTACTGCAAGGTACCCAGTGAAATGTTTTCCGGTGTGTTTTTATATTTCTTGAAGCACCAATTTAAGGCATTTATGGCAGGATTATTGGGCCATCACTCCTGTAAATTCCACAACGGTCTGTCGATTTTCACCTTGCAAAAGTAATGAATTGACAAAAACATGGCAGCTGGAGACTTTGCAATAACTAACTAAACTAAATATATAAGATCTAGCAAAACGAGATAGATAGAAAATAGAAGAATAAAAATACGGGAGACTGATGTTTCGGGCATGTAGTTAGAAAGGAGGAAGATCAGGCAGCCAGCAGAGCTTAGGTACTTGGATTGCCCAAGAGTCATTGGTCGTCCAAGGTACTGCTTGAGCGACGAAAAGGCTAGGAACCGGGACAGCTGGCGATCTCTGGTGTCGGAGGCTAAGATCCACTTCGGGCACTGCGCCACGCCAGTGAGTAAGTAAATGGAATTTGGTACAAGGACAGGCAGAGCGAGACTTAAGTGTTTCCAAGTCAAAGTCAATACCTACTTTATTTCTTTATGTTTACAAAATCAGCACTAAGACAAGTCACATTGTATACTATAAAGCTTTAATTATAATTATTATTATCTAATAAGAAATATAATGTTTTTGATTCTTTTTACTTAATTTTTTTGTCAACTATTGGAAAAAGCAAAAAATAAACCACTTGTACATGGAACCAACCGGTACGGTTTTTTGCAACAAGGAACCGGGCTTTTACAAAACAAACCTTAAAAAAATATTTTCTTTCTGAAAAAGGCCAGTATATTTTGTATACATAGGAAAAATTTAGATTTACAAATTTTTCTTAACAACTTTTATACAAAATCTTCATCAATACTATATTCGTGTGAATTGATTGGTTCTTTATTGCGGAAGTTGGTCCAATTGGAATACCGAAATATCTCCAAATCATACACACATTTGTACCGAGGCGGGAAACGAACCCGCAACCTGCGTTGCTGGCGGATCGTCGCCTAAAGCAACATAGACGTTTTCTCAATAAATTGAGTATCATATTTTTGTTTAGAACTTCATAATTGTTTCTTATCTTATCAGAAGAAAAAAATAGTTATATTGGCCGTATTTTAGGAAGTTATACAAAATCAGTTGCTCATTTTGTAAAAATACTTTGAACCACTAGTACTTATATAGTAAAACTTAAAATGTTATCTAAATTAACCTTTACTTTATTTATAATTTATTTTACAGCCATTGAGGGTAAGTTACAGCATAAAATAATATTTATTTCATTAAGTAAACTTAAATATAATTAGATTTTATTAATGAGCACACTTAATTTTCAGGCTTGTATGAAAGACCGAATTATCCTAATTACAAATTCCAAGATCAGCTTACTGGCTGGACGTCGTTGCACGAGGAGCCAGCTGATTGGAACACCGCCAGCAAAAACTGCAAAGCTGAAGGTTTAGTAAAACATAAGAAAACTTAATACTTCCCGTGACCTTGTGCTCGTTTTTAGATGAACGGCGTTTTAGATGAACCTGATAGGTGAAACCAATATACGTTGCCTTACATTAATTTAACCTATGCACATGTAATTTATAAAACTGAACAGCTTAGTTATCGATACTGCTATAAATTTAATGAAGTACCAGTCGTTTATGATTCATTTAGCACTTAAAAATAATAAAAGATTCAAGTAAATGTTAGGGTTTAGTATATCTACATAGTTGGCTCAAAATCAGTTTTCTTAAACCGTACTGAAACCTTTTGTGCCAAGGATGGATAATTTTTGAAAGACTGGCTGATTTTCTTTTGTTTTTTTTTTTTCGTTCAGTTAATTATTAACGATGACGATACAAATCCAGACCTCCAGTATATACGAATCACAAAAGAAGACCGCGCTAGCTTTTAAAAATTTACCATCTTTTCAGATTAGTCAGGCATTTCAAAGGGCCCTGTAAATTCTCTAGAACTTCTAAATGAAATATAATCTACGTATAAATATATCGCTATCGAAGCGACGCGTGACCCGAGAGCTGGTGAATATCTGGCACAGCGCATCGGCATTGCCATACAGCGGGGTAATGCAGCCAGTTTCTTCGGCACGCTTCCGACTGGTATTGATATGGATCAGTTGAGCTACCTGTAGATTGTTTGTATAGTTTGCAGATAGCTTAATTGTTTCTATGGTAAATACTAGTTTTAATTTAATTCTAATATTTGATTGTAATTTTCTTTCTACGTAAATACTAATTTAATATTCTTACAGGTGCATTCTTAATATCATCATGGGCCAATGAGTTGACCCACATTCTGATCGAGATTGCTAAGGAATCAAACAAGACCATAGATAAACTGCACATCGGGGCTCGAACAATATCGTTTAGAGGAGGTATGAAACCTTTGGTATGTTGCATGCCAAACTTTCTATATTAATGCAGTCGCGGGCAATAACAGGAAATAAGGGTTTATTTATTTATTTATTAAGTTGCTAGTGAAGTTAATTTTTACGAAGTTAATGTTTAATGTGATATTTATGTTTGAACTTCAAAAACAAGTTTATTAATACCTGGCCAAATTCCTCTTGTACAGAGCAGAGGCATGATGAGTTTTCAAGTTTGCATCAGTGAGTCTTGTACGGTATTTTGATTTACTTTTCTTCATCATCGAGAACAACTGTTCGCATTTGTATGTACTTTTATAAACGCAGATGATTCTTCTCGCGAACGCTCTCAGGTGTTTGTATTTCTCTTCTTCAATGTATGTTTTGTAAAACTGGTACAGATCCACGTCTTCAAATTTTGACTTCAAGTTTGTGTCTTTCTGACGACGTCAACTTAATGCATGCTTAATCACATAGCCATTTTGGGTCACTGAGTTCAAGAATAGGTTTTTCTTTAATTTTCATAAAATCGGCTATTTCTTTTCTAAGATCGTAAAAAAATTTTAACATTTTATTTTGCTTAACCAACCTTTGCCTTGAACTGACGACGATTAAGCGCGCGGGATCGAAAAAAATTAATGGTCTTTACTACCAGACCCATAACGTTCTGTAGTCTGATGGACTTAGAACACAAATTTTGTTGGTGGAAATGAAATGCAACACTATCAAATCATCTTTTTTGATATTCAATTCAGTTGCTTTCTCATTCAAAATTTCGATGAAGCCCTTTCACGAACCGACCATAGAAGGCGCACCATCTGGTGCACACCCCAACTAATTGACTCCACTGCAATCCGAAATTGTTGAAAAAACCACTTTGGACCTCACTAAAAATATCTTCTCAGTAGTGGTCCCTTTTAGCGGCTTTAAAGCAGGCAATGCCTCAATAACAGTAATTTCTTTATCACCACCATGAATAAAAATAGCCAGTCGTGCTGTATCAGACAAATCGGTGCTCAAGTCCAAAGCAATTGCATGAAATTGCTTGAAAATCAGCCACACGGTCAGCCAACTATTTCTTAATATCACCAGTCATCATTTCTATACGCCGAACTACAGTACCTACGTCTTGATAGGCTTACTTTTTCAAAATCTTTTTCTATTCGGGACATAGTACTTCTGCAACTTCTAACAAGCACTCTTTAATAAATTCTCCTTCCGCAAATGGTTTAGATGACTTGGCTATTTTTGAACTCACTATGAAGCTGGCTTTCACAACATTGCAATTTTAGAAACATAAAGTGAGCTTAACAAGCAATGGATAGGTATCATTTATGTTGTGTTAGTTATTTTTATGTTATTTAACTTTAGTTCATTAAAGTAATAGCGCGCTTTCCCTCTTTTTGCACAAAATTTCAAAATATCCCGCGAGCCGGATCAAAAGCCGACGCAGGCCGGATCCGGCCCGCGGGCCGGTCGTTGCCCCTTATGCCTTAGTTAGAGGTTCGTACAAGAATAATGACGATACTAGGTACAAATTTATTTTAAAGGCGTCTAAAGAACACAATAATTAATACCTGCTAAGAAAATTAGTTTTGTTATTATTGTAAGGTTTCCGCCCTACACCTTTATGGTCCTTCGAGCCGGATCAACGACAGATTGGTTTTATACTTGTTGAAAACATTTCCATAGGTCGTATTCTACTTAGGATAATACCTAGGATTACTAATACGTGGTAGGATAACGTTTTTCATATTTCAGGTCTGAAACACAATTGTCAGGTTTTTGATGTCAGCAAAGCTACCGGCAGCGTATACGGAGACTGTGGTGCAAAACACCCCTACGTCTGCTACGCACCGGCTCCTCCAGTGGACTGTGATACCGTTGAGTTTGGTAAGACTTTCATGGCCACGGCGTGTCTTCTTTCTTTCGTGTGATCTTTCAATGTCCATCCACGTTGACACTCAAAAAAAACGAAAGTAAATGCTTTATGCTGTCTCTATGTCTGTAAGTACCTACCTTTTCACGCACGCGGCTGAACGTTTCATACCCCGGAAGTATAGGTACAATATAAAATGGGGTTGGTGGAACCAAGTGCAACAGTTATGGGGCTTTTTAACTCTGAAAAGCGGAAAAATATATATTTATAATTAAGTAAGATTATAGACTTTTTCCGAATTTTGAGCCACAAAGTGCTATAATTTATTTATTTGTAAGAAATAGCATTATACATATTAATGTATTAGATTTTTTAAATGAATGCCTATTTTGTAGTATTCTATGTAACTGGAACACATGTGGACATGTGGACACACATTACCTTTAATAAGGCCATAAACTAGAAAAGTTTTCAGGGAATAGGAAGATCAGATACATAGTTTTTTTATTCAATCCGAAGTTAAACTCAAAGGAAACAAAGCACTCAAAATTCAAAATGTTTTATTTCCTTTAGACCTTACAGGACTTTTGGACACGTCACAAAACTCAGATTAAATAAGTCATTATTATCATCATCATCAGCCTATATTTGTCCACTGCTGGACATAGGCCTTCCCTAATTAGCGCCATAGCGCCCTGTCTTCAGCTTGCCGCATCTAGCATCTGCCAGAAGTCTTTCGCAAATCGTCATCCCACCTGGTCGGAGGGCAACCTACACTACGTTTGCCGAGTCGTGGTCTCCACTCAAGAACACGTTTACCCCAGCGGTTGTCGGTTCTTCTCGAGATATGGCCAGCCTACTGCCACTTCAGCTTGCTAATCCTTTGAGCTATGTCGATAACCTTAGTTCTCTGTCGGATGTATTCGTTACGAATCCTATCCTTCAGAGAAACTCCGAGCATAGCTCTATAGCTCGCTGGGTGACTTTAAACTGGTGGACCAGCCCTACCGTGAGTGTCCACGTCTCAGCTCCGTAGGTCATGACGGGTAGAACCATAGACATAGAATTTTTTCACTACGGGTAGAACGCACTGATTGAAAACTTTCGTTTTCAAGCATTGGGGTATGGATGACGAGAAGACTCGACGTAGTTTGCCAAACGCGGCCCAACCTAGCCGGATCTTCCATTCATTAAATAAGTAAAACAAAGAAATAAAGTTATCACTTTGATTGACTGAGTTTTGAGTTATTTCAGGTCAGGACAGAATAGGCTGGCCAGGATACAACCGTTGCTCCAAGGTCAAGGGATGGCTGAAGATTCATGTGGGACCGGCCGATTATGAAACTGCTCGGGCTAAGTGCAAATCTGAAGGTAAATCTATAATATAAAAATGAATCGCAAAATGTGTTGGTAAGCGCATAACTCAACAACGCCTGGACCAATTTGGCCAAATCTTTCTTTGTTGTGTTTGTTATTGTCAGGAGAAGGTTCTTATGAAAGAAAAAATTAAGAAAGTTGGAAACATAAATTTCCACGGGGGCGAAGCCGCGGTTCGCAGCTAGTATAATATAAAATCGATCGAAGTAAATGTAGCAGCAAAGCAAATATCTAAAATAAAACAATAAAAGTTTTTATTAATCACAAAATCATACTACAGAAATTGACGAATATTTCAACGCAAAATAAAAATAAATACAGACGAGTACAATCTACATAAAAGTAAAAAAATTAGTAAAAAATGTTTATTACAGCAAATGATACAAAATAGATTAGTATAGATAAACTTAAACCTAAGCACACGAAAACGTTAAATTTTGTACATAATTTGCTGAGCTTATTTCTACAGAGATTTTCCTCAGCTTCCTCACTAGGCTAGGCCTGTATCGAGGAAGCCAGATTACAATGTTTTCACAAATTCGTTATTTATTCAGAAATTTAGCGATCGGCGTATATTATTATAACACAGGCAATAGCGTTATTTGAAAATTAGTTAATTTAATCTAATTTAAATAATTTAAATTAGAAAATTTCGTTATAGCGTTCTTTCGATCTCATGATCTTTCGGTATAGCGTTCATTCGAGATTGTGATCGTTCGGTCTACAGTTTTTCGAAGTTGTGTGCTTTCGGTATTCCGTTTTGCGGCCTGCTGTACTTTCGGTATTTCGTTGTGCGGTTTCCTGATCTTTCTAAATACCGTTCTCCAGTATTTCGAGTACCGGTATTCCGTAGGACAGTCACTCAAACGGATAGTAAATAATTAAAACAAAAATGTCTGAACTAAAGAGATCCTGCAATAACGCTAATGACCAAAGAAACACCTTGATTATTATAATGATTTTTACTAGCCAAAATATCATTATTGGTATTTTTGAACATAAATGGTATTATTGTATTTTTTTCAGATGCCCAGTTAGTTAACCCTTACCTCCCCGCGTTTAAGGAGAACGCAGTGAAACTTTTCAAGGCTAACAGCACGGCTGAAGACCCGATAATGGCGGTATACTCCTTAGCTAAGGTCATCCACCCTCACGGGGTCTTCGAAAAAGTTGACGGTTAGCAAAAAGCCAATTTTTGTTTCATTGTTTGATAGACTGTCATTAAACTCCGGCCATACAGAAAATACAATGTTTGTATACTATAATACTTTATTATTTTATATTTATTTTATAATACTTCATATTCATATTCATTTATTTCATTGCAATCATTGTGTACATATTCAGGTCTTATTATTAGGTATTAAGGTAATGCTCAAGAGACACAATACTTCTATAATACCAACCATTTTAAACCCAAAATTACCTTCTTGTCAAAAAACCATTTTGAAATTTGCATTGCATGTCGATTAGAGCTCTCACCTACATAAAAAAAAATGCTGGACAACATTATCTGGCCCCAAGCTAAGCAGAGCTTGTGTTGTGGGTGCTAGATAACTGATATACATAATACAATACATTACATAGATATTTTTTTAGGTATACATATAAAACGACCAGAACACTCGACAAAAATACTTGCAGATCGTACAAATATTTGTCCCAAGGCGCGCGGTGGGGAATTGAACCTGCAACCTACGCAGGAGGTTGCAGGTTCAATTCCCCACCGCGCGCCACAGAGGTCGTCAAAATACAATGATTATAGTGCTAATATAACAAGACGCCAAACTGTGTTAATAAAAGTACTGTATTTTAACAGTTGCTTGTAAGTTGTCAAACCATTATTTCTTAAAAATGTACCGAAACATTTTTAAGAAATAAATAATAAAGAATAGTTTATTTAAAGTTTATTTTATTTTATTTATTTATTTTATTTTAACAATATTCAGGAAATTAACAGCTAACTTAAATACTAGGTAAACAAATGGGTACTAAAGGCTAATTACAAATTTCCACAAAAAGTTACTGAAATAATACAAACAAGGTTTTAGGACGACTATGAAAAAGATTATAGTAGGTATTTAGGAATATATAGGTACTTAATACAAATGTTCATGTTAGTTTCAGTGAATCTCACAGTCATTTTCTACACTAATATTATAAAGATAAAATATTAGTATTTTCGTATGTAACCAATAAACATAAAATCTACTGGAAAGATTTCAAAAATTATTTTGCCGTTAGAAAGCTACTTATTTAAGTAGTCCGGGTTTTCAAAAAATTATCTGAGCGTCTGGTCGAAGCGACGCGTGACCCGAGAGCTGGTGAGTATCTGGCACAGCGCATCAGCATTGCTATACAGCGGGGCAATGCAGCCAGTGTCTTAGGCACGCTTCCAACTGGTATTGATATGGATCAGTTGAGCTACCTGTAGATTGTTTGCAACAGTTTGCAGATAGCTTAATTGTTTCTATTGTAAATACTAGTTTTAATTTAAATTTGATATTTGATTGTTATTTTCTTTCTGAATAAAGATTTATAGACTAATAAAAAAAAAAAAAAAAAACTTATTTAAGTAACATTATATTATTATGGCTATAGAATATACCCGTGCGAAGCTGGGGCGGGCGGCTAGTGTGTTAAAAATAACTAACCTTAGAAGGTCTTGCGTAATAGCACAGACCACTTGATATAAACTGGTCCGTGGTAATAGATAACCTTTCCTATATCATAGAATATTTATCTTCATAGACTTGATAATATACAAAAAGTTACTTAGCTCAGTCCCGGTTTAAAATTCAAACATTTATAAAAATATAAATTTTTCGATATTTATTTTCAGGGAAAATGGTGTGGGTAGCCAAGGACAGGCAGTATTGCGTTATCTTCTTGCCTAACGGTGGTCTCGGTAGAACTGAATGTGAAGCCAAACTTTCATTCATCTGCTACGCCAGGAACCCTGCTGCTGTCGACCTCTCTGGACCCCAACTGGCTGACACACCCGAGCTCCTGACTGCGCCCGAGGGCATTGAACTGCCATACTTCAGTACCGATGATCTTAAGTCATCTACATAGATGCCACCTAAATTTACAAGTTTAAAGTTTTCTTGAGTTTTGTCAAAAAAAATCAAGACTTAGATTATAATCAAGAGATATTTTTTTAGTTAATCCATTAAAGAATTATACTTCTTGGAAGACGTAAATATTGAAGCTATTTTTATATGACTTTTTTCTACCCAAACAATCTCAACGAAATAATTTCTTAGAACCAGCTAATTATGATTTTTTACAGAGAAAATTTTATCAAGTAATAGAATTAAATTAAAACTAGTATTTGTAATTGTAACAATTGAGATAACTACAGACTGTTGCAAATAATGTACAGGTAGCTCAACTGATCCATATCAATACCAGTCGGAAGCTTGCCCAAGACGCTGGCTGCTTCTGACTTTTCTCAGACTTTATTCTGCTTAGAACCATCTGAAAAATCGAAAAATCTGTTTAGCATTATGAAACTGGTAATTTCTTCTAGGCGTTTGCCTTGCAAACATGTGCCTTTTTCATCAGAGCCCTGAGTACATTTGACAATATACAGTGCTAAAGGCACAGCTGTACCAAAAGCTATGAAAAAATGGACATTATATTCAAATGGACTCTGGAATCAGGCCATCAACAAAAATCACGGTACATAGTGATTTAAGTTTCAGTTTTTTAAGTGCAAGTCGGAAATATACCAATAGGTTTTTGTAGGTAGGTACCTAAATTTTTTATTATATATATTTTAAGTTGTGCTTATTAGTTTTATCGATCCCGATCTATTCAGTAGTTTTGAGGTGAAGAAGTAAAAAATATTTCCCATACATCTAAACTTTCGCATTATAAATGCGATAAGGTAATATTAGGTCCTTACATATGAAATTGGCGTTTTTCGTACTGGCCACTTTAATCACAAATTTCTCCTCTTTGGTAAGGAATTCCAAATTCAAATTTGTACAGCTATAGACTCATGTATTTGTGCTTCGATGATCGTCATTCATTTGTTTTTTTTCTTCTGTTTTTTTCTGTTTGCGTCACTCATTTTACAAAATGGAAAACGAATTGACTGAAGCAAACCGGCAAACGCGCGTCGACTGCTGCGTTACATTACTAAACCGGCACAATAATGAAGGTATTTTAAACCGAATCATTACCTGTGATGAAAAATGGGTTCTTTACGATAATCGGAAGCGCTCAGCGCAATGGTTGGATCCTGGCCAGCCAGCCAAATCCTGCCCCAAGCGAAAATTAACCCCAAAAAAGTTACTTGTAAGCGTTTGGTGGACTAGTGCCGGTATTGTTCATTACAGTTTTCTCAAATCTGGCCAGACTATTACGGCTGATGTCTATTGTCAACAATTGCAAACCATGATGGAAAAGCTAGCGGCTAAACAACCTAGGCTGGTCAATCGCTCCACGCCACTGCTGCTTCACGACAACGCTAGACCACACACTGCGCAACAGACGGCTACTAAATTAGAAGAGCTTCAATTGGAAAGTCTAAGACATCCTCCGTACTCCCCGGACCTTGCTCCAACAGATTACCATTTTTTTCGAAATTTGGATAACTTCTTGCAAGGGAAAAAATTCAACTCCGATGGGGCAGTCCAAATCGCCTTCAAAGATTTTATTGATTCCCGTCCGACTGGTTTTTTTAGTAAAGGGATCAATGAACTACCTATAAGATGGCAAAAGTGCATAGAAAATAATGGTTCATACTTTGATTAATTAAATATTTTTAGCAATGTCAAGCTAATTTATTTAAAAGAAACACAATTTTCACAACCTTAAAGGTTTTCACTCAAACACTAAAAATTAATAACTCAACACAATGAGAATTTCTAGTATTCAACTACACTTAGGTACTTATCGCAACGATACAACAATACGCAAGAGAGTGAACGTCCGTTCAGCACGACGACTTGTAGCGTCCCTCGTTCCGTCGGCTAGCGTAACGAGGTGTTGACTCCACGGCGGCGCGCAGCAAAATGAGGGCGAGCGTTGGTTTGCGCCGGCTTTTATAGAAAAAGCTATTCTACCCTCAAGTCACAGAAAAAGCTATTTCTACCCTCGAGTCACATCCATCACGGCCTCTCCTGATATCCTGACGCTCTCGGCAGGCTCCTCATCTTTTACATCAGCAGTCAAGGATAGGCATAGACCTGGCTTGGAGGTTATCCAGTCTTGAAGATGGGTCTTGTTCAACTTCTGTCGCTACCGGCTGATCTGATTGTCCATCGGCATCGTTACACGCTTGATCAGGGCTATTATCATCATCATTGTAAAACGATGTTTTGCTTTTTTTATGACAATTTTTCTTGTTATATAAATCAAATTAGGAATGTCTGTCGCGCCAAGTAAACATTAAATCAAAATATAGCCCAACATTGTAACAGCCCCAAAGGAAAATTTACTTGTGATCCTTGTAGACCACAAGCAAATAGTCCTAACCGAAATAACGACAGACAAGATACGCCAAAGTGTATGGACATTATGGCATAGACACTTGCATAAAATCAATATAGGCAGCGTATCGATAAAACGCATGGCAGAGGCACTTGCATGAAAGCAATACAGGTAGCGTACCAACCAACAAAACACATGGCAGAGGCACTTGCATGGAAGCAATACAGGTAGCGTACCAACCAACAAAACACATGGCAGAGGCACTTGCATGGAAGCAATACAGGTAGCGTACCAACCAACAAAACACATGGCAGAGGCACTTGCATGGAAGCAATACAGGTAGCATACCAACTAACAAAACACATGGCAGAGGCACTTGCATGGAAGCAATACAGGTAGCGTACCAACTAACAAAACACATGGCAGAGGCACTTGCATGGAAGCAATACAGGTAGCGTACCAACCAACAAAACACATGGCAGAGGCACTTGCATGGAAGCAATACAGGTAGCGTACCAACCAACAAAACACATGGCAGAGGCACTTGCATGGAAGCAATACAGGTAGCATACCAACTAACAAAACACATGGCAGAGGCACTTGCATGGAAGCAATACAGGTAGCGTACCAACCAACAAAACACATGGCAGAGGCACTTGCATGGAAGCAATACAGGTAGCATACCAACCAACAAAACACATGGCAGAGGCACTTGCATGGAAGCAATACAGATAGCATACCAACCAACAAAACACATGGCAGAGGCACTTGCATGGAAGCAATACAGGTAGCATACCAACCAACAAAACACATGGCAGAGGCACTTGCATGGAAGCAATACAGGTAGCATACCAACCAACAAAACACATGGCAGAGGAACTTGCATGGAAGCAATACAGGTAGCATACCAACCAAACACATTGCAGGGGCACTTGTAGCACGTTCGGTCAGTTCCTGTTCTGGGTCAACATCATCTTCTCTCGTTGCTGTGAACAATGGCAACAATGTTAACGAAAAGGCATTTTAGACACATTTAATTTCAAAGCGAAATTCATCGTTGAATCTCATAATTTCGCTAAAACACAGCGAAGACGACGTAGACACCATCCAACGGACTGGTTCTAACGTAGACACCATCCAACGGACTGGTTCTAACGTATATACCATCCAACGGACTGGTTCTAACGCAGACACCATTCAACGGACTGGTTCTAACGTGGACACCATCCAACGGACTGGTTCTAACGTGGACACCAACGGACTGGTTCTAACGTAGACACCATCCAACGGACTGGTTCTAACGCAGACACCATCCAACGGACTGGTTCTCACGTAGACACCATCCAACGAACTGGTTCTAACGCAGACACCATCCAACGGACTGGTTCTAACGTAGACACCATCCAACGGACTGGTTCTAACGTAGACACCATCCAACGGACTGGTTCTAACGTATATACCATCCAACGGACTGGTTCTAACGCAGACACCATTCAACGGACTGGTTCTAACGTGGACACCATCCAACGGACTGGTTCTAACGTGGACACCAACGGACTGGTTCTAACGTAGACACCATCCAACGGACTGGTTCTAACGCAGACACCATTCAACGGACTGGTTCTAACGTGGACACCATCCAACGGACTGGTTCTAACGTGGACACCAACGGACTGGTTCTAACGTAGACACCATCCAACGGACTGGTTCTAACGCAGACACCATCCAACGAACTGGTTCTAACGCAGACATCGCTGGTGCGCGCAGACCGCGCTGGACAGCGAGCAGACATCGCTGGTGCGCGCAGACCGCGCTGGACAGCCAGCAGACCTCGCTGGTGCACGCAGACCGCGCTGGTGCGCGCAGACCGCGCTGGACAGCGAGCAGACATCGCTGGTGCGCGCAGACCGCGCTGGACAGCCAGCAGACCTCGCTGGTGCGCGCAGACCGCGCTGGTGCGCGCAGACCGCGCTGGACAGCGAGCAGATTTCGCTGGTGCGCGCAGGCCGCGCTGGTGCGCGCAGACCGCGCTGGACAGCGAGCAGACATCGCTGGTGCGCGCAGACCGCGCTGGACAGCCAGCAGACCTCGCTGGTGCGCGCAGACCGCGCTGGTGCGCGCAGACCGCGCTGGTGCGCGCAGACCGCGCTGGTGCGCGCAGACCGCGCTGGACAGCGAGCAGATCTCGCTGGTGCGCGCAGGCCGCGCTGGACAGCGAGCAGATCTCGCTGGTGCGCGCAGGCCGCGCTGGTGCGCGCTGGTGCGCAACTGTTAAGGAGTTATTCTACTCCTACCCTCAATTTGGAACATAAATAAACAACTGGGCTCGGCCCCACCTGACCATGTTCAATCAGCCCCAAATAATCACTTCTGCGACTAGCTACGTGGGCAGCTATACGCAATCGCTGGCCTCGCAAAAGACTGCGCGATCAGCGGTCACGAGTGTGACTGCGGGATCGCCAGCCACGAGAATTCCTGTCACGCGAACGGTCGCTCCGCAACCCCGATGGGCGTCTTCTATGACGAGACCGAGAAAGGCTCGTCCTCATGTCTTTGTTTCACTGCAAAAACACAATAAAGGTGCCGGAACGCACCAAAATTAAATAACTTCGTCAAACAACACAAAGCGTGGAATAACACAAACTACCCGCACAACTTTGAACAATGAAGTAACACTTCATTTTGCTTTTAAACTAGTCAGGATAAATGTGGGAAATGCGAACTATCCCACTTCTGATTTTAGCAATGTCAAGCTAATTTATTTAAAAGAAACACAATTTTCACAACCTTAAAGGTTTTCACTCAAACACTAAAAATTAATAACTCAACACAATGAGAATTTCTAGTATTCAACTACACTTAGGTACTTATCGCAACGATACAACAATACGCAAGAGAGTGAACGTCCGTTCAGCACGACGACTTGTAGCGTCCCTCGTTCCGTCGGCTAGCGTAACGAGGTGTTGACTCCACGGCGGCGCGCAGCAAAATGAGGGCGAGCGTTGGTTTGCGCCGGCTTTTATAGAAAAAGCTATTCTACCCTCAAGTCACAGAAAAAGCTATTTCTACCCTCGAGTCACATCCATCAATATATTATATTAAAAAATATTCGACTTTTTGTTCCTCCCATACAAAACGCCAATTTCATATGTAAGGACCTAATATTAATGTGATATTATAAGTGTGAAAAACTACTTTTTTCTATAAGATAGATGAACGGACATCTTTGTAGATGTCCGTTCATCTATCGTCTATAGTATACATATATCTATAATACCCACAGTTAGTACCAGTCCCAACCCAATGGTCATATACGAGTATTAGTATCTAAATAATTAATCCGTGTTTTTTTAGTAACCTTCATATCTAGTTGATACTAAGTAAGTAGTCTTACAAAAAAAAATACAAAATCGTTTATTCAACAAAATAATATTTGTTACAAATAAAGTTAGAACTCTGTTTCCCGTGGTAGCTACAATGTAGCTGTGTTACAGGAGAACAGCTTCTTCCCATATTTAGAACTATATAATTAATATCTAACGTAACTATTAAAATAATAATAAGAAGGTGGTGCAACAGCATACAAATCTATAGGTATAAACATTTTTATGTACCTAGAACTATCTAGATACTCTCGGTCTCGACTAAGATCTTAGAGATCTTATGTTTTTATTTATGTACTAAAGTTTAATTTGTGTGTTGTGTTGTGTCTAGTAAATATTTTTCTTCTTCTTCTAGCTTTTCTTCACTTGCTCTGTACCGAGGACACTCGGTCACATAATTAAAAAATTTATTATGACAACTTGTAATGACTAAACCTGAGCAACTCTCAAGAACGACTTTCTGCCCAATTGACCACTTTTCGTTGTCTGCCAGAAAGCAGTTTTTATATCAATTTAAAGGTCTTTATTTGTTTCTTATCATAGTAAGCTTATCAGAAATAAAAACTTCAGGGCAGTACTAAATATAAGTTCACTACCTCGCTTGCTCACTTTATTTTGAGAGTTTTGAGGAACGGTTCTCTTTAAAAACAACACAATGTTGTTTAAAACAACATTTGTATTATTTGTTGCATATTTTACAGCCATAGAGGGTAAGTTATAACCTAAAAAGACTCCTTAGTAGTCTTTATCCCTGTTTTATAGCTCTTATATATACTATCTGATTCAAAATACCTACTAAAAGGTTTCTTAAAATGTAATTAAAATAAGAATCTAATATTTTCAGGCTTGTATGAAAGACCAAGCTATCCCAATTACAAATTTCAAGAACATCTGACTGGCTGGACGTCGCTGCATGAGGTGCCAGCTGATTGGGAAACCGCCGTCCAAAACTGCAAAAATGAAGGTAATAGAAAAATTACAGCTTATAATTTTTGCTACTGAATTGGAGTTTTGTAGTAGATGCCTATACATTGCCCGTTAAAAGATACATAAATCTTGTGTCAGCCTAGTGGTGGACACAGCGAATTTATTCTTTTTTCTAGTGGACTTCTTGATGCTGATGTATTTTCAAATGTTCATAATTATATATATTTACAGATGCATTCTTAGTATCATCATGGACCAATGAGTTAAACCACACTCTGATCGAGATTGCGCAGGGATCAAACGAGACCATCGACATTTTATACATCGGTGCTCAGACCAAGTTCCCTGGAGGTTCCTACAAGAATCTTGACGGTAAAACTCAAAAACTTCCAAGTTTTTCTAGTATAATACAAAATTTTTTAACAAAACTTCAAGAAGACAATCGGTTGTCTAAATACTTGTATCCTACTTTAAATACTCGTCTTTTCATTTCGTTTTACTAACGGTCCTTTTTGTAACAATCTAAGGGTAACTTTTTTTGCAATTTCAGATGTGAATAAAGATAACAAGAAGGAAGACCACTGCCAGATTTTCTACGTCACCAACGGCACCGTTGACTACGTAGACTGCGATCAAAAATACCCATATGTGTGCTACGCACCAGCTCCTCCAGTTGATTGCGACACCGTTGAGTTTGGTGAGACTTTCATGCTGGTGCTCTTAACATAACTTCTCATATAACTTTCCACAAAAAATATTGATGACTGTGCTGAATACGATGTTGATAATATGATGGTTGATCTTGTACGATCAAAAATAACATCATAGAAAATGCCATGAGTAAGATATGTCGATATTATAAAGTCATAGCACACATTCATAAATTGAAACGCATCTCAATTTTGTATGAGATTTGGTACAGCAAATATATCGTGCAGACATGGAACTACGAAAAAACTTTAAAAAAATCGAACGTCTCGATCAAGTCTCAATATTATCGGAGACAAAACTCAGAGCTCTGGTGTTCAGGGCTTTTGGTGAGACTTAATATGAGAAATTACGGGTGAAACAATAGAATTGTAATTTCAGGTCAGGACAGAATAGGCTGGCCAGGATACAACCGTTGCTCTAAGGTCAAGGGATGGCTGAAGATTCACGTGGGACCGGCCGATTATGAAACCGCTCGGGCTAAGTGCGAATCAGAAGGTAAACAATACTAAAAGCTTATCGATAAAAACTCAAACGAAACGAAATTCGAACAAAATTTCACATGCGATTTTAAAGTTAACATATAATAATATAAATAATGCTGGACAATTCACACAGCATTATTTAGTCCCAGGCTAAGCAGAGCTAAATAAGTGATAGTTTAAGTATTAGTAACAAACACTATATTAGTTTTAGTAAGAATCAATAGGTACTTACATTACGTGCATAGAATCATAATTATTATAGTTTTTAGAATATTAAGTAAGTAAAGAAACTTTGTTGTGTTCATGAATTTTTACTATTTACAGGTGCCCAGTTAGTTAACCCGTACCTCCCCGCATTTAAGGAGAACGCAGTAAAACTTTTCAAGGCTAACAGCACTGCTGAAGAGCCGATTTTGGCGGTATACTCCTTGGCTAAGGTCATCCACCCTAACGGGGTCTTCGAAAAAGTTGACGGTTAGTAATAATTCTAACATTTCGTATACAAAGTACCATCGCATCTTCAAAGGTCCAAACGTAATGTTATATTTTGCTCCAATTTCTATATCAGTATTGTATAATATACGCTTTAGATGTGCTAAAACGGAGTTCCAATCGTCATTGCATGTACCGAAGGATCAATAATGTATTATTTTTATGTTCTATTTTGTTACCGTTTTGTCCTGAAAATCTGTTTGAACGAGTTACTAATTAAGTAACTTTCAGTATTTTTATCTATCATCAAGTAGAAAATATTCATAAAAACGCTAGAAGTTGACAGTTTTATAAAATTTTAATATTTTATTTCAGGGAAACTGGTGTGGGTCACCAAGAACAAGCAGTATTGCGTTATTTTCTTGCCTAACGGTAGTCTCGGTAGAACTGAATGTGAAGCCAAACTTTCATTCATCTGCTACGCTAGGAACCCTGCTGCTGTCGACCTCTTTGGACCCCAACTGGCTGACACACCTGAGCTCCTGACTGCGCCCGAGGGCATTGAACTGCCATACTTCAACCCCGATGTTTAAAGCTATAACGAACTAAATTAACACTGTGTAGGAAACAGTATTTCAAGTTTTCTAGTTACCAATTTTAATTTGACTTGCTACAAAGTTAACTGCAAATTTTATTACAACATATTTAAATCTCTGTTAACTTAATTTAATTTAAAAAATACACAGTAATTTATTATTTATTAAGTTTTATTTCACACCTTAATGCAACCACTTGCTTCAATATTTAAACGTCTTCTTCTTGGTTCTTAATCTATCATAGTTAACGCTAGAGTTAACCATTTTAAATATGTAAAAAAAGCTCTCCGCTTCGTACGCTCTTTTTAAGTACCTAGCCTATGGGATACGATTTACCTTCCTGCCAAATTTCATTGCGATCCGTTCAGCCGTTTAGGCATGAAAAGGTAACAGACAGACCGACAGACTGTTACAGACGTTACATTCGAATTTATAATATTAGCATAGATATGGATTATATTAGTTATGATTTTATCAATTTATTTTTCTCATTTATATTTTTTATGCCTCGTTGTTGCTACAGTCATCTGAAATGACCTAGTTTCCTTTAATTGGGACACTCATTTAGTGCACCGACAAAAAAAGTTTTTTAGATTCTACCCTTAATTAACACGTCTAACCAGACAGTTTTTTAAATTCCAAAGCAAAAAATTCTATAAATGTTATATACTGGTATATAGGATAGAGGACACTTATACAAATAAAAAATATTATATGTATTTTCTATATTTATAAAAGAGAAGAGAAAACTGTGTGACATATCAAGAAATCTACGAAGTTGAAATTTTGGATGGAAGTTTCCTTTTAGGACGTAAGCACCCGCTATGAACGGATTTTTAGAAATTCGTATTCTAAGATAGTTAAAATGGGGTCAAAGGTAATTTTTATAATGAGTAATTTTTATAATAACTTAAGAACCGTAACTGATGGACCGTCAAAATTTGTAGCGTAGAAAGATGACTTAAAATAAATAGACACCTTTTTCAGTGTTTTTTTTTATAATTCACAACCAACTTATGGCCAATGGTGTGTAGTCAGAGTTAGGCACTGACTTATCAAGAAATCTCAGGAACTAGAAAAGCTTCGAGGCTGTTGCATGAAAATTTATTTTAGGAATGCTAAGAACAGTTCTTTTTTAGAAATACACATTCTTCGGTTATTACTTATTTTATTACGTACTTAAACTCTGCGACTAAAACTCGGAAAATAATACTCGGGTGTAGGTACATTAGGGACGTAGGTACTATTCGTTGAGAAAACTGGAGGACTCATCAAGGATTTCTGAAACTTCTTTTTAACGTTTCTTATTATGGTCAAAAATCCGTTCTTAGGCTAGAACGGATTTTTGAAAATTCAAATCGAGGGTCTCATAGGTGTTCTTATAATAACTTTAAAGGGTTATGCATGCAAATACTGTATTAGTTTGTAAGTCATATATACACTTACTACTGGTTATTTTCCACTTCTTCCAGTAGTGAACAAAAAATTGAAGTGGACAAAATCAATAACACCTTGTTTCTTATTTGATAAAAATTTATATTTATAAACGTGTTTATAGTATAAAATTTGACTTGTCTAAGTGCTTATTTTGTAAGCTTAAAGAAATAAACGTTATTGATATTGATATTTGGTTGGTTGTAAAACTTTGGCGTTGATAGTTTACATGGAAACCAACACTTAGGGTTCATTACGAATGTAAGCGGGTTATTCATATTCATTTATTGTGATTTTATGCAAACATTTATTTTTCTTACGTGCAGTTAGTTAACTACGAACCTTATTTGTGTTTGAAGAATACCAACGTACACCCGCTTACATTCGTAATGAATTGGTCAAACTACGATAGTTTTATAGTAAAACACTTAGGATATTACCTACTTAAATAAATAAAAAAATAAAATAAATAATGCTGGACAATTCACACAGCATTATCTAGCCCCAAGGTAAGCATAGCTTGTGTTATGGGTACTAGATAACTGATATATGTAATATTATACATTACATAGATAGATATTTTTTTTATACATAGAAAACACCCAGACCAAAGGAACAAATTTCTGCAGATCGTACACAAATTTGTTCCGAGGCGGGGATCGAACCCGCAACCTCTTGCGTCGCAGGCAGACTCTCGCCCGCTGCGCCACTGAGGTCGTCGTTAAGTCCACGCGGATGAAATAGCGAGCGGGTCAGCTAGTTAAAATGTCGTCAAGTAATAATAAATTTATTAATTCAACACCGCCAGAAGTCTCAGAGGCAGCGATCCAAATCGCTGGCTGTTTGACAATGCTGATGCGCTGTGCTAGAAACACCAGCACAGCTTCAACCAGACGCTCAAATATTTTTTTTAAAAACCAGGAGAGCTTTGGTACCCCCTGGATCTAGTCCTCACTCGGTCTCGACTCAAAGGGCAGCAAATGTGTAGGCTTTGTCGAGAAACTGTGTGTCAGCTGTGTCTGTTATATTATCTTAAAATGTTAGATACCCTTTCTTGACATAATTTTATCATCTTTTCTGTTCTAATATTTAAACATGGTTGTGAAATGGGTCAGAAAAGGTCAGAGCGCTATTTGCTATTTTGGCTTACTGACATTTCGGACACAAAATTTTCGGACACTTTGTCCGAAATGTCATATTTTAATTTAACTATTTATGTACTCCGCAGTAACCCACGGGCTGAAACTAGTCAGAAATGTCTCAAGACAAATAAAGCAGAATTGTACTTTACTCCGTAGTACATAAATAGCGGGTTAACTACCACACCCTGAAGATATTTTCTTCAGAGTAAGTGTGGTAGTTAACCCGCTCGCATTTAAAGCCAATTCGTCAATTTACGTTTTTTTAACAAAATATTTTAATTTATAAGAAGACGTGATAACAACTTTCTCTAATCATGTTTGTTTTGCATTAATTTGGTGTTTATATTTTTTTTATAATCTTTAACTGACACAGCGTAAAATGATAGAACAGTCTAGCATAGTATTATCTAAATATTGTTTGCCACATCAAAAGGTCGTTGGTCATAGTTTACTTTATTATCATTTCAATATTAATTGTTACCATGGAACCGTATTTGTCAACGGTATGATAAGGGCGCCTACGTGAGAAAAACAACATGCTTTTTAGGTATAAATATAATTAATATAATATTTCATTATCTGTCTTTGTAATTTGATAATTAACAAACAAGCTTCAGAAATATGTAATATTACCTAACGTACCTAAAGTTTATTATTATTTATCAATGGTTTATGGATAACTAGTAACTAATTACTTGTTTTTCTATGTAAATTAATAATAATAATAATGCTGGACAATTCACACAGCATTATCTAGCCCCAAGGTAGGCAGAGCTTGTGTTATGGGTACTAGATATCTGATATACGTAATATTATACATTACATAGATAGATTTTTTTTTTATTATACATAGAAAACACCCAGACCAACGGAACAAATTTCTGCAGATCGTACACAAATTTGTTCCGAGGCGGGGATCGAACCCGCAACCTCTTGCGTCGCAGGCAGACTCTCGCCCGCTGCGCCACTGAGGTCGTAAATTAGATTCGACGACCGATGTGGCGCGGTTAGCGAAGGTCTGGCTGCGACGCAGAAGGTTGTGTATTCGATTCCCGCCTTGGGATAAATATTTGTACGATCTGCAGGCATTTTTTTCCGAGTGTTCCGGTCGTTTTCTACGTTTAATAAAAAATGTATCTATGTAATGTGTTGTATTATGTATATCAGTTATCTAGTACCCATAACACAAGCTCTGCTTAGCTTGGGCTAGATTATGCTGTGTGAATTGTCTAGCTTTATTTATTCTTATATTCACGAGGAAGCAAGCCCTCGTAAGCCTAGCACAGCGATAGTGGTCTAGGCTAAGTACATAAGATACGTAAAACTAACATCGAATCGTCATTGAAGGCGATAAATATTCGAAATTCAATTCTTCAAGTTAATATCTATGCAGGGTTATTGGTAAATTAGTAACACTACGGGAACTTCAGGTTCTGCTCATCATCACGAAAACGTTCGTAAAGAAGCTAGGTCTGAATTTTAAAAAAAAATTACCTGTGATACAAAATGAAACCTTTGTCTAGAACCCGAGTTACTAAAGATCAATATTCATACCCACTGTTAATTCAGGGCAGAGCTGTTTTTCAGCTCAGTTTCAATTTTCAAATAAAATACAATACATTACAATACAAAATACTTTATCGTACACCAGAAAAAGAACATTACAAAAAAGACATATTACATGAGACAAGTACAATGGGCAGCCTTATCGCTTAGAAGCGATCTCTTCCACCTTTGGATAAAACCTCTTAACGAAGGATTATTGAATCGAAGGAGGTACGGTCTATTACCAATACCAATCAATCGGTTCCTCAAAAATAGCTATATACATAATTTAAATACTAGAACTACTAGGCTACACAAGATTAATACTAGTAATATCTTTAAAAGGGCAACGCATACGCATCTACAACAAACTCCAAGTGAGTTGCAAATCAATGAATAATTTCAAACATATAATTATCTATTATGATAAAAATGTCATCTAAATTGAAAAAGCTTTTGTTGGAAAAGTGCTTGTACTCATTAGATGACTTTAAGTTGTGACTATATAAGCAATATAATATAATTTTGGCTAGGTAAGCAAACTCTAATTTTGAAAGTATTCTTTAGATTTTTTTGAGTGAATGTATTTAATTTTATTTATATTCATATTTTTAGTTTTAATGGTAAGTCTACTTTAAGATTCTCATAATATTCAAATACGATTGTTAACATTGTTCATGAATAAATCATCTATCTATCTATCTATTGTAAAAAGGCTTTCTATAAAATATCAGATTATCTAGGAGGTTAAAAAAATTAGGACGAGTTTTGCTATAACTCGAAAAATAACATTCTAACAAGGTAAAGTTTATTGTTCGCTTCTTTACTTAACCTTAAAAAGATTGAAGTGGATCAAAAATTAATGTGATCACTTTATGTCCTAGTTTTACTTGTGTAATCTGAGTTTTATGACGGGTCCAGAGCCTGTAAGGTCTAATAGAAATAAAGCACCTTGAATTTCGATATTTTTAGGGTTTCAAAGATCGGTTTTGAAACCCTTATGGTCTCGCTCTGTCCGTCCCCGCTCTTTCTTGAATATCTCAGTAACTATTGCAGCTATTAACTTGAAATTTGAAATAATGATACATTTCGTGCGCCATTACTGATTTTAAGAAAAAAATATATAAATAAATGAAAAATGAAAATGAATATTTTCAGTACAAATTTTGATGTTGAAATTTCAAAAGAGACCTAGGAAGGCAAATGGGGTATCAAATGAAAGGTATCGTTTTGTAGATTTCAAAACACTTTTTGAAATTTCTGTAAATTTCATACTTTTTGAAATATTTAAAAAAAAATCGAAAAATTGACCATACCCCCCCCCCCCCCCCTATCTCCGAAGATTGCAGACTGATCCACGTACAATGTATTAGGCGTTTGTAGATATAGATCTATATTTTACAGGAAAAATATAGAGAAGTCTGTAATAATAATAGTTTTTGAAAAATGGTAAAAAAGGGGGGGATTTTTTTTTCAAAAGGGGGGTACCTACCTATGTGGGGTATCAAATGAAAGGTATCGTTTTGACCATATCAAAACACTTTTTGAAATTTCTGTAAGTTTCATACTTTTTGAAATATTTCAAAAAAAGACGAAAAATTGACCATTCCCCCCCCCCCCTATCTCCGAAGATTGCAGACCGATCCACGTACAATGTATTAGGCGTTTGTAGATATCGATCTATATTTTACAGGAAAAATATAGAGAAGTCTGTAATAATAATAGTTTTTGAAAAATGGTCAAAAAGGGAAGGATTTTTTTTTCAAAAGGAGGGGTACCTGCCTATGTGGGGTATCAAATGAAAGGTATCGTTTTTACCATTTCAAAACACTTTTTGAAATTTCTGTGAGTTTCATACTTTTTGAAATATTTCAAAAAAAGACGAAAAATTGACCATTCCCCCCCCCCCCCAAGCTCCGAAGATTGCAGACCGATCCACGTACAATGTATTAGGCGTTTGTAGATATCAATCTATATTTTACAGGAAAAATATAGAGAAGTCTGTAATAATAATAGTTTTTGAAAAATGGTCAAAAAGGGGGGGATTTTTTTTTCAAAAGGGGGGTACCTACCTGTGTGGGGTATCAAATGAAAGGTATCGTTTTGACCATATCAAAACACTTTTTGAAATTTCTGTGAGTTTCATACTTTTTGAAATATTTCAAAAAAAGACGAAAAATTGACCATTCCCCCCCCCCCCCCTAGCTCCGAAGATTGCAGATCGATCCATGTACAATGTATTAGGCGTTTGTAGATATCAATCTATATTTTACAGGAAAAATATAGAGAAGTCTGTAATAATAATAGTTTTTGAAAAATGGTCGAAAAGGGGGGGATTTTTTTTTCAAAAGGAGGGGTACCTGCCTATGTTGGGTATCAAATGAAAGGTATCGTTTTGACCATTTCAAAACACTTTTTGAAATTTCTGTAAGTTTCATACTTTTTGAAATATTTTAAAAATAGTCGAAAAATTGACCTTTCCCCCCCCCCTATCTCCGAAGATTGCAGACCGATCCACGTACAATGTATTAGGCGTTTGTAGATATCGATCTATATTTTACAGGAAAAATATAGAGAAGTCTGTAATAATAATAGTTTTTGAAAAATGGTCAAAAAGGGGGGGAATTTTTTTTCAAAAGGGGGGGTACCTACCTGTGTGGGGTATCAAATGAAAGGTATCGTTTTGACCATATCAAAACACTTTTTGAAATTTCTGTGAGTTTCATACTTTTTGAAATATTTCAGAAAATTGATTGTCCAAATAATTGGCAAATGTTTGAAACCCTCGGCGCGCGAGTAACACTCGCACTTGGCGAATCTTGTTTTATTACGTTCCAACCGACCCAGTGCACTTGGCGTTGCTATAATGCCTATAACGCCATTTTACGAAAAGACAAACGGAAAATTTCGGAACTTTCGGGTATAATAATGTTTTCTGTTTGACCACTTCCTCGACAGCTTATACTGGTCCACTGCTGGATGCAAGCCTCTACCAGATTTTTTTTATCTCATGAGGGGTAATGCCCATAATCCCCACGCTGGGCATGCAAGTTGAAGATTGCAGTTCGGTGGTAGATCTACACACGGGAAGAGTTGGGGTGGTGCAAATTTGAAACCACACGGCTTGACTTTAGACCACTTATTTCAATTCAATTCAATAAATTATTTAGCCTAAATATAAACCATATTTAGGCTTAGGTACAAAATAAGCACATATACAAGGCAAATTTTAACCTATAAACAGGTTTATAAATGAATTATTATCAAATAAGAAATAAAGGGAGAATGTTACATCAAGCCAAGTACCTATAGGTACGTGGCCAATCGGGATGAGTAGTATTAATTAAAATTTAAAACTAGCTTCTACCCACGGCTTTACACGGCTTTGGCATCACAAAGCGAATGTAAAAGTAGAAGTCCATCACAAGTAGCCCACAATATCCTTGCCCTTTTTTTAACTCTATTCTGGGGATTTTTTAATATTTATTCGCATAAGTTTAGGTGTTTAATGTGTGTTATCAGTCGGTCATACATTACACAATTATTTCAACTTACATTTATTCTAGTTTTTTTATCTTTGTAGAAACAAAAGATAATAGTTTACTATTATTTCGATTCCGTTAAATTTATATCAATCATGTACATATAATCAAAAATATTTGTCGTGACCGACTGATTCATCTCATTGATAGGTTTTCTAATATTTTATAAAAATTTAGGATACATTATGGTAGTAAACGATTCCAAAATATATTAGTTTCCAAAATAATAATTAACGAATCTACTGAAAAAGGTCGAAAGTATGACAACTTTGAAAAAATGAGTATTTTCCTGTATTTTCTAATATTTTTGTGTATTAAGTAACATTTATACTTAAAACGATTATTCCCTTTAAATATTTTTTTTATAAATTTAACTGCTTAATCTACACATGAAAAGTCGAAGGCGTAGAGTATAAGTCAGTAATCAAGGTTATATTATCAAATCACGCTCGTTCACATTATTTTAGTGAGTTTGCCAGAATAGTTCTCTACAATGTTAATAAAAACAGTATTTATTTCATGTTTTATATATTTAACAGCCGTCGAAGGTAAGCTAATATTCCACGAAAATTTAAAAATGTTCTAATAAAAAAATGTCTCAAAAATTTTCTATTTCGGCAGGATTCGAATCCGCGCCCCACCCTAAGCTAATATTGATTAATAGAACTATGTTTAGTTATTTTTGTAATATAATAACTAACTAAATATTTTAATAGCCAGCGTCTTTGGGACGCTTCCAACTAGTATTGATGTGGATTAGTTGAGCTACCTATAGATTGTGTGCAACAGTCTGCAGATAGCTCAATTGTTTCAATTGTAGATACTAGTTCTAATTTGTTTATATTATTTGATTATAATTTTCTTGGTTAATAAAGATTAATAGTAAATCTTTAATTTAATGTTGCTACTTTTTGTAGCTAAGAACGCGTGCTTCGAAATTCACATATTTTTAATGGATCGACCAACATTCTAATAATTAAAACATAATAGGTACCTATATAGGTAGCCTGCAGTCTTTCAGCATTATAAAATCTCACATGAGAAGAGAATATCGTGAAAATTTCTACATAATTTCACCTCTACCCTAAATAAATTAAATCACTTGTAGATAGTGCATTGTGTTTTATTTATTAATTGGCAACTTTTAGGCACTTATGAGCGAGAAGGTTTCCCTGGTTACGAGTTCCATGAAGACCTTTATGGCTGGACTAAACTGCACGAGACACCGGCAGATTGGGACACAGCCGTAGCCAACTGCCAAAAAGAAGGTATGCTGTAACTCTCTTTTACTTTTGCCGTTTTATCAGCACGCTCGGTATACGAGGTCGAAAGCTTAGCGCCTATGTTTTAATGGAATAATTTGATTAGGCAGTTATTATAACTTCCTTCCAGCTTTCGCCAAAAGCCGTTAGTTTGATTCCGACTGGTTATACTTATGAGTAGTTATGAGACAATCTTTTGTTTTTTCTCCAAAGAAACATAATGCTGTATGTACTGCGTAAACTGTGATGCTATTGTTGTTCATAGCTCCCTTCATGGTGAGCAGTTTTGACAAAGATAACAATCGTATGGCATCAGTCGCAAAGTCTTACCGGTCATTTAACGATTGTTTATTGTCTCTATCAAGATTCAAAAGAATCGATAACTATTTGTTTCGTAAATGCAATAAATGTTCACTTTTAAAAGGTCAAATTAAAATGAATTCCATCGGAATGATCGATATTGTATCGTAAAAAGCTGACATCGTTACGTTTCATATTATAGTGTTACAAACTAAATTAGGAATCGCCAAATGCTTGCATTTAGCAACGAAGATAGCAGCAATTTTTTTCGGCATCTAACAAAAAACTGTAAGGTATAACAGCGAGCGGAGCAAGCTAACGAAATGTTTGTTACTTTTAGGCAGGTCACAAACAAGTTAGGAAGATTATGAAAAAAATAATATAACAGCAAGCAGAGCGAGCCCTGAAAATTGTACAGAACGCGTTGGTATATGAATATAAATACCGACGAGCGGAGCGAGCCTTAGTAATTCTGAAGTTTGGTGAGGTCCAGTTAGCAGCAAAGACAGGAAAGCTGAGACGGCGGCAGCGGACACAGCCGTAGCATTTTCGCGACAATTTTCGGAGAATAAATTATGGATTTGTTAGGCCCAATCATAGCAGCGAAACATACCCCTGCGCAATATCATAGTCAAATCTGTGTTAGAGTTAGAACAGTACATGTCATGGCGAAACTACTGCAATTTCACTACTATGCTTTTGCTGCGGAAGTGTGCAACAGGAAGTATCACGCGTACTGAAGATTCAACGCCTGAGTTTGCTTAATTCCACTACAAAAACGAAAAAGACACCGCACTACAGTTTACTTCTTAGAGTCAACTAATGTTAACTCTCCGAAATGCCATGCCCACAATGAGATAATTACTTTTTTATTACAGGTGCAGTGTTAGCTTCATCATGGACCAATGAATTGCATGATCGCCTAGTCGAAGTAGCGAAGAACGCAAACAAAAAGATAGATATCCTTTATATAGGGGCTCAGACTTTGCTACATCCAGGTAAAGTGTAACCCAAAAACGGTAATAATAATAAAATAAAAATGAACAATATAACTTAACTGAAATAAAATCATGCTTATCAAAGATAAGATACAGCAAATACAAACACACAAGAGAAAATGAAGAGTAATATCATATTGAGGTATAAACATTAAACATCCGGTCAAAAGTTATGTATTCCTTCTCAAAAACAAACAAAGCCTTACATGAGAACTTACATTCTAAATTTAGGTACATGCCTAAGAGAGGGTATTTGATTTTGATGTGTAAATTCACATCAAAATCAAATATACCTTCGTCGTAAGAATAAGTAAGCCCTAAAATATATAGCATGGACACCGGCTCAAAGTCAAACTCCTCAAACAAGAATATAGTCTATTCAACCTTCTTGCTTCCTAACTAAAGAAAGTATAAGTATGAAGTATCTACGCGTAAGACAGGACGCTATGGCGCTCATTAGGGGAGGCCTATGTCCAGCAGTGGACTGGTATAGGCTGATGATGATGATCTATGCGTTTTGGTACTCCATACTTCAGCATAATTCATGATAAAAACGTTTGTAATCGAACCACAACAATATCATATCTACTAATATTATAAAAGCGAAAGTTTAGATGGATGGATAGATGGATGTTTGTTGCTTAATCACGCCAGAACGGCTGAACGGATCTGTATGAAATTTGGCACAGAGATATATTTTAGTCCGGCATAGCACATAGGCTATAATTTTATCCCGAAATTCCCACGAGAACGGAAACTGCGAGCCACTGCTAGTATAATTTAATTCATTGCCTAATTTGAAGCAATATGTGAATTGCTAATTGGACGTATCACAAATACGCAGGGAATTTAAGTTTCACAAAAAATACACGACATCAAGGTGAATTTTAAGCTATACAATCTACCCCGGAATATGGGAGTTTATGTTTAAAGAAATGCACTGTGTAGAAGACCTTGTGACTTCTGAATTGATTACTATTAATTATAAATACTATTTAACGGGTATTTATCGCGTTTATTTACCTATTTTTCCCGACGTTTCGACAGGTTTACACACTGCCGTGGTCACGGGATGACATGTGTTCAGATCGCGTAAGTTTAAAAACATTGATTACTATTATACAAATGTATTTTTATTGCAGACACCTTTTGCCATGTCTTCTACCCCAGCAATGGTACTACTGGACGGGTAGAATGTGTCCAACAACATCCCTATGTCTGCTTTGCGCTTGCGCCTAAAATTGACTGCGATGTGCATCCTCTGGGTAAGATCTTGAATTTAAGGCATATCCTATCATTTTATAGTGCAAAATTAGACCAAATCACCAAAAAAACTGCGCAGTTCCGCTGACGCGTAGTGCGATCAGTCTCATAGGGTTACATACAAAGAATAACTGACCGCGCCGTGTCACGCAGTTCCGTTGTAGTGCAGTTCCGCTCAGTGTGAGAGCACCTTAATGATTAAACTTATAACATAGGTATTTGAAATCATCTTACTGTTTGAGAAACAATAATAATACTTCTATAAATCGTGGCACAGAAGGAGTTATGAACTTGAGAAACCGCTATGGTCAACGTCTCACGAAAGTCAGAGCGTCATGATTTATAATCTACATCATCTTTATGAAATTAAATAAGTCCCAAAAAAAATTATTCAATTTCTTTGACCCAGAGTGGAGGGCTTACGCACTATAACACAAAAGCCTTACATCATCTATTTTGATTTATTTATTTACATCATCTAACGATGATCCTCAAGATTATACTTATAAGAAAAAAAAAAGGGACAGCTGTCTAAAGACAAGGATATTTCCAAACTTTTGTACCACCATGAGTTGAAAAGTTGACGTGTTAATAATAGACTGATAGCTGCTTTAAATATGCAAAGTGAAGATAGCTTCCTGATTGTAAATTAGAGATGAATCTAATAGTAAAACGACTAGGTACCAATATAGCTATAGCTAACTTAATAAATGTATGAAGACATTATATAAGTGGAATTTCAGGTCAAGACAGACAAGGATGGCCAGGTTACAACCGCTGCTCGAAAGTCAAGGGTTGGTTGAAACTTCATCCAGGGCCGGCCGATCATGACGAAGCTAAGCTTCAATGCCAAAAGGAAGGTAAGTATGCGAAAAATATTATTATTGTGTCTTACTATTCAAGGTACTTATTTAATGCAAAATAATATAAAGTCCTTGCGTTATATCTCTGTCTATACGAGAAAACAAACACAATTTATGCTTCAGTGTGGCGCCGCCACCATCGCACGGTTTGTGATCCCTCTTATAAGCTTTTTTTTAATGCCTCTGTAATAGTTTTATTCTATTTAGTTAAGGCATAGATACGAAAATAGATTTTGGTGGCCACCAAGGGCAACTTCGATTCACTGCCTCCGCATCAGTGCCCATATAATATTCATAATCAGAATGCTACAGATATTGCAAGCGCTTTTTCAATCTTTCTGGAATTAAAGTCCAGCTCAGTTTGCATAGAAAGAGATGCCTTCTATTTCGAAGCAGAAAGATAGCTGTTTGACATTATAAAACGCTATCGGAGAGGCACAAGCCCAAAGATAGAAAAACAGAGGTCGATTTCTACACACTGCAACCGCCACGAAAACAGTTCATGGTCTGTGTATTCTTGTTGTTCCTGCTTATGCCATGGCGTGTAATCTGGCTCATCAACACAAATTTCACAACAGTTTTTTTAATCCAGGTGCAACACTGATCTATCCGTTCAACGGAGAGTTTACAACTCACGCTTTGAAGATGATAAACGCGAACATCTCAGCTGGACAAGATATTTTGGCGATATTTACAGGACAGAAAGTTACCTTCCCTAATGGAGGATTCGTTGAGGAAAATGGTTAGTATTTTCTAAGAAAGTACCTATTTAAAGTTAGATCTCAAATGATTAAATCCTAGCATAATGCTTGAAATGAAATAGACACAGCTCTCTCAAAATATTTCTGAGATTAGTTTGTCTAAACCTTAAATTTAAGTTAAATAAGAAAATGGAAGTTTACATATCTTCCGTATTTTTAATAACTTAATAACGTTCTTATACTTTTTCTCTCATCTGATTAGTCAAAGTTAGTCAAAGTTAGGAGCACTCGTAGCGGATCATGTTGTCGATTAATGATGTAAAAATAAACTAAAAAGTTATTTATTCTAAAAATTCTATTTTTTGCATGATATATTTGAAGAATCATTCTGGCCTAAGGTTCTTTAATATTGATAGGTACTGTTGTATTGTGATTTTTTTCAACGTAAAAAATAATAGATGTTTTTGTGTTACAGGAAAACTGGTTTTCAAACAAAAGTTAGACAATTACTGCGTTGTCTTACTACCCAACGGTACCTTCTCGAGAACGGAATGCTCGGCTAAGATTTCGTTTATTTGCTACGCGCCGTATACACCCTACACTGAATACACCTGCGGTGGTGGTAGTACGTATTTCGCTCTATTTTTATCTACCCTCGTTTTTAGAGGTCGTTTTGACGACCTCTGTGGCGCGGTGGGCGAAGGTCTGCCTGCGACGCAGGAGGTTTCGGGTTCGATACCCGCCTTGGGGCAAATGTATATGACCTGCAGACATTGGTTCAGGGTGTTCTGGTCGTTTTTTATATGTTATAAAAAATATATATCTATGTATTGCATTGTATTATGTATGTCCGTTATCTAGTACCCATAACACAAGCTCTGCTTAGCTTGGGGCTAGATGATACTGTGTGAATTATCCAGCATTATTTATTTATATACCTATTTATTTTATTCCTCTTATGGTAGGTACCTACTCACATATAATTTTAAAAATTTCCGTCCTTCTATACTTAATATTATAAATTCGAAATTAATTCTGTCTGTTACCTTTTTACGCCGAAACGGCTAAACGGAACTTAGTAAAATTTGGCAGGGGGGTTAAATGGTATACCGAGGACGGATATAGGCTACTTGAAAATCGTGTGCAAGGCCACGAGCAACAGCTAGTTTTATAAAGTCAATTTCAAAAATATTTGCAAAATGAGAATAAAAATTCTTAGGTATAGCGCCTATCGTTAGCGCTATCAAAATTTGGGATAGTTCTTGAATAAAATTTAAAAAAATTATAATGACTTTAGTTCTTCCGTGATCATGGCGCATGAAACTGTGCCGAAATATTGAAAAACTCAAAAATCTAATCATGGTGAACATCCCGTTATAAATTACTTTAAATTTTAAAAAGAAATTGATGATGAATTGATGTCGATTACTAGACGTTTTGCTGGGTTTTAAAGGGAACTTACTAATAATGTATAAAACTTATGAACCCATTATAATGACTCTATAGCTACTGTCGACGGATTCGCACGCGTTGTTTAAGGCTATGTCCATTCCATGGGAACGTATTTATGGAATAAAAAGTAGCCTATGTTACTCTCCATCCTTTCAACTAACTCTATACCAAAAATCAAGTCGATGGGTTGCTTAGTTAACACAAACAAACCCACATTCGCATTTATAATATCAGATGTTATTTATTATGATGAATCATCTTCTTTCACAGATTATAAGTATGACAAGCGCTCTAGTCGTTGCTACAAGATTTACAGTGTTGGAGACACTTGGGATGGAGCCCGTAAGCACTGCCAAAGGGACGGCGGGGATCTGACGGTCTTAAGCAGTCCTTTGGAGGCAAAACTGCTGCGAGAGATGATAGAAGACCATTTGTCTATGTACTACGCCCAGCATCCTCATGAATTGGCTGTTGGTGTTCATGAACAGTCTCCTGGTGTATGGAGGACCATTACCGGTAACTATTCTATCTATCTATCTATGTATGTACCAATATATTTGGCAACGTCATTTTCATCTATGGCCAGATTTATGATTCCAGACATGATCAACAGAAGAACCAAGACTTTTTCAGTATCTCTTTTGACATCACAATTTTGGTGTTATTTTTCATATTTCATTGTGGACGCAAGAAGTCCCTGGCTAAGGGATAATATGTAACTTTAGTGTTATTTCAACACAAACTATACTCCAGATAAACACAACATACAATATTTTAAACATTGCCTAACATACATAACTTAAAATCACTTTATGTTGTTGATTTTTTCATACAAGTTGTCTACTAGTCTATTTAAGCTCATTGATACAACATAATGTATTTTCTTTCAAAGTTAATTCCAAATAGATATTTATAATTTATTTTTATGCAGTACCTAAAATGTTGACAAAGATTGTACATTGAGGCTCGAGTATAGGTTCGTAGTCCCGCTTACACATTCACAATGTATTCTAGTTAATTTAAAAACTATTTTATTTTCGCAGAATGAAATTTTCCGCTAAAATGTTGTCTTTTCGAGTACCTTAAAAGTTTTACACTTTTCTCAAAGATTTAATTTCATTTTAGGTGCCACACTAGACCACGCTGGCTACAATGAATGGGCTGAAGGAAAGCCTGCCTTCATACAGGTCGACGACCCCCCGTACCTGAAAGGGGCTAGGCAGACCTGCGGAGCCATCAATAGGCAAGGCAAGCTCGTGAACTGTTGGTGTGAGGTGAAGCACGGTTACATTTGCGAAAAAGTCGCAACTGTCCTCCCTCAACCTGGAAGATATGACTTGGAGCTCGCCTACCCTGACGGACTTTTCTTGAGTTACTGGAGTCCAGCAATGTACGATTAACTTAGACAAATATAGAAATTGTGTACATAATCTTCTTTCTAATGGTATGCTGTGTTCTAATTATTTAACGTTGTTGAATATTCATTATTAGTGTATAATAGTAGGTGCTTAATAATAATGTGACAGTGGAGGAGGTTTACAACATGTATTTGCCATACATGTTGTAAAACTCCTCCACGACATCGAAAAGTGCATTGAAATTATCACTATTCTCTCGCTGTCTGGTATTTTTGGAGCATTTGAAAAAATACGAAATTTTGTGCTTATAATCTACATTTTCCTAATTGCTCCAAAAATACAAATTAATAGCTTCTAAGTTGATTTTATCGTCAGTTCATAAAAAATGTTTAACGATTTGCAGCAAATTACTTTTCTCTAGTTTTATTGCTTGTGGAAAGCAGAAAAAAATTAAAACCACAAAACAATTGAATCTCTCGTCAACTATCGACGAACCACCTTAACATAAACATATAAGTAGATATTGTAAACGTTTATAAATTCAAAATCACAAATTTTATGCTTAAAAAAAGAACTTTCTAAAGAATTATATTAAGCATAAAAATGCTATATTCTGACCCTTGTCCATTTCGTGGAGATCGGTCAACGACTTATACCTACTGCCAAGCTAACTTTACTACAACTAACTTAAAAATCACATAACTTAATAGTAGGGCGTTTTCCACGGGCAAGGAAAAATGATTTTATTTTTTGATAAAACGAAAACTTAACAATATGCTGTTTTACTTACACCTACCTTTTCATTTCTTTAATTTGACGAAGCTTTTAGCTTACTACAAGTTCAGGAGCTGTATAATAACATTTTTCAAGCAATAAGGTAATTACAATTATTTTGATAATAAAATTATGACAAAGTAATTAAAAAATAAGTAAAACCGCTAAGCTCAATAATGAAGTAGGTATAATTTTATCAGCAAAATAGGTAAGGAAATTAACTGAAACAAATAATTTTAAACAAAACATGGCACGTGTTTAATTAATTTGTCCTTATGTTGCTACCCACCCATGTAGAGTCGGCGTTTGACATTCGAATCGTTGTTGTGAAATTCAATTAGCTTAAAATTCGAATAAAATAACAAAGAGTAAAGATATTTCAACGATTCATTCAGATCAGCAAGAACACGTCGTCATTGTATCCGCTCGTGTGTGCAAACCTTGTTTGTTCATTCAATAAGGGCTTATCGATTTTCATTTTTAGAATGAAAAAAATAGTTCCAAATATTCAATTCAATTTCAATTCAATTAGCCCTTTTTGAATCCAATTCCATTCAAACAAACAAACAAATCTTTCCCCTTTATAATACTGGTATAGATTTGGTAGCTATTGAGAGGGTCTCAATTCTTTTGTTGTAAATATAAGTGGACGTGGCCAAAGTAAATATTTTCTGATAGCCAGATCTACAACTGTTTTGCATGCTCCTGTAGCCCTTTCCCTTTTTTTAAATAACTTTCATTTTCAATGAAAAGAATATTATTATCAATTACACAATTTTAGTAGTACATTTATTGGAACACTTTATAAATAAGTCGAGTATATTATCGCTTTAAAATTTTGTAAGGAATCATGGATATTTGTTTCAAAAAGCTAACAAATTATCCTAGGCAAAATCAGCAAAACATCAAAAAAGACTATGTGTGTTAAAATTTATAATAAGTTACCTAATGAATTCAAATTATTGAATGACCATTTATTTACAAATAAATTATTTAACTGGCAAAATGAATGTAATTTTCATGACATTAATGTTTTTACTCATTTTAAGCCCTACAAATATTAATTAATTGCATTCTAAATGCTGTTGAGTAGTGAAACATTAGCTCGCTCATAACCCAGTTTATTAATCACCTTGTATACCATGTTTTGTGTGTTTTTTTAACTTTATATTACTTTCGCATATAATATACGTTTTGCGGTATTTACTTAGATTCTTCGATTATGGTTGCCTTGTAAGGTCCTCGATATTCCTCAATGTTCCAAATTATGTTTTATATTTTAACCGCACACAATTTATTACTTAGCACATAAACAGCTCTATTATAAGTAAGACGCGCAATGAAACGGCCATGTCCCAAAACCCATCCACAAGATCATGTTTATCTAACGCAGTTGGAGAAAGGTAAGGCCTATCAGAGACGCCGCAACGCGGTTCCAGGGGTATTGTTCCAGGTGTTCTGAGGGCTCTTTCCTCAATATGCCTCAAAGGTGCGAGAAGAGTAGCGAGAGGTTTCACCAACGGAATTCGCTGATATGTCCCACTATTACATGCAGGATTACTTAATGTTAGACTTAGCCATGATCGCTTTTTTGTTGTAGATTTTTGTTCAGTCAAATAGCATATCAAATTTTCTTTCCAGTTTAGAGATCTTATTAAGAAAACCTGATGATTGTCTTTTTACTCCTTGATTTCTTATTTGAAATAAGTAGACTTACCGGTAAAAATAAGAATGACGTATCGGTTATATTTGATAGGCATTGAGTTGAACATAGGTCGTAGGTATTGTAATTTTTCTCTGTGGGTTCTGCGGCTAAGTAAACTTTAATATTCGTTTTGTAGGCTCATTCGGGGGCGGAGCCTAAATATAACCTTTAACCTTCGGGGTATTGAGACGATTCAACCGATACATCATTAGTTGAAATCGAACTAGTAGTTTCAGCGCTACGTGGCAGCAAAGAAATCTGCTACATATAAACATAGGGTGCCAACCTCATAATATTTTTTTTTTAATTCTGACAACATAAATCCCAAGTAACACAATAAAATTCAGTAAATGGTGTGTAAGCACATCGAGACATATAAATAAACGCTGGCCTCATGACGAGTGATCTTACTAGAGTAAAGTAAAAGAAAGTAAAAAAATGTTTATTACAGCAAATTATACAAAATAGATTAGTAGATAAACTTAAACCTAAAACACACGAAAAAGTTAATTTGCTGAGCTTATTTATTAAGAGTACCGGGACTTTTCCCGTGATCACTCTGCGAATCAGGCTAGCCCACAGCGGCGATGCATATCTATTCGCTATCGTTTTCAGGATGCTGTTGTGATTGTCACGCATTCAGCGGATCATGGATGTAGATTTTTTGGGAATGATGGCACCGAAGCTATCTGTTTAATATTCAGCAAACATTCCCGATCCTCTACAGAAGTGAGGCAGACCCAATATCATCCTAAATATTGGACAACAGGGTCGCTAGCGAGTTTTTGTTATGTCCAACTAACCCACAAGCTTCCAGTGTAGATGTTTTGGCAGTTTTGGCAGGAAGCTTTAAAAAGTGTTATCTTTACTTGCTCAGTACACCGGGAAAACCTACAGGCTAGCATATTACATCTAACTGCCAGCACACTAAAAAAAGGGAGCGCCTTTCAATACCAGCATCGTCTTTGAGGTTGTCGGCACTGATATGTCCAAGATATTTAAATTTGTTTACTCTTCTTATGTTCATGCCATTAATGGTAAAATTATGGGTGCTCTTACCTTTGCCGGCGACCTCAAAGACTATGTACTCCGTTTTCTTCACATTATATTGTAGTCCATGATCTGCAGCATTTACCTCTTAGACTTTCGACAGCTCTTGTAGGACACCGGCCATCAGGCAGAGCAGCACCATTTCGTCCGCGTAACTATCATTGATGCTTACGCTATCTATGCGTCATCCGACAAGCATGTTGCTCAGCCCCACGATGTGATCTTTCACATATACGTTAAAGACCAGAGGGGAGATCAACCCTCCTTGTCTTAATCCGTCTTCCTAAATTCCTTCTTGTCTTAATCATGATGACCCTCCCCTGTTAGTAGTTGGGTAATGATGTTTATGAACACTAGGTTCAATAATAGAGGAATATTTACCATGATTAATGGGTCATTTTTCGTTAAGCTCTATCTATTCAAATGTATAAATTTCTCTGTACGCCGCAATTAAAAAAGTGTGTAACCGATGTTAGGACTTCAAACACATGTTGGTTTCATTGATGACGTAAACACTAAGTTCACTCAGAACGGATTTAGTAATTCGCATTTTAAGAGGGTGGAATTGAGGGTCACTTTTTGTTTTTCCTTTTTCATAGATTCTGGAAGTTTGTATGTTTTGGTGAATTCTGTAGTTTTTGTAATCTTACAATTTTTTTGTAAGAACTTATCAATAGTAACTACTTATATACAAAGAAAATTAAAATAAAAAGTAATTACAGTTTGATCTTAGTTATTTTTTCGATGATAATGCATGGAATCTTACATTATGTGTTATATTTCTAAAGTCCACGCGAATGATATTGCGGGTCAGCTAGTATACCTAAGTATAAATAAATATTGTTTTAAATTGTTATCACATCTGTTGGCAACAATTCTAATTCGTGTAATTAAACAATCTCATGTTATAATAAGAAACTGCGATAACATTTCAGATAGCTTTTTTGATAAACTTTTGTTGCAATAAATATACCTTCTTTGATAAATAAGAGCTAGGTATTTATCTAACATGAACATTTTTAGCACGTAGATCACATAGGTAACAAAAACCATTTTCAACTTAATTCTCTAAAAATTTCTATGTTGAATTACATAGACATTAGACACCCTATTTAAGGCTACATTATTATGCCAGTCAGTCAGACATTGTTTTTTGGGTATATAGATTTTTCTTATCTTGCAGGAATATAAACATATTTTGACTGGCCATGTAGGTAGGCATATGGGAGATTAGGTAACACCATTTATTATAAATACACGGTTATATTCTTCAGAGCTCACTTTAGGGAGTATTTTGGAAGAGTGCTCTTCTAAAGGCATGATGTTAAAAACAACGTCTATATTACTTGTGATATATATCACGGCTATCAATGGTAAGTCCATATATAAAACTCGGTATTTTAAGTTAATCGAACTACATTATTTAGTAGGTACCCCTTCAGAAAGCTTTCCATTCGATTGATAATGTACTTGCGTTTCTACTCATTGGAAATACCAATTGACCTTTGTGCTTGTGATTCAAGGTCAATGTTAAAGGCACACAAGACATTTCGATTTAATCATTTTCTGGTACATTTTCAGCCTTCGAGAGAAAAGGCTATCCTGAATACAAATATCAAGAAAATGTCGGAGGATGGATGAAGCTACATGAGAAACCCGCCAACTGGAAGACTGCTGTCGACACTTGTGTGAATGAAGGTTTGTTTGACTTTTGTTTTAGGATGTATTTTTTATACCGCTAAGGCACTAAGGCATGAAGCCTGCCTGATTAAAAGTGATTATCGCAGCTATGATATTTCTGCAAAATCAGGGACATTACACGCGTACTGCTAACCCTTCAAATGTTTTTAGAAGGACGCCAGTCCTGACGGTCTCTGACGATGGGTGGTCCGAACTATATTGTGGTCATCTTGGACTATCGAAGGCAGTTCTACTTTGTGTGACTTTTTTAATTAAATTAAAATTAAATTAATTTTATTCTAATTATCTTGGCCTCAGATCATTGGCGTCATTATTATTTATATTATTTATTACAGGTGCAGTGTTGGTAGCATCGCAATACGACGAAGTGGATGATACTCTCATAAAACTAGTAAAGGAGTCGAACAAAGCCATAGATTTTCTG
Organism: Eupithecia vulgata; assembly: GCA_946478455.1. Taxonomy (NCBI): domain Eukaryota; kingdom Metazoa; phylum Arthropoda; class Insecta; order Lepidoptera; family Geometridae; genus Eupithecia; species Eupithecia vulgata. The sequence continues at coordinate 12,400,562 of OX297867.1, forward strand.
TACATTGGCACGCAGACTCTTTCAGGCCCTACCAAGCCAGAAGGTAAAACATTTTATGATGAACTTGTACATATTCTGTATTCTTACGTGTACTTTATGATTGCATAACAAAGAACAACCTAATATTATTTACGTGTATTTTATTTTGAAACTTTATAGAAGGCGAAGTTGTAAATTATACGAAAGACCAGCTCAATTGCGTTGTCATTTTCTCCAATAACGCCACAAAGAAGTCGGTAGCCTGTAATGAAGAATACCCTTTCGTCTGCTACGCGCCGAGGATAGAGCCCGAAGACTGCGACTTTAGCGGAGCAGGTGAGTGACCACGTCGTTTAAATAAATAGACAGTAAGAAAACATTTTACCACACAGAGAAAGAAAACAGAACAAACAGAAATGATTAGAATAGAGGAAGTATGAGCGATCTCTTCCAAGGAATCTTTGTATGGATTGAACATAAAAGAAAATCATTAAATCTATTAAACTGAAAAAAGGAAAAAAAATACCTAAACTACGCTCTATAATTGGACGTAGTTATGCAAAAAGGAACCAACCCTCAAGATGTTACTTTCGAGATAATTGAGTTTAAAGAATAAAGTTGTGTAGAAATGTCTAGGTAGCTTTTATTACCTTTATTGTTTTACAGTCTTGTGTAGGGTAATGAGGGCTTTATACAGAGCCTAAAAAGTTAAGATTTTTTTGGGCATAAGTAGTTGTTTTTATATTAAATTGCAGTTGGTTCCAATGCAAAATGCAGTTTTTGTGGGTTGGTTCCCTGTTACAAAAAGAAATGAAAGCAAATTATTAGGTTTATTCATGTTTTATTAAAAAAAATGCTTAACTACTAAACAAACTAAATATTGAACACAGCTAAGTAAAGTGGCACAAACAATCTTCTCATTCAGGTACATGCTAAACATGTTTTCTTATTTTTACGTTATTCAAAGTTAAAATATAGTTAAGTTAAATAAAACCTACAAATATAATCATATACTTACACAAAAATTGTCGCCCAAGTTTTTACGAGGTTAAAAGCTGATGAAGGTGTTGTTAAGTTTACCTACGCCGCTTATGAAGACCCACGCTCTAAAAGCTGGATCGGTTCTATTGATTTATTCTGCTTAAATTGCTAATAAATCCAACCTTATGTTTAGTGTGTTATAAAATTATGTCCTTGTAGGTGAAGACAGAGATGGTTTTCCCGGCTACCACCGCTGCAATGAAACCGGAGGCTGGGTAAAGGTTCACCCAGGTCCCAATGATTATGATGAAGCCAAAAAAACTTGCCAAGACGAAGGTAAATAAAATATCAATGTCAATTAAACATGGCAGAATGAAATAAAAAAATGTCAAAGATCAAGGTAGTATTCTTCGATTCTCACCTCGGGACAAATGTTTTTTAATCACCAGATATTGTAAGGTGCCTGAGGTTGCAAGTTCTTGAGGCTTGCTTCTTGAATAATGTTTGTATGAGCTGCAGATATTTTTGATCTAGGTGTTTTTTAAAGCTCAAAATATATATTTATTTAATATTGTAATATGTATATCAGTTATCTAGTACCCATAACACAAGCTCTGCTTATTTTGCGACTTGATGATGCTGTGCAGCACTATTTATTATTCAAGTATTTAGTTAAGTTTTTTTCCATTATTGATATTAATTATTAAATTTGAAATGAACATCAAACTTGTATAGCAGATGCTTAGTTTAATTGTAACTCTGTCAAATTATGTATGTTCATACTTACTATTTTTTTTTTTGCTGATCAGGTGGAGAATTGATTGATCCGGACGACCCGAAATTCAAGGAGATCGCTTTGAAGCTGATTAAGGCAAAAGGCTCCGATGGGAATCCCATAGTGATCTACGGCAAAACAAGAGTGACCCACCCCCATGGCGGTTTCGTTGAAAGAAACGGTGAGTTAAGTACACATCTTTATCCACTTTACCATCTTTATTGTCAACAGAATCATATGATAACTTCAACTGGTACTGAAATGTATCAGTTGGGCTACCTCTAGATTTTTGCAACAGTCTGCAGTTGACTCAATTGTTTCAATTTTAAATACTAGTTCTAATTTGTTTCTATGAGAAAGAGAAAGATGATATTTAATTTTTAAAAATAAACAAAATAAAACCTCCAATCGTGGTTATGTCATGATGACCCACGATTGGATGGTCACCTTATGACCCTCATCAAGTTCTCGATAAAAGTGGATGAATGTGACGACCTCAGTGGCGCAGCGGGCGAGAGTCTGCCTGTGACGCAAGAGGTTGCGGGTTCGATCCCCGCCTCGGAACGAATTTGTGTACGATCTACAGAAATTTGTTCCGTTGGTCTGGGTGTTTTCTATGTATAATAAAAAATATCTATCTATGTAATGTATAATATTACGTATATCAGTTATCTAGTACCCATAACACAAGCTCTGCTTACCTTGGGGCTAGATAATGCTGTGTGAATTGTCCAGCATTTAAAAAAAAAAAAAAAAAAATGTATCCCACATTCTAGAAGAAGAGTGTTTGGGTCAAAAACAAAAATCGACACATTCCCATTTGGAGCACCGATTCTAAGAACACCACATTTAGAGCACCCACAAAGAAGCTGTTTATTTTATTCCCATTTAGAGCACCCAAAAAAAAGTTATTTCTAATGATGGAGTTTTGATATACCTAACCTACCCAGATGTAACTTTTGCAATTGGATATAGAAATTGCTAGACTGTGTCTTGTAGTGTTCTGTTTAAGAGTGACAGTATCAGTTAAAGAATGTGACTAGTTTCCAAAAATCAACTCCAACAGAAAAAAAAATGTGATGATCGCTGAAACTCGTCATTATGTATCCATCAATGACCATAAATCTAAACATAAGATTTTTTGTTGGGGTTGCGTGATCCGAGATCCAAAATCTTGTGGTTCGAAATGAGACTAACACTTCTGATTTACTTTTAAAACCGTTCAACAGTGTTTTTTGTATTGGTTTACAGGAAAAATGGTGTATGAAAAGAACTTGCCACCTTACTGCACTCTCTTGTACCCCAACGGCACAATAGACCACAGGGTCGGCTGCGACCAGAAGGTCGGATTCATTTGCCACGTGCCTTTCCCAGAGGAACCAGTAGTAACAACAACATCTACAACAACAGCAAAGCCCGACGAAATAATTAAAGAAGACAACAGCTGCGGTAACGGTAAGTCACTTATTCTATTTTAAACAGACTTTAAAAAATGAGAAGGTTCGGCTGTATCTATGTTTTTTGTATATGTCCATTTGTTTAAAGAACTTTTGCAAAACTTTAAAGACCATGTAAAATTTAAGGAAATGAATCAATGCATAGTTTTTTTATTTTTTTACTGTCCCTAGTTTATTTGCTTGAATAAATACTTTTTATGAATTTTTATGCGCGGAGAAAATAGTATGAGTGACATACACACATGAATGCATTTCAGTAGACCAGGAGTGAGCTGGTCACTATTAAATACTAAAACGGTGAATGTGTTTATCCTGACGATTCTGTCAAAAACTCTTTAATATTAAAAGAAGGAGAAGTACTCGAAGACATCTCGTAGAAACATTATTCACTTTTGAAAAATCCAGAGGCTTACCTTCGAGTTATTATTATCTATTTAACCTTTATCATCATTGGCCTATTGATATCGACGAGCATAAGTGACACTTAAGTGCAATTTCATGTGTCCCTGAAAATTCTGATAATATATATTCTAGAAGAGAGTTCGGGTCCAAAATAAAGAACCAGAAGTATGTATTCCCATTTAGAGCACTAATTCTAAGAGCACTACATTAAGAACACTTATTTCATTTCCGATTATAGCACCCACCTTCAAAGAAGTAGTTTCTAGTGATGGGGTTTTTATAAAACTGGCTGTTACTTTTGCAATATTTTTAGGAGCAGAAACTCAATGAAAAGCATAAGTAAGATACATTTGATTCATACCTACTTTAATTTTAGGTCAAGAAAGAGAAGGTTCTCCAGGCTACAAGAAATGCGATGATGTCGACGGTTGGGTGAAGGTTCACCCCGGCCCAAATGATCAAGATGAAGCTAAAAAACAATGCAACAAAGAAGGTAATTACAACAATAGGTTATTAATTATGTCCTCAAGATGCTGGCTGCATTGCCCTGCTGTATGGCATTGCTGGTGCGCTGCGCCAGATACTCACCAGCTCTCGGGTCACGCGTCATTTTCTAACTATATTCTTTGCAACAGTCTGCAGTAAGGTCAATTGTTTCAATTGTAAAATCTAGTTCTAATTTGTTTATAATAAGTATTTGATTGTAAGTTTCTTCGTTATTGAAGAAAGAACAACAGTTGAGCTTGTTGGAAGAACATAGTAATGATAAGTTGTCCATAATGAATTCGTCTACTTAAAGTTTTATGTATCAGCTTTTATATACCAACGTTGAAAATAACAAAAATATTAACTCGATGAAGCGAATAAGCCCTGATCAGGCCATGCATAGGAACTATCAAACATCACATTAATGGCACACATTAATGGCGACGTAAATTATCCATTATCAAGCGTTTGATGGTTGGTTTGAGTTTTTATAATGATTTTTCAAATCAACCGACGATATTTTGAGAGACTCTAGTCTCTCAAAATATCGTCGTCGATCTTCTCATATTTAATTGGGATGGACAAAAATTTGTTTTAGGTGGAGAATTGATCGATCCGAGTGACCCTAAGTTCAAGGACATTGCCTTGAAGCTGACAAAGAATAATCCAATAACGATATTCGGAAAAACTAGAAAGCCTCGCCCAGATGATGGCTTGGTAAAGGAAGGAGGTAAGTTACAAATAAGTCTATCAAAGAACGGGTTTGAAGATCAAAATAATAAACAATCAAAAATTTATAATCACGAGGATAGCACAGTGGCCAGAACCACAGCTTATCGCTCTGTATATCCCGACCAAATAAAAAGTTGCAACGAGGAATTCGAATTATAAAATATATTGTCTGAATATATTATATATATTTGTGTTGATATTAATTACGTATAATTACTGTCCTCTAGTGCCAACATAAATGTTATCTAGCCATAGAGTTGGCTAATGATTTGCTTTTAATTTAACTGTAATATGTTATGAGTTTACTCATACATATTTCATTACTAAGAACGTGTCCATAGACACTTATCTCGAATAACAAAAAAAAATACAAAGTTAACCTAAACCTACATAGGTTAAGTACAAAAATGAAAAAAAAAACAACAGGACTTCCTGGCTGATTTCACGACCAATTAGACGCCGCAGGCGAAGGTCCGCTTGTGATGCAGTAGGTTGGAGGCTCTATACCCGCCACAGTGTCTTGATTTGCAGATCGTCTAAATGTTTTTACGATCTGCAAATATTTGTTCCGGGTTTTCTGAATATTTTCTATGTATAGAAAAAATATATTTCTGTATTATTTACCTATATGTATATCAGTCATCTAGTACCCATAAAACAAGCTCTGCTTAGCTTGTGATAATAAAATTTTGAGTGGGTTGTCCACCATTATTTATTTACTTCATAATATCAGTCACTACTAGAGATGTTCGTATCTACGACTGACTTTAAAAAAACGATGATGAACTACAAACATTTGAATAAGTATCTCATTTATAAAAGAATTATTTACCTACAGCGACATTAGTTTTCAAGTTACTTACTTATAAATTTTGTTACAGGAAAAACCAAGTTCTTGAAAAAAAAACAGGAGTTCTGCACAGTTGTTTACCCCAACGGTACAATTGATGACGAGGTTAATTGTGACCAAAAGGCTGGATTTATTTGCTACATACCGTACGAAGATGATAACATCTGCACTGGTATGTTTGCTTTACATTTTAACAAATTTTTTTAATCCTCAACATTGAATTCTTATTTATTTCATGCTAACAGGTGACATGCATACGTTATATTTGTCTTCTTAAAGAAATAACTGAGCATCAGTTCTTATATTTAAATCTTTTAAAGTATTTTTTAAGTAAGTTAAAGTGAATTCAGGGGAAGGCTTGTGTCCAGCAGTGGACAATTATAGGCTATTGAGATGAATACAAGAATACTTATTGATTATGGGTATTTATCAAGTACCTTTTGCTTTCTTTTCAATCGTGGTCACGGGGCGACTGAGCAAAAACGCAAAAAAGCCTAAGGGACGCGATAAATACCCGATAAATAATTTTTAATATGTTAACAAATCGCGAAAGCTTAAAAAGTTTTATTACAAGCATACAATTTGAGTCTTCAAAATTCAGAAGGGGGCCTAAACATATTCTTTTAGATTTATATGAGAGATTATACCTTATATTGTCTAGTACCTACGAAATTAATCTTGCTGTTCAGCTGTTGATGAAAAGTGAAACCTTATAAATACCACTTTAACTCTAGGTGAAGAGAGACAAGGCTTCGAAGGCTACAAAGGCTGCAAGGATGTCGACGGTTGGGTTAAAGTTCACCCAGGACCCAACGATTATGATGAAGCAAAAGAAACCTGCGCAAATGAAGGTAATTATAACGAATAGTAGATATTAGAATATTATACAGGGTAAGTGATGATTAAATGACACAGCGTGAACGCCAACGAAAGCAAAATTTTAAGAATTAGTCCTGGTCTTCACGCACGTGTTCGTGATGATGGGCAAAATTTGCAGTTTACGCAGTGCCCGTGAAATACTTCTATCTAGCCCTGTAGTTGGGCATATTTAATAAATACCTTAAAAAATAAAAAATTATTACCTAACTTAATTAACCAAAATATTTATTTCAGGTGGAGAATTGGTCGACATAAATGATCCAAAGTTTAAAAAGATTGCGTCGAAGCTTATAAGGATAAAGGGCACGTCAGTTTTCGGTAAAAATAGGAAGGTCCACCCTGACAGTGGTTTTCACAAGGTTGGCGGTAAGTTTATACACAACTTTTAAAAATTAGTATAAATTTTGTAAATGTGAGCAAAATGTTATAAGGCAAGCCAAGGTTAAGACAAATGAAAAGATTATCCTACTATTATTTTTTAAGCGAAGGTTTGTAAAGTTGTGCCGTTGTGAAGAGGTTTGGTCGAAGACAACGCCACATTTTTAAAATGGATCGGGCTGAAATTTTGTATTCACAAAGATCTGGACCTGGAATAACAGTTTAAGGTGAAGTAGGTCCCAAAACTCAGGTTTTGCCTAGACGGAAAATCAGTTTTAAGGCAAGAAAACATAATTTTTTAAAATCTTTTTTGATGAGCATCGAAAGTTTAGGATTATTGTTAGTAAGTTATGGGAGCCGAAACACGATTGACTCAACTTGACTTGATAGAAAAAAATCGCAAAGTTTCCTCTAAATTTTGCATTTTTACTACGGAAAACCAGTTTCATTTGCTAGTTACATAACATATTTGCATGAAATATCGTCTAAAAAATATTTAACTAAACACTTTAGAGGATTATGGTCTTAGTTTTTTGCGAAAGAGTATTATTTTAGAGCAATAACAAATTTATAAATAAAAAGCAGTGAAATTGCGCGCGGGCCGGCTCTTGCGTCCTTTTCTCGCTTTCACTGCGCGGTGTCTCGAAAATACGAACGTACTTCGCCTTAATTCAGTTGACTTGATAGCGTTTATTAAGGTACATGTCATAACATATAGGCCACGGCAGTTATTTAAAAAAGTTGCGGGCATAAGCTAGCTTAGTGACACACTCGTCGCCTTCTTTCAACAAGGTACTTCCTACGTTTAAGTGTGATCTTCAAATTAATTACATTGCAGGTAAAACGAAGTTTTTCAAAAAGAATAAGGAATTCTGCTCGGTGTTGCACCCCGACGGTACGATTGACGACCAGGTTGATTGCGACAAGAAGGTTGGATTCGTTTGTTACGTTCAGTATCCAGTAGCACGCAGCTGCGGTGATGGTGGTATGGTTATTTCGTTGTTTTTATCAAATTAAATTTCTCTCAGATTATGATTTAATTTAAACTCATTTGACCATAAGTAGTATAGTGCGTCCACGTGCTGCTTAAGTCATGACTATATATATAAGCTATCAATCAAACCTAAACTTAAACAAAAATGGCTGTTTCATATCTTTTTAATTTGTTAACTAAATCTTCACATATTTTTCACTTACCTACCTGAAACTAGCAGAATTGTAGACACAATTCTGCACTAATCAGATACAGATTGCCATAAAAAAAGAATCATCAGCTGACCACTCAAACGAAGTTTGTGATGACTTGCCCAATATGCAGACAGACTTTGATAGACGGAAATAAAATTAATTTGCAGATTACCAATATGAAGAAAGCACTGATAGCTGCTATAAAGTGTACAGTATTGGAAAGACCTGGAGCGAAGCTCGCAAAAGATGTCAAGTTGAAGGTGGAGACCTAGTAGTCATAAAGAGTCAAAAAGAAGCGACAATTTTACAGGATATCTACGCTAATCACGATATGGAATACGTAGTTAACCATCCAACACATATGTGGGCTGGCATTCTAGAAAATAGTCCAAACACATGGACGACCGTTGAGGGTAAGAAAATCATCGGTATATAATTATTCTATATCAAAAGGCAACGTCCTTAATTTAATTTTATCAGTATTACGAAATATAAATCTGGTAAACAAATTGTACGATCATGGATTTCGTTGGAGGTTAGTATTGGTACAAAAGAAGGTCTAAATTTTTATCTTTTTCAGCTGAGTCGCTTGACGCTGCCGGTTACAACGAGTGGGCCCGAGGCAAGCCATCTAAGAAGCAAGTAAACGAACAAAGACAGAGTTGTGGTGCTGTAAGCATGCTAGGAAAATACGTCGACTGTTGGTGCGAAGTGAAACATGGTTACATCTGTCAGAAGAAGGTCACTGTCTCCAAGATTTTCTTAAGCCCTATTCAACATGGCCTGTTAAATCTGGATCTTGACCTCAATCTTGGTCTTGGGATTTTTAGGGGTCCAGCACGAGTCAAGAGGAACGTTACGCGCATACATCTGTAATAATAATAAAAATAATAAATGATATATTGATTAAATTTTGTTTTATTTATCTTTACGTTACTTCGCAGCAAAAGCACATTTATATCTAATATTATAAAAAGAATAGATTTGTTTGCATTGAATAGGCTGCGAAACTACTAAACCGATTTGAAAAATTCTTTCACCATTAGAATTCTACATTATCACTGATAAACATAGGCTATAGAATATACCCGTTCAAAGCCGTGGCGGACCCTATTCAATAATCCTTAATATTTAGGTAGGTACTCTGTTTCTTTCTTCTTTTGGGGGCAAAAACTAATCCCGTAGGAGTAAAAAAAATGATACTGTTTCATGATTGTTTTCAATCATATCAGAATAAAAACTCAGCCAGCAGTGGGTGTTACCGGCTGGTTAGATAGTTAAACAGTTATAAAATTGTCGAAAATCCGCTTTCGCTGTCCACCAAAACGGAAAGCGTTGCTTATCGTAATTGAAAATTTGTGAAAGTTGTCACTCATAATAATATGTTGTCTTCAAGAACAATCCATAATGAGAAATTAATGAATTCATAACAATCACAACTACACAGCACAGCAAACGAAATAGTCTTTCATATCTAGCGTACAAACAAAAAATAGACATGGTAAAAAACATCTCTCTACTGTAGATTTAGCAGCAGAAAACAAAACAAAAAAGTAATCCTTAATTAGACGGAAACACCATAGTTCAAGCTTATAGAATATGGCTTTGGCTGTGTTGAAAGCGTACAACTGGCGGCCTAGATATTGAAGGTTATAAAGTATTTCCTTATTCAAAGTCAAAGTCAAAGTCAAAAACTTTATTTCTTTAGGCTTACAAACTAAGCACTTAGACACGTCAAATATAATACTATAAACAGGTTTATAAATAGTCATTATTATCAAATAGGAAATATGATGTTATTGATTTTATTCGCTTCAATTTTTTGTCCACTAGTGGAAGAAGCGAAAAAGAAACCACTAGTAAGTTTTATAAAACTTAAAATTAATACATTATCTTAGTCTAATTATAATCTAATTTGTATAAAACTCAATATTTATATAAAACTAACTAAGCTTAACATTATTTCCCTTAAATACCATTGTCAGTGCGGAACTGGGCGACATCTGGCCAAGCATTAACATCATTGATGTAATCATCTATGGAGTAAAAGGCTTTCTTGATAAGATTTCGTTTTATGTACAGTTTAAATTTACGAATAGGGAGCTCAGTTGCTTCAGATGGAAGCTTGTTGTAGAAGCGTACGCAATTACCCATAAATGATTTCCCTACCTTTCGTAATCTATATGATGGGATGTGCAGTTTGTTCTTGTTTCTTGTATTTATTTTGTGAATATCAGATTTTTTTAAAAAGCTATCTTTATTTTTGTGTATACATTAGATTTTCATAGATGTATTGCGATATTACTGTTAAAATATTTATGTCTTTAAATAATTCCCTCAAAGAGTGGCGTGGCTTTAATTTATAAATTGCGCGTACAGCCCTTTTTTGGAGAACAAAGATAGTCTGAATATCGGCTGCCCGTCCCCAAAGCAAAATACCATAAGACATGATACTATGGAAGTAACTGAAATAAACTAACCTAGCTGTATCTTCATCGGTAATATATCTAATTGTTCGAACCGCATATGCTGCTGAACTTAGTCTGCCTGCGAGAGCCTCAATTTGCGGTCTCCATTGAAGAGAGGAATCAATATGTAAACCTAGGAAAACCGTTGAGTCGACAAGGTCAACGATCTCATCCTTTAGCATTATCTTAGTTGGAAGTTCTCTTACATTTGGTAATATGAATTTTATGCATTTGGTTTTTTTAGCATTTAGTACAAGGTTGTTGGAGGTGAACCAATCTAGTATTTGTGAAAGCGAGTTATTTACATCGTCATAATTACATTTATTTCTGTAAACTTTAAAAATCAATGAAGTATCATCAGCAAATAACACTATATCACAGAGATCTTTTGCAAAAAAAGGGAGATCATTTACATATACTAAAAATAAAAAGGGTCCTAATATTGATCCTTGTGGGACGCCCAATTCAATTTTTGAGCCCCGAGATCTTTCTTTACCAATATCTACTTTTTGGACTCGACCAGATAAATAAGATTGCATTAGGTCCAGTGCCTTGTTGCCAATACCGTAATGTTTCAATTTTACAATGAGTGTACTATGATCTACACAATCAAAAGCCTTAGAAAGGTCACAAAATATACCAATAGCGTTTTTTGCTTTATCCCAGGCATCCATTATATGTTTTAATAGAGCTGTGCCAGCATCGGTTGTCGATCTACCCTTGGTGAAGCCAAATTGATTTTTATGAAGTAACCTATTAAGGTTAAAGTGAGAGGTTAACTGAGTTAGAATAATTTTTTCAAAAACTTTACTTATTGCAGGAAGTATTGAAATTGGCCTGTAGTTGGCTGGATCAGTGTGACTACCAGATTTATAAAGAGGTACTAGTTTACTATATTTCATGAGATCAGGAAAAACTCCTGCGTCGACACAACTATTGAAAATGTAGGCCAAACAAGGAGCAACTTCCTTAATAATTGAACTCATTACTTTGGTGGAAATACCCCAAAGATCCTCAGTATTTTTGATGTTAATGGACTTAAATGTTTTCACTATTAACAGTTTAAAAAGTTTTTATAAATTTTTATTCATAAATATTAAATTTTCAAGAAATTAACAACTTAATACAAAATATGTAGGAGAAAGGGTTCTAAAAGCTACTTTAAAAATTTCACGAATAGCAACTGAAAGGTTCCGTCGCCGCCTTGAGGAACGCCAGCAGAAATATCACTCCATGATGAGCATACGTCATCAATGCGTATGCGTTGCCGACGCCCTTGCAAATAACTGCGAAACCAGTCAGCCACTGCTGGAGATACATTAAGTGAGCGTAATATTCCGAGGAGAATTTCAAAGTCAACGTTGTTAAAAGCGTTGCTAAAATCTAGGAGGCAAAGGACAGTTACCTTCCCATTATCCATGCCAGAACGTATGTCGTCAGTTATTTTAACTAACGCAGACACGGTGCTGTGATGTGACCTGGACGGACCTGACGGTTTTATTACATTAACAAAGTTAAAGGACGACTAAATTCATAACAACATAATCAATTTAAATTAGATAGATTTTGAGAGTAGGTACCTACTTTATTTAAATTAGTGAATGAAGTAAGGATATATTTATTTCCATTGTAAATCCTAGTTCTAATTTCTTTGTGTTATTTGATTGCAATTTTACGAGCCCGGTTATAAAAATTGAGAGAAAAATCTAAGAGCTAGATAGATGCCCAGACCAAAAATGTATTCTGCCTGTAATTAATTTTTACCGACGGAGTATTCAAAGTTTTAGGACTTCTGTTCTGAAGTTGGCGCGCAGTTGGAGTTGTTACAAAAAGCTTGTGTTAAGGGTTACTTTCTTTCACTAGATAAAATAAACGATTTATGGAATTCAACAACCATCTATTTTTCTAAACAATCGCAACGACCAACACGGAACGAAGTCAATAACTACCTAAGTCTTAACAATCGCCACAGTGAGTGTGGCGAAACAACATTCAACATACTTAAGGGACGCTACATGCGTCGACACACACGCGCCTTCCCATCTTCCTAGGACTTCCGTGAGGGCTGGTGCGGCGGCAGATTTGTCCGAAGATCTCAAGAGGCACAAATATCTAGGTCTCGACAGAGCCTACACATTCCCCTTGGAGTCGGGACCCTAGGTCCGTTGGGTGCCGAGGCTCTCCTGGTTTTAAAAAAATTATTTGAGCGTCTGGTCTAAGTGACGCGAGAGGAGTATCTGGCACACCCCATCAGCATTGCCATACAGCGGGGCAATGCAGCCAGTGTCTTGGGCACTCTTCCGACTTGTATTGATATGGATCAGTTGAGCTACCTGTAGATTATTTGCAACAGTCTGCAGTTAACTCAATTGTTTCTACTGTAAATACTAGTTTTAATTTAATTCTATTATTTGATAGTAATTTTCTTTCTTAACAAAGAACATACTAAGGTATGTACTTAAGACAAGTTCTCCAGTTTTTGTGAAAATTTAAACTTTTCAAAAATTATCAGTTCAAGTTTTCTCGGATGTTTTATCAAATAGCAAGTCACTGATTTTCTTATGGCTCCTCTTCACAATCGATGACTGAGAATATGCTTTCTATTTGTTGTTCTATCATCGTTCCAAATTATTACGCCTGAATACACCGCAGACTAGGACGAGACACACGGGTACAAAACCTTTCGCCGTTGTGACAACTAAAACGAATTATGCACATTATTCACCTGTCACTCGGCTTTAAAAAACTTTCAATAACAGATTTAATACATTGGATATTTTCTTTAGTAGTAAAACATCATTTAAACGTGATCTTTTGCAAATAATTTCTGAAAAGATTAACGTTTCATAGGTGGTAGTTTAATAATAATAATAATAATAATGCTGGACAATTTACACAGCATTATCTAGCCCCAAGGTAAGCAGAGCTTGTGTTATGGGTACTAGATAAATGATATACGTAATATTACATTATATAGATAGATATTTTTTATTATACATAGAAAACACCCAGACCAACGGAACAAATTTCTGCAGATCGTACACAAATTTGTTCCGAGGCGGGGATCGAACCCGCAACCTCTTGCGTCGCAGGCAGACTCTCGCCCGCTGCGCCACTAAGGTCGTGTTTATTTTATTTAACTGTATTTTATTTAAATAAATTTATATATTATATTTTATTTTTACTTTCTCTAATTGTATTATTGTACCTTTCATTTTTATTGTATGTAGGTTTTGTGTAATCATTTGTTTATGTGCACAATCTATTGTTTTTTTGTGTATACATGGAAATTAGTATTGTGTATGTAGGTATGTATTCTTAATGGGTAGTAGTTTGTCTAAATCTTTGTTTTTCTTGTTTCTTAAATGTCATGTCGACTAAATTTGGTGACTGTCGTCTTAATACTAAATATTACTAATTTTATAAAATTTTAATCCTGTTATTGGCTGTAAGTGATATTTTTAAGTTAAGTTAATTTTATTTAAGAGAGCTGTGGATTTTGTGTAATCAATAAAAATAAAAATAAAAAAATATCTTTTTATGATTATCAAGTGATAGACTTGCACAGACGTTGGTTTACAATAGGTACCCAAATATCAACGTCGTTGTTGCGTCAAATCAGGAGAAGACAATTCTATCATATGGAGCAATAATTCGTTTAGGATACAGGGCATAAGGGGTTTTTGGAGGGAAACCTACAAAAGCCATTTATGCCCTATATCCGTTTCCAGAGGGAATCTACCCATCATGTGAAGTATCAAAGTGATCAGCAGGTAAGCTCTACAACTTAGCTCAAAGGGATTTCAAACTGTTACAACTTCAAAAAAAATAGCGATATACATAATATAAATACTAGAAATAAACATAAACTCGCTTGCCCACAACCAGGCTTCACAAGAAATGTATCTTTCAAAGGGCAATGTATACGCTTCTACAACAACACTCCTAGTGAGATGCAAAATCTATCAATTAATAAATTCAAACCAATTGTCAAAACTTTTCTGTGCTAAAAGACTTACCTACTACAAAATATCAGATTATTTAGAAGATAAAAAACTTGGGACGGGTTTTGCCAACCCGAAAAATAACAACTAACAGGCTAAAGGTTTCTTCGTCGCTTCTTAACTTTAGTCTACATACCGAAGCGACAGAAATCTTTAACACCACTGGAGATAGACCCCTAAAATGAGCGGTTTTAACTTCAATCGTATATTGTTGGTGGCTGCCCCCGACACAGTTGCTGCGGTCCCAAACCTCATTGTTGCCGTGCTGTTTTAGCGGTGGCTCCGTCGTCGTCACAGCTTCCTCGGCCTATTTGTGCATTCGACAAAGTAACCATAGCTATTTCCAACCGCGGCTGTTGTTGAAGGAAGGTACATACTTACTACCTGATTCTGACTGAAAACCAGCTCTCTTTCACAAATTGCATTTTGTGTTATAGCAATAAGCTGAGTCACGACCAGTTAGACCGACACACACACGCGCGCTTGTTGAGTGGGCTACTTAGTACCAGTACCAACCCAATGGTCATGTATATATATAAGTATGTATATACAATCTAGTAGGTACTAAATAAGTAGTCTGATGTTTATATCTATGTACTAAAGTTTAATTTGTGTGTTGTGCTGTGTTGTGTCTAATAAGTATTTTTATACATAATGTAACAAATTTGTTTAAATTGTGACGTAAAGTGATCGGCTTGTACTTTAATGTAAAATTGTAATAAAGATAATAAAGATTAATATTTATATATAAATTATAACTACAGGTTATTATAAAGTAATCATAGTATTCAAACATTTATCATTATACCTTGACTATTAGACTAGACGACCTCAGTGGCGCAGCGGGCGAGAGTCTGCCTGCGACGCAAGAGGTTGCGGGTTCGATCCCCGCCTCGGAACAAATTTGTGTACGATCTGCAGAAATTTGTTCCGTTGGTCTGGGTGTTTTCTATGTATAATAAAAAATATCTATCTATGTAATGTATAATATTACGTATATCAGTTATCTAGTACCCATAACACAAGCTCTGCTTACCTTGGGGCTAGATAATGCTGTGTGAATTGTCCAGCATTATTTATTTATTGATTGCCCCTATACAGCAATTACAATAGTATTCGAGTCACAATAATTACAATTGAAGTTCTTTTATTTTGTTTATTTGTACGATGTTTTATATGCTAATCTGAATCTGTTGAGCTTTAAAGTGCATTTTTTTAAGTGTATGTCCCCTCTGTTTGTTAGAGTTAAGTTTATAAAATAATAAAATAAATAAAATAATTATGTCTCTGCCAGCTCAACAGCTGGATTGCGAAAGGTGAAAAGATTTACAGAAGTAGTAGCTAACAACGAAGTACATACAACATAATATATGTACATATAAATTATATAACAAGAAAATAAAACTAACACAGTTAACTTAGCTTTACTAGTTAAAGTAACGAGTAATAGTCAATCAACTTAAAAAATGTAGAAAAGTACCTAATTTGATTAGGAAAACTAACATTTCACACAAATTCCAATAAAAAATTCCGATAAAGTTGTTAGTTACCCGAATATTTTAACGCAAGATCTAAGGCGATTGTCCACCGCCAGCCTAAAGGTGGACGAACTTGTATAAAAACTTGTTCAACTATGCGAGCTACACTGACTTAGTTTAGCTGGTGGTAGACAATTGGCTTTAAGCAAGTCTCAAGCAGTGAAAAATTAGAGTTGCTTTATTTGGGTGTTACACAGGTAACCTACGGAACCGTCCACAGCGTGTGGCCCGACACACACTTGACTGGTTTATCAACTATACACAATATTCTTATCTTTCAGGAACCAAGAGATACTTTGGTTGGCTTGCTATTGATACTGGAAAGAATAACACCTCTGTATATAAACACATATTAAATACGTAAGAGCTCATTTTAGGGAGATTTTCGGAACAGTGTACTTCTAATAGAGGCACCATGTTAAAAACAACGTTTATTTTGTTAGTGATATATTTCACAGCCATCCAAGGTAAGTTTTAATATAAAAATAAAGAAACGGTAGGAAGGTTAAATTCATTTGAAGTAGATACTTTTCTCATACGTATAGGTTGTAGAGTTTTCAAAATGACATATAAATCCGCACTCGAAAATTCTTTTAATAAAAAAGTGAAATGTATATTATCATTATTGAGTGGTACAGACTAGGTAGCCTTTGACACTCAACAATAATAATAATCGACGTGATCACGTCGATTAAGACTGTGTATTTTTACGTTTATTGGTAAAATAACGTAGCGTTAGAAGATAATTAACACAGACAAAAAATAGTTTGCTTCATAAACCGGTTGGCTAAGAATCATGAAGCGCACAAAAAACGCCAAAATGTATAGTTTTGTGTGTTATCTGTAAGTAATTCAAATAATGAAAGAAAAGGTAATCCAGAAAAGGTTTTCGCAAAATTCTTATCCAGTTATCGCTGAATGTAAAATCTTCTCATTGTTAGATTTTTCTAAATACTCCATTTGATAATTCAGATTTTATTAAAGGTGCCTTTCAATAAAAATGGATAAATTTCAGGCTATGAAAGAAAAGGTTATCCCGAATACAAATACCAAGAAAATCTTTCTGGATGGTTCAAACTGCACGACAAACCTGCTACTTGGAATGTGGCCGACGAGACTTGCAAAAATGAAGGTATGTTTACACCTCTATCCTTTTTTTATCTATTTTGCTCTTTGACATCAACTTCTAGGAAGTCTAGCGGTAGCTAGCCAGTCGACCACTAGATGCGAAAGGAAATAATGTTTTGGCCCAGCAGCGCGTCACTCTAGAATAACCAGAACCATACGATGTTAATTTGATAGATCTGCTTCCTTTAGGCCTTTTGTTTTTTTCAACAGGCTAATCTAAATGCCTTGTCATCACTTTGTTGCGTTTATGATTTATCGCCTCTTTCTTAGCCACTGGACACGCCTTGGAGCTAAGCTGGGTGGTGATTTAAACCCAAACGAGATCTTCAGCTGTTATATTATTTTATTTATATTACAGGTGGACTGTTGGTAGCCTCGCAATTCGATGAAGTAGATGCAACTCTCGTCAAATTTGTAGAGGAATCAAAAAAATCAATAGACTTCTTGTACATCGGCTCTCTGACAGTTTCAGCCCCTACAAAAGAAACTGGTAAATCTACAATTTCTATACTTTACAATTTATTGCAAAATATCCATTGATACCAACTACAATTTATAACACCTAACAGACACTCCGCACAGATTATCCAAACCTACTAAATCTAAATCATTTGATTGCAGAAGAAGAAGCTGTAAATGTTAATCAAACCCGTGTTGATTGTCTCGTTATATTCGCCAACAATGCCACCAAGAAGTCCGTAGACTGCAGTGAAGAACATCCCTTCATCTGCTTCGCACCGATGGAAGATGCAGACTGCGACGTCCATGAATGGGGTAAGACATAGAATTTTGTAGTACGACTTCGTCATAACGAAATAACCGTTTTATTACAATCTGCAGTTGAAAACTGGAAGAATGTGTCAGAATCACATCAAGTACTGCAAATTTACCAGATCTGTTTGGGTTAATCTTTTAGCAATAGAAATATACTAACGTCTACGACACAAAACATTTAATTTAATATATCAGAGATAATTTATCTATTTCATATTTTCTTCTAACTTAATCTCAATTTTATTGAGAAGAAGTGAAAAGATATAAAAATATAATTTTAGGTCAGGACAGAGAAGGCTGGCCTGGTTACAACCGCTGCTCGGACATCGAAGGTTGGGTGAAGGTGCACCCAGGACCCAAAGATTTTGACGAAGCAAAGAAAACTTGCAAGGAGGAAGGTAAATATTAAAATGACAAAAACAATTGTACACTACATACTCGTACAATATCGGTAACTCAAAAAGGACCATGCCAGAGTCAATAATGTTTTGAGGACCATACACATTATAGTTTTAGAAATCATAATGCTCGAATATTTTATTTTCAGGTGGAGAATTGATCGATCCAAATGATGAAAAGTTTAAGAAGATCGCTTTGAAGCTGATCAAAGCTAATAGCACCGCTGAAAACCCATTGTTAGTATTCGGTAAAACTAAAGTTACTCATCCCCATGGAGGTTTCGTCGAAGTTGACGGTAAGTCGAGCGCAGCAATGTCGTATGAGTATTAGAATAATATTTTCTTTCGATATTCCGATACCATAGGTTTAGAATGCAGCCTCATTTGAATAAATTTGTCTAGTGAACCAAAATCTTGACGCACTGACTGATGCAGGTACGCACTGGTAATTTTGAGGCGGAGCAATTTAAATTTCTATCACTTTGCAGGAAAAAAAAAGTATGTAAAGGACCTGAAGCCATACTGCACTCTCTTATATCCCAACGGAACCATCGACCACCAGGTCGACTGCGACATCAAGGTTGGATTCATTTGCTACGTTCCATATCCAGTTGAAATTATATGTGAAAACGGTACGTTGTTTGATTAGTATTACAATGTTGTTAAAATGCCTGCCCATGAACGCAGTCACCGAAGTCGAAATCAGCTGGGAGACATCATCATCATTACAATGTTGAATATACACACCGAAGAAATTTTCTGTTTTCTGTTGTCTTCTTTTCAATATTTTATTAAATTTTCTGTAATGTTTCGTAGATTACCAGCTTGAAAATAGTACCGGACGCTGCTATAAAATCCACAGTATCGGAAAAACCTGGAGTGACGCTCGCCAGCACTGTAAAAGTGATGGTGGAGATCTAGCAGTGATAAGGAGCGCAGAAGTTGCTGATAAATTAACTGACATGTACACGAACTACGATGGGTACTTTGAAACTTACCATCCTTGGGCATTGTTCGTTGGCATTCTAGAAAAGACTGTTGGCTCATGGACAACCATTGAAGGTAAAGGTTTACTATAAATCTGTGCCTTAACTAACTGAGAAAGTAACAAGAAGGTTATGATGATTCAATCATCATGAATGATTCAATTAAATTTTGAATAGGTACCTCCTTTACATCATTTACCTATTTTACATCATCGCACGGCTAAAAAATAGGTGAGCGTTTTTGGGTATCTCTGTTATCATTAGCTAGACACAATTGCGTAGCCTCGCCGTGCCGAGTGATGGGACAACCCGGTAACATTGACTCACGTTGTTAAATCGCATACCCCACCCAAACTGGCGTCGGCGACCTACTGTATCTAATTATTCCGTTTAACAAAGGAAATATTAAAAATCCATCGCACAGTTATTATAATTATGTATTTTGAAAAACTGAAAAGATAAAAACATAGCTATTTCTTTTTCGATTATGTATGCAAAATTTCATTAAAATCGGACATAGTTTCCGAATCGAAAAGTACGTTTGTATGGGGACGCAAAAGCAACTTATTCACTCGGGATTTTAAGACTCCAAGATTGATCCAAGCTAGTATAACAAAAATGCTGCTTGGCTCTATATATTTTTATATTTTTCAGATGAGACTCTTGAAGAAGCTGGCTATGGCATATGGGCTGCGGGCAACCCCGCCAATAGGCAATCTGAGAATCCAGCTTACAAGGGAGTCAGACAGACTTGTGGCGGAATGAACTTGCAAGGAAAATACGTCGACTGTTGGTGCGAAATGAAACATGCTTATTTATGTGAAAAGAATTCCACTGTTAGCAAGAGAAACTCGATAGGCGGTATTCAAAACTCAATGGTCAGATTTTTTGTTAAAAATGCTAAAAATTTCAATTAATAAATTCATGGTTGCATCAAAAGGACTCGTAGCCGTATGCGGGAATAAATAAAGTCGACCTTAATATAAGAGTGATCCAACGACATTCATTCATTCATTTGATTTTTTTTATTTACCCACGAATCATTTTCTTACATAGCATACATAAATAATATAACTTTGTTAAATACTCCGTGTGTTTTATTTTTCTACTTTCGCCCCTACATTGTATAAAAGCCTAATAAAAGCTAATTGATTTTGACTGAAAGTTATTTACAGTAAGACAATAACCTAAATTAGAGAAAAACATTTAAATTAAAGACAAATACAGTATGTAACTAAAGAGCGTGACTGGTTACATAATTACATAAGTTAGGCTAATTTTAGTTCATATTCATATTCATTTATTTCATTGCAATCATTGTGTACATATTCAGGTCTTATTATTAGGTATTAAGGTAATGCTCAAGAGACACAATGGTACCCAAATAGGGCGTAGCAAAAGGTATCGAGGGTGGAAGCGGACCAGGTTTCTAGAAAAATCTTTAGTTAGTTTTTAGCAGAAAAATGTAATTCAACTGATAAGGTAATATTATGGATAAGCAGGTATCATATTTTATAATTCTTGCTCGATGGTAGGTATTAAATATTTGTTTTTAGTTATCAATGTATGAAGTTAGGTATAGTAATGGTTTTCTTTTTTGTTAAGATTTGTCATTAAAAAAGTCGTTTAAATTGTAGTAACATTTATTTAAGAGGTATTTTTTTAATTTGTTTTCAAATATTTTGTCTTTTTCTTCGTCTTTTAGTACTTCCGGTATTTTGTTATAAATTTTAGATGCCATTGCGTTTGGTCCAGAACTTCGCATTTTTAATTTTGACTCGGGTAGTGTAATTTTATGTTTATATCTAGTGGGAAAGCGTCGCGGTAGATCAGCAGTTTTTTGGAAATAATGGGGATAATTTCGGATGAATTTGCAACATTCTAATATATAAATACAAGTCAGTGTTAGTATTTTAAGTTGACGTATTTTAAGTTGACGAAAGTGTTCTTTGCAGCTCTCTGGGCTCTTTATATTAACTAAGATACGGATACATGATTTTTGAAGCACAAAAAGGTTTTGGACGTCAGTACTATTGCCCCAAAGTAGGATTCCGTATGACAGCCAGGAAAACGCATAAGCATAGTACGTCGAAACGGCAGTTTTTAGGTCAGTTGCCTTTCTAAGTTCCCTCAGGGCGTATGTGAAACTGGAGAGCTTAGTCCTAATTTTTTGTATATGGTCTTTCCAATTTACATGTGTGTCAATATTTATTCCTAATAGCGAGAACGAATTTACACATTCTAGTTTGATGTCATTATATATAAAGTTTATATCAAGAGGGGTTTTTTGGAATGGTCGAAATTGCATTAGTTTTGTCTTAGTTAAATATTCAAAGCATATAACTATATACATACTTTGCGATAACATTCAGATAACTTTTTCGATAAACGTAATTAAAATAATAAAACACCAAACTTTCTATAACTATGAAAAGAAAAATATTATGTTTGAAGGAGCGCGATTATATAATAATCACCTGCCAAAAAATAATAGAGACTGCATTATCAATGAAAAATTCATTGGGAATGTAGTCTTTCAGAAATATCAAAATTAAATTCATTTATTGACGGAATACACAATCCATAGAATTAACTGTTAAAATTTAAAATAACACAGTTCCAGCTAATCATACAGTTTAAAAGATTACATACACATGTGTTTCTCAGAAATTTTGATCCTGCTTGACATCCAGTATCTTTGCAGATTACGGGAGTTTTTCAGGCAGAATTTTTAAATATTAACCCTTAAAATATTTAATTGAGCTAGTCATTCTTATCGTATGTATTTAGACAGTCTGTGTTGTAATTGGTGGCAAAAGGAGGAAAAGACAAGACATTGACGAAATTAATTGGTTATAGAAGAATTTTCTCTATTGTTTCAGTTCTTAGATGATAGCTATTTTTGGTGAGAGAGCTATGCTTGGGGTACGCGATAAAATCTGGAATACGGAAACCCGTAGAAGAAATAAAGTCATCGACATAGCTCTCAGAATTATTAAGCTGAAGTGGGAGTGGGCAGTCATAATTTTTTGACGACCGATGTGGCGCGGTGGGCGAAGGTCTGCCTGCGACGCAGAAGGTTGCGGGTTCGATTCCCGCCTCGGGACAAATGTGTGTACGATCTGCAGGCATTTGTTCAGGGTGTTCTGGTCGTTTTCTATATATAATAAAAAATATCTATCTATGTATTGTATTATATTATGTATATCAGTTATCTAGTACCCATAACACAAGCTCTGCTTAGCTTGGGGCTAGATAATGCTGTGTGAATTGTCCGGCATTATTTATTTATTAAAATAATAGCTCGCAGAACTGATAACCGCTGGAGATCAAAGGTTCTCGAGTGGCGACCGCCTGCAACGCGAATCGGTGTTGGGAGACCTTCGACTCGATGGACCGACGACATCGTAGCGGTTGCAGGGAGTCGATGGATGAAGGCGGCTTAGGACCGCTCTTTTTGGCGTCGTGTGTGGGAAGCCTATGTCCAGCCGTGGACGTGCGTGGGCTGATATGATGATGATATTTTAGATTATATAAGGTCTAGAACTACATACATTTATGTGAAATTTTAGCCCGATCTGTTCAGTAGTTTTGGCGTAAAGAGGTACCTAACAAACAAAACGTAGACAAGGCACTGTAGACGGACATCAGGAACACTGGAGCCCAGTGAGGCTACCAAGCTCCATTAAAAAGATTTTGCAAAGGTCCAAGGCATGCAATGTAACCATGCCTTACAGATAAATATGTAAAATTGATTATTCTTAATTATAATGTCATAGATCCGCACTCGCCGTGAAGTGGAAAGTTCAGAACGCGCGGGACTGCGTCCCAAAGCGCGGATGGATTCGTGCGGTTTGGTTTGCTGATCAAACTGTAGTGCTAATTACGATAATGTGTCCACGGTTTGGAACACCAGTATGTCTATACTTATATTATAATTGCGAAAGTGTGTTTGTTTGTTTTTTTGTCCTTCCTTCACGCTCTAACCAAGCAACCAATCGACCTGATTTTTGGCATAGAGTTAGTTGAAAGGATGGAGAGTAAAAGTACTTTTGTCTCACAAATAAGTTCCCAAGGGACATAAATAACTTTAAACAACGCGTAAGAAGCAGTTGGCTAGTCATATATGTTTTGACAAACGATCCCAACTGTTAACCGATTTTTACAAATCGAATTTTACAAATCGATTTTTACTTAAGTACAATTTTTGAAACTGCAACAAGCGCTCGCAAAGACGTCGTTCTGACAGTTCCGTGCATCTACACTACACTAACATTTCGGAGCGGCACGTGCGATTTCCCCTGAAGGTCCCTTCGTGTCAGTCGCCGCATCGAACGCGCCGAATCGCATTCATCATTTTAACAGGGGCCGAATCAATCACTTTACTATCAGTGGTCTCAGACTTACATGTTTTGGCATTTTAATTTTGTTAAAATAAACTGCAGATGGAGGGACGCTTGTTAAAAGTGTCAAAGTTGAAACTCTTTCAGTGCAAATAGCAAAGCACTATCTAGAGTTTCATTTATCTATGGACGATTCTGCGGCGATACCATATTGGTTAGCAGAACTCGACCCAAGACTAAGTATTAAGAAGTGACGATACGCACTCAGCTAGATTTAATAATAGTGAAATCGGGTGGGGGGGGCAAAGGTGAGTGCATATTTTCTTCTGAACATTGAATTCTAAAAGAAATGACTGGACTTTTTAGGTCAAAATGCTTGCTACCGTGTCAAGTAAGTTTATCTGCAACTGTAAGGGGGTCAAACTATTGAATTATTCTTTGATATTTGTTTTAGGGTTCCGTACCTCGAAGAAAAAAGGAACCCTTATTTGACCACCTTTGTATTTATTCTGGTCGTCTGTCTGTCAAGACCTTGTTCTCGCGAAGGTTGAAATTAATATCAAGAATAAGTCTGTTACACCTTGAAGCTGTGAAAAAATCAAACTCTAATAAAATATCATTACAGCCGTTTATGTCCGCATATTTCGACATTTCATACAGACGTGATGTAATGTTATGATGCCTATTTAATTGATGGCCAACATTTTTATAACACCAAGGTTAGGTGGAATATATTGTGATTGTACTCACATAAAACGTCTTTTATTAGGGTCGTTATCCTCATCATCACTCCATATTGGTCCACTGCTGGACATAGGCCTCCTCTAATGAGCGCCATAGTGCACTGACTTCAGCTTGCCGCATCCAGCATCTGCCAGCAGTCTTTCTAAATCGTCATCCCAGCTAGTCGGAGGGCGTCCTACACTACGTTTTCCGAGTCGCGGTATCCACTCAAGAACCCATTTGCCCCAGCGGTTGTCGTTTCTTTTGGAGATATGGCCAGCCCACTGCCACTTCATCTTGCCAATCCTTTGAGCACAGTACACATTATGGACAGTATGGAAACTAAGCGTAGTTGATGAAATAAATACCTACGCTCCATTATAGAAATAGAGTTGTAACTTTCTTGTTTTTGATATAATATTTTTTTATTAAGACGTTTTTTTCTGTAGTGATCAAACAATGGAATTGAAATAAGTAGCTTACAAATTATGTGGTCTGGTATAAAATAAATAAAAACACATAAGCTGGTGAGTATCTTGCGCAGCGCATCATGTATGGCAATACAGCGTATCAATGCAGCCAGCGTCTTGGGGACGCTTCGGATTAGTATATGGGTCAATTGAGCTACCTGTACATTGTTTACAACAGTCTGCAGTTAGATCAATTGTTTTAATTGTAAATATAAGAACATAGCTTACATTGTCTAGTTATAGAATAACAACTCTATGTGGAAAATACAAAAAGTATTCAGTCATAATTTTTGGTATTACAGATTACATAATAATTTACGAATTGAAGTTGCGAGCAGCTGTCGCCGTTTATGTTTACATTTCATTATCATTATCATCATTATTAAGAAACAACCAGAGACCTACATATTAAATACTATTCGAATACGAAAAGCAACATGATATGGTGGAAATATGCTCGAATTACAAATAATTTTGGTATTACGTTTGCATGGGCAAATCATCATCCGCAGGCCCCTTAAAGTTGGGTTAACGTAGGTTGGTTCAACCAATTTTAAACGATTTAGACAGCTTAGCTTTGATTATCCATATTGTTGTTTCAATTCATATACCTCTTCTGCCAGTCAGACAAGCAGCTATTTTATATATAGGGACGTAAGAAGATAATTCGTTATCAGTCAGGAACCATGATATAATAATATTTTGGTTGGAATTATATTCGGTATAGGTACATACAGATGATTAGGTAAGGCTACTTCGTATAAATATAACCATTTATATACGCGAGAGCTTACTTTAGGAAGTTTGTCAGTACGGGACTCTTCTAAAGGCACAATGTTAAAAACAACATTGATTTTTTTGGTGGTATATTTCACAGCCATTAACGGTAAGTAAAAATAATCATACAAATTAGGGTTGTCGCAAGTCAGAAGAAAAATGTGCGTTCAAATATGGGCTTTAACTCATAACTTTTAGATGAATTTCATATTGACAGCATGAGATGACAGACAGCTCGCGGGCTCGTTTAAAGCCTATGGGATGCCATTTTGTCACTGCAAAATGTATCTAAAGTTATCGAGTTAAAGGCCATATTTGAGTGCACGTTACTTTGCCACGTGGTAGCGGCATTGGAATCATCTGTGCTTAGCTATACCTATACATCATATTTGGTCAAAAAGTGAAATACGTAGGTATTACGTCATCACCATCATCTTAGCTGAATCCTGTGCTGGATATGGGCCTCTCGTATAGACAAAGGAACATTGACCGAACCCGGTAAGGTCAAATCAAGCGATTTCTCGTAACCTTGATAAGGCCAGCGGTAAGATAGCTTAAGGGGACATTAATGAATCCTTGAAATTTAAAATGCATTTTTTTTTATAATTACTTACTAATTTCTGCACGTTGCTTCGCACACGTTGTTTCTGTGGTGTCTTTTTTCCCATAAATCAGTTCCTGGTATCAAGATCTTTGGTATCAAGAAGTAACAACAACGTTCGTCCATCCATCCAATCTTTCACATTCATATTATTAGCGTGATTTAAGTGTTATGTTTGTGAACCGATTTTTATGGTTCAGTAATCAAGTTATTGTAGTAGTAAATGGTTTTAAACTTACGCGATCTGAACACATAATTATAAATAGGTACTATTTAACGGGTATTTATCGCGTTTATTTACCTATTTTCCTGACGTTTCGACAGGTAAATAAACGCGATAAATACCCGTTAAATAGTATTTATAATTATTGTAGTAGGTACAGAAAATGACACCGAAGTGATCACACGTCACCCACAATTTTTTTTTCTCGGATCTTATAATTTTTTACGTATAATAAGAACAGAGTCAAGCAAAAAATAATGTCGGTTTATAACAATTTTATCCATTTCGGACAAACAATAAATGTTGTCATTGTCATGCTGAAATCATCGTCGTGAAAACCTTAATTTAAGCTTTCTAGGATATATTTATTCTTATTATTCTGTTATATTAAGCTTCTGGTTTTCCTATAAATAAATAAATATAATCGTACTCAATTTTATGTAACAATTAATATTAAATTGTTAAGATACACAGCACTATGTCCTTTTGACCAGCTGAGTTCTTGACCTACTATGCCGATGTATAAGCATTAGTAACATTTTCAGGCTATGAAAGAAAAGGTTATCCCGGATACGACTACCATGGAGACCTCGGAGGATGGTTTAAGCTGCACGACAAGCCAGCTACTTGGGAGAAAGCCGTCGAAACTTGCACTGCAGAAGGTATGTTATAGGTACTTTTTATTTACATTCACTTTCTAGTTATATTATTCTAGAATTTAAGATATATACCTATGTTTATGGTTCCGTGCCTTAAAAGGAAAATAAGAAGCCTTAAAGGATCACGTTACAAGTAATATCACAAGTAAAGGGGTAAATCCGGAAACTGTAAATTTGTATTTTATTCACAAAATAAATATTCTCGCAAGGGATTAAAACCGAGGATACCTACTTCCCGTTGACCTAGAATTATTGACCGAGTGAGCGAAGCGTCTCTGCATCTACTAATGGCAAAAGTATGGATTTTGTCAGAATATACGTAGGTACTCCTCTACAGGTCGTCTTTAACGACCGATCTGGACGAAACTTGATGTAGAGATTCTACAATTTTATCTAATTTTTGGTCGTCGGGGTTTTTTGATTTAAGGCCTAAATCCTCCAAAAAAGAGCAAAAAGGGGGCTATCGAATATATCCGCTTTAAGACATCTGATTTCGATGACTACTTTTTTAATTGAAAGGTATTTTGAATTTGTAAATTTTTTAATTCGCGATCACAATTTTATATTACTTGCATTACAGGTGCTATACTGACTACATCACAATATAATGAACTGGACGAAACTCTCATCAAAATTGTGAAGGATTCGAAGAAAGCAATAGACTTTCTTTACATCGCCTCGCTGATGCAGTCAGCCCCAACAAAGCCCGACGGTAAAACTATATTTATATTTCGTAATCTCTTTAACACATAGAGTAAAAACGCGCTGCTGTCTCAGCTTCAAGATATCTGAGATTTGTTCGTCGTTTTATTGTCACTTTTAGTAAATAAATTAAAACTTACGCGAAGAGTTTATTGCAGATACTGAAAACGAGGTGGTAAATGAGACTAAACCCAAAAAGATCGACTGTCTCGTCATATTCGCCAACAATGCCACCAAGAAGTCCGTAGACTGCAGTGAAGAACATCCCTTCATTTGCTTCGCACCTATGGAAGATGCAGACTGCGACGTCCATGAATGGGGTGAGATATGCCATTTTGTTATTTCAACTTCAACAGTCGTAAACTACTACTAGAGATTATTCATCATCATCATCATCAGCCTACATTAGTCCACAGCTGGACATAGGCCTAATGAGCGCCATAGCGCTCTATCTTCAGCTTGCCACATCCAGCATCTGCCAGCAGTCTTTTGCAAATCATTATCCCACCTGGTCTGAGGGCGTTCTACACTACGCACTTTGCCGAGTCGCGGTCTCCACTCAAGAACACGTTTACCCCAGCGGTTGTCGGTACTTATCGAAATATGGCCAGCCCACTGCCACTTCAGCTTGCTAATCCTTTGAGCTATGTCGATAACCTTGATTCTCTGTCGGATGTATTCGTTGCGAATCCTATCCTTTAGTTAGAGAAACTCCGAGATTATTATATTTGTTAAATATATTATACTATTTTACTTATTATATTTTTTTATCATGTATGTTAAATTTTAACTTTAGGTCAAGACAGAGAAGGATACCCAGGCTATAACCGTTGCTCGGACGTCGACGGTTGGGTGAAAGTGCACCCAGGACCCGCTGATTTTGACGAAGCAAAAGAGACTTGCGAAAAGGAAGGTAAATACACGGTGCTGCATAATACTTAGTCAGCAGTTAAGCTACCGATCAAACAAGTTACGCAGAAGAATCATAATGTTATCTGTTTTTCAGGTGGAAAATTAATTGATCCAAATGACCCGAAGTTTAGAAAGGTGGCCCTTAAGCTAATCAAGGCAAACAGCACAGATGAAAATCCTTTATTGGTATTCGGTAAAACCAAAGTTATACACCCTCATGGAGGTTTCATAACGATCGATGGTTAGTATCTATACACAAAGCTGTATTTTCGCTGCATACTCTAGTTTTCTAATGCACTCGTAGTTCTTGGATGTAAACGTGATTAACATTTATATTGGACGTCATGAAAGGGTTTCAAAATTATTTTTTTGCAGGAAAAACAAAGTTTGTGCCGAAGTTGAAGCCATTCTGCAGTCTCTTGTACCCCAACGGTACAATCAACGAACAAGTTGACTGCAACAAAAAGCTTGGATTCATTTGCTACGCACCGTACGTCAATATTTACAACTGCGGTAATAATGGTATGTTTATTAATTTGTATTTTTTTTTTTGTTTATTATTTAAGAAAGTTTTTCATTTAAAAAAATTAAGTTCCCAAAAATTTTCGACTACGGCGGGACTCGAACCCGCGCCCCACACAGAGTGGCAAATTTTTTGGGAACTTATTATCATTTCTTAGAGATACCCAGAGTAATTAAATGTAACTTTAGTCTTTGAACAGGTTTGGATAAACTTTAATGTTTTCCTCTGTAGTCGGAGTTACCGGCACTACAGACCGTAAGAGGTCCCAAAGATTTTTGATGAAACCGACTGAGACTTCGTGGCTTAGTTGGTTAGAGCACATCCGTACTTAGTGGTACGGTGGGGCGCGGGTTCGAGATCCGCCGAAGTCAAAATTTTTTGGGAACTTATTTAATTTGTTAGAGATACCCAGAGTGCGTAAACACTATATCAAAAAATCCTTAGTTTTTAATAACTTTTAAGCTGCATTATCTATTACTATTAAATTGGCATGGCATAAATCAAACATGTAATTATTTGTAGATTACCAGGTCGATGAAAGCACGGGGCGTTGCTTCAAGATCAACAGCGTTGGAAAGACCTGGAGTGAAGCTCGCAAGCAATGTCAAAGTGAAGGTGGAGATCTAGCAGTGATAAAGAGCACAGCAGATGCTAAACTACTGACGAACATGTACGCGCAATACAACAAATATTTTGAAACTTATCATCCAACCCATTTGTTTGTCGGTGTCTCACTGAACAGCGAAGGCTCATGGAAGACAATAAACGGTAAGACGAAGGATGCCCTTCTAGAAAGCCATGTGGACGAGTTTCTGAAAGACCATTAATCCGCGTCATCAATAGATAGCTCGTCCAGTAGACTTGAACCTGTTGGAATTGCCATTTATTGATAGTACCCGTTGCTTCCCTTTGTCTACAGTAATGAAACTAAACATCACCTTATTTTTCGACCAACTTTGCATTACATAATAGAAGTAAATTTTTGGATTCCCAATGAAAAATTCATTAGTATTATGATTGAATGATTATCATACCGATAGATAAATAGATAGATCTGTACATTGTTGCAACACACAATTGTTTACAATAATATCGTTCATAAGCCTCAACAGCCTATAAAGGTCCACTGCTGGACGGAGGCCTCCCACCAGAATCGCCTTATTGGCTTTTATTACATGAGGATTATCGGCATTAGCCGTTAATCTGGGCATGCGGGTTGGGGATAGCATTTTAAACCTCAGTAATACCTAATTCTAGACGCCGCCAATTCTACGCTAATTCTAGTACCCTTCAATGTCATAGACAAGCTTAAAAAAATATGCTTTTTTTTATTTATTCAAATATGTTTATGGTCAAAAAATTTGGTGATGGAATCTGTACCTATGTAGGTTTAAAAACGATCACAAACTGCTAGTAAATAACTTAAGAAGCTAAAAATATTTTTTTTCTTATTCTCATTTATTTTAAAGGACTTTAATTTTATATAAACATGATAGTCCCGTATTACTGTGTGTAATACGGGACTGTCATGTTAATTACTTTTTAAATACTTTTTTTTTATAAAGTGAAAATACAAAGATAACAGAAATATAAAATAATGTACAAAGAAAACTGTTCTTCAACCTACTTATTTGTAATTCCATGAACTGAAGTACTAAATATAGAATTCTCTTTGGTAGGCAGCTAGTATCAAGGTAACAGGAAATGCCTAAGAATTTTGACTTATTTGCAGATGAAACTCTAGAGAAAGCTGGATACGACGAGTGGGCCGCCGGCAAGCCAGGTAACATACAGTCAGATGACCCTCCTTTCGTCAAGGGAGTCACGCAGAGCTGTGGCGGTGTTAACATGCTGGGACAGTTGGTCGACTGTTGGTGCGAACTGAAACATGGCTACATTTGTGAATCGAAAGCTATTGTGAGCAGAAGAAGCCATAGCCCCGCTGTTGCTTATAGTTTGTTAAAGGCTCATCTTGAATTGATTCGAGGTGGTTAATCGGTGTGCTGAAACATTGACGGTGTTATTAGAATATAAAGATCTGACAAAAGAGGCGAAATAAAAAATTATGTCGCAAATTTGTTTTATTTATTACCTTGATTACCTCACGAGTCAGGAATAACTCAAGTTTTTATAGCAAATATTACATTACAACAAATCTTATCAAAAACTTATAACATTAAAAGAAATCTGCCTTCTCCGGCATGCACTGAAAACCAGCGCTGGGTTGACACATCAGTGTCTATCCAGCACAATGCTGAGTATAGGCCATATTTGTCCTAAACCCTGCTGCGCACAAAATAAGCACCAAAGCCTAAGTTTAATATTGTGTCCTAAGATATATTTTGTGTAGTAAAAAAACAATAAAACTTTTTTTTTTTTTTTTTTCAATTCGATCTTTTCGGATTTGAAGTTGTTTCCTTGAGATCCAGAATCACCCCCTTCGGCTTGTCACACAAGTTACGTAGAACCCTGTACAATTGAAATACACAATACAATAGAAAGGACTTTTTGATTTTTTTACTAATGACCTGATATTGACTATTGTTTAATTTGTCGAGTTATTAAAGCGATAACAGATTTTGGTGACCACCAAGGGCCACTTCGATTCACTACCTAAACTAAATGGAATAAAACAGGCTTTAAAAACAGCTCGTGTGATGAATTTTTGAAATTTCTTTTGTTTTACGAAATAATAAGACAAAGCAGGTGGTGGCGCTAGTTTGGGTGGTATGACCGTAGAAAACCGACCTTACGATGGCCCTAGAACTCTATAATATCTATTATCTTTCCTCCTTACCTACAATAATGTCATAGTAATTGTGAAAAGAACAGATATGACTGACTAAGGTATAAGCTTTAGGCTTATACCTTCGCCCTTTTTTATGAAATATCACACTCCTGCCTCGCCTCTGAAAGCTGAAGTGAAGCGTGGAGTACTTTGATTCCAGAAGAAACCACGACAGAGGAGTGAAATAGGAGTGTGATGGTCTTGTTTCTTGAACAGGGTGAAGAAAGCACTTTGCCAAGGTCGATTGTATTCAAAAGATCTCTCTCAAAATAACCTGACCTATGCTCGGTGTTTCTCTGATGGATTCGCAACGAATACATCCGACAGAGAACTAAGGTTATCGACATAGCTCAGGGCGCCATAGTGCTCATTAGGGGAGGCCAGCAGTGGACTAATATAGGCTGATCATGATGATGATGATGATAAGCCTGGAGCTAATTTTGCAAGTGGCGGTATCTAGTTAAAATTGATGAAATGGGTGATGCATTAACAACAAAGACTGCTTTGATAACGCCCGTTGCCATGGAAACCATTTATATATAATACTGTGAAAATTATCATGTGACGATGTTTCAGTTACGTTTTACAGCGTACATATAAATTATTACATAATCTAACTTTTATGGGACCACCTCAAAAATCAACCTTTAGAAAAGAACGAAAGAATCGTCAAAATCTATTGAGATTTGGTATAGATTGATATCTATACCAAATCTCAATAGATTTTGAAAAAAGTCACGACTAGCTCGTACAACAATTCTGGTGATCCAGAATTGTTGTACGAGCTAGTCGTGACTTTTTCAAAAGTATTATGTTGTTTTTAAGCTTTACGGGATCAATACCAGGCGAATAAATTCGAGACCGATTCGGGATCATTCTTTTCATCCTTGATCCTATTTATAATAATAATAAATAATAAATCGTTTATTTTGTGAAACAAGAAATAATATTACCTAAATCTATCATTTTACAAATTGAGGGTACTTGTACGTACTGTTACTTATTGAGTGTTTTATACTGGACGCAGGCCTCCGCGTGATTTTTTATCTCATCAGGTAATGCCCACAATTCCCACGCTTAGCATGCCAGTTGGGATCGCAGTTCGGTGGCAGATCTATTCTGCAAGAGGCGCTGCTGCCTGCCCCTCGTTGTATATCCCTTAATCGCCTCTTACGACACCCACGGGAAGAGATGGGGGTGCAAATCCTAAGCCGGCTGCACAAGGCTTTATACAAGAGGGAGATAATTTTCATTATCAGTCCATAATTGACGGAATAAACGATGATAAAAAAACATACAGCCAAACATATAGAACCTCCTCCTTTGCGAAGTCGAAAAAAGAAACCTGTGATTGTTTAATAACATAATAATAAAAACCAGGCTTAAGGTTTCTTCGTCGCTTCTTTACTTTAGTCTACATACCAAAGCGACCGAAATCAAAAATATCACTTTATTTCCGTGTCAATGTTTTATTTTAAGAATTTGACTTTTTCTAAGTGTACATTTTTGTATTCATGGAAATAACAACACAATAGGAGAAGAACAACCCATATTAAAAGTAGTACACAAAATTAAATATTAAACGAATTACGGTTGAATGTTTATTCATATAAAAGTGCTTTTTATATTTTTATGTGATTGTATTGTTTTGATTTACTACGTTTTTCATTTCGCTAAATATCAGTTAGTGCAACAACTTATAAAAACTGTTTTAATTTCTGATAAGAGCGGTATCCTCCAATTCAACCAAATTTTGGTGAAAGGGGGACTCCAAAACATGTACGTTTAAATTATAAGTTGCCGAAATAAAAAACTTAACTATTTTATTTTTATTATTATTTTATTACTGTTGTTCCACGTGTAGAAATAGCTAGTGGGAGCTTGGTAACAAATAATACCTACCTTCCTTCTTGTTAAAACATAATAAACATATTTTGATAACTTCTTATTCGACCTTTGAGATAGCTTAGTTTTCTAGGCAGTAACTGTTTATCTCATTATTGTTATTTATAAAACATTCTTTAAATTACGCAATAGAGGATGCAGGGGAAAGTTGAAACCATTTTTTATTCATGTTTTTAAAAAAGCGAACGACCTAAATATAACTTTATTTCCGTGTCAATGTTATATTTTAAGAATTTGACCTTTTGTAAGTGTAGGTACATTTTTGTATTTTAGGAAATAAAGACTTTTTGACTTTTGACTTTTTTTTGACACGTCAAATCCCTTCTCTTTTAGGAAAAGCTTGTACGGTAGTGGACGTAAGTGTGAATTATTCAATATTGGATATCATTTTGTTGTGTAGTTAGTTATGCAGCTTATTTTCTTACAGCAGTTGAGTTGAGACCGATACACAAGACAGCGAGATTTTAAATAACGTGTATTATTGATATATATTGAGTTTTAAAATACCTAAATTTTATATTTTCCTTACGGTCTCATGGATATAAATAAATAAATAATGCTGGACAATTCACACAGCATTATCTAGCCCCAAGGTAAGCAGAGCTTGTGTTATGGGTACTAGATAACTGATATACATAATACATTACATTACGTAGATAGTTTTTTTTTATTATACATAGAAAACGCCCAGAGCACCCGGAACAAATACCTGCAGATCGTACAAATATTTGTCCCAAGGCGGGAATCGAACGCGTAACCTCTTGCGTCGCAGGCAGACGTTCGACCACCGCGCCACAGAGGTCGTCATATGTAATTTTTGTCTTTGATTGTGACTTTCAATACGATTAGGTATATGAAACAACCTTAACTTTGATATAAAGGAGTTTAATTATTATAGATATATAGAAACTTTATTGTACCACACAAACACAGAAAATAGTACTTTCGGAAATAAATGCTACGAGAAGACGATGTACAAAGGCGGCCTTATCGCTATGAGCGATATCTTCCAGTCAACCTTGGGATGGACTGGACATTTAAGAACAACAGAGGCGATGGCACTTAAAAAATTAATAAATAATACTTACACTACTTATAATATGTACATAATTTACAAAATTATAATAAACTTACATTTAAGCATATGGATAAGTTGTCTAACTTAATATAGTTGGATAATGCTGATGAAGCAGATTTCAAAGATTGATTTGGCACGTCTGATGTCCAGGGGGAGAGCATTCCCCCGTCTATGGGGCGCATGTACAGTGAAAGATTTGTCGTAAAAAGTGGTAGTGTGGGCAGGGACTTCTAAGATGAGAGTTTCAGAGGAACGCAAAGAGAGAGAGTGAGAGTTAGAAAGGAATTCAAAGCGCTCCTTGAGTGCTCCTCTTATATCAACATATTTTTTGGCCTTGTCCTATTTAACCGACGTTTCCCTATAAACGTTGTTAACACCGTTGAAGGCCTTTAACTTATGATAACCAGACAGATTTTACAAGGCCAACAGGTCAAAAACTTTAAGTTTGTGATTAGATAACTTATTATTTTCAGCTCCTGACTTCACTCGCCCGTTTTTCCTCTTTATTTTAAGCTAGTAGGTACCTATGTACATAATCATTGGCCGTGGCGGTGTGTGGAGATGGAAGAAATTCCTTGAATTTGCACCACTCTAACTCTTCCCACGAGTCTCATAAAAACGACTAAGGGGGGTGGGCTGCAATGCTCATGCAGTTTTTTTTTTAAGTAGCACCTGAACAAATGAACTGATGCTATGATGATATTATAACAGTTGATACTTCTTAGTTTGCCTACAGGCGTAGCCGTAACCGTATGACATAATAACATTACGCCTACTATTTCATGGTGTTTAAGGCGCATACCCCACCCAAACTAGCGCCGCCATCTACTTTATCTTATTATTCCGTTTAACAAAGGAAATTGCAAAAATCCATCGTACAGTTTGTGATACTTATTATAAGCTTTTTTTAATACCTCTATTATAGTTTTATTCTATTTAGTTTAGGCAGTGAATCGAAGTTGCCCTTGGTGGCCACCAAAATCTATTTTCGTATCTCGTTTTGTTTCATCGCTAACAAGTAGATAAGAGATGTTTTTAATTAAGATGGAACATATATTTATTGAAAACAACAAAAAACTAAATATTGAATATTTTCGAAAATAATATTATATATGTGGAAAATTAGTAAATAACGAGGAAGAAAACCCTAGATCCTCGAAGTCCTTGAGCACACGGCATATCTAAAGATCTTACAAACTGATTGAGTCTAAAGGTGATAACACTGCACTGGCTTCTATTTTTGGCTTCTATTTTGGTCAAAGATTTAAGATTTCTATTTGACGTGATTATGCTGTCAGTATTCTGCCCACTCTGTCTGAGTTATTCCTGACTTGTCCCACTTTCGTCCGAATCCAGTGGGACTAGTCAAGGAGCTCAAATTTTATGCTAAAAACGTTCCTGATTCGTCCTGTTTTGAGATTTCTAACAGAAAAGTAGCAACATTTATGTCGGCCGCACAATTCTCATGCAATTAATCTTTCTGGAGGCCGCTTAAATTTTGAGATGGTTATAGGAATAAATTCTAATTTTCAAAAACCACAAACTGTACGCTGTAACTGTACTGTCTACATCACCTATCACAGTACCACGAGCTCTGTGGCCTGTAATCAAGAACACCCATACGTCTGCTTTGTCCCAATGCCTAAATTTGACAGCGCCCAAAATGAATTGCCTAAATATAAAAAGACTTTTTAGGATTCTGAGATCGGTTTCGAAACCCTTGTGGTCTCGCTCTGTCCGACCTCCTTCTATCTTGAAAATTTCAGTAAGTACCACAGCTTTTAACTAGAAATTTGAAATAATAACACATTTCATATGCCATGACATGACTGATTTTAATAAAAAAATAAATGAAAATGAAAAGAAAATTTTCAGTCAGACTTTTACTCAGGTTATATCTTGACGTTGACGTTAAATTTGCGTCGCCGATCGACTCCATCTCGCAGAAAGTTGTATGCATTTTTAGTACTCTCCCTTATTATTGGCAACCGTAATCGTTGATGATGATTCTCACCGGATGACCCATTCAATGGGAATGGAATATTTTACCGTGATTGCTCTACTGGTGCTGGACGTTTTCCATGGGGGCAAAAAAGAAAAATGAAAAGAAAAATAATACCCATCTACTTACTATCCAAAATCGTATTCGCGTATAACACAAACATTTGTCCCAAGACGGGAATCGAACCGTTAATCATCTGAATGTTAGCCGGATATTTTACCCACTACGTTATTGAGGTCAACAACAGACTACACGTAGTATATGACAGCAGAAGTGTCTCTTATCTTCGAATTTAAGCATATTTTCGTCAACAGTGTAACGACAAGATGTATCATCGAAAAACTTTATTTAATATCTAGCAAATTCAGTGTGAAACAAAACAATGGTGTTGCAAACAAATCTATTTTTTTTAGTTTTATGTTTTGCAGCAATTCAGTGTGAGTTTCAAACAAAATTGACAAATCTATTTCATTTTGCAAAATACTCATCTGTTATTATGATTTTTTAATAGCTACTAGTATATTATATAAATATAACATAATATATCTTAACATATATATAATATCCTGTAGATTCTTTGCTTGCATTTAGCTCAATTATTTCAATTGTAAATACTAGCTTAATTGTAATTCTATTATTTGGTCGTAATTTTATTTATTTAGAATACGGACTTAAATTTATAACACTCTTTAATTCTTTGTTAACAAAGGTTTATTCGTATATAATTAACATTATTTATGTATATCAGTTATCTAGTACCCATAACTAGCTCTGCTTAGCTTGGGGCTAGATAATGCTGTGTGAATTATACAGTATTTAATATAGTTATTTATGAATATTCTTGATGCGTGGCTCGTGGCTCCACAAACGTTTTATTTTTTCAATAAAAAAGAAGCCTATATGCTATTCTATGTATATAACTTTAATAGTGCAATATTCAGCTCGATCCATTTAACAGTTTTTGCATTGTCTCGCACGAACACTTTCACCACGGCACATTTTCGCCTTTCGAATATTAAATGGATTTTTTATATTAAAATATAACTTTGTAGCAGGTACTGTGAGACCATATCTGAGCACTAAGCTGTCGTTAAATAAAAATGTTTTTATGTTTTTCAGGCTTTGAACGAAAGGGTTATCCCGATTACAAACTACAAAAAAATCTCCATGGTTGGACAAAGCTACACGACAAACCAGCTAACTGGAAGACAGCATCCGAAAATTGTCAAAAGGAAGGTGTGTAAGACAAGCTGTTATTTTAAATTATAAGTATTCTTTTTGACTTTTTAGTTGGCTTATAGAACTTAGATACTCGTCATTAGCTTGGCTTGTCTGCCATGAATCTTTCACTATAATTTTATAAATAAAATGTAAAGCTATACTAAAGCTTCCATGAACTTATAATAAGATAAGTACGTAATATGTTGTTAATGGTTAAGTGATTAACCAATGTATGATATTCGCTATTCCCTTTAGTTAAAATGTTTGAAAAAGCATTACACTTAAACGTGTTTAAAATTAAGTTTAATATTATCTAGGATAAAATGAACACTGGATTTGTATTACTTTTACTTGTTACGGTTATAAATAAAGATAGATTAGATGCGGCCTGCGGTCGTACTTACCATAATTATGAAAAAACTGTTTGACCAGACTGAAAAGATGACGCTTGAGTTTGGGCTTGTCGAATTAAAATGACGTACCTAAACCAAAGATAGTTATGAACGTAGGCCCCTGGAATCTTTGGTAAAAACCCTGCATAAAAGTGCGTGCATGCTGTGAATAGTTTGACACTACATCCCGACAGAAACCTTTAATCTTCCAGAAAACAGCACTGCCATCTATTAACAGTTGATTAAAAACCAAGCCCTGATTAAATGGGTTTTTAATAACGCCTCATTGGCTAGCAGACTCTAGTGCATGGTGGAAAAGTAACGAGTTCAATTACCGCCTGTGTCATACAATTTTGAACAATGAATTCTTTGAGAACACTTGTTCTATAATTGATTTTCATGTTCACTGCCAAACAAAACAATATTAAACAAAATGTCACAGTCATTTCAGTGTTGTCTATTTAGTTTTAGTAATTTATTACCACCTCTTAATTTATATTTATGTTAATTTCAGGTGCAGTTTTGGTATCGTCACCTTCGAAAAACCTGAACTACGCTCTAAAAACCATAATAGAGGAATCGAAAAAATCTATAAATATTCTCTACATTGGGGCGAAGACAGTTTATTCTGGAGGTTAGTTGTTGACTTTTATTGTGTTTAAATTTTGGTTTACCAGTAGTCTTGTACGCAAAGTTCAGAAGAAAATGTGAAAAATGTATTGCCGCTATGTTGAAGAGTTGTTGTTATTTTTACGTATAATTTTAGGATTTGATTTGTTTCCTTAACCTGTGTTGTGTAGCTACATGGTAGAGGCAGGATACAAACAACAGTCCATAGGTGGGATTATATTACTACTAGGTTCTATTATACTATAGGCTTCTATTTCCGTCAATTGACGTGTCAATGGTATTAGCATTCTGGACACTCTGCCTTCAGGAGACGGCCTAGTTTTTTGGGTTGATAAAGAAGGACTAAGTTCTAATACTAACTTTACAGACACAAAATGTAAGGTCTTCAACACCTACAACAGTACGACGAGCTCTGTGGACTGTAACCAAGAACACCCATACGTCTGCTTTGCCCTGGCCCCTAAATTCGACTGCGACGTGAATGAATTAGGTATGTATAAAAAGTATTTTTTTTATTTCAGGCAATGCTCTTAATCACGAAATAAAACTCACTCTGAATTTCTGGAGGAATTTCTGTCCGTGGTTTGGATCATGTTATTTTCATGGTAACGTTCAAAGGTTATTTGTGTCCCATGGGATTTTATTTATGGGATAAAAACCTATATTTGGTTACAGCCTTAAAGCTACATCTATGCAATTTCAGCCCCATCTAGCCGAGTAGCTAATCAACCCGAGGAAGGCGTAACACACATCCAAACATCTATCCAAACTTTCGCTTTCACAATATTACTGTGATGATTCTTTCTACAAAAGTATATTTTCTAGGACAAGACAGAGAAGGTTATCCAGGCTACAACCGCTGCTCGAAAATCAAGGGCTGGTTAAAGCTTCACGTCGAGCCTGCTGATTTCGACACAGCTCAGAAAAGATGTCAAGAAGAAGGTAAGCACACCGAAACCTAAACAGAACCCAATACCTACTATTGATACGCGCGATTGAGCTTGCAGCCCAATTAGGGAAGAGACTGGAAACCCAATAGCATAGGAGTGAGTCTGAGGCTCTACGCGAACCATTGAGCAAGCTTTTGGTCCCGTCTATATCTAAGACGTTCTCAAACCTACAAGCTGGCAATTTTGGCTCGTTTAGATCCACGAAAAGAGTAGAAATACTTAATTTTAAAAATAAACTAGCTGACTCACCCGCGTTTTCATTCGAATCAAAATTTCAGCCTCGCAGCACTTGTAGTTCCAGAGAAATCTTGATGTGCCAGTTCGCTAGAATGATTTTGAGTATGCTGTACCTACTGATAGTAATGTTCATCAAGGCTGTAGTTATATATTTACACCTGACGAGATAGCAAAGAGAGGAACTTCCTGATGATACGCGCCGAGTCTAGGAGTACCACCTTTTGGATCTGGCCCTTAATTCAACTTCCTAGCGAGATAATTTTGAGATGTTAAACGAGGCTCTTCGCTATTACGCCGTCAACCAAAACAGCTATCGGGATGGTGGCTGATCTACATCCCACATGCTGACAACCTTGTAAACCAAGTCAAGATGCTTGATAACTTTATCTTTCTCAGCTCGAACTAGGTTAACATTATGTGATATGGTGACATCAGCAAGCACCGCCCTCCGTTCTAACCGATCTATCAGTACAATTTCAGGCTTAATTGCAAGAATAATCCACACACCCGTTTTCAAGAACTGGCGCGCGTGTGTTTTCAGCTGAGCTGATCCTCGGTACCCCACGGACCTAAGGTCTCGACTCCAAGGGAAGCAAATACGTAGGCTCTGTCGAGACCTGCATATTTGCGCGTAGCTCTTGAGATCTTCGACCAAATCTGCCGCCAATTACAATTACATTTTCAGGTGCCTCACTAATCTTCCCATGGGACGAAGAGTTTAAAAAAGCAGCATTTAAGCTGATACAGTCAAACAACACCGATGATAACATGTTACTGGCGGTACACTCTGGCGGTCAAGTGGTCTATCCTTACGGAGGCTTCCTAGATAATGATGATGGTAAGTAGGTATACCAAGTACGTTCTGCAAATATTTTGATCCGAATGGGGTATGTTCTATGTAAAATATCGAAGATAATCTAAGTGTTAACTTAGTATTGTACGTTTGACATCGAGACAAAGTTGTGTCTGTAAGAATCACCAGTTTGGATCTCACGATACAGGGGGTATAAGGGAGACTCCAAGATCTTGTCTCCCAAGCCAACCTATCCTGCACGTGGTGTACCCTGCTAGATAACGAACTAGGCTCTGGTGAAAATATCAACATTCTTCATAACTTGCTAACTCATATTTTACTATTATTTTCCATTACTTGACACTGGCAGAAAAGAGTCCAACCAGACTTATATTGCCATTAACTAAGAATCATCATCATCATCATCACGATACAGGCTCCGCCTAGTGTGAGATCTATAAGTAAAAACATTGTCCACAAACCCTCAGCAATAACTTTTTTCTATCATTTTAACAGGCTATTGTATCACAATATAATGAACTCTACCTACCTACCCATTAAGTGCCTTATATACCTACTGTTATGTGTTTTTTGCTGCAAATATACTTATATATTTTACGTTTTATCTATTTATGTAATGTATTATATAATGTATTTGTATTATGTTTATCAGTCATTTAGTCCCTGTAACACAAGCTCTGCTTAGCTTGGGGCTTGATGATAATATATGAATAGTTACCATTACTTATTATTATTTATTTACTACATTCAGATTTGCGACTTTAGCCCTTACCTATGGTTTCACACAGACGTTCGTTTGGCATCTCACCCGCAGCACAAATAATACATATAATAATAATATTTATAAATTCAAACACCACAAGACAAGTACAAAGTAATCTAAACACAATATGATAAATATCTTAGAGTCTAACATAACTATAACTATAATTAGGTATATCAACTTTGACAAGTCAGCGGTAGTAAGCGAATTTTTTTTCCGTTTTTGTGTTTTACAAACTCATACTAGCGACTCATAAGATATTCACCAGCATTATTACTATAAAAACTGACTAGGTTTATACCTAACCCAATTACATTGACAAAGCAATCATTATTTTTATGAATACTCGCTATTCATTTCAGGAAATCTGAAATATTATAAGGAAATGAGCACACGCTGCATTGTCTTCAAGCCCGACGGATCTCTCAAGCAAACCGCGTGCCAACAAGAATTCGAGTTCATATGCTATGCACCATTTGCGAAGTACCACTGCGGCGATAAAGACCATGTGCTTGTTGGAAAAGGTAGGTAGAGCGAAGAAGTAGTTCTCATTAATGCTGTAGGCCTTTATTTTTAAATCATATATTAAAATCCTTTATTTTTGCCTTAAGTAACCTAAACCTATATTCCAAATTTCACGCCTGCTAGAAGGTACCTAAACATTTTTATGATCAATCAGTGAGTGAGAATAAGTGATGTCAATAGCGATATTTTTCTGTAATACATAAAAAAGGGATTCCCAGGATTCCTTTGTTCTTAAGGCAGGGTCGCCTTGTAATACATGAAAAAGGGATTCCCCGGATTCCTTTTTTTTTAAGGCAGGGTCGCCTTGTAATACATGAAAAAGGGTTTAATTTTTATTGTTATTCTATTCTGGTGGTCTGGAGGAATGATAGAGCTTCTTTGTGTTATTGATGCGTCTTTATCGACTGTACGTGGAGTCCGTTATTCTGCTACTGTGTGTGCGATGCACTGCACTCACAATGTAGTTGCGAGTAGATGTTTCTGAAACTAAAATTATTAGAAACCTGTAATTTTAGCAGTCTGATAACTTTACGTTAGTTAGAGTACCAGCTTTTAATCAAGACGTGAACTTATTTTCAGATTACGAGCTTGATTCTCGCACTGGACACTGCTACAAAATCGACATATACG
This sequence comes from Eupithecia vulgata, assembly GCA_946478455.1. Lineage (NCBI taxonomy): Eukaryota > Metazoa > Arthropoda > Insecta > Lepidoptera > Geometridae > Eupithecia > Eupithecia vulgata. The sequence continues at coordinate 12,443,833 of OX297867.1, forward strand.
CGAAGACTTGGAACAAATCTCGCGAGAGCTGTCAGAAGGAAGGCGGAGACCTGGCAGTCATCAACAGTCCTGAAGAGGCGAAATTCCTGGCGATGCTTTATGCTAAACACAACACCTTCGTCGACGATTACTGTACGAAAGAATTGTTTGTTGGCTTCCATGAACCGGTGATTGGCATATGGAAGACTATAGAAGGTAAATAAATAATAATAAAAAAATAATGCTGGACAATTCAGACAGCATTATCTAGCCCCAAGCTAAGCAGAGCTTGTGTTACTATGTTTTATGTTACTTGGGTACTAGATAACTGATAAACATAACATAATAAAATACACATACAGATATTTTTTATTATACACAGAAAACTACACAGAAAACCACCTTGAACAAATGTCTGCAGATCGTACAAACATTTGTCCCGAGGCGGAAAACGAACCCGTAACCTCCTGCGCCACAGGCGGACCTTCGACCACCGCGCCACAGAGGTCGTCGAACAATAAATAAATAATGCTGGACAACTCTCAGCATTATCTAGCCCAAAGTAAGCTGAGCTTGTGTTATGGGACTACTAGATGACTGATATAGGTATGTAATATACCCACCTATATCAGTCAGTATTCATTGAAAGCTATTTTTATGATACAAAGAAAACACCCAACACCCCTGGAACAAATATGAATTGTATATGTCCTGAGGCAGGATTCGAAAATGCAACCTTGTGCGTCGCAGACGGACCTTCGCCCACCGCGCCACAGAGGTCGTCGATATTAAGCTTGTTACATTACTTTCAGGCGAGACCCTTGAGGAAGCTGGATATGCAGGTTGGGGGGATGGTAAGCCAGCGAACAGACAGGCTGATAGGCCTGCCTACGTGAAAGGAGTCAGACAGACATGTGGTGCCATGGACGGTAAAGGACGTATCTCCGATTGTTGGTGCGAACTGCCGCATCCTCATATTTGTGAGAAAATGGCCACTGTTATTCCTGGACCACAAGCTGCTTTTCCAGATGAAAAAGAAGATGAAGCTACCTCTGAAAATGCATAATATTATAATATAAAAACAATATTACTTCTTTGAGAAGGCTTTTGTTTATGCAGTTGTTCCTAAACGTTTGCTCTTGAAAATACAAGACCAAACGTTTTCTTTTTTGAGCTTTCACTTTAATGTTAGATTTTAATTTTAGTTGAATGCAATAGATTTCCACAAGAGAAGAGATTTCCACACCTGAAGCTATTATTTAAATATTTTTTGTTTTACATACTATTACAATTGAAACTGCAGAATATTTGTAACAGTCTGCAGTTAGCTTAATTGTTTCAATTGTAATTGTACTGCCTACAAAAAACTACCAGAAAAATAAAAAAATAACCCGTAACAATTTTTTTATACTATTTTCTTTCGTAGCTATTTACGTAAGGAATTATTCGAAAGTCTGGACAGCATTTGGTCCAAATAGGTCAATGTTCTTTGTTTCTTTTAGTTGATAGTTTTTTATTTCTCTTTTTTTGTATTTTCTTTGCTATTACACGTTCTATAAATAAAATCGTTTTCGTTTATTCTGTCACCTATCCAGAATAAACTTTGTTTCATACAAGTACTGAATATACAAATTTACCTAGCTTTTAAAATGCCTGCTAAGAAAACAGATGCAACGAAGAAAATAGTTTGCAATTGAAGCCGTACCTTTTCAATAGAGATTCAGTTCCAATTTAAAATAAACTAGGAACAACTTAGATGCACATCTTCCTATAATTAAGGCCGATATCTATCGAAGTAAGGGTATAGAGGTAAAAAACAAAATGGTGGTCGCCCCTGAATTAATGCGTTTTCAGCCTGACTATGGCTTTGACCTTAGTTAGACCATCCAAGGCGCTACCCTTAACCACACTAGCGACACCACCTATTTTAAGGTTTTGTATTTATAAACCCTCGCACTTTGGGTAATCTCTAAAAAAATATTCTTGGACATTATTCCTGTGCGATAACGCACTATAAAGCGAAAACCTAAGACTATAATTACAAATTAACCCGTGTTTTGTTTAGGTTGTGTTTTGTCTTCGAGACACTAAGGTCACTCTATAGTTAGTCCGTGGGTTAGTTCAGTAGACAGTTTCCTTATTTCTCGTTCCGCTTTGTCGATTTCTGTTAAATTCCTAAGAAGTTAAGAGTTTTAATTTATTTTATAAGCTAGAGGATAAAGTTATTTAAACGAGACACAGAAATCTTAGAGCTTTGGAACTGCAAAACAAGTGTCGAGGTTTTTTTATGTTTCTATTGGAAGAAGCAGCGACTAACTACTTCCTACATAAGTATTAAAATACCTAAATATTCCATTTTAAGGAATTAAATAAGGTCATAAAATTTTTAGATTTCGGCAGGACTCAAACACCCTCAGTACGGTGTGCTCTAAGCAACTAAGCCACGAAATCTTAGTCGGTGTGGTCGACAATCTTTGGGATCTCTAAAGGCTCTAGCGCCGTTAGAGTTAATATTTGGGGTTATATTTAGAACCGCTTGCACAACGATAATTAACTAGCTTAATTTTGATTAGTGAGTTGTCAAACCATACAAATACGTCAAAGGTAATCAAAATTAGACTTTTAAATATTGTTGTGCAAGTGGGGCTTAATTTCTTAGAGATTACCCCGAGTGCGAAGGCTTACACACTATCATACAAAAACCTACTCCATGTTGTCTATTGGTAGAGGCCAACGTTCTTCAAGAGGTTGTATTTTTGTCGTGAAAACGAGACTATGACGAGGGTGGAGATAGGCACAAGATTTTCAGGAATGAAGAAGGCAATAAAGAGAAGAGCAAGATAAGATCACGATTTTTTTTGCGATTTCGGACTTTGTAGTTCTCCAATCTCAGTTGGTCCGATAGAAGTTTTTGATCAGAAACGGTATCTATTAGCATCAAAAAAATCGTGTATAATGACAACTCATTTGCTAGCTGTACTTTTTTCGAATACCAAAGAACGGTTACGAAAATTTATTGAAATAAATTATGTATAGTCTTTTAGGAACGTTTTCCGGTAGCTAACACCGGTTGAGGTAACACTCCTAATTCGTCAAAAAATGCCTCGTCCAAAAAATCCACGCTGCAAACTTAGAAATTCCACGTAGAAAATCCTGCCGTCTCTTTTACTTCGCCAAGTTAGATTCTCACAGGAAATCCGAATAGATTTATTCAAACAGCCAAGATATGAAAACGCTCACGTTCTATGATCGTGTGTTAAGATCGAGGTTATCCATTGCAGGAATGCGCAGGTTGTCCTTAAACGTGACAGGAATAAAAATATCACAAAACAATGGATTTTGTACACTCTACTTTTGTTTTAGAGGCGAAAGTTTATCGCATAAGTTTCCTGAAATGTGATATTTCTGAAATTAAATTTTAGGTTTTCTGCTTCAATCAGACGGGTACTTTGATCGATGTTTTTATTTTACGAGTTTCTGCTCGCACGTGTGGTTTCTATGGAAAAGTTATTTGCTTAAAATAAACTTATATATTATGTACTTTTTTTACCCCATGGGACAGTTCCCATGGAATAAAATAAGAAGGACAAAAAATCATTTATACTACACCTATTCGGAAAGTATTGTAGTATTCTTACTTGAAAAAAGGGAAGAAAGTGCGTAAATCAAAGCGAACAAATATGCAGGTATGAGATTATTATAGAATAATTGTGGATATGAAATGTGAAATGGATCTCTAAAATAGTTGCTTTATCTCAGGCGGCAAACATATATGGGATTTACTTTCTCTCCTGCTGCAGCGGGGAGAAAGTAAGCACTTTCTTCCCTCCTTTATTATTTTTAATTCAAAATTCAAGGCTAGAAACAGGCGGATGACAAAATAAAAAGTTTTTATCTCGAAGCCCACCAAAATGTTACTGGCCACTTGCATTTTTTAAGAAAACGTGGCAGTACAGTAGGTATGTGCTTAATTTCATTTGCCTCCTCAGTATTAAAAAAAAAGGGTTTTATGCTCGAATTTTCTTTTATTTTTCTCATAGGTGTAGTATAAAGCACTGTGTATAACTCGGAAGAAAATGCGATTCCCAACTCGTGTGTATTGAATCGGTAATTTTCATCCCTCGATAAACAATGTACTACCAAATCTGTTTCCTAGTTTATTTATTTATTTCATAAAAAAGTACAGCTATTCTTACAGGGGCACCCAATGCAATAGTGTAACCTCCTTAGTCTAAAAACTAAACAATTTTCAAACACACATTAATTTACAACTCTTAACTACACACAGACATCAAATAATTAATCGATAATAATTATTAATTTTAATTATTTTATATTAATCGAAAACTTGGTTTGTATGGAAGCTTAAACGGACACTTGCATAAAGTTGCAGCTGAAGGATTTCCAAACGTGCCACTAAAAAAACAAGATTCGCCAAGTGCGAGTGTAACTCGCGCGCCGAGGGTTTCAAACATTTGCCAATTATTTGGACAATCAATTTTCTGAAATATTTTAAAAAGTATGAAACTTACAGAAATTTCACAAAGTGTTTTAAAAAGGCCGAAACGATACCTTTCATTTGATACCCCACATGGGTAGGTACCCCTTTTTGAAAAAAAAATCCCCTTTTTTGACCATTTTTCAAAAACTATTATTATTACAGACTTCTCTATATTTTTCCTGTAAAATATAGATTGATATCTACAAACGCCTTATACGTTGTACATGGATCGGTCATCAATCTTCGGAGCTAGGGGGGGGGGATGGACAATTTTCCGTCTTTTTTTGAAATATTTCAAAAAGTATGAAACTTACAGAAATTTCAAAAAGTGTTTTGAAATGGTCAAAACGATACCTTTCATTTGATACCCCACATAGGTAGATACCCCCCCCTTTTGAAAAAAAATTCTCCCCCTTTTTGACCATTTTTCAAAAACTATTATTATTACAGACTTCTCTATATTTTTCCTGTAAAATATAGATCGATATCTACAAACGCCTAATACATTATACGTGGATCGGTCTGCAATCTTCGGAGATAGGGGGGGGGGAAAGGTAAATTTTTCGACTATTTTTGAAATATTTCAAAAAGTATGAAACTTACAGAAATTTCAAAAAGTGTTTCGATATGGTCAAAACAATACCTTTCATTTGATACCCCACATAGGCAGGTACCCCTCCTTTTGAAAAAAAATTCCCCCCCTTTTTGACCATTTTTCAAAAACTATTATTATTACAGACTTCTCTATATTTTTCCTGTAAAATTTAGATCGATGTCTACAAACGCCTAATACATTGTACATGGATCGGTCTGCAATCTTCGGAGCTAGGGGGGGGGAATGGTCAATTTTTCGTCTTTTTTTGAAATATTTCAAAAAGTATGAAACTCACAGAAATTTCAAAAAGTGTTTTAAAATTGTCAAAACGATACCTTTCATTTGATACCCCACATAGGCAGGTACCCCTCCTTTTGAAAAAAAATTCCCCCCCTTTTTGACCATTTTTCAAAAACTATTATTATTACAGACTTCTCTATATTTTTCCTGTAAAATATAGATCGATGTCTACAAACGCCTAATACATTGTACATGGATTGGTCTGCAATCTTCGGAGCTAGGGGGGGGGGAATGGTCAATTTTTCGTCTTTTTTTGAAATATTTCAAAAAGTATGAAACTTACAGAAATTTCAAAAAGTGTTTTGAAATGGTCAAAACGATACCTTTCATTTGATACCCCACATAGGTAGGTACCCCCCCTTTTGAAAAAAAATTCTCCCCCTTTTTGACCATTTTTCAAAAACTATTATTATTACAGACTTCTCTATATTTTTCCTGTAAAATATAGATTGATATCTACAAACGCCTAATACATTGTACGTGGATCGGTGTGCAATCTCCGGAGATAGGGGGGGGGGTATGGTCAATTTTTCGACTTTTTTTGAAATATTTCAAAAAGTATGAAATTTACAGAAATTTCAAAAAGTGTTTTGAAATGTACAAAACGATACCTTTCATTTGATACCCCATTTGCCTTCCTAGGTCTCTTTTGAAATTTCAACATCAAAATTTGTACTGAAAATATTCATTTTCATTTTTCATTTATTTATATATTTTTTTCTTTAAATCAGTAATGGCGCACGAAATGTATCATTATTTCAAATTTCAAGTTAATAGCTGCAGTAGTTACTGAGATATTCAAGAAAGAGCGGGGACGGACAGAGCGAGACCATAAGGGTTTCAAAACCGATGTTTGAAACCCTAAAAAGAGGACAAACAAAACAAAAAAACATCGCCATGCATAAAATGAGGCCACTTTTTCAGAGGCTGACACAATCAAAATGTGAGTTTGATACACGATATTAAGCAACCAAGAAGGGACCATTATATTTCACGGATTTTATTTCGCGTGGTTGATTTACGGGGTTCATTATAGCATAGAGCCTTTAGGCTTACAAAAAGGCACAATGACTCTTAATTCGTTTTTATTAGATGAGGAAATGAAATTAACCGAATAAACAATTCTGGGATAATCACACAGCATTTTAGCCATACCACTAATGTAAACAGAATTTTTTTTGCAAGTAACCTACCTACAATAAGTTATCTATTTCTAATTAATTATATATAAATTGACCCCTCTGTGGCGCGTGGGCGAAGGTTCGCCTGCGACGCAGGAGGTTGCGGGTTTGATTCCCGACTTGGGACAAATATTTGTACGATCTGCAGGTATTCAGGAGTTATCCCTGACTCGTCCTACTGGATTCGGTCCAAAGTGGGATGAGTCAAAAAACAAAAATTTTATGCTGAAAACGTACCTGATTCTTCCCACTTTTTAAAGACAGGCAAAAAGTACAGTCGACCGCACATTTTTCATGTAAGAAGCTTAAGATGTAACATTACCTAATATGTGGTATTATAACTATTTTGAAAAGTGTTTCAATTAGGATTTTAAGTGCAAATAAAAAAAAAGACAAGTGCCATAAAATTTTATTTAAAATTAAAATTTTCAAGTTACGCGCTTATCTCGACGAAAACGCTGGACGCTGTGGACGCCATATTGCTAGGGTCATGACATCGTCAGTTGGATGCGATTAATGAACAAATGCGCTGATATTGCTGATGACAGTTGATACTTTTTGTTTATTAAACAGCCGTATGACATGCCTGCTATTTCATGGTGTTTAAAAAACTTAAAACTTGGAAAATAATTAGAAAATTCATTTTGTTATTTTATGAACTAAAACGTACATTTTTGACTACTTTTTGCCAAAGCTATCTCACTAATATATTTTTAGATTTTTTCACATATAGAGTAAAATCCCCTATTTTGGTATGACGACGTCCAGATGTAGGAAATCAATTTTCAAGTACTAGAATTTATTTTAGCTATAACAATAACAAAAAAGCAATTAGAATTAGTATATATACCTACACCTATAAAACCAATATTTACACTTACATCTATTTTCTAAAAAACTAAGCCGTCACCGGAAGGCAGACTGCCCAAAATGCTGGCAGCATTTTTCATATGTAGGTAGGTAATAATTTCGATATATGTAAACACTGACATATTATCATCTGCTGACAGGTCAGCAGATGTGACTAATAATAAAACACTGACATATCATCTGCTGACCTGTCAGTGAATATTAATAGGCTACGACTTGTTTTTATCTTATCAGGGACCAAATGTCTGACCATGTACGACAAGATCATTAAAGTGAAGTGTTTGTAATTTTGGGAGTTTTAACGGAGTCCGAATGAATACAATGTCAATTCAAATTATTTTAATAATGTGTGTGTCTTTTGCAGCCATTGATGGTGAGTTTAAAGTATACCATTAAAACAATATTATTTTGTAAGGTTTACGACCGCGGCTTCGCTCGAGTTCTCTACGTATGAAATAATGTTTAAGAGTTATTTTCATTCCATGGGTTTATGGGATAAAAAGCTTTGTTTTAAAACTATAATGGTTATTAACATTAAAGTCATTTATAACGGGATAGTTAACCATGATTCGATTTTTGAGTTATCCTATTATTTCGGCACAGTTTCATGCACCATGATCACGGAAAAACTCAAAAATCGAATCATGGTAAATATCCAGTTATAAATGACTTTAACAAAAAGCTTTGTGTTAGGTATGTGTTATTCAGAATCTTCCTTTTACCTACTTTTACAAAAATTCAGCGCAATCCGTCCAGTTTTTACAGAAATAAGTACCTAGCAAATATACAATATGACGACCTCTGTGGCGCGGTGGATGAAGGTCTACCTGCGACGCAGGAGGTTGTGGGTTCGATTACCACCTCATGACAAATGTTTGTACGATCTGCAAACATTTGTTCATGGTGTTCTGGTCATTTTCTATAAAAATATCTACTATGTATTGTATTATATTATGTATATCAGTTATCTAGTACCCATAACACAAACCTGCTCAGCTGAGGGCTAGATAATGCTGTGTGAATGTCCAGCATTATTTATTTATTTGTACACGCTTCCATCCATTCAAACTTTCGCATTTAAGTAACATAGCTAACATTTTGAAGTGCGTTTGAAATGTGAAACTATTTTTAAATCATGATTTTCAGGTTCAAATGATCGCCCAGGCTATTCCGATTACATTTACCATGAAAATGTCCACGGTTGGACGAAACTGCACACGGGACCTGTTGACTGGGTAACAGCCAAAGCGAACTGCCTGAAAGAAGGTAAGCATAACCCTTCTCTTGCACTTATAGAATGGGTTTAGATCGTTCATGGATTATGCTAGAAAACTAACAGTGGCAGCCCGGAGTCAGGAATATAGTGTTGTTAGAAAGATGTAAGACCAGTATTTTCTTGACTCCCGGCTGCCATTTTGAATTTTTTGTTCGAGAACTCAAAAAATCAAACATGGATTATCAAAACCAGCCAACAATATGTATGATGCATGTCATGCATGTGACTTCAAAAAACTAATGATTTTATTTGTATTCTTTATTGATACAGAAATATATGGTATGCATATTTATTTTTGTATTTATAAAGTGTTTTGATTGTGAAATTTAATCATAGAAAAGTAAATATTTTATGACCCAATCACATTACTATGTAATATAAATAATTTTTATTATTACTAAACGGAACGGTGACGTCACACCGTTCACCGTATTGTCATGGTAGTTTTAGCAGGAAATCTTTTTGAAAGAAAGAAAAATATTTGTTAAACAACGCACAATGAAAAATTATGATGGTTTTTATCATTTACTTGTTTCTAATTTTATTTTCATTAAAGGAACAGAAGCACTGACCTGACAAACAACAGCTGAACATAGAACAACCTCCATTTAGAAGGCCTTTTACAATAATTTCAGGTGCTACATTATTCTATCCATGGACAATAGAGTTTAGAGCTGCTGGGTTCAGAACCGTTGTTGCAAAGTTAAACAGCACAAGCGCGACTGATCTGATGCCGGTCTACACAGCAGCTCGGGTGCGATGGCTGGGACCGCCTGGACCTCTTTTTAAGAGAAACGGTTAGCTGATATGACACCTCAATTGCCGCGACCCTCGGCTTGATGAACCGTTTGTTTCACGAGTATTTATTTACTTAGCAGGACTCATCATCATCAGCCTATATCATTCCGCAGCTGGGACTAAAATTAAATAAATAGTGCTGGCCAATTCACACAGCATTATCTAGCCCCAAGCTAAGCAAAGCTTGTGTTATGTGTACTAGATAACTGATATACATAATACTATACAATACATAGATAAATATTTTTATTATACATAGAAAACGAACAGAACACCCTGAACAAATGTCTGCAGATTGAACACACATTTGTCCCGAGGCGGGAATCGAACCCGTAACTGCGTCGCAGGCAGGCCTTCGTCCTCCGCGCCACAGAGGTCGTCATTGTAAGCTTTTTGATACGAAGTATCAATTCATGGTAAAGTAGAATTCAGTTGAATTTACTGAAAGATCATCCGACAATCAACAGTTGTCGTCGGTTCTTCGAAGAAGCATCATAAGGCAGAAACACTTAAGTCCACGCCGTTAATTCAAAGTAAAACGTCCATAAATATTTCAGAGAAATCTTTCAGTAATTCAATCAGTAACTCATTTATTGTTCTAAATCAAGTAGTTTTACAGTCAGTTCATAAGGCTTATTTTAGATCGCTGGATTCTGCACTTGGGCGTACAAACATTTCATTAGACATTATAAATATAATATACAGGGTGTCCGGTAATTAATGCATAACCCCGCAGGCACTTGTGGGGGGGCAGGGGGGCAACTCAGAAAAAAATAAAAAAAACTATCTGGGATTTTTTTTTATTTTTTTTAAGTGCTAAATTTTATACCTTTGTTCAAATGAATTATATGAACTGCCTGCAGGGTTATCCATTAATTACCGGACACCCTGTATATATAAACATTCGAATTGAAACCCACAATATAAATTGTTTTGTTGTGCTTAGAAGCATGCATAATAATTTGAAACAATACTTAGCTTTATCAATCTAAAATACTGGTAATCGATCGTTTTAGTTGACTAACGTAGCCCCGAGTTCACCAACAGATGGTTAAATTTTAAACAGTTGTTTTGACTATTTTGACACCAATTTTCATACATTTTTATATTTTTTTTTTTTCTTTTGGTGAACACAGACCTAAATATCATGACATTCATGACTGCTGTTTGAGTCACAAAAGGCAGGTTTTGAAGACTGTAGCTATTAACTGAACATACCTTTTTAGGGTTCCATACCCAAAGGGTAACGGGACCCTATTACTAAGACTCCGCTTTCCGACTGTCCGTCTGTCACCAGGCTGTATATCTCATGAACCGCGATAGTTAGAAAGGTTGACATTTTCATAGATGATGTATTTCTGTTGCTGCAAATACTAAAAAACAGAATAAAACAAATATTTAAAGCGGGCTCCCATACAACAACAAAAACTTGATATTTTTACTCGTTTTTGCTCGATATTGATAACGGCAATAGGTAAAAGCTTGAAATATTCACAGACTATTTAGTTATATAGTCAGCTTAAAAATGAATAATTATATTAAAATAAAACCAATATTCAAGGGGGCGCTCTTATTCAACAGACATGATTTTTTTGCTGTTATGATAGATAATGGTACGGAACCCTTCGTGAGCGAGTCCGACTCGCACTTGATCGATTTTTTTATTATATAATGTTGCAGGAATATGGACAAATCGGAGAGAGTGGTTAAAATATTGCGTTGTCTACAACTCAAACATTACCATCGGAAGAGTCCCATGCGATGAAAAGCATGGTTACATTTGTTTTGCATCGAAATATAGCTGTGGAAGTGGAATAGGTACGTATTTTTTATGCAATAGTTTTAAATATTGAGAGCAGCTATTTATATAATGTGTTTTTTATTGTTATAGGCACTCATAACAGCGACAATGAAATTTTGCCTGGTGAAACTGTGATAACGGAAGGTGAGCTAAAATAAAACCACGCATTGCCTTTTCAAAAAGTCCGACTCAAAATATCAGAATATCCAACTTAAAAAAGTTCGTTATTTTTATACTTTTTTTATTCGTCAATAGGGTATTTTACTCGTAATGAGAAAAAGTCTATAATAATAATAATAATATAGTTTTTTTCTAATAATCTTCAATAATAAATTTGAAATGTCTTAGGAAAAAACAATTGGAAAATGTTATCTACTTTTACTTCATAAAATAACAAAACTAATTTGAAAATCCAATTCAAAGCTTTCAGTTTTTTATTTGTTTTATACAACATTATATGTAGGTATATACATTGTATCAAAAATATTAGGCGCAATGTTATTACGCCATACGGCTGTGTAGGTGAACTCAAAAATATAAACTGTCATCAGCAACATCAACGCAATATGTTAGGTTCCACACAGCCAACTGACGTCATGCCTACAGAGCAATATGAATATTGAAAAACACTGTTTTTGGTGTTTTAAGTATAAGGAATCTGAAGTAAATAGACTTCAGATATACTACAATATTTTGGTAAGTGATTTTAACCTACATTTTTAACACAGGCAATGCACTGGAAGACACCGTTTTTTACGGTGAAGGCAATTCATTCGAAGAAGACGTTCATCCCTTGAACGACAGTAGAACCTCGTTTGAAACGTCCACAAACGATAACGAATCTAGTTCCTCGATTACAACTATTAACCCTTACGACTACGCGCTCGACCCCCGTACTGGACATTGCTACAAGTTATACAACGATGGAAAGACCTGGAACCAATCTCGGAAAGTCTGCCAGAATGACGGTGGGGACCTGGTCGTTATAAACAGCTCTGAAGAGGCAAAATTCTTGAAGAACATCTACGCGAAATATAAATTCTTTATCAATACCACACATTCTTTCGAGATGTTTGTAGGTATTTATGAAAAGGAAATTTACTCTTGGAGGACTATCAACGGTGAGTTTGACAAATTTTTCTTAATGAAATTTTTTTTCTTAAATTCTTTTGGATGTAATTTCATAAAAGAAGCCAAAATTACGAAAAAGTAGATAGGTAGACGGTTTTTCCATTTGGATGAAATAATTAGCCTTTAGCAATAAGGATCAGAGACATTATTGGGAGACTACCTAACTGGTGCTGCTGGACTTGAAAATCAATGATCTAGAAGTAAGTAGACCTTGAAAAAAAAGTCAGTAGACCGCTGCCACATCCGCCTTAAGGTGAATTTTGTAGGGAAATTGGAACGCCACTGCATAGCAACATGATAATCATTGTTTCATCAACACATCTTCTAAGAAATTAAAAAGTCCCAAAATTTTTCGATTTCGGCAGGATTTGAACCTGCACCCCACCCTCAGTTCAGTACAGTGCTTTAAACCACGAAATCTTAGTCGTCGGTTTCGACGAAAATCTTTGGGACCTCTTAAGGCTCTAGCGCCGTTAGCGCCATCTACAGGGGAATATTACAGTAATCCAAACCTGTTCAAAGACTAACGTTACATTTAGTTCGTTTCACAAGAGGTGTCGAAAACTTTTGGGACCCCTATAATACGCAAACCTAAACACATCTTCTTTTCAGGAGAAAGTCTCAGCAAAGCGGGCTATGATGTATGGGCGGAAGGCAAGCCAGGTGGAAAGCCGTACAACTTCCCTGAATACATGAAGGACGTCAGACGCACCTGTGGAACTATAGACACGCAGGGACGGTACAATGACTGTTGGTGCGATTATGCGCATGGGCATATATGCGAGAAGCTTGCCACTGATATCGTCAGCTAAGGAAAGAAACTTGAACCGTAAACGTTTTTCCACTTTCTGACTCCTAGAAGATAAACAAACCCGATTTTCTATGATTATTTGTTGATTAGAGTGTTCCGTGAAAAGTATTTCAAGTTTTTCTGTTTTTCAATATTTTTCAATTATTTTTTTTTGTTTATTCATTTCAAAGTGAAATGAAATCAAAAATATAGAAATTGGCGGGAAGTTTTAGTATTATGTCAATTAAATTTGTACCTATTTGAGTACTTAGTTAAAAAAATATGATAGAGATGCAGCGCGGCGTGGGGCGCCCCGCGGGGAGTTTTCGATTTTTAATAAAATTTGTATCTTTTTGTGCAGTAAATAAAGGTACCTATATTTTGAATCAATGTCATAAAAGTGCGCGCAGTGTGAGCAGACTTCGGCGTTTCTTTTTATTTAGGACTAGTCTTATAGACTTATACAAAAAAAAACAAAAAATATAAGAATTCGAAAAAAGGGCCCCCACCTCGGCATGTGTAGCATTCGGCTAAGTCCAATGCTAAGCTGGTTTTCAGGTAGATATGATCTACATACATAAGCCAGCGAAAAACTCAAATAGCCAGGATAAAAATAAGGTCAGTTTTTTGTTCAAGCAATAAATCACAGATTTCACTAAAATAGAGGCTGGATAACTGTTGATGGTAATTTGCAGGCACACAGCACTGCATCCGTGTGTGGCTTACCATTATAATGTGAACGAACCATGAAAACTTTTTTAATCTCATTTGATATTCATAGACCTGCATGAACCCATTCATGAATATTATATGACTAATTCATATTTCAGCCCCTGAAGATTGGCTATTTACAGCAGTTTCAGTGCATATTAGAGTAAACCTAATTCTATGGTGCTAATATACAAAGATCCTAGGATCCTACAAAATCCTAATTCTATGGTGCTAGTATACAAAGATCCTAGGATCCTACGTTATACTAGAATCTTTGCTAATATAGGTACTATGACAGATTTTATTTGAATGAATTTCTTGAGTACGTATATTCCTTCGTCTGAAGAACGAATGAATTCTTTATTAATGGCAACGAGTCTGGTAAGACAATTCTGTCAGTGTCAAGTAATCCTTGCTATGATAAGTTCCCGCGCTTCCTTTCAAAAGAGGTTTGTTTGCCAAGCAGGGTTTAGTAATATAACAACGCTGATTACATTTTGTTAGAGCTTATCGGAGAAGGTTTTGCGCGGAATTGTTACTAAATATTTTCATCTTTATATATAACAACGCGTTTAGGTTGCTGTTGCGACTACCGCGTTTCTGCAGTGCCTCGGCCATTTCCACCCAGGCACGCACGGACACCTTCGTAGCCATCTGGCGACAGAAATCAGCCTCACTACTCAGCAGAACCCGCGGGAGCAGCAACAGCATCCTAACCGCCTCAACAGCCTATAACGGTCCACTGCTGGACGCAGGCCTTCCCCTGATAATCGCCTTATTGGCTTTTATCTCATGGGGAGTAATGCCCATAATTCCCACGCTCTGGGCAGACGGGTTGGGGATCGTAGTTCGATGCCATATTCTGCAAGAGGCGCTGCTGCCCGCCTCCCGGTGTATGTCCCTTAGTTGCCTCTTACGACACACACGGGAAGAGTTGTGGTGGTGCAAATTCTAAGCCGGCACCACATCTAACCTCCTAACATCCGAACCGCGATAGCTGCAAAATTTGATGGTTCAGTTATTTATAAATAGTTCCAAAGGACAAAATCTACACTAATATTATAAAGAGAAAAGATTTTAATTTTTGTATGGAACGAATAAACTTAATAGAATTATAAATTTATTTTATGAACTAAAACTAACATTTTCCGACTGCTTTTTGCCTGATTTATTTTAATAATATAATTTAGATTTTTTTCTCACCTGGTGTTAGGTATTTTACCTAAGTAGGTACCCTATTCTGTAATAAGTAGAGATAACACTTGCGGGTAAAAACAATCGTGTTACCTGGAAACCCCAAATCCGAAAAGCACTTTCGCAACTGTTCTCCTAGGAAATTATCAGTTCTGCGAAACTTCATTAATGAACTCAAACCGTAAAGTGCTCAGCAACTAAGTTAATGTATAATCGTGCCTATTCTAACCATAATCATGAAAGTTACGGAATATTAAAGACCACGTTTCACGTTTACATTTACGAACACGTTAAGCGTGGTCCTTACGTGCCTACGTGCTTCAAACTAACGTTGTTTGTAAAAGTTAACTTGTTTTACTACTTTTAAAGTTTACATTTTCTAAATTTCGAGATTCTACTGCTTTGAATGCCGGAATTTCGTATACCTATTCTAAAAAAGTTATTTGTTTGTTGACCTCTGAAAAGTAAAAAAACCGCATTTGTATTAGGATAAGTATGGTGGTGGAGATGAAAAAAACCGGCCAAGTGCGTGTCGGACTCGTGCAAGAAGGGTACCGTACCAATCTATAAAAATGGAAAAAAAACACATATTTTGCTATATGTGAGCCCCCTTAAATATTTATTTTATACTGTTTTTAGTACCTATTTGTTCATAAAGGGGCAACAGAAATACAATATCTGTGAAAATTTCAATTGTCTAACTATCACGGTTCATGAGATACAGACTGGTGACAGACGGACAGACTGAGACAGACGGACGGACAGCGGAGTTTTAGTAATAGTGTCCCGTTTTAACCATTGAGTACGGATTCCGAAAAACATAAAAAAAATATCATAATAAAATATCTTTCCATCAGAAAAGGGCGTTTGAAATATTTTGTACTTATTTCGTAAAATTCGCGCCTTTTTGTCAACCGGCAAGCCAAAGAGGCGAGTTTCACAAACGCCTGTTGGCTTCTCTTTGTTCAAGTGGACCTGGAACTGACAGCTTCGTTACACTTAACTGCTGTGCTTGAAAAATCCAGTAGTAGGTAAGCCCAAAGTAGAGCCGATCACGGAAGTTCAATAGCTTTTACATTGGTACGTCAAGTTAGAAAATGTAAATTGGGTTGCATTAAAACCTTTTTTCTCCGTAATCCGATTCTAAAAAAACATAAAAAAAACATAATAATCCATACCATACAAAGTACCTATATACTAACTAACACAGTTGTATACATACACACAGTAGGTATATAGACATAAGGGTAATAGACATCCTTTTCTTTTCAAAAAGAATATAAAAACGATTTAAAATAACAAAGATAATTGTGCAGTGCAAAGTACCGTTTCTTTGCTTACTTACCTTCTATCATTTTTCTCCTAAACTATCAATCACCAGATTTTTTTATTGTCAGCACCATACTAAGTAAAATAATACCAAAGGAAACTTTGACTTATTTTCTGCAAATAAATGTTCTAATTAACAGATAATTGGCAAAGCCTTAATTTGTGGTCTTACGCCGCATCGCCGCTGTCGCCGCTGTCCTCTCTCCTGCTCCTATGAACACGATATCTCTATGCCTATCAATGCAGTTCCGCGTGCGATCGTACCCCTAATGCAAAAATCAAGCAAAATGTGTATTTTTAAACACATCGATTTATGGTAACCAACGTACCTAAATGTTCAGATTATAAATATGGTACGTAGGGAAGAAACCTGTAGAAGTCGAGTAATAAAATAGAATTTTTAAAAATAAAAACTATTTTATAATTGTTATTATCTGGGTCTCTATAATGCACAACAATTTATTGTACTGCTGAATAATATACACCCTGATAATCCGTGTCATGGTTTTGATAGGTTTTTACACAGATTATCAAGGTGTACATTATTCGGCCGTACAATAAATTGTCGTGCATTATAGTGACCCCAATTATCTTATCAGCAACAACAACACATATTTTTACGTATTACATAGCAAGACTAATGTTCTATTTAATGAATCGTTTAGTTTTTCAATTTAGGTACTGTTTATAATTGATACATAGATAGTGCACAGATATTACAGTTAAGCAAGGCAGGCCTTGGCGATGTCTTCATCGATCTTCTCTTAGACACGATATATAGTGGTGGTCATATAATTAGAAACACTTCATATGAATTATGAAAGTTTGAAGTACATGTCATCCATTCTTGATTTTTTTTATATTCAATTTTTAATAATCATGCAACAATATAGCCACTCAATTTAGAATACTCATAGAATACATTAAAAAAACAAAACTATCTAAACTTCATCATAAAAAGAGTTTAAAGCATACATAGCTTATTTTCTGTTACTGGCCTCTTGGAATTAGAAACTCTTTAGAAAAACATCCACGGCACATTCCATTTTTGAAATTTTAAAAATTAAACTTCTTTCTTAGCTATTTTCTATCCTTTTGGCGGCAATTGAACTAACTCGTTTTTGTTATTGTTGTAATGCGTAAGCCCTCACATCTGGGGGATTTTCGGGATATTTGATTTGTTATGTTAAGTCTGGTTTTAAATAAACGTATAATTATATAATAAATACATATAGTTAATTTTTCCTAGCGGCATCTAGTTATGAACATCTTCGTAGGTATGTAGTAAAAGATTTGGTGGTGTAGTGTAAGGTACCTCCAAAAATACTACGGATCCCGAAAAATCACAAAAGATAAGGAAAATTTCAAGGAAATTCCTGTTCCCGGTCATAAATACGAGGACGGAATTCTAGTTGTATTGATTAGATATTTTTTTTATCTTATATCACATTCTTGTAAGGAAATGTACGGGGAAAATGTTTTGAGAAGGTTGTTTGTGGGTTTATGAGGTTGATTTATCTTTAAGCTGGTTTTGGTAAAATATAAAGATGAAAATATTTAGTAACATTTCCGCGCTAAACCTTCTCCGATAAGTTCTAACAAAATGTAATCAGCGTTGTAGAAGAAACCACACCAACTACAAAATGAAAAGAAATCTATCAAAGCAAGACGTCAACTAGTTTCGTCTCTCCACGAGACATCATCAGGACACCACAATACTCGACCTTGACATTGAGAGCACTAAGCTAACACCGGCAGCGTCCCACCAGAGATGTTACCACTCCGAGCTCCACGCGCCAAGTAAGTGGTTTTGGTAGTTTATTTGAGATAAGGCGGTTTCACGACGATGATGTTTCCTAAAATTCTAGAAGTCAAAATGGTTTAGAATGAAATGGGTTAAGGCTATGCCATCAGCCATTTTTGATTGATTTATTACGCGTTAATGAGGTATGTACTTACTATGTTTACTAACATACAATACAATACAATTACCTACTCTTTATTATTGCACACCAAATAAGACAGATACACAGGACAGGCAAGAATTTATACAGATTACGTTGTACAATGAGCGGCCTTATCGCTTTGAGTGATCTCTGCCAGGCAACCTAATAGAAAAGTGTAGACGGTGGCGTGCTATGCAGAAAAATATTTAGTTCAAAAGAATACATAAATAAATACTGCTAGCTATAAATATAAATTGTACATACATAGGTACAATTCAAAATAAATGGCTTGCCTAAAGAATCGACTTTACGAGGAGTCGGCGTGAAGAGAACAATACAATTCAAATTGCCTAAATGTAATAATTTGATTGCTATGAAAACGCAGCTTTAAAATTTTGGGAGACCAATTAGGTACTAAATCCACAATATCTTTTTTATATTCTCTAAACAGGAATTACATTCTCTACGGAAATTTTCTACACAAACAAATATATAAAACAAAAAAATATATACATTCACCTAAAAAAATAAAAGAAAATCCGGTTTGAATCTGATAGTATACGATAATTAGATTGGGTGTGCACACATCCCAAAGGTCAAATCCCAAGCTCCAAGATCTGAATAAATAAATAAACAATTGGATTAAGTGTAGGACCTATACAAGTCCCAAAAGCTTCATTGTATCGACAAACGGCCCATAAAATCGATGTTTACCTCCACGAGCGAATTTAAAAACCAATGAATTAAATATAAACCATCCAGTTTTGATTGTCTGTGTACATGAGAACGGCAAATGGCACGCAGCCACCAGCCACAGTTCACAGTTACATAAACAAAGTAAAATAAAATAATCCTGCACAATACACACAGCGTCATCTAGCCCAAAGCTAAGCTGAGCTTGTCTTATGGGTACTATACTCCGATTAAAACATCTGGATATTTTTGTATACAAAGGGTTACAAAACCCAAATTTTTTGACATATACACATTTTTTTTTTATTTTTGGTTTTGAAATAATCATCATCAATAATCACATTAGCTTTACAACCTTCGACACTAGGTCGAAGGTTGTAAAGCTCGCTTTTGTTTATTATTTCGAACAAAACGAATTCAAGATTCTGTAATTGGCCGTCAACCAAAACCCATGCCGTCTTGGAGATCCTATAAATTAAACATTCAAACTCGCTGTGCAATACAAAAACACAAAGAATTTTGAAAATTGTTGTTTTATGCTATTTCATCCGCAAACGAGGTTTTATTTATTTGTTAGATACCTACTGTGATAATGATTAAGATGAGCGACAAATTGTTCCATGGTGATGGTTCTGCTATTTGTTTTTTTTTTTATTAAGAATGAAAATTACAATTAAATAATAGAATTAAATTAAAACTATTATTTACAATGGAAACAATTAAGCTAAGTGCAGACTGTTGCAAACAATCTACAAGTAGCTCAACTGATCCATATCAATACCAGTCGGAAGCGTGCCCAAGACACTGGCTGCATTCCCCCGCTGTATAGCAATGCTGATGCGCTTCGCCAGATACTCACCAGCTCTCGGGTCACGCGTCGCTTCGACTTTTCTCTCCCGCAAATAAAATTCCGAAAAGAACCGACAACCGTTGGGGTAAACGTGTTCTTGAGTGGAGACCGCGACTCGGCAAACGTAGTGTAGGACGCCCTCCGACCAGGTGGGATGACTATTTGCGAAAGACTGCTGGTAGATGCTGGATGCGGCAAGCTGTAGACAGGGAGCTATGGCGCTCATTAGGGGAGGCCTATGTCCAGCAGTGGACCAGTATAGGCCGATGATGATGAGGAAATGAAATTCCATAGATTTTTCCGTCCCGCTTTTTAGTAGGTACGCTTGCAATGGCGAACTTTCGAGGTTATGTTTAGAACAGGTATAACCAACTTTCTGATTAGGTGTAGTATTATATTATTTTCATGGCATTTACCACAATTCTTCCAATGGCAGTAACATAAAAGTTTATCTAGCTGGTAAGTACATCTGTCTGGTAGTTAGAAGGCTTTACCGCTAAATTGTCGGAATCCTTTTTAGCTACGGACATTGCGGTAACAACTCGGAAGTTATTACGGAGTCGCAATTTCCACCTTCTTCAGTAATAATAATAACAGTAGTCTATATTATTGGAGAAAATTGTCGGTAGGACTTTTTTTATAAATAAATAATGGCTAGACAATTCACATCTCATCATCATCATCATCATCAGCCTATACCAGTCCACTGCTGGACATAGGCCTCCCCTAATGAGCGCCATAGCGCCCTGTCCTCAGCTTGCCGCATCCAGCATCTGCCAGCAGTCTTTTGCAAATCGTCATCCCACCTGATCGGAGGGCGTCCTACACTACGTTTTCCGAGTCGCGGTCTCCACTCAAGAACACGTTTACCTCAGCGGTTGTCGGTTCTTCTTGAAATATGGCGTGCCCACTGCCACTTCAGCTTGCTAATCCTATGAGCTATGTCGATAACCTTGGTTCTCTGTCGGATGTATTCGTTGCGAATCCTATCCTTCAGAAACTCCGAGCATAGCTCTCTCCATAGCTCGCTGGGCGACTTTAAACTGGTGGACCAGCCCTACCGTGAGTGACCACGTCTCAGCTCCGTAGGTCACATCAATGTGGTAATTAACATCTAGCAAGTTAAAATAGCAGACGGACCTGGTTTTAAGAATATAATGAAGAGTTGCAATGAAAAGCTACATTTCCCGGATAAAATCGAGCCAGGGGAGATAAGTTCTGACGACCTCTGTGGAGCGGTGGGCGAAGGTCTGCCTGCGACGCAGAAGGATGCGGGTTCGATTCCCGCCTCGGGACAAATGTGTGAACGATCTGCAGGCATTTGTTCAGGGGGTTCTGGTCGTTTTCTATATGTAATAAAAAATATCTATCTATGTATTGTATTATATTATGTATATCAGTTATCTAGTACCCATAACACAAGCTCTGTTTAGCTTGGGGCTAGATAATGCTGTGTGAATTGTTCAGCATTATTTATTTATTATTATTTTAAATGAAATAAGTCCCAAAATGTTCCTCGCACTCGCGCTCGCAGGTTCGAATCCTGCCGATATCGAAAATATTTGGTACTTGAGCAAATGCAACATCTCTCGTCAAACGAACTAAATGTAACTTTAGCCTTATTTGAACAGGTTTGGATAACTGTAACGTTTCCCCTGTAGGTGGCACTAACGGCGCTAGAGCCGTAAGAGGTCCCAAAGATTTACGACGAAACCGACTCAGATTTCGTGGCTTAGTTGGTTAGAGCACACCCGTACTGAGGGTGGGCGCAGGTTCGAATCCTGACGAAATCTAATTTTTTTAGGACTTATTTAATTTCTTAGAGATTACCCAGAATGCGAGGGCTTACGCACGGTATAAGATATTATAATCTTATACCTTAGAGGAGAGTTTTAATGTTCGTCTATCTTTAAGTACTATAAGTATTATTTTACGTGTATTCGTTCAATTATAGACCGATTTTAAAAATTCTGTCGCTTTTGTATAGAAAAATCACGAGGTGGTCCCATAAAAAAACCCCCAGGGATTTGTTAATGTTATTACCCAATAAACCTCAAACTTACAAATAGGTTAAAATTAAGTGATTCGAACTCGGTTTTAAAAGTTTTTTCAAAACAATCAAATTATTATGAGCTCATGTCATATCGTCCCACTACCGGTATAAAAAATACTATCATCATCAGCCTACATAAGTCCACAGCTGGACATAGGCCTCCACTTATTGGGGGTAGTGCCCATAATCCCCACGCCGGGCATGCAAAAATACTATATATGATAATTATGATAACTTTATTTCCCGTCTCGTCGCGTCTCGCCCCCTATAAACGGTGTATCGTATCGCTGGAAGTACCGACGGACGGCCAGTTCCCCGGCTGGGAGATCCATGACAGATGACCCTGTAAATAATATGTAAAATAAATAATACTGGACGATACACACAGCATCATCTAGCCCCAAACTAAGCAGAGCTTGTATTATGGGTACTCAGGTACCTACTAGTACTTTATGAAATCAGAGGGTAGGTGGAACCAAATGCAATAGCTGGCTTTTTAACCCTGAAAAGCATCTTGCATAGGTATTTAAAAAAAAAGTTTTTATGACAACTGTTAATGGATTCAAACTATTTACTGTTGTTACTTTTCTGTATGAAACATATGTAGCTTAAGTTTTTTTAAACCATTTGGCATATTATTCAAATCAATATTTACGTAATATTTAAAGTGTTGAAAAGGGACAATTTAAAACAGTTCGATATTGGATTAAATAAAAAAGCTTACTTTGTATTTAAATAATTTTATAGTACCTATCATGCTAGATATAATTAACAAAATGTATTCATGTTATTTCAAACACAAACATTACAGCTGTAAATAGATCAAATTTTAGAAAAACATCGATAAAACTTTTTTTTTCTTAAATAGCCAACAGGCTTTTAAGGGTTAAGAAAGCCACCAAGCTTTTGCACTCGGTTCCACTTATCCCCAGTTACCATATGGTTCAGGGTGTGCCGAACCCCAGCATAATTTTAAAACAAATTCCTCTTCAATATTCACTATCTAATTGTAAAACAAAATCCCCTGCTACGTCTGTCTGTCCGAACGCGATAAACTCAAAAAATACTAAACGTCTCTTAGGGATGTTAACCATAATCACAAATTAAAGTTTAATGTTAATTTTATGATCATTTGTATTATTAGAATATCGAAAATCACATTTTTATAATATAATATAACTTATTAAATTTATTAAAAATGATTTTAAATGCTATATTTATAATCTGTTGTCAAGTGACTGCAAACGCCATTATAAGCTTATGACGTCACTAACCGCAAAACAAGCTGTCGCACTGTTTGTTTACTTCTCTGCATTTTCTCATAACGACGAATTAGTCTGTGAATTACATAATATTAATACATGATGGAATCCGGATTCACTAAAGGGAATAGTTCCAACTTACCAAAAGTAGATTTGTTGATGGTGGCAAACTTTTTTGCAAGAAATGAAGACTTTTGTGGTTCAGAATTCAGGAACGTGAAAACATCTTTGTAGATAACTTTTACGTTTAATACCATTTATCTATCTACGAATACATAAATAACAGTCAAGTACATGTGTAATAGATGATTTTCTGCTTTTTATATATAATTTATCGTGTTTAGAACATCGTTTAAATCACTGTTTACAAAGTTAGGTTATGTGCTAAAACAATAAATTCGTAACATTTTCTTGTCTTTTGGCACATGAATAAACATTTTTTCCGGTGTAGTAATTGTTGTACTTTTACACAGGGGGCACTGCACAGGTTTTGTAATACTTTGTGTTCATTTTGATTGTTTGTAGGTATTCAAGTAAAATTAAGAAATCACATGTCCTAATCGAACAATGAACATACAACATACAGTCATGTCATGAATCGCGACCAATGTTTTGCGGTTAGTGACGTCATTTCAGTTACGTGACAGTTGGTAGTGTTTTAGCGGAAAAGTTTAAAATTACTCTATTTTTGTACATTTTCTTATCGAAAATTGTAATATTTTTAAAGAAAATATTTTTTTTATGCTGAACAAGAGTCCATCTTCAAAATAAAAGCAATTCAGAAAAATTGTTAACATCCCTATTAGTTATGCATGTATTTATTCGTGTTATATAATATCACCGTGATACGGCTGTAAGGGCCCTATCTCATTAGGACTCCATGGTGTCTTGAGCTATCATCAGCCGACATACATAGTAGGTATCCTAGTGAGATAGAGTCCTAAGTGTGTTAAGTACCTAGGTACGATGGTAACTCACCTAAGTTCTCCACCCGGTCCAGGGTCGAAGCGCTGATGGTGACCACATGAGTGAAGCCGAAGAAAGAGGATCTCTCATCTTCTAGAACGTCGGATGTCTGAAAGATGCTTTATAATAAATATATAAATAATGCTGGACAATCCACACAGCATCATCTAGCCCCAAGATATACAGAGCATGTGTTATGTCTCTGATAAAGATGAATTAATATAATCATATATGTTTAATTATGACAGATATTTTTTTAGGGTTCCGTACCTCAAAAGGAAAAAAGGAACCCTTGCAGGATCACTTTTTTGTCCGTCTGTCGTCTGTCCGTCTGTCAACCCCTTTTTTCTCAGAAACGCGTGGAGTTATCGAGTTGATATTCACATCATATACGCAGGCTCGTAACCTCTTGGAGCCGCGATATAAATTAAACTTCTAAGTCAACGAAATCAAAAGTTACAGCTGTTTAGGTCTTTTTTTTTATTTTCCAAGGGAATCACATGCACACAAAATCTATAAGGTACTTCCCGTTGACCTAGAACCATGAAATTTGGCAAGAAGCAAGGTCTTATAGCACTCACAGAATCCATTGCATTCACAGAAAAAATAATTTTCGAATCTCGCCATGGACCAACAACCTATAGGGTACTTTCCGTTGACCTCTAACCATGAAATTTGGCAAGAAAGTAATTTTTGTGAAAAATCGCCCATTTGTTTGCAAAACTGAGATAATTCAGAAAGCCTGCCTAACTTTTAATCTTTACAAACTTCGCATACGATTGAGTACCTACCTACTTATTCTGTTATTATTACACATGACTGTCATAATCGTTATCAAATCAGAAAATCATTGTGCACTATTCGTCTGGGTTGATTTCTTTGCTGAAGAGTAGAAATACGGAACCCTTGATGCGCGAGTCAACTCGCACTTGACGTTTTATTTTTTCTATTTTAGATAGACAATTTCTAGACTGCCCGGAACAAATATTTATAGATCGTACAAACATTTGTCCCAATTCGGAAATCGAACCTTCTTGCGTCGCAGGCGGAAGTTCACCCGCCGAGCCACAAACGTCGTCAAATATAGAGGAACTTGTCCGATAGAAATCCAGTGCTGGACGTACAAAAACTCGACGTGGGTTGTTTGCAAACAAACCACTACACTAAAAACTAAAGCTAACTTGCTTGCTACGTGAGGTTTACAGACATTCCACATCAAGTTTGGCTAGTGTATATTGCTGTAATTTCGAAGTAAACCATGGAGAGATGGCGTAATTATTAATCTCATTTTCTGAGTACTGAGGTTTTATCATTCTAAAGCTGAACGCGCATCTGGCGGCGCGGCAAACGCGCAAACGCGCTTTCTATGCAGTCATCGAATTTTCTAAACCTTTATATGAAATAGTGTGCGCATCATGTAAGTAGGTACCTATTGGCAGCGAACCCGCGACATTTCAGTACCTACAATGTCATGAGGAAATGCAATGATTGTAGGCAATGCCTGCCTGCAACGCCGATAGATGCGCGCTCAGCTTTAGTGGTTCACTTCAAACATGGGCAGGATTGGCAATGGGTTGAGGTCTGAATTATGGTCTTCTACCTACGAATCCTATCTGAAGGATAAGATTCGTAACGAATACATCCGACAGATAAACAGTCATCGACAAAGCTCTAAGAATTAGCAAGCTGAAGTAGCAGTGGACCGAAAATCGTTGGGGTAAACGTGTTCTTGAGTGGAGACCACGACTCTGTAGTGTAGGAAGCCCTCCGGCCGGGTGGTATGACGACATGCGAAAGACTGCAGGCGGATGCTGGATGCTTCAAACTGAAGACTACGCTATGGCACTCATTAGGCGAGGCCTAATTCCAGCTGTGGACTATAAGCTGATATGATTTTTCATTTGTTACCACCGCGTCGTTCTTCTGGCAGGACCAAGGATTGTTGTTGCACCAGTACTACAATATTTTCATCCAGTATCCATTCGGTTCTTAGAAACGAAAACTGATAATGATAACAGATGTTGTAGGGGGTATTTTTAACCGAATTCAAAAAAGGAGGAGGTTCTTTATACGGCTGTATGTAGGTATGTTGTTATTTTATAAATGTCCGTTTATTTCTCCGTTAATTATATTATCAACTGTTGGAGCGAGCGCGCAGAATCCCCTCCTCGACATCGTCGGCCTCTTGACTATTTTGTAGGAATACCTATTATTATCTATGTATATTGTGATACATGTAATTTCCTACAAATTATGCATGTAAATATAATGCCGTTGTGTAAAAATTATTAAATGCACACATGCAAAGACAGACGTAATGAAAATTGCCCTTCGTCCACGTTCGTAACTAAGATTTCATAACTGGTTATGTATCAAGAATTTTTTTCACTGTTTCATAACCAGTTATTAAACAAGACTCTTTTTTCCATTTTTATAACTAGAACCTCTTGGTCATGTATGGTCTCCTGGTACTTTTTCGTAATAATGATTAGGTTTTTTTCCGATAATGCGTAGTCTTGCGATAAAGCGTAGTGGCACTTGTAAATTTTCCACATTATGCAAAAATAATTAGTGGTAAAAAAAAAATTAAATATACACTAAACTTGCAATGAAAGTTTGTAAAATGAGGTATATTTTAAAAATTAAACACTTAATCTACGGTTTCTGTTTTATTTTATGCATGATCTGCATGGTCGCTTGCTGAGGACCGCTTTGGAAAATTCTTTAGCTACCTAAGTAAAATGATCCATAAGAGGTCCCAAAAAAATCGTTTTTGGCTATAACTTATAAAACAGTGTGTATTTCTATGTTAGTTATACATTGTTTTATAAGTTCTTCGGGACGGCTAACGATTTTTAGTCCGTTTTTAGTTTTTTTTTTACATTATAATGTTAGGTATTGAGATCGAAAGCCCGAAGCAGAATAGATAGGTAGTTACTATATAGAGAGGTACCTACAGGAAACGATTACATTGGATTACGTTACGTGTATGTGATACGGTCACGATACGGTGAACAAAAGAAATCAACAAACTCGATCTGATTCAGTGTAAATGGACCCAGCAATGTACCGTAAAAATGTTCCTCAATGGGCAAAAAGACCGTCCATTGACGGGCGGAAATAATGGGCGAGTTGATGCTACACGACAATACAAGTACCTAGGTACTTTCAATATTCCTGAAACAGTTACAAGCTATAACTTACGTACCGTGAATCGAACAATGAAAACAGCAAAAATAATAATTCTACTGAAAACGGCTATCATTTCACGACCGAGTTCATTTTATGTTAGTTCAGCAACAATACGAACCCCGAATATTATGACATTATCAAAAACTTTTACTGCTAGTTTTATAGACACTAAAATCAGTAGAATATAAAATACCTCACGGAAATTGAAATTCCTACAACAGTAAAAATAAACATATTACATATATGTATATAAAAGTGAAATATAGAAAAAAAACAAGAGGTCTAATTGATTTTGGGCTACATAATAGCACAGAAGAACTACTTATAGAGGGTGTTTCCAAATTAGTGCACAATACTAAAGTAGGCAAATGAATAACTGCTGCTACCACGGATTAATTTTTAGTAAACAAAGCAAGGCGTAAACAAATCATTTTTTTGGTACAAGAAATGCCTTTTTTACATCATTTGACGACCTCTTTGAAGCAATTTTTTCTCGCTCCACTTATCGGTGTCACGAGCCGGCCAGTTAATGATCGTACCGCCATTAATTATAGCATAGATAAAATAAACATAATTATAATAAAATTAAAAATTCGACACAAAAGAATCGTTTGCGGTTTGATTTGTTCACTGAATGTTAATCTGTGGTGGCGTAGGTGAATAACCTCTAAAGAATGGTGCACTAATTTAGAGACACCCTATATAGTTCACAAAAAAAATCTGTTTCGTAAAATACACTTATTAGTAATACGACTTTGTATATCGAAGCGACAGAAATGAAAAATATCATATATATTTCATGTCTATTTAAATTTTAAGAATTCGACTTTCTAAATGTTCCTAATTACATTGAATCTAAATATTTTTTTATTTAGATTAGCTACGGAACCCTATCACAAGAGTACCCGACTCGCTCTTTCCAGATTACTCAAACATACCTATTTAACAAACCACAATATCGCATCGGTAAAATATAGTTTTTTATGAAATAATGAATGAAGGTATAGCACGGAAAATCAAACTCGTAAACCAACTTGGAAATAGCTTTTATTAACAAAAATACTTTAAACATAAAACACTAAATTTATACAGCTGGCTACATTAAAAGTATATCAAACAATATTTTATTTGGTGCTATACTGAAAAGCTGGTTTATTTTACAAAAAAATTCGTTCATAATATTTTAAATATATGCCAGATAGCTAGCAGATCTTTAGTCTTATTAATAAAGTTAAGCTCTGCGCACATTAATCCAACACCGCTACCGCCGAGTACAATAGTTGCATTCAAATATGGGCTTAAACTTTTTATCTTTAGATACATTTTACAGTGACAAAATGGCTTTTCACTAGCTTCAAATGCCCGCGGGCTGTCTGTATATGATGATGTCAATAAAAAATGCATCTAAATGTTACGAGTTAAAGCCTATATTTGAATGTACATTTTTGTCGTGTGCGGTAGCGGTACGGCCTTTATCTGCGACACCATGTTAACTGCCACAGTTTAGTTTCGAAGAAGACAAAAGATCGGCTTCATAGTTACAAGGTTTTATAGCATCGATTTTTACAGCATGGATTTTTATAGCATAACTTTGATTGGAACCAGCTCAATATAAAAGCTCTGTATAAAAATTCTTAACTAGAAATTCACAGAAACATTTGTCATCCCCACTGGACTTAAATAACAAAATGCATACTAGATATTTTTCCACCTTTGCTACAAGCGGTGAAACATATCAAACACAGCCAACAGGATTGCTTAACACTTTCACTGCCACCGACGACGCACGGACGCATTCCACCCAGCTACAGCTGCGGCGCGTAAGGCGTGTCGCATCGCGGAGGCATGGCATTGAATGCGTTAACGTTAAGGCGCATACCCCACCCAGGCAGAGATACGAAGTTGCCCTTGGTGGCCACCAAAATCTACTTTCGTATTTCTGCCTAAACTAAATAGAATAAAACTATTACAGAGGCATTAACAAAAATCTATGATAGGTACCACAAACTGGAAGATGGATTTTTGAAAATTCTTTTGTTAACCGGAATAATAAGATAAATTAGGTGGCGACCCCACTTTGGGTGGGGTATGCGCCTTAAGCTATGAAAATCGAGTGAAACTATCTATTGAGTTGACACATTCCTTCTTATACTGAAATCAATTGTGATTTCAAGCTGTTTCATAATTTGTTTAATCATATCCAATAACGCAAAAATAAATTATAATGTAAAAAACATGGTATTGTTACGACCAGTTTTTTTAAATAAATAGGAATTAATACTTGGTTTACGCCTCCACAGCACAGAGTGTGTTAGCGTACTGGAATTCGGGGCTGTTCTCGTATTCCGACATGTCGAGCGCTACTTCGCAGCTTTCGCGCACCACCGGTCTAGGGTCTTTCAGGTATCTGAAATTAAAAACAAAGGTTTACAATCTGGGACCAAAGCAGAATAAGACATTCTGCTATATTGAAGGTCTGGTAATGTTATTTTTTACTAAGTATACATTTTGTTTTCTGGTATTTAATTTTTTTCACATTCTTCATCACCAATTTACCTCAGATGAAAGAAACTACAGAAATATATATGTCTATACATATATCTGTAGTTTCTTTCATCTGAGGGGGGTACGCGCGTTAAAAGTGTCAAGGTTAAACTATAATATTGTACTTTCAATCAAATGTGTCCTTTGTAAAACAGGCCTACAACAAAATATCAAATTCTAGACAATCAGATATTTTGTAGTAGGCCTCTTACGATAAAAAAACGTGGGACGACTTTTGCTTCTACTCGAAAACTAACATTCTAACAAGGTTAATGAGGATAATTCGAATCGAATTTAAGGTTATTTTCTATTCCATGGAACCTGATTTATGGAATAAAAAGTGGCCTATGTTACTCTTCGTCCTTTCAACTACCTCCATGCCAAAAATCAAGTCAATTGGTAGCTTAGATTTGGGCGTGAAGGAAGAAAAAACAAACTAACACACTTTCGCATTGAAAGGAAGGAGAGTAACATAGGCTACTTTTTGTCCTGGTAAAACATCAAATTCCCAGGGAGATGTGTGTAAACGTAAAATTCGAATTTAACGCGGATGAAACCGCGGGGATAAGCTATGTATGAGTATAATTACTTTTTCAAAACCTCTGTGCACTCATCGGTGGCAATAGATCCTAGTGCTTCAGCTGCCTCATGCCTGACCATCTCGTGTTCAGACGTATCTTCCAAGGTTGTCTTGAGGAACGGCACACTTCTCTCGTCTTGCATCTGGCCGAAGATGAAGGCTACCTCATGCCGGAAGAGTGCACTTTTTGCTTTGAACCCTGGAATATTTCAAACAGAGTTTAATGGCAACTCTTCTACTTGCGTAGTACAACTACCGTAGACTCGCATGAAGGCCTTATAAGGTTAATCTTCGAGCTGCTGGCCTTCCTAGAGGACATCGGGTGGCTAGATTAGCAGCCCACCACCCGACACGCAAAAAGGGCCCACCTGTGGCCTAGTTGCGGAAACCAGTCCAGAAACAAGTAACAAGTAAGGTTAATCTTTCAAGCAGTGAAAAAAACTACTTATTATGTGTCTGAAATACAGACATTATTATAACAGACATTTATTTCTCAAAGAACATAAAATTTATTCACTAACAGTAAAATGTTTCTTATTTAGTACCTACCTACTTAATGCACATCTAAAACTAATTTAATAAGGTCGATGTTTAAAATGCAGTTGTCAAACTTTATTGACGCTATAATTCAAGTTCAAAAGTCAAGAAAGTAAAGAAAAGAACAGGTAACCTAGTCAATTCTTTGATATATTTGGCAATTACTTACATAATTTACACAACCTAATACTTTCACTTCTGAATTATGATTTAAAATTTAACTTAAATTTAGAAACTTAGTGACAAAGTTTTTTATATACTAATGATAAAATTATGTCAGTTTGTCTGTAATAGGTAATCTCTGGAAGATTGGGTTAAATTTTAGTTATTCTATGACTAAAAGCTGCATTTTTCAGCATTTTCTTCTGTTTTGTATTTTGTGTTTGTGACACTTTGTGTATATACATATTTATATATCTATATCCTTCAATCTATTCTTGAGTGATATAGGTAACAATTTATCAAGGGACCTAAGCAACGCTGCAAGCAGAAGACAATATATTATTAAATACTCTATTCTCTATTGCATAATGCTTATTTTGTAAGCTTATAGAACTTAATGTTATTGAATTATGAATTAATTGAATTTAACCCATTAACATATTAAACTGAAGAAAGAATTATGGAATCAATAAATCAAACTCAGAGATATAATTTCTATAGGTTTACAAAATAAGCTTCTACATTAAAAAAAATTAAATGTCAAATGCGAGCTTAACTTTTATGAGACCTCTTCCGGCAACCCATATTGGAAGGGAGAAAGACAAGTTAGTTAAGAAAGTAGACTAACCTTCACCCAGAGCATTGATGCTCTCATTGGTTCCCAAATTCCTCAAACTGAACATCGCTCTGTACCTGTCAAAGAGAGGATTTTTCTCATC
This sequence comes from Eupithecia vulgata, assembly GCA_946478455.1. Lineage (NCBI taxonomy): Eukaryota > Metazoa > Arthropoda > Insecta > Lepidoptera > Geometridae > Eupithecia > Eupithecia vulgata. Next base: position 12,475,793 of record OX297867.1, read on the forward strand.
CATCATATCATTTTTTAACTTCTCAACATCACTCTCAAGGCTTGGAGGGGCTGGGTCTACCGAAGTGTACAGGCTTTTTGATAGATCCTCTTTAGAATCGTTTGCCACCCATTCAAGTCTTTGAAGAGCTATTTGACAGGTTTCTGCCACTTCTATTGCAGGATCATTTTTGTATTTCTGCAGGATCTCTACAAGGTTTGGGTCCCCGATGGCACCTAGAGCTTCACCTGAAATTTATGGAAATATGGTAAAGTATTTAGCTAAACTATGTAAGTATGTACTCAACTATTTTTCTGATGGGGAAAGGTATAAAATGTAAGTAAATTCCTCTTGGTTATTTCCAAAAACAAATGAAGTTCTCAATATGGCGACTGTTTTCATGGCTATTATCAAACTTAAGAGCCCATAGTTATTATCTACGGTTAATTTGGCAATCTTTTGTCGAATACGTGCAAAAATGTCGTTATGACTGATACACATACCGGCTTCGTGTCTGACTATGGGGTCGTGATTTTTGTCTTCCAACACGTTCCTGAGGATGGGAATAGCACGTTTATCCTGCATCTGACCGAGGCAGTAAGCAAGCTCATGTTTTAGGAGCACCGATTCATCCACAAAGCATTCAGAGATACATTGAATAGCGGCTTCTCCGCCAATATTTCGCAGTGTGAATAACGCCCGGAAACGCTCTTTCATGGGCCTGGCTGGATCATTCAAAACTTTTCCAATGTTTTTCACGGCTGTTTCACTAATGTTGCTCATGTTTAGCAAAAAAAACCAAGATAAAAACTGAAAATAAAATCACGTCGAAAACCTTTGACACACGTTGCCGTTTTGTTTTTGTGGTTGACTGACTGTTAGTTTATGAGATGGACTGAGACTGACTGACAGACCATTGACCTGACTGACCCTGACATGTGCTCTTAGTGCTGCCAACGCGGCTGGCATGAAACGCGCTGTAAGAAATCTAAATTTTATGAAAATGTGCTAAATTTTAAATTCCAAAGGCCTAGTTAGAGAACGCAATTATAAAGTTACTAGTAGGTATTATTATATTGATCATCGTGCCCAGTAGCTGAGCTCTGGATGTGGATGACTTGACTGATATCTTAATATTAGCACAGATACAATAATATTTTATGTACTAGATAAATGAACAGTTGCTCCATGCTAATGACAAGGTCGATCGTTTTTGTGTTGGCGCGAGATTCATTTATTTTGTGATTTTTAACTTATTCTGCGTACTAAAAGGAATAAAGCTAATCGAAAAGAAATTTGCCGTAAAACATAAACCATTTTCTATAAATAAATAAATAAATAATAAATATATATAATATATATATGATAAAAAAATAGTTTACTCTTTGCGGCAAATTACTTTTCCGTTTTTTATTACTCGCAGAAAAAAATAATCTCGCGCCCACATGAAACGATATTTGTCAGAGTATTTTTATGAATAATTGCATTGGTTTGATTCGATTGTACGTGAAATGGCAAAATATTGCAGTTAAGGTTATTTCTATACCCATACGAAAAGTAGCATTCGCAAACTTTTAAGAAAAAAATAAATAAGTTTAATAAATTGGAACTAGATTCCCTCGCAAAACTTTTATTGAGAACTAGAATATTGACTATCTAGACTTTTATGGGAAAGCGTGGAGCGTATTTTTAAAAACAATTAAAATAATTTAATTGAATTTGAATTTAATATTTCAATGATTTTACAGTGACGACTTAAATTGAATCAGTTATTTTAGAAAGCGAACAAGTCAGGTTTTTTTGCAAATGGCAATTTTAACGGATTCGTATTCTCTGAGGATAAACGCACAAAACAGTCAAGAAAACGAACAAGTCCAGCCATTCATTCCAGAGTTATAGGAACCTAAACTTTGCCGTTATTTAAGAAACCGAACAAGTCACTGACATGTTCTGTTTCATACCCAGCTTTCAACTCAATGATCTTTCGCAGCTAAACAGCTGATTTTTGTTTTGTTTGTCAGTAGGTGGTTTGGAAGTTGCTTAAGTATTTTGCATTGTTTTGGAAGAGTTTTTTCTATCGAAATGTCGGGAAATGAAAGTGAGGAAGTGGAAGAGAAGCAGAAAAAAAGAAAAGGAGTAAGAAAGGAAACATCTGCTGCGCTTATCAAACGAAGCCGTGTCAAAGGACTACCCTACAAAAATTACAAAGGCGTGCCGGTTCCAGGTAAAATATCTGGTGAATCATGTAGCTGTTCCTTGAAATGCTTTGATAAAATTGATGAGCTGGACAGAATCCAGGCTTTTGCTAATCTACGTGATCTCGATACCAAGAACGAGCAGGATATCTTTTTGTATGGCCTTATTGATGTCGTAGCAGTCAAGCAAAGACGGCCAAGGACAGATGATCCTATAAAAACTAAACCTAAAGCAGCTTCCTACAGGTTTCATGTACTAATAGGCGAAAACAAAGTGCGTGTTTGCAAAAAGGCTTTCATGAGTATCTACTCCATAAAAAATTATGCTTTATTTCGACTGCAGCGTTCATGCCTATCAGGAGCCATTCCAAGGGATCGCAGAGGACATCAAGGCAATCAGAGAATAATACCTGGTGCAGTAATTCACGAAATAAAACAACACATCTCGAGCTTTCCTGTAAAGCAGTCACATTATGCTTCTAAGGAATATCTTTACCTGGCTGCAGATCTAAACATCAAAGCAATGTTCAAACTATACAAGGAAAGATTCCCAACATCAGCAGTAAAACAATCGTTTTACTACAAAGTCTTTAAAGAAAACTTTGACCTGCACTTTGGGAGACCCCAAGTTGACGTCTGCTGCGAATGTGAAAGGCTGAATATCAGGCTTCAGAAACCAGACCTAAATGAAACAGCCGTTAAGACTACTGAGGCTGAGTTGGTAGTACACAAAAGAAGAGCTAAGAAATTTTATGCCAGTATTAACGAGGTTGAAGAGCTCTGCAAAACCAGAGATGATGTCCTTGGATTGAGCTTTGATTACATGCAAAACATTTCACTCCCATGCATTCCAGTACAGGAGATGTTTTATTATCGACAACTTTCTTTATACCCATTCTGTATAAAGAATCTCAAGACGAATGAAAGCCGTTTCTACCTATATCACGAAGGAGTTGCATTGAAGGGCCCCAATGAAACATGCTCATTTTTATGGCAATATATCCAGGAACAGGTGCCTTTATCAGTAAGAGAACTTTACATCTTTACAGATGCTTGCGGTGGTCAGAATAGGAACCACGTCATGATAAGCCTCTGTCAAGCCCTTGTTGATACAGGTCGTTTTGATAAAATCTACCACCGATTGCCTATTCGCGGTCATTCTTTTTTACCGAATGACCGGTCTTTTGGAACCGTAAAGAAACTGCTCAAAAGGAGGGACCGGTACTATCTTCCGATGGAAATCTGCCAGCTCATCTGCAGCGCACATAAGAAGTTTACGGTTTCCATGGTCAAAACGGAAGACATCTTGGATTTCAAGAGTTGGTGGACGAAGTACTATAAGAAAAATTTCATTTCCATCGAAACTCAAAGTCGACAGGTTCCCCGAAACGAAAAACAGCACTTTCTGGTGTCCCACTTTTTGGAGTTCGAGTATTCTTCGGCCCAGAAAGGCTGTGTCATAACTCGCCCGTTTATCCAAAGCATTGGGCGAGTGAACACATTCGATCTGCGAAAGAATCGGTCAGTTATACCAGAGATGCCAGTGGAAAAAGCGTACAATAGTCCTTTACCCATCAACATCAAAAAAATAGATGACCTTAGACGTACTTTGCAGTACATCCCATATACACACAAGGACTTTTTCATGAATATTGTTGAAAACTGGCCCAATACTAACGATATTAATGATAACAATGATGATTAAAGTGGATTCTAATGTATACTTTGCTGTTTTTATTCACCTTTTGTCCGTTTGAGTTAGAAAGCGAACATGTCAACGACTTTTAAACGCTTATCAAGCATAGTCATGAATATATTAGAGAAAAAAAAACGTCTTAAAATACTTTCATGGCGATAATTTAACATGTGTAATTAAAAAAAACCACAATACACCATTAAACTGTGAGTTATTTAGTTTTTTGTGTCTCTTGAAAAATTTGGGTTCACAGACATGTTCTCTTTCTTAAATAACCGATTCAATTACGACTGGGGTTTCGAGTCCAGAGTTATTCGCATCACAGGACGTTGATAAGA